>CM031860.1:39094403-39702549 GCA_018697195.1 Certhia americana | reverse complement strand
GTGCAGCTGTAGGATACTGAAACAATCTGAAGGCCAAATCCCGGAGAGATAAACAGACATGAATAATGGGTATTGTACAGTGTGTGCCACTAGGTACATACAGGAAACTGAGAAAATAGTTTCTTCTGTTTGCACAGACTCTTTTATGAAGTAGATATCTACTGTCTGAAATTCTGGCTGTATGAGCTAACCACTGGGTGGTATGAGAGTAGTGGTGGCTGCTGAAATTTCACCCAGGGCTGCAGTTCTGGCTGCTATCAACACTGGCAGCCACAGGGCAATCTTTGCCCTGCACCCTGTTCCACACTTGAGGGAGACTCTGCACTCAGGCTTCAGGAACAGCACATTCCAAGAGCTGGAGCAAGGAGATCCAAAACCCTATGGCTGCCTTAACTTGGTCTTAACATTTGTAAAAAAAACTTTCAGTTAAACTCAAGGCCAACAGAAACATATCCACATCATTTGAAATTCAAATTAAAACAGTGTTTTGAAAAGAGAGTTCTCCTTGCAGCATCCCTGACTTGCACAGCAAAGGAGGAATTGAAAGTAAGATTTATCTCAAGGATTTCAATTACCCAGGATGACATAGGGAAAAAATGTAAGGCGAAAACATAAGCAAGGACAACTGCATGGATTTTTTCACCTTTCTTCCAGTGACCTAAATAAAACAATTCCACAGGTAAAAAACATGCATATGTATGCTCATGGCAGGGGGACTGGAACTAGATGATCTTTACAGTTCCTTCCAACACAAATCATTCTGTGATTCTATGATTTATAATGCATGTGTTCTCAAAAATGTTCTGCCTTCTGTGTCACTTCACAATCTCTGCCTGGGCATGAAACAGGGTAAAAAAGTGAATCTGAAGAGTCACAGTGGTTGTGATCCAGGGCCGATACAAATAAACAGAGCAGGAACCCTCCCCTGCCCAGTTCCAGCAGTGTTTTCTCAGCCTCACTTCCAGCACCACGCATATTTTGGAGCTGTTTTGCTTTAGCGCAGAAGCAGCGGACACTATGTCAGAATGCAGTTAAGAATAATGTATACAAAGCAAGATTGCCCATCATAAGAAAATACTGCATAATGGACTGTCATTTCTGTTCCAAAGCTAAACCCTGATCAGGGTAGACAAATATGTTTCATCTATGTTCTCACTGCAAGCAGCCTCATCCCTGGGTAATTTGGTTTTAACACAAGCTGGGGTCCAAAGTATCAACAGTGTGTATCACACCCTTGTTACACAAACTCCCTGAATGCTCTAGCACCCATAAACTGCTCCAGTGGAAAGGATGATGGAGAAACCAAAGCAGATCAACAATGAGCATCCTGGATAACCTGGTGCTGATAACATCACTTGTGAGACCCTGGCAAGAGGTTACTGCTGTGCCTGGGAAGAAAGGCCAAACCCCCGGAGAGACAGACATGTTTCCCCAGACAGGAAAGATGGGGTTTAACTGGAGAGGTTGACTCACAAGAAGGTGTTGACAATTCCTGCCCTACAGGAACCATTCCCACCATGTGTGCATTAGCAATGAGGGTGGTACAAAGATAACCCAAACACCAACCACGTGGATTTCAGGCCAAACACCTAAAGTTTTCTGTAACTCCATCACAAGAGAGTGAAGTGACTTGATTAGTTCTCAGACAGGACTAACACCAACTCTTCTAATCTCACTTTTGCCAACAGTGCACCAAGAAATGGATTCAAATGCCAGAAAAAAGCAAGGCACCTGAACTCCCACTATACCCCATGTTACAGATATAAGTTAAAATGTAGCAAATACATGCTCTCCCAACCATACTGCTTAAGAGCTCAGAGATGTCAATATCTTTGGCAGTGAAGGTGATCATTACCCTGCTGCTCTTTGAACCTGACGACATCTTTGCTCAGAAAACTAGCTTCTGTGAATCCTGATCCTATGTACAAAATTTCTCTTTTTTTTTTTTTTCTCTGGAACAGAGCACTTCACAGAAATGATTTTTCCTTGGTAATTCTGAATTCCTGCAAGGATTAACTATTGTGTGAATGTTGCATGTGGCAGAAAGCTTCCTAAGTACCTGATTTTTTTTTTTTTTTTTTATGCATGTACCTTTTCTGCTTTTTATAAAGAACTGCCTCATGTCAAGAACAATCCTCAAGCTCCTGTGATCAGCTTGGCTAGAAAGCTGATGGCTAGAAAGGTCCTGTCTACATTAAACCTTACTCAATATGGATAAAGAAGGGAATGAGCCATATAAAAAGCAAAGCTTAAACTTCTGGATTACAGTTTCCAGTGAACATTTGCTGAAAGACAGGCTGCAAAGCCCCTATCTAAGCAGGCAACTAGAAACAGGCTGATCTGCACCTGCACTTGAATTTCATAATGCCAGCAATATTTCCAGGTGCTTGCCACTGCTGTTCTGTGCACTCTGTTCCCTGGCATTGATGCACTTGGGTATCCTCTCCCTGATGATCTCTCAGTGTCAGAGACTTGCCATCTTGTTTGGGGAAAAGAAATGCATATTTTTCACTTAAGTGGGAAATTGTTCCAGTTACTTCTGCTCTTTCACTTCAATAACTGTGTAAACAAAAGCCTTTTGGAGACAGTTGCTTGACACCTGGGGCATCAGGGCTGCCTGGGAGGGCAGCATGGGCCTGTGGAATGATCCCTGCTGCCTCTGGAGGGCTGAGGATCAGCAATTCCTTCCTACAGATCCATAAACACTGCTCTTCTCAGTGTCAGCACAGAGACAGAAGCTATAATAGAAACTAAGATGAGGCAAATGGCTTCTCTGTCTAGCTGTCAGAGAGATTTTCTCATGCTATTTGCTCTCTATTGTCAGCCACAGACCTTTACTATAGTAAAAGCATGTAATAGATTAAGTGGTTCTGTATTTCTGCATTACTAGTCTCCAAATATTTATAAAGGTCCTCATAACATTGTTTTAAGCTAAAGTTATTTAGCTTAAATACTTTCCCACAAGATAGGAAAACCTCTAACATATTTCTCTTATTCAGTTTCATTTTTGCATATTCCTGTTATGGTTTCCTAAGGGTTTTTTCCACACTTTTTGTATAAATGAAGACATCACAATTCAATAAATTCTGGAAAATTACCTTACTAGCAAAGCCTAGAACTGTGCTTTGTCCTATCTGTAAAGATCTGACCCCAGGGAAGGGATGTCATTTTCACAATGCTTTTGCACTAAGGTGCTGTCAAACAAAATATATTTGTGCATTATATAAGGAATGTGTGCAGGAGTATCTGTGTATTTATATTTCCACGTCAGCTATTCTGTATGAATTTGGGTCCACCACTAGAACAAGGAGTTACAGTTCTCATAGACTAAAAAGGTAAGGTTTTCTAAGCATATCAGGAAAAAAAATCTGAGCATTCTTGATAATTGCAATTTAGTCATCAGCTATAGTGACATACTCCCATTTCTGTGATTTGTTTGCTGAGAAGGAAGAGCAAGCATGGCTCATCATTATGTTTTAGGCCCTTAAAAGTATTTTGCATTGATGAAGAACAGAATTGCAGTTCAGAGTTCAGTTCCAAAACTACCAGTAGGCAAAGACTTGGTGTCAGAAACAAAATGAACAAGCATTCAATGAAAACCAAATACCTATTTCATATTTGACTGATCATACTGAAAAAAGGGGGGGGGTATCTTTGTATTTCTGCAAGTTTTCAGAAGACTTGAAAGAACTTGAAACACATTTTCTTCTTCATCTTAAATATAACTTAGAGCTTAAATTCCATGTGCATGCTACCAAAGTATCATTTAACATGAAGTCATGTTTAAGATTTTTTTTCCTGCCTTCTCGTTAAAACTCAGAAAGTTGTATTTCAATCACCACCTTGAGCTTGTATTATGAAATCTTTTAAAATATCCATCAGCATCTATCATGAGAACAGGGAATTGTAAGAAATTGGAAAACAGTATTAGTTGCCTGCAATTGCAGACAAAAACCATAGCTGGGATTATTGTGCAATGATCCCAGTTATTGTTGGGACTAAGTACAAATTGTTGGTCCAGATCAAGTTCTCTTTCTCTCTTGACACTTCTTACAGGACATTATTTTATCACGGATGATTTTGAAACCACAACTGTACTGATTTTTCTTCAAGGTGAGATTATAATTTCAACTTCTAGTCTTAAAGCAGTCCAACAAATTTCAGCTGTCTTACATATAGGAGAATGAAGTTGTAAATGGCTAGAGAGAGCTGAGGTGGGCAACTTGGCAACCAGGCTGGAAATTCAACTTTTTTTTACAGGTTACCACACCTTGGATTTGCTTAACATAACTGCTTCTTTAGATAAGCCAATATTCACAACTGACTTTGTGAATATTGCTTTTGCTTTGCCTTCTATGCCCCTTTCCACTGTGTTCAAGTCACAAATGCTCTGAGAACGCCCAAAGGCATCAGCAGACTGTTCCCCCTGATCACGTAAGGCACAGCTTTTAGTTGCTTCTGGAGCCTCTACCTTTTCCAATACTGCCTTTAAATGTAATGCTTGTAGAGCACAAGTAAACCTGCCTGCAAAACTGAGGAGCTAAGCAGGGTGGAAGACTGCAGTCAGTTCTATTTTTCATTATTTACAAACAAAATAATTTGCCTAAGTTACTCCTAAACAAACATTTGTCATCACAGAAAAGTTACTGGCCAGATGTACCATACCAGCGTGATCTTGTGTGATACAAACTACAACAGCAGTATTTATTTATACTGAACTTAATTAAAGACTGAAGCTTCCAATGAGTGATCTACATATCTCATGCAATCTACTCACACCAGCTGACACAAACAAGGAAAACAGAGATAGCACACTATCACTAATTCCTGGTAGGTGCTCAGGTACTGACACAGCAAGGAACCTATGAGTATTTGGTTAGGAGATTCAGAGCAAAATAAGAGAGAAAAATGAGGCACACGGGACTAGCAGTTCTGAGCTGGTGAGAGTTGTAAACCTTGCTGATGGCTTGTAATACTCACAGCATTCAACAAATAATACCTGATTTAAACCCACTAATACTCTTCAAGTGCTGTATTAAAGTACTCTTCTTGACTTCAGCAAAAGTGGAGCTTGATGAAAACTACCAAATGCTTTCATCATCTGTCAGAATTGTATCATTACCTATAAAACATACTTAAAAGATTCAGCTTTTACCACTTAAAAGTCAAACTTGAACATTTTTCCAAAAGAAAATGAGAAAACACAAATTACAAAGAGAGTTTTCTTCATGGAAAATGTAGATACTTAGTGATATTTGTACATTCTTTTATCTACAGAAGTTGTGCATGAGGGAGCAATCACAAGTAATGTGTATCAGTTGGGTGTTTAGAAAGCAACATAAGACCTGCCATGAGTAGCTCTGAGCCTCATATCTGTTTTTCAAGTCTGTGTAAGAACACTCAAAGAACTAGCACTCAGCTAGCAATCTTATGCACTGATTTTGCCTCACACTAATAAAATTATGATCATACAACCTTTTTACATTAGGAATTGAGATTGTATATTACAAAGCTGCAGTAGGATCCCTAAAAATACTCGTTATTTAGAACATTAACTAAAAATGTGCCTAAGGAAAATCACAGCATATATATACAAAGTCTCAAAAAGTGGTGCTAAAATCAGATTATCTGTGACAAAAATAACAAGCAGAAGACAAAGGAATTCTTGAGGCATTGCAGCACTCTTTCTCATAGTACCATACCATCCAATACACTACATTTTTCAAATTATATAGATACACATATAACTAATGTTAAGAATAAACATTCAATCTATTGATTCAAATGCTTTTCACATTTATTGTTCATATGCTTTTCACATTTATTGTTCAGTCTTTTGATCACGGGATTATATTCAACAGGTATAACTAGTCTCCTGGAATATATCTCAGCATTGTCTTCCTCTCCTACTATCCCCACCTATGCTATAAAAACTGTATGATGCAGTGAGCAAATATGTTTGCAATGGGACAAGTGGGGTTGGTTTTTTAACAAGACAGACAGGATCAGCTTAACCCGAATTCTTGCATCTACAGACAGAAAAGCCTGACAGACAGAAACTTTGTATTAAGACATACTTAATATGCATTTTTTAAAAAAATAAAAATAATTACAATATCTGGTTTGTCACAGACTCAGCAAGCCAGGACTACTGAGAGCAGGTGTGAGGCTTATGTTGGCAAAAAAAGATAACACATGCCCATAAGCCTCTAGATATAAATAAAACGGGAATGCTGTGTTCAGTTTCAAGCTGTTTTCAACCCAAAAACCCTAGCTTGAGTTCACTGCTCTGTTCTTCACTGGAATTTGAAATTCTAGGAAATAATGGAGCTACGTCCAGCAAATAACAAGTGCTGTCTTTATACCTTCTTATTCACAGAACATGCTGTGGACAGCCATCCACTGATCTAGCTCTGGTGGCACTTGTCTCTGACCACTGTGACCCAAAAGTCACATAAGATCCCTTTTGGGTCAGCATGAATATCTAAATTATAATGCTAACACATCTTGGTACATGTCATACTCTAAACACATCTTTGCTTCCTCACAGGGAAGGTCACAAAAATGGTCTCAGCACACCTCAACAGCTGAAAAACCCCAGAGATCCCTGTCAGATGTCTGTCTGAGTCTTATGCAATAACGTCTCTGTCAGTACAACTAAGTAGCTTCTTAAAATGTCACAAATGTTTCCCCTATTCTTATCAAATCCAATTTCTAATATTCAACAAGGACCCCAAATCAGCCCTATAAGTAAACTGCATTGCAGTCTTCTCTTTTGCATGTATGATTAGAAGTGGGCAGATCAGAGGGACATCACAAGTCAGTTTTCAGAATAAATACCCCCAGACCCATTGGGCATGCAAAAATCTTCACTGCTTGTATTTTATGGGTTCCACCCAGTTGAATATGAGATATTTCAGTGAGATATTTCACCCATCCATTAAAGTAAACACACACTGTGAAAACATTTAAGGGCTTCAGAAAGTCCAAGTCCAGCCACAGCACAAGTATGGCTGGAATGTTGTTTATAGTCTCCTGAAAGCTCACATAATAGGAAATGCTTACTTATGCTGTAAAAATTGTGAATTTTTTTTTTTTTTTGGAACGCACTTTTATAACAGAACTATCAGAAATACTTTTAACCTGAATTCCTTTAGCCAAATCTGAAAAAAGTCCAATCCACTCACCCTTTTGCCCACATAGGCACCTACAGATAGTGCTGTATTCAATACCATGGAAAGCACCCAAGACAGCAGTGGGGTGGCTTCCCTCCTGTTGTATGCAGAGCACTGTCAGTTCTCGCTTGGCAGAGGAGGCTCAAGGAGCTCACACCCTCACACCTCAGTTTTCAGGAGTGCACTAACCACTAAAGCTCAGGTTGGGAAAAGGCTGATTTCTGCTCCTCCCGCTGAAGTTTATTCAGAGAGGTGAATTAAGCAAGAGAGAGACCAATGCTGCATCCAAATGAAAAACCAGCATTCAGGGAAGGAGAAACTGACTCCTGCTTCAGAGCCTGCTGTGCCTTTTCAGTTGAATTTGAGAGAGGTTCACAGAAAAGGCACTCTCCCCTTAGTCCAGCCAGTATCTTGGGGAAAGTCTGGCAACACCATCAAGGCACACAAGCCCATCTTCAGTCTGAAGCTGAAGGACTGGCCTTAGAGAATGTCTTTGGAAAATTGTGTATTGTTTTCTCAGATCACCAGGATATAACTGGTGAAACAAGGAATAAAACACAAAAATTAGAGTGCAAGTAAGAATTCAACCTTGAAAGCCCTTATGGACAAAAGATGCCTTCAGAAGTGGCTACCATATAACCAACAACACAAAATGATATCCCTGACAAAGAAAAGTACCATAAAATCATAGAAGAGCCTAGGCTGGAAGGGACCACAACAGATCATGTTGCCCAACATTTCATGGGAAAGGAAGCCTAGATGAGATTATCTAGCACACTCTCCAAAACTTTAAGTGATAAAATTTTTATCTGAAGTGATTAATCTTAAGTATCTTGAAAACCTCAAGTGATGAGAACTCTACTGTATCCCTGGGGATGTTGTTCCAGTGAACAATTGTGTTCACTGCGAAAAAAACAGGAGGAGAGAAGTTTTGCTCTGTACCTTCTTTTAAACCAATTTTTCTCAGGCTGTTGTTCCTTCATATTCCTTAGCTTACAGATGTTATATGTTTCTTTCTTAGTCACTTCTATTCTCTTAGATTTCATGCTATTTTTGCATTGTATAAGTAAGAGAAGATCATAAAATTGTTTAGGTTGGAATGAACATATAAGGCCATCTAGTCCCAACCCCACCTTCCATGGACAGAGACACCTTTCACTAGACCAGGTTGCTCAAGGCCTTATTCATCCAGCCTGTCCTTGAACACTACTGGCATCCACAACCTGCCTGGGCAAGCCATTCCAGGGTCTCACCATCCTCACAGTAAAGAATTACTTATCCTTATATTTAGCCTAAGTTTTCCTTCTTTCAATTTGTACCCTTTACTCCTTGTCCTACCACTAGAAACCCCGGCAGAGTCCCTCTCTGGCTTCCCTGAAGGCACCATTCAGATACTGAATGTTTTCTCTCTGTTGTTTTTTGTTTGTTTGTTTTTGGGGTTTTTTGTTTGTTTTTTTAATTACTCAATATTTAGAAAACCCTCTTCAGGATAAGAGACAGTCATTTCATCCTGCCCTGTTACAAAATGTATTAAATTTTGTATTCATCCAACAAAAATACTGGAAACAGAATAAAACCAGAAAACGTGCTTTAGGAAGCTGCAGTTTCTTTTCCCTTTTACAACACTGCAGCCTTGGACATTTCAATATTCAAGCTCTAATGACAGGTCTTGCAATTTTAAAATATAAACGTCATGTACACAGCTGGGCACCTAGAACATGGTGGGAAAACCTGAGCAGCAGGTTTGGAGTCCTGAACCTTAAGCATGAGCTGCAATTATATTTCCCTGGGTAATACAGGACAGTGGTCTTGCTCTTGCTGTCCTCAGAGAAGGAAAATCCTGCCTGACCTTGCTGCTCCCACAAAATGGGTTGGGGCTGCTGTGCTACAGCCTGTCCTGAAATGAATCCAAACTGTGAATTCTCTGTGACAGTTTGTGGCATCTGGGTGACTCAGACAGCCTCTGTGCCTGAGGCTGTTCCAGCCCAGGCTGTGATTTTGTTAACGTCACAATTTAAGTAGACTTGGGTCTTGTTAGCAGTAATGATGGACTCCCTGAAGGAAAACAAAGGTGGCATTGGAAATGATGTAATTTCATTATCAGCTCTGAGATGGGGATAATTACATGTCTTCTTCAAACTGAGATGACCCTGGTCCATCAGAAGGCAGCTGGCAATCTAACTTCCAGCAGCATGCTCATGCCATGCCTCATCATCTGCTAATTTTTACATCAAAGGCATCACTCAAGGTGACCCAAACCATCATCAAAAGACAGGATCTCCAGCTGGACATGTATACTAGTGTCCAGTGGACAGCACCATGCTGGGGGCATTGGACATGTTTGCAGCCCTGACTGAGACATACATAAAACAAATCCTACTTGCTTCATGCAAATACAGCCACAGCATGCTGTTAGTGCAGATGGCTTGACAAACAGTATAATACAGAATAGCCTTACAGATAAAATGAGAAATTTCCCAATGGTTACAAAATATCCACCTCAGCCTGACAGGGACACTGAAGATTTAAAAAATGGGTAGACAGACTAAACAAAATTTGTAGTGCATTTAAATATTTATATTAGAAACTGGGACATGGATTTCTGTTGTAGTAATTTTTCACATTGTAGACCAGTGGTTGGCAGTCTACCTATCTTCATCTTCTGAGGAACTTCCTTAACTCCCCTGAAGCAAGTTTGCTTCCTGAAGGGCAAAGCCAGATACTCAGCACTGGGTGTTTGTAAGAGTGCAATACAGAGAGAAAAGGAGGAAGAAGAAAGGTAAATAAATGCCTAACAGTTAGTGATTGTAAACAGAACAACCTCATGGCAAATTATTTTCTTTTTCTTTAAAAGCTATTTGAAGATGCTGTGGCATCATGTTGCAGGGTTGTCTTAGTACTTAGATACTGGAATTAAGATAACCTTCCAAAATGGAGCACAAAGTACTCTGTAACGGTTAAACACATTCAGTTTACAGAGGTGGTGCTGCTTCCTAGGGGTTGTCTGCAACAGGGAAGTATGATTACTGTGGTGCTTGTGGAATGATACCTCAGGCATACTATGTATATTGTATGTGTAGATACACACATCTGAGAATAGCTTCTCTGGAGACATCCCAGTTCCAGAGTAAGAGTATTCACCAGAGAAGCCATCCTCGAATAAGAACAATATTGCCACTTCACACCCAACTTTATTATGGATTAACGTCCCTGTGAGTTCAAACCACCTTCTTAGGATAAATCCTGCCCTCTCTTTACTGCCCTTTCTTCTGGACACCAAGTGCCTCATTGTTAAAGCCCTGGGTCTCTTTGAGAGACAGGGTCTACCCCTCATTATGACACATCCTAAAAATTAGTTACTAATAAAGAGACTTTTTTGCTTACTATGGTTTTGTTTCTTTCTTTTTTTTTTTTTTTTCCAATGTCTCCCACAACACAGGATTTGAGTCTTTAAAACTACCATCGCACAAAAAGCAATAAGAGTTAAAACATTGCCACAAAGCCCTAACTGCAGGAACAGCACTTTTATTCCCTCAGCATCTCTAGCAAAAAGGAGAGAGGGGAATGAAACTAACACCCATATACCTTCTAAAAGCACAAAAGAGTTTAGGACTTCAAATATCCATGTGTTACTAAATATGTCACTGCATCCACATGTTGCTAAAGATACAGATTCATGAGTCACCTGAACTTCTGCGTTCAGCCCTGGACCTGACAGCTCACAAACGGCTTGCAAGGGTGAGGACCATTTCTCTGCAATGTGACTTTTTTAGAAGACCTAGAAGAAGAACTCTTTGCAAAGCAGCCAGAAGGGAGGGGAGGATAACATCAGCAACTGCTTCCCTGGCACAGGGAAACGTAAGAAGCACAGCTGTTCTTTTTGGAAATGTCAGAGAGCAGGGAAAAAAGGTGCCGGGGGAGTTGTCATTGTCAGAAAGCACAATAGGTGGTTCCAGAATAATGCTTCACACAGCCATAAGCTTTTCTTGAAAACATTGCTCAGGAAGCCCAGGCCTGACTAACTTTCCAAATAGCAAACACTACTTGAAAACAGACATGTAAATTATAAAATTACTTAGCATCCAGTTTCTTTGTTTCTATTTGACAAAGGAGAGCATAGTTGTGTCTCAGTGGAGATGCTGCAGCTGAGAAAACCCTATATGAACCCTCACTTGCCCAGTCACAGGCACGTCTACAGAATGTCCCAGGAGAATTTCAGGTAATAATTATGACTCTTCCTCTCTTCCTGCGTCTGCCCCTAGTTGGGCTAGTTGTCCCAGAGAAAACAGCAAAATTCTCTTCCTGGGTTCTGCAGGAAGTCACACATCTTCAGAGGCAAAACATTATCGCAAAGTTGCTTTGAAGTACTGCCAGTGTATGCCCATGCAGTGAGCCAGAGCAGGTCTCAGATGGACATGTGGTGTCTCCTGTCCTCATTTGTGTCCACAGCTCCCCCAGAAAGGAGGACGGGGACAGACAGAGGAAGGTGTGTCACATGGTACCACATTTACCCCACTCTCAGGCACTGCCAGGAAATGAGGAAAAAAATCACACAGAAGAATTAAAATGAAGAAACCATAAGCCCAGACTTTCCCTTCAGTCAACAGAAAAAACCCCACCAAACCTGAACTCTCTGCTTCCTTATGCCAGGCACACTGAGGTGAAATGTATACATCAAATACTGTATCCTACTTCATCCCCATCACTGTGTTCAATGAGAGGTGGTAAGAGGGGACCAGGATTAATCCTTAGCCTATAGCTATACATATGCCATACAGCTTCGTCAGCAATTTGTAACACAGGCAGCAAGTCTGTTCAGCCCTAAACCTCTAGAAGACTTCCGTGGTGGCATGCATGGGCCTTACAAGGACTTACTAGCTTCAGAAATGGAGATAAACAGGGACCTTTTCACACCCTGACCCTTCAGCAGCACATCTGACTATTCAGCAGTGGATTACTCTTTTATCACAAGTCCTGCTACTCTCCTGAAAACATGCTTCTCCGAAGGGACATTTTGGTCAGTGTTAAAGCCATGGAATTTGTGTTTGCCAGTGCAGGGGGATAAATTCCACCAAAAAAACAAAAACAAAAAACAAAAAAAAAAAAAAAAAAACCAAACAAAAAAAAAAACCCCCCAAAAAAAAAAACCCCCACAAATGCATGAGAAAAGTTACTGTTTTTTAAGATCTGTTGTCACAGCTACCATTGTCACAAGGGACAGGAGAAGTGCAGTTTGAGGTTTTAAAAAGCTCCCACACAGGGGTGTGTATTTTTTGAGGGAGAGGTTGTCACAAAGATTGCAGAAGCTGGAGTCCATGACATTTTATTCATACTGTTTCAACTCATTCACCCACATGGCCTCAAGGGGCATTCTGTTTTTCAAAATTGCTATTTCTGCTAAAAACTGCATGGTGTGAATTAGTGTGGTTAGATGCTCCTTTCTCAGAAATATTTTTTTTGATCTCTACTATTCTATCTCTCTGCTCCATAGGTATGAAAAGCAGAAGGTTTCCCATGTATACAAAACCTTGTTTTCATCCAAATGAATTCTAATTAAATTCAAGAGAGTAATTTGTTGAAGTCGGTAGAGTAATACCTGTATAGAACTAAGTAAAGTGAGGTAAAAAATCAAGCATGTTGATAAAGCTGTTTTCATAACTTGTTCCATAGCATCCTCTGTCTGGGTACTGGAATAGCAGACAGAACAATTAGAGCAAGGTTCTGGAACTAAACAAATCAACTAAGCAAGAGGAATTGAATTACACAGGGAGAGAACTTATGACCCCTATATTTTGGGGGCTTGTTTTATTCTCACAATTTGTAGTGAGTTTGGTAGGACAATTTGCAATCCTTTTAAGAATTTCAGTCCAGAAGGTAATTTAACTAGGCAGAGGATCAGTTGATAAAACTCTGATTAGACATCAGCTATTCAACTAAGCCATTTTCATGGCCTGCCTTAACCTGTGTTTAGTCTAACAGATAAAGGTTTAGAATTCACTAAGACTGCTGAAGTAAAACTAGTATAAAGGGAGTCCTAGCAAATCTGGTCAACTGATAAAGATTTCCTTGCTTTTAGCTTTCAGCTCAACATGTTTTGTTGAAGTTCTACAGTTTAAATTCCCAATACATCACTCATTACATTATGAATACATTAATTTGTAAATTTAAAGTAAGAAACATAATCAGGTCAGCATTTCGCAGCGCTGCAACAGTGCAAGGTAATAGAGGGCACATGGTTTAGTGTCTTCAGCACCATTGGAGTCAACCACAAGTGTCCTTGACAAAGATCAAAGTCAGCCAGTCTCTCTTTTATTCTTCTTCTCCTTCAACAAGAGAAGGCATCCAAGAATCATCCTTTCACTGACAGTATCTCTGTTACACAGATGAGAGAAGGATGCAGACAGGGTCTTGCCACCACTAAAACTATTCACAGTTCAACCCAAGAGCACCTAACGTTTTTAAACCAGTTCTCCTTTACTAGACAGAATAAATATATTTCTGTCACGTTGTTCAGTGTTCAAAGCCACACTTCCCTGATAACCTTGATTCTTTGGTATAGCTGAACCTAGTGGGGAAGAAGTGTGGGAGAGGTAAGAGAAGAGGTGTAAAGAGAACAGTAATTGAGAGGAAGCAAGGGAAAGACAAAGTTTTAGTGTAGCCAGGAGCAGTCACATAGAAAATGGCTAAAGAAACCAAAACACAGCCAGGTACTGGTGATTACAGAGACTAAATGGGCTTTGCCAGTCTTGTCAAGAGAACCTACAGATGAGCCTATTTAAAGACTCAAACTTGCATATTTTCTTAAAGGGTAAATAGGGCAAAAGAGCCAATTCATACTTAGCAGGTAGCATCCAGAGAGTTTACATAACAATGCAAAAAGATAAGTACCTATTGAAGAGCAAACTTATTTTTACCCAACATGCAGACAAATCAAACACTTTCATCACAGGCTAAAGCCTTTTTGCCCTCAGCTGTGAGTTCTCTTGGTGTTGCAAAGCACCACAGGGCACAAAATCACTATGGTGTTTTTTGTGTTGGTTGTCAACCTCTGTTTGCTGGAGATTTGAAAAACAGAGGAGACATGTAGCACAGGAAGATCTGAGCAACAATTAGCAGCCCTTAACAAAAAGCAAATCTGTGAAATGCATTTTCTCTCTGAGAAAGAGACTGTTTAACTTCTCTGCAAGTACTGACTTAGCAAAAGTATGAAGGATGTAACTTAGCATCTGCTGGCAAGGAGAGGCAAGAAGAGGAGAGGAGACGACATTTTGTTGTGAGGTAAATGGAACAGGAGCAAAGGGTTTTTTTAAATATCTGGTATGGATTACAGTTCATCAGGTCCAGAAGAGGGTTACTCGGTCTTGGCCTTCCCACATGAATTTCTTTTGTTCACTTGGGTCACTTCACTATTATTCAAGCCTAGATTATCTAAAAGGCAGATCTGCAAGGCCACATTTGTTTGCTTTCTCAAGTCAACGTATTAAGTGCAAGTTTATATGTATACAACATATCTTATTAGTTACTGTGTCCTGTTTTGATCTGCTCTCTTCTGATTTATTTTGAACTCAAAGACCGTAACTGCAAGTGCCTTCAAACTTACAGATACTTAGGCTACTGGGGAAAGAGCAGGAAAAAAGTGAAATGCAGCAACCATTACTGTCCAACTTCATTACACTCATGCTTTGGAAGAATAAAACAAAAATGTTCTGGAATTTAGTCTCCTCTGAGGGAAGAAACTGAAAGCTGCACATTTGCTAGAAACTGTGCATATTCAATCCACTAAAATTCATCAAAATATGCAAAATTTAAATGCCATCTAAAAATGGACACTGAGAAAATTTACAGACAGAGCACCAAGGAAAGTCCATTTGTATGGCTGTATCCTTGACCCATGACAGCTCAACACAGGTAGAAAGCAGACGTTGAGAACACAGCATGCTCCCAGCACTGGGGGCTGTGTGGGATGCTCAAGATTCTGTTGATCTAAGGGTCCTCACTACAGCAGTGGGGTACTGGGCATCCATAGCAGAGCAGAACCTTTTCAATATAGCTAAAATGATTTACTAGTATTATTTGTATCACAAGTCTGGGTTGGAGCAAAGCAGCAGCAACCGGCACTTTCAATTCTGCATCCCCTCCACAGATCCCAATGACAACCTCAGGCACAGCAGCACCAAGAACAAAAAAAGAAACAACAGCATATACATGTTGCATTTGAAAAAGAATCTTATTCATCCTTTCTCCATCAGTGCCATCCTCCTGCTGGAAAAACAAACTAGGTAGTAGTGCCTGAAGGAGAGCTGTGCCAATTGTTTAAATCAGAACCAGAAGTGATGCTCCTTTGGGAGCTGACAGGGGCAAGCCACAACAAACTCCTGGGATTTCTGCTCCCACTGCAAAACCTGCCTGGCAAAGGGCTGAGTTGCAACATGTGCTTTTCATTCAGAGAACTTATTTCTGACTGTAATTGAGCCTCTTGGCAGGAGATGCTCATACATATCAAGTGAAACAGCCTTACTCATCCATATCAACCTACACATCCTCATATAATAGCAGCAGTACAGAACACTCTGCTTCCAGTGGTCTCCCATGTATCACAGGACAGATTTGATTAATCATGCCTATCTCCTATCCATAAAAGCCTGCTCCACAAGGGATGTTTTCTGACCCTTTCATACTGTTGGATTATAAAATCCACAAGTGAAGAGGTCTCTGTGGACATTTCTGTGAAACCATCCCACTACTTCTTTCACATGGGAAGGGAAGTTAATACCAGTGGAATATCACCAGTGCTAGCTGGATATTAAAAATAACATATAACAGAAATGCTTATCACATATGGGAGGAGAAAAGAAAATACCTGAATTATGCTTTCAAAATTAGTAGTGTCTGTTCTTTATAAAACACAAAAAATACAGGCCATGAATCTACTATCTTATCCATTCACTAAGTTCTGCAGAGGAGAAAGGAGAATATAACCCTTGTAGCAGACTTCCCTTGCCTTCTATTTAAGAGGCTGCTAAATTATTGAAATTTTACATTAAAAATATATCGCACACTGTCTAGTGAATGATGGGACTGCAATGCGTAATATGGATGCAAGCTTCATAATACATGCACATGAAATGACTCGTTGATCTAAAACACTTGCTTCCTGCCAAGATGATTTCAAGAAAGCTGAGGAGAGAAACACAACTTACAAAGTAATACACTCATGACTGAATTTTGTAGCTAAAATTCATATCTCTAAAGGCATTTTATTAACTTATTTTGCATTATTCAGGTAAATAATATGCAGTGGATTAGTAGAAGAGCAAATGAAAATTAAGATGGCTCCAGCAACTGCAAATATCTTATTTTAGTCTATCTCATACCATGTGTCATAGCAATGTTACAGAGCAAGACAACTCCACTAAAACAGAGGGTCAATGGTGATTTCTTACTCCTCTCCCAGGTATTCTCTATACTCAGCACAGTGCCTTGATAAAAAGATAGAATGAGAGCAGATACAGCCAATGGCAATGTGTCATTGTTACTAATCTGGTTGTCTGCCTGCACTGCTGAGGAGAACAAGACTTTGTCAATAAAATTTGAGGATGCTGCCAGCAGAAATCCAACCAAAATGCCAAAGGAACTTCCTGAATATATGGCTTGACTTGTCCACTGTTACAGCCACCGTTACTTTTTTTCATGTGGGGAGGAAATAGTGTACAACAAGTAAAAGTTATGGATGATTTATAAAATTTATTTTTGTGCAAAAAGTTGCACATCTGTTGAAATCTCCAGCCGTTTCACTGGGCTGCTGCTGTACTTGTCTTGCTCAGTATTCAGTATCTGTTGTCAATCAATAAATCATATGAATGGATAAAGCATGTTCTAGGGAGAGCCCAAGGATTTACTGGTGAAATGCAGTCTTTATGCAACTTGGCTTAGGCCAAGGGGTTCATTCAGCTTTTTAAGATGTTACAAAAACAGTTCACTTTCTTAATCCTGAAACAGAGTTCAGATGCAAACCAGGAGTTCTTTGGTGGTAGTGGGGCTTTAGTCATGACACATGACGGTCATTGACTATCAGTTACCTCCACTGAGGTACCAGTTTAACACGGAGCAGCCTGGACACCCCTTCTGAAACAGGAAGCCAACATTAGTCCAACATAACTGGTGATGTCACTACAAAATCTCTGGGTTTGTGTCCTGTGCTTGTTGCAACTACATGGCTCAGGGAGGGAGTTCAGACATGCTGTCACATGCCAAGATACAGAAAATAAGATCTAAGACCCAAGCAATAGCTCTTATCAAGGAGAAGGTCATGAAATGCAGTTGACTACTCTGTGGACTGGGGACCTTGAAGGCAGATTCCCCCAAAAGGTCAAGAGTGTTAAAGATATCCAAGAAGACCCTCAGACCTACTAGTCTGCTCCCCTACAGTGTAACAAGCTGTGTTGTGGCTGATCTCAATACCAATATTCAGAGCAGGATTTAAGCTACGACAGGCATCAGAGCTCTGCAAAAGCAGTGCTTATCCTCATGTTGCAGGACAACCCAGTTCTGGCAGATTTGTCAGAGAAATAGCTCAAGGAAAAATATCCTTGTCATGCTGCCAGTGCCAGTGTTAAACTAGGTTAATTGTCAGAGAGATGCGGAGGTCGGCCAAACTTGCAGCATACGGCCTGTGTGGCTTAATGTCAGACAAGAAAAGAGAGACTGCTGCTTGGGAGTAATTGCTGACCTCCTGCAACTCCCACCATCTCATTCCTTCCTCCTACCCCACCAGACCTTCAGCACTTTGCCCTCTTTGGTCCCCATTCCAAAGTGGATTGCCTGTTGTGAAGGAGCCTCCAAGGGGGTAAAGGTTTGACTCCTCTGTGCTCCTGTTACATGGCATGTAACCAACCCTCTTTTGAGCAACTTACAGAAAAATCAAACATAATTGAGACATAAGTCATCCATGAAAAGAAACCTTTCTGCCAACCATAATTGTTGCATTGCCTTTCCATCTTGGCAGGGTTTTAGTGGATTTTTGGCTGGCTCAGGTTTTAGTTTTGGCAACAAAATGTGTTTGTTGAGATTGACACTGGCCAATGTCAGCCTTTTCTAAAGGTGTGAGAAGCCTTGAGAAAACAATCCAGAAGAATAAAAGTTCTAATTCTGATCTCAAGCATGTGTAGGTAGCTGTGAATGGAGTAAAGGAAACTTTCTTGCATGCACAGAAGGAAATAAAGCAGGATCATCCTCAGTCTGTAACTAAAATGCCAATTTTCCTTTCACACAAAATTCCCAGGCAGAACCAGCAAATTCTTAATGCTCTCATGGGGTTTTTGGTTTCTGGAGCTGTCCTAGGGAAATTTATTTCTGCACCTAGAATCACAGAGCTGGGGAAAAAATGCTAACCAGTAACTCTTAATCATACCATGAAACTCAGCATACTCTAACCTATGCAGAGAAGCCAGATGGGATATGCTGGTGGGGAAAGGTACCATCTCTGTGAGAGGGTGGCAGAAGGTAGAGCAGAAACTCAGACCCCATTGTGCTGCTAAAGGAATGCAATTAATCCGGATGATGACCAGACCCAGTCATTTACAGCCAGTTAAATGACAACCTTCTGTTGCACTGCTATGCTAACATAGAATGCAACACAATATACTTAGAAAATTCAGATTGGGAACTTCAATACTAAGAGTTTAGATTACAACTATTTTTGTATTTTTAACAGTAATACAGTATATTTGCAGTTCACCTACATGAGATTCTACTTGATGACCTTATTTGTACTAACATTTCAAGCTTTCCTGTACAAATCTAAAGGCTGGAAATGCAAAGGAGCACAACAGAGGCAGGACCAAGGCATGAAAAGGGCCAAGGCATGAAAAAACAAAGATAAGGACTAGAAGAGGTATGAAGCAGAGGACAAAAGTAGAAGTGCAAGGGAGAGAGCTGGTGGAGAGGGGTCAGACTAACAGCAGTGAGGGAATAGGCAGAGAAAGGGACACTAATAGGTCTTTGATGGATATTTTGAGGGAAGAGCTCAGAATTCTGAAGAAAAACCAATTCCATGTGTGGCCCCTTTGTGAAGCTCTAGCATAGGGGTGAAGCTATCAGTAGCCCTTGACACACTCATGCCTTTTCTGTTTTAATTCTCCTCAGTTCTGCTTTCCAAGAGACATCCAATTCTGACATCCTGGAAAAGACCGTCTGAATTTTATCTCAGTGTGCTTTGTCCTTGCTATTTAATGTAGACATCCTAAACATTTCATTTATATTTTCATTCAAGAACATTTCCATTCAAGCCTTGCTTTCCAGCACTTTCAGCTTTAGTTAACCTCACAGTTTAGCTTTGACAGAATTTCCGTAAACTCAGCTTTGCAGAGTTAGGAGGCCAACATGTGGCATTTGCAGTGGACTAACACACGAGCCCAAAAGGTGCTCTTATTAATTTTGTCATGAGTATTGCATGCCCTGTGCTCCCAGCCTCTGTGTGGCTAATTTCACAATGATAGACTTGAAGCCGGACACAACTTTTCCCACTGAGTTGAACAGAAATTAAAGAAGTTGGCTGCACAGTTAAGTTCAGTGCTGTAAGGGGGCTGGGAGAATGCACCTCATTGTTTCTACCATAAAAAAGATGTGCTCAAATGGTACTAGAAGACAGCTGGCACGTACATATTTTATTTTTTTTAATTGAATAAACAGAGAAACTAAATTTTACAGGTTATTCCAGCCGAAAGTGCTGAATTGAATTTTAAGAGAGTAGTTATTGTATAAAAGTTATATGGGGAAACTCAATCCAGTTAATATGGTGAGACTTCAACTGTTTCATGCAAAACTCAAGAAGGGTAAGGAAAAAAAAGTACTTTTTTCACACATGGGAATAGGTTATACATTTCTTCCCAACAAACAAAAGATTTTAAAAAACAATAGCTTGATTCAGATTAGTGGGGCAGATCTATATGATGCATTACCAGCAGGGACTAAGGCCAGTTGCTGTTTAATCCTTTGAGGGAAAGAGTGCCAGCAAGAGTGGCTGCCAAGGACTCCCCAGTGCTCGACCTGTGCTGAGCTCACGCAATGCCCAGCACCACCCCAGGCATTCGTTCAGTCAGCGTAGCCACGTGCTGGACTGGGATAAGGTTGAAAACCACCCCATGCTGTCATGTGACTGATGTCCTTAGGGAGACAAGGTGAGGTTATTTACTGTCTAGTCTTGCAGCTTCCTTTCCCTCAATTTTATTTCTAAGTGGCTCTTTGAGCTAAAAGATGCAGAAAATCCTGCTATTGAGAAATACCCCTGCTGCACAGTTCATCCTATGAAGTGAGAGGAATTGCAATGGTGTGAGCAGTGCCACCAGGTCATCACACTCAGGAAAGCATCCTAAGAGTGACCACAGGCTTCCTCTCCATCCACATACCATGTTGTTTACTGGAGGGAATAACCTGCTTCAACCCAAAATAATGCTGGGGCAAGTATTTCCTTTCTGAAGATATGCTAAATAAAGAGAGCAGATGGCTTTCAAAGTCTTTATAGGTATATAAAGAAGAGGGCATGGACCCTGGGGTAGGGATTCCTCAACACGCATGTAGACCCTTACAATGGTGAGAAACATTGGGTGGGTGTGGCTACACCCCACCATTTCCCAGAGATCCCTCAAGGTAGATCTCACAGGTTTCTCTTCTTCTGTCAGATGTTTCTATGGGCTTCTCCTCAAGAGGAAGAACCCTGGCTTACCACATGTTGCTCTTCACAATTTGGCAAAGAACAAGGACAGGGACAACATCTGTGTTGAGATCTTTGCTAAGAGGACAAAATAGCCAGGGATGTGGTATAAGTGCAGGTGACAACATTAGGGGACATGTATTTGCTTCCTGGGAATACCTGTAGTTATCAGACTGCTAACAGAAAACTAAAAATAGCACACCCAACACCTATCCCATGAAGTGTCATTACAACATATTCACACACCTCTCTCTTTCCTACCTGTGTGGCACCCAGCTGAAGTGCAAAGGTCTGGCACAGCCTTTCCCCAACTTCATTTTTCCTCTTCAAATCTCCTAAAATCTCTTTATTTCTTAGCTGCATTCCAGGGCCTGCCTCTCCTGATGGGTTTTGTGCTATGCTGCAATCTCTGTTCTCTAAGTAGCCCATTCCACATTTAGGAACAAAAATGTTCTGGAACTAAAGCAAACCTCAGCCATGAAATACAAATCATCTAACTTTTGAACAGAGTTGAAGGGAAGAGACAGATTGTGTGAGAGAGAGAGCAGTGTGAATCCCAGCACCCTTACTCTTCCGCTTGTGCCAGCACCAGTGATGGTAACTGCATCCCTCACTGTCCTCCAGCTCTTTCCTTGTTGCTACCAAACCCATCCTCCAACTCTTCCTCTTCAACTGGTACCTTTGGTGGGTGACAGCCAAGAAAATAAAGAGTCTTGACTGAGGCCAGTGTTTGTACTCACCAGCAACCAAAGATAGTGTGATAACAAAAAAAAATGTTTTCTGCCTACTACAGTCTAGTTTTGAGCCATCAAACACACTACACACAGCAGGGACTCTTCAGTCAGCTGTGGGGAAAGATTTACAAAGCTGCTTGTTTGGGGTACAAAAGTTCTGTGGCAGTTAACCTGTGCCCTGGGTGTCAGGATGCCCTGGACACCAGTGGCTTATTTTTTTCACTCATAAAACTTAGCATTAAAAATGTCCAAGTGCCCCAGAAACTGAAGTAGCAACCTGTAGGTCATAGCATTTGTATAAACTGATTAAACAGGACTGAAAACAGTATTTTTCTTTTTCTTTCAACTGCTGTTATTATAAAGGACCTTGAATCCATCCCACTGATTAGTATATCAAAGCCTTGTGCAGCATCCAGCAGCAGCCAGAGGCACTACATACACGTGGAGGAGAAGGAGAAATTCCTGAAAGGAGGTCAAACTGCCTGGTGCTTTTTTGCATTGTGTCAGCCCCAGTAAATCCCACTTTCTGTTGCCCTGGCCAGAGATGGGGTGGTGTGAGAGGCCCTGAGCACTGGCTCCTGGCAGCAGGATGCCAGATAGCATCCAGGGCTAGGCACTGGAGAAGGGATGTGCACCTCCCATTGCTGACAACTGAAGATGCACGTCCAAGCCCCAGTCCACACCCACTCCATTAGAACAACCGCTGACATTCAGCACAACTAACATCTCTGTAGGTTAGAAGGCTAAATAAATAAGAGATGAATAGCTACTGTACATCATAGCCCTTTATCCTGGGAGAATCAGTGAACCTGAATTCCCCAAGAAAAGCAAGTAGGCTGCATCTGTGTCTGTGCTCTGATTAATCTCATTGGTTTGTTTTCCTGGAAACTAGATGTCCCAGATGCCATTGTTTCCATTATAAGTGTTCATCTGCCCTGTTTTGAGCTTGATTGCTCCTGTAGCCTGCTTGGCTTAACTGTTTTTTGTTTGTTTGTTGTTTGTGGGGTTTTGTTGTTTTTTTAAAAATTAACATTCCTAAACAAAGTGCCAGTAAATTAAAATGAGGACATAGCTGCAACCCTCAACACTAGATTTGTTAAATGTTTAAAAACACCTACAGCATACAGAAATCCTAAGCAGTTGTTTGCAGTGTGACTAAATTATTAATAGTTGCCATGCACAACACACAAGGATTTCAAAAGAGGACTTTGTGTTTCTGCAAAACATTGCTATTTTTGTCTGACACTAGAGACAAAATCATTTGAAAATTAGTCTTTTTGGTTCTAATCACAACTGTTACTAAAACATTCCCACTGTAGGCATAATACAGTAATTTTTGTGAAAAATAGACATTTCATTCATTATCTCAATGAAGATGAAAGTTTACAATTTGTTAAAATACAAACAACACATAACTAATGAAAACATAGTGAAACAAATATCTATTTCTATTTGTAACAGCTCCACTCACTAGTACAATAACATTCAAGCACAAATTAAAGTAGTAGGGTTTACAGACGGTACTGTAGAATATTTGCTTTATGGGTAGGAAAGACCAGCTATGGGGTCGCTTGAGGTGGGTTTTTTAAAACATGTAGATATATTAATGGACTGCTACAGTTAAATTTGCTTTACAGAAAAAATAACATTCTGCTGTGGGCAAAAACAGAAATACGGGAAAATTCTCTTCTGTCTCAAGTGAATTATTTCTGGTGAAAGACTTCTCAGCATTTTGCTACAGGCATGCAGCTTTACACACAGAACATTATGCATGTACACAGACAGTGCTCTACTGGGGGTGTCTAGCCTGATGCCCTCCCCTATACCCAGCTCCCCACAAAACTATTCACAGGAAATAAAGGAAGAACAGATTGGGAAATGGAAATTAAACCCCAAACCAACAAACACCTTAAACATCGGCACAGAAAAACAAGTTGATAAGGAAAAAAGCAGCTTCACTCAGTACGTCTCAGCTGCTTCCAAAGCAGAAGCAATGGGGATGTACTGCTATTATTAGCCCTCCGGATGGGAAGCAGCACGGTGTGAAGCTGTTGGCAAGACGTTGCAGGATTTTCTTCGCACGTATGCACAGGCACAGACACACAGGCAGACAGACCCCCCAAAATGCTCATGGCGAGCCCCTTCCCGCCACTCAGGTGAGACAGACAGACAGAGAGCACGACGCTGGCGCGACTGTGCGTACTCACAGCTCGGAGTACAAGAAGTGCAGGTTGCCCACATTGTCTATGTAGTTTGCAGGACTTAGCCAAGGTAGGACCAGTAACAGGAGAGCCTTCATTTTCAGTGCAGTGCTGGCACTGCTGTTAGGTTTCCTCCTTCCCACCGTCTCTCTGTGCTGGTGGGACACACAACGAGAAGCTTTCGTGCCAGCCAAGCCCCTTCTAAGCAAGCCTTTCCATTTCAACGCAATGGTAGCACATTATGAATCGAGCTTAAATCCCTTAAACGAAGCTACACTGCAAAAATCATTGACCTGTAAGAGGATTACTCGATCTGACTCTCAGATGGGTAGACGTGAGGGTTTAGGGACAGCACAGCGTGGTTGGCGAGACAGTGACTTATGCTGCAGAGGAGAGCAATGCTCGGGGAAGAGACCTGCCTCCTGCAGGATTCAGAGTGGTTCTTCAGAGGCAGCTGGTATGTTTACATCACTGCCCACAAGCAGATGGGTTACGAGCTAAACTGCATCACGGAAGGGTGTAGCTATCTGACAAGGAGGGGAAAAAATGCCCCCTGTGGAGTTTTGTAGCAGACGATATCAGAAGACCACACCTTTTTAAAGTAAAACACTGCAAAAGATCACAGCCAACTGCTGGCTGTTTGCATCTCAGCCTGAATTCCCCAGATCCCATCAGATGTTTTTGTACAAACATAAATCACGTAATAATCCAAGGACATGTCTCTTCTCAGGGTTTTTCTGAAGGATGCAAGAACAAACATTTTAAATAAGGATGCTTTCAGTGGACTGCTCCATGGTAACCGATGTTTTAAAAAAAAATGGTAAAGTTCTCCCATCAATTACAAAGCATAAAACAGCAAGCTCACCTTGTCCCATCAGTGACCTCATCTCTGATCAGTGCAAACTTTCGTTTTCTCTCTGAGAACCAGGACTGATCTGAACCTGAATAACGCAAGTAATGTGAGGACTACTGACCACTCTGGTGACCCCAGCAGAATCTACTTCAATTTATTCACTGAGAACACAATAATAGTCTGTGGAGATATCAAGTGGGCTCTGAACTGTTCTCACTGCAGACACCAAATATTTATGATTATTATTGTATTTGCAAAATCACACATTTTCCCTTCCCTCTATTGATTTACCAGAGTTACAGAGAACAGCATCAGCTCAGTCTGTTTAATCTGTGGCTGGGCATGACAGAGCACAATATACTTCTCTTTGCCATTAACTAGAGATGGGGTAGCAAAAGAGGTTTCTGCATTTCCAACAATTAAATTGGGCAGCGGCATAAGATACCTTAGGTGATAATTAATTGATGCTGTGTTTAAAAAAAGAAAAAGGTACTGTGCTGTGTCTGTAACACAAGGATGTAGAAGTCCACCTTTAAGGATCACTCAGAATGTTCCCTCCTGCTTCTTCCCACAAGTGGGAATGCCAGGGATGTTGCAATACATATCCCCTGTAAAGCTGAAACCCCCAACAGCAGAAGTTCCCTGTTGTTTCCTATTTGCCTGTCCCTTGGCCTTAAGGCATCTCAGCCCTCCCAACCATTCTAAGGAAGGAAGATCCATGTCATGAGTAGCAAAGAAGCAAAACATCCAGCTTATGTAGCAATGCTTTGTACTTCACTTCATTAAAGGCTTTAGGGTAGTAAGACCCTATTCCATCTCTCCAATCTTCTGCTCCTGGGGTTTGCAAACCTGACACTTGGTGCAGGGAACTTGACACAGGGAAGAGAGAACAGCATAAAATGGTGGGGATACATTATCAAGACACTTCTGTCTCTGCTTGGGTTCAAGTCCAAGCAAGCCAGAAGCACAGGATCTTGAAGATCCTGAGGGGAAGATCCAGGCCAAGCCAATGACATTCAACAGTAAGTTGAATGCCAGGCCTTTACAGGACCAAATCATCGCTTATCGCACTGCAATTCTGTAAGATATGTAGTGTAGGATACCTTTACTATCACCTTAAAAAAAGTGACATGTGGAGTGACTTGCACATATCCACGTAGGAGAATCAACACTAGAAATCAGAAGTTGTCCTAGCTGTGTGGCTTCCATGTAAAAAAAGAATATTCTGATTTTCTTACTTATTGGGGGTTGAGGGTAAATTTGGAATGGGCGACCTGCTAATTTTATGGCCACAGCATCATCATGTCAAAAAAAATGAAGGCAAACAGGAAGGTCTAAATCACATTAAATTCAGCTATATGCTTAGCAAAGTGTAAGGGCATTTGCACTAGGGGTTAAAGATTTCGTAGCTGGAATCTGTAGAGAAACAATTTCAGTGGCAGCAGCTCACAGAAGACTGACAGTCCCGTTACCTTCATTTCTGTTGAAATTAACATTTGAGGCCCGTTAGAGAAGTACTGACCTAAGACAGAAAATTATGAGTAATTTTGTTATTTTTTCCCCTTAGCTGCAGACAGTAGAACTCTCAGAGTACTTCTGGCCTGGGCTGGGGCTTGCTGCCACTGCCTCTTGCATCATGAGCCAGAAGCACCCTCACAGGGCAAGCCAGAAATATTGGGACAAGGGCACCCAAATCCACAAGCACCAAACCTCCAGCATGTGAAAAGTGGTCTCATGACCTTTGCAAGGGATCAGTAAACCCTTTGCTAAAGTTTGTGGGTTTTCTTGGGTTTAGTAATGCAAACCCATCACATTTTTGGTTGGTTAGAGCACCATAATTTTGTGAATATTTTCAAGTGAGTAAATCCCTTGCGAGAATCCAGGTGCTTCAGGAAATGGGTTCTCCAGGGGAAATAAGGACATGTTTGAAGGGCAGGCTGCAGAGCCATTTCTAGTTGTGTGCTTGCAGGCTGTGGAGTACACTTGTGATCATACCTCCACCCTCTGGCTCACCAGCCTGCTCACCAGCAATGCTCTGGTGCTCAGTACTGCCATGTCTGTGCAGGAATGTGCCTCCAGCAGCACTCTGGAGCCCTACACTAGCTGCTCAAGGCTCCCTTCACATTGTACATGTGGAAGTACACACCTAGCAACATGATTTACACCTGCAAACTTCAGAGCAAGTAGTTTCACTGGGTGAAAAATACAGCTCACAGAAAAGGGCGCATCCTAGACCCCCTCTCTCCTCAGACCTCAGGTGCTGTTACGCAGACCAGGCCAAAGTGTTAGTCTGCTGTCAGAAGTCACTGTAAGTACCTCTTTACCCTTCTGCCTTCCTTACAAAAGACAGAGAATGCAAGACAAGAACAGCAGCACGTTCTTCTACTCTGCAAAACAAAGAAAATCATTCAGTTCTCTTGTTGCAGAAGAATCAAACTGCTCCCTAGGGAGGTCTCTCCCAGAGGCAGGATGGAGGGTGTCCTGGCTATCAGGAGGGATAAGGCTGGAGGGGGAGTCCAGCCAGACTCTTCCAGACTCTGTCTCTCTGTGAGCCCCATGGTGCCCTGGGTAAGTGCTCACCTGAAAGAAAGGAGCACTCAGGTTCAAAGACCAATACCAAACTGGAATATTTTCTGCTCTACTTCTCATGTAGGTCATTTGTGATTCAAAAAAGGTTTGAAGAAAGGGCAATTATAAAACCCTTAATGTGCTATTAAAATATTTATAATAGCTTAAAACACGCAGATGTCTTTGGACTACATACACACTGTCATTGTGCAGCTAACCATAAGGTACTCACCCAGAATGCTAACAATAGCATGAAGTACGTAACGTGCATTGATGCATTTGATTCCAAAAGAAGAGTAAGAGACAGCCTATATCTTGGACTGTAAATGGACTAAATTCAGCTCTAAATTAATGATATTGTTCATTGGAAGTGAAATCAGCAACTCTTTCTTTATGATAACTGTCTGTTTTGATCAGTATTAACTGAAGATTTTTTTCCTCTACTCAAAAGAAAAAACAAGTGAGGAAAGGTCTATCAACAACAACTTACTGAGTTTGGAAATGCTGTTCAAGGTGACCACGTTGCACAACCTCTGAGCAGTGTTCTGTGAAAGGGCAGCTAACCATTAGCTTATCCAGGAGGTTATTCACTAGTATGCTGGACTTCCTGCACGTCTGGAGAATCACAAGCTTGCGGTCCATGGGGCAGAAGTCTTTTTCCACAAGGAAGTTTGTAAGGCAGGCTGTGCAGAAGGTGTGACCACAGAGCGTGTCTAATGGCTGAAGCAAAGGTTGCAGGCAAATGTGGCATATCAGATCATCATCTACTTCTTCAGTGTAGCTGTACAAGTGGTTTTCTTCCGGTAAATGCGCTTGGCCGCAGGTGACACAGAGTGGCAGGGAACTATCCTCCATTTCTTCTTCTTTCTGGCTCATAATCAGAATTGATGCAATTCAAAAGGGGGCAGGTGGGAATACCCAACACGTTTTCTATTTGTGAGAGCTGTAGCAAAGCTTGTGTGCCATCAGACCTGTGGGGAAGAAAGACAAAGGATTATGTTCTGGGTTGTGTTTTCTTATACTTGCTATACGTATCTGGATATACACATGTATTGTATCAGTTATTCGGAAAGGACTGTGTCTTTGGGATGGGAGAGTAAAGCAAACAAAGGGACAGGAAAAAAAAAAAGAGAGAATTAACTCTAGGGACTAATTTTCTCATGATCTAGCTAAATTTACACAGATGCACTCTTTGTAAAGACAGGTATCAAGATAGAGAGAAATACTACAGGCATCTAATGGTTGAAACCCTAAAATTAGCATATAATTGCAGTTCTAGTCAGATGACTTTGTGACCACATTACTTCTGCCAGAAAAGTAGCATTGTGTGTGGGCAAACACTGCAGGACAGTGTGCAGAAATACAGGTAAGAATAAAGGTTGCTGGCAAAGTTGCCTGTTCGGCACAGCAAGGGAGAGCAGCAGCTTCGCCTAATACACACAAGCATACAAACACTGTATGTGTAGCCAGAGGGGGGATAATTTGGGTCATGAGAATTTAGAGCTTGGGGCCCTATAGACCATTCTCATACTACAGCAGCAATGGACCTGGACCCCTGCATTCAAAATTTGCCCGCAGTCAAGCAGTTATAACCATCTGCACCAGCATAATCAGTTCAAAACTTTTGCTTTGCAAAGAACCAAACGCCTCACATACTGAAGTCCGCAGCACAATGCTAGGCAGTGTATTGCTCAAAAGAAGGCCTATTCCCTTTACAATTTGTAATACAGACACCCAGTATGTCCCGAACTATAAGCCCAATTAGCTCTGGCCACAACACCTGCCTGCTGGTATTTTAAAGATGTAAACTCTGTGGGTGGTAGCAAAACCAAAGAGTAATTTGTAGTTTTTACTTGATGAACCCCAACTGCTTGTTGGAGCACTTATGTCTCATTACTTCTATGCTTATTTTGATATACCACTCTGAAAATAAACATGAAGATATAAAATATGCAATGGCCTAATTACTGCTCTTGCCTGAAAATGTAAATCTTATTTGCTGCTCTGCCTTAACACTGTACCCTTGCTTTTAGCTTGACTTAATTTGCTGAGACAATGTGTCAGCCTCAGACACCCATGTCTGAGGGCAAATGAGGGAAAGAATAATAAGAAAAATCTGACTATGACGGAGCATATTTTCATATAAATAAACCCTTATTTTTATGCAAAGCTCATGGGCTCTAAACCTGAGAAATTAAACTTTAACATGGCAGGTTTTTCTGACATGGAGGTAAAATAATAGCCCCACTAACACTAACCAGATGTTTAAATGTCAAACATTCTCTTCAATGTTTTGCTAGATCCTATTCTTATGTAGCAATTATGTTAAGTGCCTGTTTTTGCTTGCAAGAGGGAGTTCTGCATAAGCTCTGTCTCCTGATTAGCAGTAGCTTCACTGAAATTAAAATCATTGCGTGTTAGAACCCTTGCAAATATTTAAAATACGCCAAACTGGGTCAAATGTTTCCTTTTGTAAAAATATTCACCAGAGCTTTATAAAAGCTATTTGTGAAGAAACAAACATGTCTCCATAGTGCAGGTAGCAGCTTTGCCTGTTATCTTAATATAGGAAATACTATTTAATTCAACTAAGATGACCCACAGCAAAATAAAATGAGATAAAAAACTGTCAGGGGCTGTGGTGTAGAGTATTTGGGCACTGTGAGTTGCTTCTGTAGGAAGCTCTTGGATAACTTCTAGATGAAGTGGGGTGGCTGTGAGCAGATGTCCAGCTGCTCTCCACCTCCCTCGCTCATGTAGGGAGCCCATCTCAAGTCAAGAGGACTGCCTGCAAGAATGGCAACACATAGCTTGGGAACTTGCATGATTCTTAAAACAGGTGTAAAATTAATTAGAAATCAATAAATCATAAAAAAATAACACTGTGCTACAAACTTTGTTTTCTCTTACATTTTCAGAATGCCTTGCACTTGGGGCAACACTGTGCTGTTTCTCCACTCCCCCGCCATGTCCTCTTGTACCACCACACAGAGGTACATCCATGTGTGTGCTCTCCCCATGCACCACACACCAGGAAAGAGCAAACTCCAGCATTGTGTTGCCTCATGGATGTTTCTCAAGGAGAGAATTCTTGCCTCTTGCTGGCAGGAGACCAAACACACAGCTCCCAAGAGCCAACTCGAAAGTTAAAGCCAAAGGCCTGCTCTGAGGAAAGAGCAGCCTCCAGGAACAGGACCATGGGCATCTGAGCCACCCCTTCCCAACCTCAGGCCCTAACCCTGAAATCTCCTCCACTTCCACATGTACCACAGCAAGACCCCTGATACAAATTAGGTACCGCTGGAAACAGTACTACAGCTCCAAAGCTACTGCAATTATTTTTGCAATGACAACAGAGAAAGAGAGGCATCACTGCCCTAAGGCCATGTTCTACTGCAGCAAAAATGATGACAGAAGCCCCAGAGGAGGCAAAGTCTGACTGTCCTGGCCATGTTACAGATACTCTTTATCAATCTGACATACTAATAATGCACTGCTAGTGGAAAAGGGCAGGTGTGGGGAGCTGTACTGAATTTTACAATGTTTACATAAATTACAAATACTTGCTACAGCACAGGGAAACAAAACTATCCACATTTATTAGTAATGGGCACTGAATTTTCCAAACTCGAGATTCAAGTCCTATGACATCTATTATTTGGAAAATTTTGTCTATATAATAATGTAAATTCTGGAAAAAAAATCTCAGCCCCTTCTGGCTAACCTGGTCCACATGCACCCATGAACCTTCATAAACTGAACAAATCAAGCAATGGAGTGATTGCTGACTTTGTGAAGTGATTATACTACCAAAAGAGGAAGTGATTATACACCATGGAGGGTGTGTGATGGAACTGTTACTCAGATTCAGAGGCAGATATTCTTCTCAATGTTTGCAGTCATTTGTATTTATAACATTTATATGCTGTCATATAATAGCTACATAGCTAGTATCATGTCCTTTTAGGAAGTTTAAAGTCTTCCTCTTTAAAAGTGTTCCTCTTGAACATTGTAGAAGAGAGGGGAGAAGGGATTTAAATTTGACCTATTGATTACTAGTGCATATTTCTACCCCTTCCATTACCTATGAATAAAAACCAAAAATACACTTTGAACAAGAAAACCTGCACAGGTAGATGGTAAACTACAGTGAAATAGGAAAGGTAATAAGTTCCTGGCTGAATCTCTAGTCTTCAAGCCCCGTTCCTGAGGGAGGAAGAGATGGGAAAACAGAGAGGAGGAATCCTATGTTCATTTGAGTTGGTGTCAGCCACCAATGGCAGCTTCAGCGGGACATGGATGTCGCCATGGATGACATGGGATGGCAATCTCATGCTTGTTGTAGTCAGAGCCATATTGACAGTGGGTGGTTCTTGCAAGGATGATTGGCAGGAGAAGCTTTTAGAGGAGGTGGTGGTGTCATGCTAAAGTAGATATCACCAACATTTGTTGCTTCCCTGCTGTGCAGGAAGTTTTCAACAACTCAGGTCCCAGATTTAGCACAGTTTTATAGCACCTAGCACTGATTGGCTTGGAAAAAGAAAATTAAATACTGTTTTTATTACTGTTTATAATACTGTCATGACACTGTGGTGAACCAAGCTTCAGTCCAAGGCAGAGATCTGAAGCACAAGAATATAGTGCAAATGATGAAGGAAGAACATTATTACCTGGATATCCATATTGCCAAGTTTTCAGCCACAAGCTGTAATGACAACGGTTATATTAGGGCGTAAAATCACCCCAGGGCTGTGACCACAGTGAAAACCACTATTATGATAAGAGATTTTTAAAAAAGTTACCCAACAGGCTGTGCTGAATTGAAGGAGTTTGCATCTTACTGGTCTTCACTGCTTAGGAATTTGCAGCCACCAGAAGCACTTAAGAGAATAACAGAACAAACACACACAAAAAGCCTGCACAGTAAACACAAATAATAGGTAGAGAGAATACCTTTCATCTCCTTGCAAGCCCATAGTTGTTCCATCCCAGTGAAGCATTTAAACAATCTTAAGCTTAAATACTGACTTACCACCACAGTTACACTGGCAGCAGTGTAGCAAGAAGAGTGGCAGAACCCCACTGCCTCTGCCCAGCCACTGTCAAATATTAACCCAGCAGTTCAGGAGGCTGCACTTGGAAGTAGTATGGCACAAAATGGGAGAAACTTCAGGTAGCAAAAAGGAGTAACAAAAGCTAAAAGAAAAATAAAACGATGAAAGATATTAAGGAAGTGGCTATCACATAAAGAATACAACAGATGCCTAAAGGCCAGAGAAACAGTGACCTGGAGCCTGGAGGAGCAAATACCAGCTTAAATCACAAATGCAGGAAGATAAGCCAGTGAGCAGGCGTCGCTGGAAAAGAGAGGAGCAAAACAGATGAGCTGCAGAACAGTAAGAGGAATTTGGCTCCAGTAGTTCTGAAGTAGTACAGCTTGGTGGTAGTGAAATCTTCAGTCCATGATAAGGGTGGCCAGCGTGTATAAAGAAAATGGATTCTAAATACTGCAGTTAGATTGACAAATATTAGTTGGTTTGGGGTTTGGGTTAGCCTGGTTTTTTCTCTGTGTTTAAGGGATGCCTTTTATTAATGCTCGTGTTTTATAGACTCAGAGTGTGTGTATGACAAATCCTGTATCTGCTGATTTAAACAGATGCCTTTTCATACCATTTCTCTGCTGCACTACTCATAGGAGACGGAGGTTCTACTGACAGAGCTGTTGTGCTCTTCTTACCTAAATTATGATAGCAAAGTCATTCTGCATCCTTCCCTAGTCCCAGCATGGGTTATTATCTCCTACAAATGTGCATCTCTGAGTGGCTCTCAGCCATCCATTTATGTGGGTCAGTAAGGCACTCTATGGCCAAAGGGGCCAGTCTGCAGGCATGTAAGGAAACTGCTCTGCCACAGCAGCATTCACAGCTGCTAGGTAAGGGTAGGAGCTCCTTATTCTTCCAGACTTGCTTTTACCTGGCCTTCCTTTCACCACATTAGCTGTGAGCATGCTGCAGCTGATACCTGCCTTTCTGGATAATCAGCTTCTTTGCTGAGGGCTTGGAGACTGCCATCTTGCCTGTTCATGCTAAAAAATATCCACATCAAATTGCTAGGAGGCTCGACAGCTTTCACAGTTCTAGAATTAGCTCTTTAACGAAGCCTCAGCCCAGCTGACACTGGCTAGATGTGGGCAGGTTAGATGTGGGCATTGTCCCCATCTAGTGGCTCACCCACACTGGGGAGAAGAGTGACTCATGGCTAGGAGGGAGCAGAGGTCCTCCTTCATCTTCTCAAGCAAAAGTACACAGCCCACTGGTTACGCAGGATTAGCTGTGACCTTACTGTTTCTGCCAGAATTTGGGTTGTGAGATCACATCACCTATTTCATAGTCAAGGTTTTATAAAGAAGCATCAGATTGAATGCTTTCAGAAAACTATTTGCAATTCGTAAAATGTTAACTGTTTTAACCTCCAACCTTTCATCAAACTGTCTTCTCTGGTAACAACCTCCTGGGTTTCCTGTTACTGTGGTTTGTACCAACTGCTTCTCTCCAACAGAAGCTTTTTATAATTGCACTGACTTTACTGTTCAAAGTGGCACTATATAACAGTTGTGGAAAACATTATAGAGTGATCCACACTTCAATAATACATGTTATACAGTATTTTAGATAAAAAAGACAGTGATTCATGTTTCAAAGACCTGGCTATAAAATATCATGTAATAGTTTGCACCAATCTTGGCATAGCTGCACGAAAGGCCAAAGGGGTGAGTCAGTTTGCCTAGACTTGAAACTTTGTTTGAAGAAAGGCTATAAAACACTAAGGTGCCCAAAATCTTATCATCATGCCTTCTGACCAGAATTCCTTCTACATATATCCTACTTTCTCTTTTTTTCCTGCCTTTCCACCTATTTTTCAATCTATTTTGACTAAAGAAGAATCACAACATTCTCTTTCTGCCTGATGTGTAGAATTAGATGGAAATTTATTATTGGCAGAGGAAAGATGCATACCTCTAGGTAAAAAAGCCAGTCGCTGGAGGAGAGTTGAGGGTCCAGAAGATACCAATTCAGCAGGAGAAAATTCAGCTTGGCTTTTAAGATGATAGGAAAGACTTTTAGAACTAGCTCTTAGAGGAAAAATAATTGTATTTAAAATTCAGCACACCAGTACAGAATGTCTCTGAGACAACAAACAGGAACTACAAAACCTCTCCTCTGCCTGGCCCCAGTTTTAGGGCAGCTGTTTTCTCAAAGTTATTTTTAGTCAAAAAGTCCTTCTCAGAGCTTATAACAATCAAAGTACATTGCAGAGCCTTTAGTGATGAAAGGCATTTCCAACTGAATAGAAAAATCCAATGATACAGTACAGTAGGTGAATAACCCTAACTTTTTAAGTTGCAGCTCAAGCTGTGAGACCCAACAGCAATGTCATACTGTGCCTGCACGCAAAATAACTTTAAAACCAGAAACAGACTTTTTGAAAAGAATTATTTTCGCGGTGGCTCATGCTGGAATTTACAGAATAAACCAATGTTGGAAAGTTTTTTTGTTGTGGAATTATGGAGCTGAAATGCCTGCTAGGAATGTATGGAAATATATTCTGCTCTTTTGTCTGTCTCTCACACACCCACACAAACCTGGATTGCTCTTTCTGATGATTTCATGGATACAAAACTTTACTCAGCATGTTGAAATGGAAAAAAAAAATCATCCCAGAGGTTCTTACAATATTAGGAACAGATGGACAAGATCTGAGTGAAGAGAAGATCTGAGTAAGACAGTACATATCTGTAAGGTTAAGCATTCCTTACTATAAGGAAAATGTCCTAGGAAAGAACTCACCTTAGTAGACAGCAGTACTTCCAAGAAGGTTTGTTGCTGGCATGCCTCTAGTTGTCAAACACTGATGGTTAAGGTAGTAACTGCTGTTTCTTGCTTTTCTCAAAGCTCAGTAAACCCAGACTTGGACCAACCAGCTTATGCCAGAACTACAAGCTCAGACTCCAAGTGCAAAGATGAGTTATAGCAAAATGGGCAGGCTGTGGGTAACTGCTTCCCAAAGGCACACAGTCTACCTGCTCAAAGGAAGTCAATCATGTGGTCTAAGCAAGGCTATGTGAGCAATTATGATTGTCTCCTCAAGGGCTTCCTAAACATATGCTCATCCTAATTGACATAATAAATGCCATCGGCATTTCACATACTAAATTATAAAATTACATGGCTAGTTATGTAACAAAAGGTGCACTACCACTCTGATTTGGCTGATTGCTCCATCTGACTTTGCCAAGACTGGCAGCCTCACAAATACCACAAGCTTGCTTTCAGCCATTTGAGCAAATGACAGAACTGTATTTTTGTGGCTGGACAACCACGTGCCCCAGCTGCCTTCTAAGATGCTGGTAAGCCGGAAACAGGTACAACATGCAACCTGCATGAGGGAGAGCATCCCTGGTCTTTGCTGCAGGTGTGTCTGCCATGTATCTGTGATGGGAACTGCAGACCATGTGTTCTCTGTGCAGGCTGCCCTACTTAACTTTAAAATAACAATACAATAGGCAGAGTAAATTGCATGGGATTGTGAAAATCTTAACTTAATACAGCTTCACAGTAAATCTTAATCTGTTTTTGCAATCCTCTCTCAGGGCTCCAAGTGGGTCAGCAGGGAAGGTGGGTGATGCTACTTCTCTGCTCTCCCAGTGCCAGGGGATGGAAGAGCTGATGAAGAGGGAGCAAAAGAAAAGTGGAAGACTTCTTCCCCTCAGGACACTGAAACCTTACACCTCAACCTGGCTACCATGGCCATCCTCAGACCACACAGCATCTTCTCACATGTGACCATGAGATAACATTTAGGAACTACAAAGTGTAGAACATGTGATGGATAACCCTGCTAATAACACATAATAAAGTAAGCAGTGCTTTAATTACACTGTGTCTTTACAACTGCTTCTCTGATCCAGGAGTTTCTTAATACTTGGCAAACTACTTAATGAGTTCTCACAACACCCTGTGGGGACCTTTTTTCAGAAGCAACCCACATGGTTAGAAGCACCTACTTGGTCAGGTGAGCACGGGAAGGGGCAGCTGACTGTTCCCATGCCAGAGGGGCCAGTGCCCAGACTCTGTCACAGGAATCCTTGTGCAGCAAGGTGACCACAGAGATGCTCTTAGACCTGATCTGAAAGAAAGCCCTCACAAACTCCTGACTTCTAGGATTGCATCCTCTGCTTTATGGACATGCACCTGTGGGAGGGACTGCAGCAGCTTGCAGCAGTTGGCTCCCCAGAGTAACTTGTCTAAACAACAGAAGCAAATGCTTGGGTTAAAGCTCTAAAACCTCTGGCCCATTGCACTCAAAGGAAAAATTTAGCAAATTCAGTGGAGCAAGGATTTAAACATCTGTATCTCAAGTTTATTTATGTTGCACCTAACTCCTGTACTATGATTTAGCTACCTATAGTTACCTATATTATACATAATAAAATAATGAAAATTATTGCTAAATGTTATATGCTACATATAATTAAAATTATAGGTCTATAAATGTCTAACTTAAATTATACTTGTATCTTACTCTTTTCTTCTCCTGCTACTTGGATTCACAAAAATGACTGAATAAACAAATCCTAAGCAGAAAAACCAGTTCCTATTGAAGAACTGCACAGTACAGTGACACTCTGCTGTTTAAAATAGCATAATCAGTAAACATTTCCTGCTACAGTCCCAGTGTTACAGCTGCTGGGGCCCACCCCCATTCAGGATCCTGGAAAAAGGAGGGCACAAGCCCTGATAAGGTAGTCAGCAGGTGAATTTCAACAGCTTAGGAGAGTTGTATAGCCTAGGGGCAGCCTCCAAAAAAAATGGTCAAACACGCAATATACAAACGTACATAAATAGAAATTTCAGTGAGCAAAGGGAAGAAACTTTGATGACCTTACAAATTTTTTTGCAATGTTGAGTATTGAATTTCACATTTAAGAAAAATGTATTCTTGGAAAGAGGGAGATGTACTGGACACTGAAGAGGTTTACCCAGCAGCCCAGTTAATGTGGTCTGACTATTAGTTTTCAGGGGTAAACACAATTTACATTTTGGCTCTTGAACAGACTTCTCTTATGAAGTAGTGCTGACAGTGCCCATTTGTGCATGCTGATAGTCCTTTTCACTCATTTGGGGGTTAAGTGTGCAGCAGAGTTTATAACTTTGTTTAAAATGGAAAGGACTGGGTACACCTGAAGTATTCAAGCAGAAGCTGATCTCGCTAGATGATCAATAGTTTCTGTTCCAAGGCACCTTTTCTTTTGGTAACAGGATAATGACTAAATTCCCTGCCCAACAAAAGTATCAGCAAATAAATTTTGTTTATTATAGTGACCAAGCCCTCAGCCACCAAAACACATCCTGTAGAGCCTGGTTCTGTGTTCATCTGCTCAGTGCTGGGAAACAACTTCCCTGAGTATGGTACTACTCACTGGACTTGATTCATCACTGTTTTAATTGGGGCTTCATGGGAACTCCCCCAAATCCCACTGCTAATTAACATGCATGTGTAGCTGATGCCCTTGTAATATTCTCCTTAACAACAAGAGGCTTACTAAGGTTTTGTCAGCCAGGACACGCGAGTGACACCAGCCTGGGAAAGATAGTTAGACTGTGGCTGAATTAATATCTGCTTCCAGAACCGGTTCTGTGGGTGTGAAGACCAATTGCGAGCTCTTTAGTCTCGTGATGAGAAACCAATTAGGAATTACATGCTCAAAGTGTCCTGCTTCCTGCATCCTTTCTCACAATCAGATGTCATCTGCTGTGTGCAGGCAGGGAAGGGTTTTTTTTTAATTTTCTTGAAATTCCTTCTACAAGTCTTATTTATTTCAGTGCTTCAGACCTTTTTTGACTGGATCTAAACTGAGACACTCTTTTAAATAGCAGTAGTGTGATTAGATGAGTTCTCAGATTGAAACTATGAGAACCCAAAGCTATACTTTCCACTGGGTTCTACTTGTAAAATCCTGTGAGAACTAATACTGTTAAATATATGGTACAAAATCAGCTTTGTGGTAGAAAACAAAATAAGATAATGACATCACCTATAATTTTTTAACATCAGTGTTTCAACACAATCTATACCATGTAGCTGTAAGCATTGAAAGCAAAAGGCTAGGGAAAAGACAAGCAAAAAATAGACAGGAATTATACGCAAAATCAATCAAAATTTATCTGCTTTCAGCCAAGCCATTTTATAAAAGAATTACCAATCCAGACAGAGAAATGGGGAGCATTTCTTAAAAGAAATTACTGGCAGATAAGCCCCATTTATTTTATTATGACTCTCTGTTTCATTAAGAATGTTTCAGGTTTATTAAAGTGAAACTGGAGGACCAATGAGAGGGTTAGTATGAGGAGCTAGACAGGTAGGAAGTTTGAGTGTTTAGCATATCTTAAAGGAACAATTGATTTTTACTCAGAGGAATGGGAACAGTACACAGTGGGAAACAGTTGTACACAACAGGAACTGCCAGCTGAACATCTACTGAAGGTGAAAGTTTGTCTTCTGTGCTGAATCCCATGAATCAGGTAATGATTGCTTTTGCAGATTCAGGTTGAGCCTTTAGGGAAAGCCTTGGAAAGATCAACTGCGTATTTGTCCATCCCAGGTTCTAATTTCTGTGAAAGAACTGGACATGTACTGCAAACAAGTGCTCAGTCAGGCAGCATTGCAGGACACCAGTGTCCAGCCATTTAACAAGAGAGAGGTCTCATTACCTCATCAAAAGGCTCTGGCCATAGAGTCCCTCCAAATCAGCCACAGGCCTCCATCTGCCCTGACAGTGAGAGGAGCCAGGTGGCAGCACACAGCCCAGCAGACAGGGCTGACATCTCCAGAAATCCTGGACTGCTTCCCCTTCAGCAGCCTGGAGGAGACTCTCTACATTTGAAAGCCTGCATTAATTCACTTTCCTTCTGGAAACAATGCTGCTTGATTTCCTAGTTTGCAGTGAAATGGAGCTAATCTATCATCTCATCCTGCCTGCAAAATTTATTTCCATTTTACTGAAGAAAAGCTGTGGTAGGGAAGATGCCAGCACCTTCAAACTTCTTCCAAAAGACAATTCAATTTTCTTTTCTAGTAGATGACCAGAGCTCAGAGCCAGGAACATTCCTCTTTCCAACTCTGTGCTACAACAACGTCCTGATGAAGTTAATGTTCAAACACATTGGCTTAGAATACTCCTACGAAAGCAGAACTCATGTGAGCTAAGGGGAGGACACTTCCACAGGACCACAAACAAGTAAGGGAAATTAGCAGTGGGAGAGTATTTTCAGGGGGCAAGGATAAGACAACAGTGAGACAAGATTTCCCATATTGATTCAATTTATATCTTTGGAAAATACACATAGGCTCTGAGGTTTGGGGTGGAAGAATAAAATAGCAAATTAGTAACAGATCACTTCCTTAAGAGGAATTTTCAGTCTTAGGAAAGTAGATGGGAGTATTGAGGATACAACTTCTCAAACTTCAGCAGCTTTCCAAATTTCTGATTGTGACTTCTGGATTTTATTTGCAGATCAGCATTTTTGCTTTTCCAACAGCAGATAAGAGATACTGCTGTTTCAATGAAGTGATGGAACTGCCTTGATGTTGCTCTGCATAAAGATGAATGAGTAAATGAAAAACATTCTGGGCAGTGGGAGCTTCATTTCTACAAAAGACTGTGGGAAAACAAGTGCCTTGTGTACCGCCCAGTATAGTCACCTAAGGTTATCTTGCTTTTCCTGCTGTTGAAGGAACCCTTTTTCCTAGTTATCAGGCATCATAGAAAAGCATGACATACAAGTCTAAAATGCACCTTTTCTGGTTCTTGTGTTTTTCCTTGGCAGACGTAAAAGCGGCTGAGAGCTTGATGCAAGCAGTCCATCCCTGGTCATTAAAAACAACCCAAAACATTAAGCTTAAACATGTGAAAATGTTTATCTACTCAGACCTCTTGTCTACTGCGTACTTGAAATATACATTTTGTTGAGTGAGGATGTCCACTTATCCTCATTGCTGTTTTGGGTTCTGTGTTGGCACTGTGAATAACCACATTCTCACATGAACAATCAGTCTTACGGATTGAAATAAAACTTTTAAGAAGTTATGCCTATTCATATCTGTTCACAGGTTTGCAACTGCTGCATATACAAGATGTTTTGAGTAAAGAACTGAGTATAAGCTTAAGTGTGAAGAACATGAGATAAAAATCAAAACAAAATCAAACTCTGTTTCTTTCCTCACCTCCACTGCAGTTATATGCATAAAATCAAGCAGGAAGATACATCAGTGGTGAATGTAGCCTCAATTTACCTCCTACAGCTGCAGTGAGACTTTGTGGGTTTTAACCTGGGGGAGGGGAAGAAATGGGTTTCCAGAGGATTAATATAGTGATGGGCTAAAGCAGCTGCAGTACAAATGATACCTCTCCACAAAAAATCATTTGGATTTCAGCGCAATTTACTGAAGAAATAGACCTTCTTAGCAACAGGGGAGACAGAAACCCAAGCACATCTAGCTAACAAGGTTATGAACTAAGCAGTGTTTTGCACACCAGCATGTATGTAAATGGTATTTTAACACAGCCTACCAAGAAGCACAGCAACCTGCAGGTATGTTACATAGCCCTTTCTGTTAGATTACAAAAACAAGCTCTAGATTAGGTTATGGGGCAGCTGAATCACTAATGACAGACACAGTAGGTATTTCTCACTGCCTGGCTGCATGGCGCTCTAGAGTGCGCAGGCTGAGGTTTGGGCCTGCTCCCGTGCCACTAAACAAGGTTTGTTTACCAGAGCATTTTTTCCACTTTTGCTCCTCTGGAACAACTCACGCCAAGCTCAAGGGGAAAAGTAGGAACAGCACAAAGAAAGATACAAGACTTTCAACTCACGTGTGCAGCTTTGCCAAGTCTCTCATCCACTGCTGGCAGAGTCGTGCAGGTGTAAAATCACCAGGCTCGGGCTGGCATGGCTGGGCAGAACCTGAGCTCACCCCTCAGCGGCAGGCAGACAGTGCCTGGTGCCCGTGTCAGGTGCCAAAGCCTAAGGCATGACAGAAGGTACAGAAAAGCTGAATTGCATAAACCTGAGCAATTTAAAGTTTAAGAGACCACACCCTCCCGGTCATGTCTCCCGCAGGCAGATAAGCATGTGCAGGCTGCTCATACAATAGTGTAATTTGAAGCTTTTACTTTTCTTTCCGGCATATACCAAAGTTCATTTTCAGTCAGGTTCTTCTTTGCATTTGTTTTCTTCTTTTAACCTGACAATCAACAAGGTTCAAATTTGACAAATACAAGTGGACCATCCTAAAAATTGCTTCAAGACAGAAGATGCATGTTGGCTTTCTGCTCTGAAAAGGAAGACAGGGTCCACAAGTTCTAACCCAGAAATGATAGTTTGGAACCTGAATCTTCACCTTGTTCCTGTATACTTGGTGGTGAACACTTGAACCACATAACAGCAACTTGTAAACTCCAGAATTATCTGTCTGAAAATGCAAGCTCTGTCAATTTTCTGAACATTGCAAAATTAAGACTGCATTAAACCTTCTTACCCAGTAATTTTCAGTTTAAAAAGCACCCAAGAAGGGGATAAAATGTTGCACTGCAGATAAGGTGTCATACTGCTGCACTGTGATGCAACAGCTAGGAGTGAATGCTAACAGCAAAAACAGCAGCAGCAAAAAGACCTTTTTTTTCAAAAAATATTTTCAGTAAAGGAAAAGAAACACTTTTAAACTACATGAATTACTAATGCAATGACTTCAGCCATCTTAAACATTTGCTCCTAAGGAAGGAAATGTTATTCAGGAAGAAACGCAGCTTTGGAGATGGACTTGAATCAAGCAACTGCAGCATATGCTGAAAACAGGGAGGAGGAAGTCCCCAGCCTTTGATATAAACATCTAGGGCTACCAGGTCTTGGCCTCCAATTCATTGTTACGTGAGTTTTCTTCCCTTCAAACATTTTAAAAACATGCTTACTACTTGTGACTATAAAATCCCTTGTTAAATATTTATTTTAAGACGTCATCAAGGGACGTGTCAAGTCCAGCAACTGTGACAGTCATACCCTTATCTCAGGTTTTTATGTGGTGTTGTTCTTCCGGAGAGTGTAAAAGTCTTTTGCCCAGCACTGAGATTGAAGGAAAGACCGAGAGCCGTCTCCTCTGCTTTTCCAAGGCTGTTTATTTTTCTCTTATCAGTACAGTTTCTTCTCTGACCCACAGAGATCTGTTCTGCAGGTCAGCTCACGGGGAATCACCCAGCCCCAAAGGTGACGAACATCTTCATACTAAAAGTTACGTGTACTATGTTTACAAAAGATCCCCAATACCTGTCTCCCGTGTTAGGTCAGGCTCTACTCTGAGCCAACCAAAGATGCCCATGCCACAGAGGAAAATGGTGAAGGAGAGGAAGAAGGAAGAAACCCCAAAGCCACATGGAGACTCCATTTTGTGTTTTTGCTTATCAGTCTAAATACTGCATAAATCTACTTTTCGCCCTGTGCATACCTAATTATCACCCTACTTAAACTCTCGTGGTTTGTAATTCTTCACACAGTGGTGGTAATTTCTCCCAGTGGCTCAAATCAAGGGCACAGGAGTCCTTGACTCCTTGCCAAGGTTTCCCAGCCCCCTGCCCGGGTCTGGAATCACTCAGGACAGTCAGAGGAGTGTTCTGGACTCAGACACCCTTAGCTGGCTGGATGCTTCTTTGCAGTAGTATTTGCCTTTTCTGCACTGACAGCATAACACCTCAGCTCCAAGTTGCTCAAGAAAACCTGGGATGGGTTCCTGCCAAGCCAGCCTGCCAGTGTTCAGAGTATAGTTGTCCAAAAGCCAGGAAATGCTATGCTGGATCTGGGGCACTGTGCAGCTGCTGCTCTTCCCCCAGGATGGGTGCAGCATGGAGAGACACAGCCTGCATGGGACCAGATGTCCGTGGCAGTCACAATGCCAGAAATGCAAGCCTTATGCGTCAGTCGCCTGCAAAATTGAACTATGCATATGAATGTACTTTTAAAAACATGCTTAAGCTACAAAAGCTTAAACATTAGCAAATACATCCCCACAGAGGAAAGCCTGTGTTTAAATCCTTCTTTGCATGGGAGGTCTCCCTGAGGCTGCTCTCCCTAGATCAGGAAGCCCAGAGCCCTGTTGTCACAGGTGACCACATCAGACACTCAGTTATAGACTTAGTTTCCATCCTAGAAACTAGCCAAGTTTGCCCTCCCTCCGACTTCTGGGAGGCTTTTCTAAGTTTCCAGACTAAGGGCCAGCTCAAACTCATTTGTTCTCAAGCTAATGTTACTGAATTGCTTAAATTGCCTTTCCTATCTCATGATATACTTTCCTGTTTTCCTTTCCACTCAAACTCTGTAAGTCTCTGCTCAGACAAAAGGCTCTCTGCTCTCCTGCTCACACAAACAGCCCTCTTGGGCACTCATTCCTGTCGAAATAATTCACTCTGGAATGGCATTTATACTCCTTTATATGTACCAGGCAAATTATTTTCCTAGAAGGTGAGTTATTTATTGTCTCTGAACCAAATTGCTGGTGAGCTCTTTGGTACCTGTTGATGGAAGATCCTAGCTGAACCTGTCTTTCATCTGCTGGGAAAGAACATAGAAGAACCTCCTTTAAACTGCAGACTATGTACTGTATTACTTATCACTTTCCTCCTTCTCCTGTAGTAGATTCTCTTCACCAACATCACAAAAAAAGTGAGAGCATTTTCCTACTACAATTCATTAATTTGTACCAGAATGACAGAAGGATATCATACATCTGACTGGTGCATTGACACCTGTTTGATAAACTTCTAATTTCCTGGTAGAGATTCATACGTTGGAGGTAAAATAATTTACATATTTATCTGTTTAATTTTAAAATAAATTTGTACATGTACCTCAAGCTATGCAAATACAGATATAAGGACAGACATTTCAAGTTGCAGATATTCCATACTTCACTACTACTGAAATTATTTCCAGGAGGACAACATGCCATAAGCTCTATTGTATTAGACTTACTCATTTATTTACTTCAACTAAATGATTTCAGCATACATTGAAAGCATTGGCAGTACACGCAAGCTAAGTTAAAAGATTAGTCATGTTGTATTAGAGGAAACTGTAATAATCAATGTTAGTTGATAATATTGTAATGGATGCCATCTGTGTTGAGTTGAAAAGATCACAGTGTCTTGCAAACACAGAGGCCTGTACATCCTCCTGTGAAACCCTGTGAAATCTGAGCAGAAGAGGCAGAGGTCAGGTCATCTCTTTGCCTGCTGCTGACCACTTTCTCCCAGTCCCTGGTCCAGGCCAGGCAGCCTTCTGCTTACAAAAAAGGGAATAAAAGAGCTTTCTCCAGTGCATGTTACATTCCTGTCCACACGGCTTGTGCAGGGGACTGAACCATACAGTCTCTTTCAAGTACTCATCAGCACTAGAGATCCCTTGTGGATTTCTATGACATACCCACAATGGTAAAATACACCCTTGTCCCTGATCCCCATGGATGGACAGTGGGATGGGGACAAAGGAGGAATAGGACAAAGGAGACCGATAGACCTGGCTGGACCCCTGGCTCAATGGAGGAGCAGTGAGAAGGAACGATGCCAGGAAAGGACCTACAAGGGCTGTGGGTCACAACTCAGAGTTGTGAGGACAGATGAGACAGGAGGAGTTTGGAGTCCCCAGGATGAAACTCTCTCTCCTGACCTCCAAATGTCAGGCACATGCACATCTAACATGAACATTCAATGTTCTCTCATGGGATTGCACCTCAGCTTGTAGAGGCATACTGAAGACTAGGAACAAACTCTAGGAGAGGAATAATGAAGTGTAGACAACTCCAGCATTCAGACCAGCATTTTTGTATCAGTTCTCTCTCTTGTTTCCTCTTTGTTGAAAATGAACAACCTGAATTGGAGCACAAAACATAAAAGGATTGCCAAGCACTTGTACTATGGTCTCTACTGACTGAGTGTCACTGACAGTCTGCTTGGAAATTGGACTGGACTCTTCAGTCGTTAATAAACAATACTAAATAGCAATTCTGTACAGTGTGACAGTTTAAATAAGATGTTGACTTCCAAAATTGACCTATTTGGTATAATTTATGGTTGGCAAAGCTCTTACAAAGTCTATGTTACTCTGCAAAATCATGTTTCATTTGCCATAAACGTTTACTGGATTTCTGTATCCAGTATCTTTACCATTTTAGATGACTCCTGAGAAGAAGAACAGGAACATAATGAAGAAATTAAAACCCCAAGATTGTTTTAGTCTCTTGTCCTCAATTAATGAACCAACCATAGTACCAGACTACTATTTTTCTGAAATGAACTGCTTTCAGAGACTAAGAGAGCACAGGATTAAATATGGTCCTACTGGGAAAAATCCCAGCATGTACCATGCCAGCAACTAAAATCATCCCACCAAGGAGCGTGTATGGCATCCCTCAGGAATGGTCTTGACTTGGAAAGCCCACAGACCCAGCTGTAAAATCTCAAGTGAATCTTGGGGCCCTTCCACCTCCTCCAAAAATAATCTGTGACAATATGAGCTTTACATACATAAGCAAAACAAATTCCAAGTGGTCAAATCACTCTGGCTGTAGGGAGAGGATAATATTACAGATAGGCAGGCACTACATGTTTTCCATTGGGAGAAATTCTTGAAGTTAAAAGATTAATCTGGTCTCTCAACACATTCATTAGTTAAATTGCAGAGCAAGCTCATTACATAACCAATCCTAGGACAATTATATTTATCTTGTCAAGGTTCACAGTACAGATGGATTGCTGACCAAGGTAACATGAGTACCTTCTGTAACGTGAAAGCTCTCTGATCTATTTGAAACATCAGTCCTGTGGCCTACCCGAGTTTTCAGATTGTTTGTGTCTTTTTGGAAGAATATATTTGTGCAGTTCCACCCAGAGGTCTCTCCAGCATGAAGAGAGGAAGTGAGGAAAGCTGGGATTCATTGTCTAGAAGAGGGCAAATCAAGACACAGAAATTAAGTGCTTTGCTCCTAATTACCAAAGAAGTCTTTGGCATAAAGAGCATCTCGCTAATTCTCCCATACTTTTTTAGACACAGTAAAGGAAATGTTTTAAGGTGGAGTGAAATTTCTGTACTTAAAGCATGTACATACACATAGTGTGTTCAGTCCACTCTTGAATTTTTTACATCCTGGTTTATACTGGAATAATTCAATATTTGTTGAGAGGTGGAGGTCATCTTGTCTGGCTCCTCGCATGTTGTGAGCTGCACATCCCCTGCTCTGTCCCTTTGTGGAACAAAGGTATTAATTGTGCATGCATGTAAAAACACATGGATAATTTATAGTTGATTTGCTGACACTACCTCAGATTATTGTCATCAATTCATGTTATGCATTTCCTGTGAAGGTAAAAGAGCTGGTATATGTATCCTTTACCTCTACATGTGTTATATTTGTACTAACATCCTCATCTATTTTTCATGTGGAACTAAAAGGCTGTGGTTGAGACCTGCCAATATAGCAGGTGTATTAGCTAGGCCTCATGTAAGATATTTGCTCTTCCTTGCATTCTCATCCAATTTAAAATCCTCTTTTAAAATGCTGCCTGTGATGTGATGGATGTTCCTGCATGCGTCTCTCATGCATACGTATGATAAACACAGACAAAACCAGACCTATGCACATGTACTCAAGTATCACACCAGATACTTTGCCCTCCCATGGAGCTATGACTACATTCTAAGCTTGTCCATTAAGGTCTCCAAAGTCTTTCCTAAGTCTCTATTTTTTTTCCTGAAGCTGTCTCTCCCATATGGTTCCCAGTTTTATAATTTTACACTCGATCATGTTAACACACAATTTTCAGTCTGAAGTCCACTTTTGAGGCAACTCAGATTCCTTTTTCTCCAGTGCCATGCATAATCAGTGAATAGTTCATTATTTTTCCTCCAAGACTAAGTAGTGAACATTGCCAGAAGAGGTCCGAGTCCTGATCTGGCTCTGGAATCTCACAAAAAAAAATATTTTTAAAGTGATTTTGCAACAACTCCTTTGGTCCACAGCCCTTAGCCGCTTGGCATGTTCTTAAACAAGAATGCAAAATGCTACATTTTTGATCAAATTATGGTAGGATATCAAACTGAATACTTTCAATTTCTATTAGGCTATCGTTACTTTTTTAACCAACAGGGTAATCTTACATTAAAGAAGCAAGCCAAGCTTACCTGACAAGACCTGCATTCAATGAAAACATCATTGGCTGCCATTAACAATAGTCCTGTTCTTTATACTTGAATTCCCATATCAGCTTCTCTATTACTTTACTGGAAGTGAGGTCAGGCTGACTGCCATGCTGTTATCAGAATCATCCTGTTTGTGCCATTGGGGCACTGGCAAAAAAATATGAGCATGCTTTCAGTCTTGGCAGATTGCTCCAATATTCCCAAATTTATCAAAAGTTCTTATCAGTGTGCCAGAAATTTTCTCAGCCAATTTAAGAAAAAAATTAGGATGCATAGCTGCTGGCAATACAGGGCTACTGTCTTAAAGCTGAATCCTCAAAGTAGGAGTTGTCTAACATTCTTTTAGTTGCAGATGGGCTGGAAAAGAATTCTTCCTCCTGATGTGATACATACAAACCATATTCTTTCTTCTGAAACATAAACCAGAAATATTTTCTGAACTTTTCAGCAATCTATACATTTCTTATTAACAATTTCATTACGTACAACCCTTGCTTGGCCCACCTAATTGTTATTTTATTTTGTCTTACGTAAATTTAGAACCCTTTCAGACACCACTTGCTTGCCAAGAGTAGATTTGGGTTAGGTATTAATAGTAATTTCCATACTTAATGACATACAAATATCAATAGATATTTATCTCCCTTTTATGGCCTATTTTTCCAAAATACAGACACACGTTTTGTTTAAATATGTAAGTACTGTATGTTTGCATGCTCACACAAGTGTCTATAGATATGCATACCTTTATATTTATATCTTTATATATGTAGTTCCATATATAGATATGTGTGGACAAATTTATATCTGTTTAAATACATGTATAGAGATGTGTAAGTCCATTTCTATATTGTTTTTTGCCATGCAGGTTGTCTTAACAGTGTCTTGCCTATTTAGTAAGTTCCTGAAAAGCTTTCTGTTTTGTTCATGCCTCCAAGCCTGTGCTTATTACGTTAGGGGTCATTGGTTCAGACTAGCTGTACTGTGACATCAGCTTATTCAGTTTTATTAAGGGCTTAGCTTTGGGAAATTGGCCTTTTCAAACTAGCATTAATGAATATTATGGTTTGGGACTATCTTCTCTTCAAAAGTACTAAATGTAACCAGGTCATGATCAGTTTCTCCTGAGACAACACCTGATTTCCAGTCTAGTGGATAAATTCACCTTTTTTTTTTTTTTTTTTTTCCAAAATTGTCATCCAGTATTTGAAGGTATTCTAATCATGTTTCACCAGTACCTAAATGAAATCTTCAGCAAATATGCCAAATATAGTAGCCCATAATTACACAGTTGCCTCCCCACATGCAATAGTAATTCAAGTTGCCTTCAGATTCATTTCAGTGACTTATAATGTTGCCTCTTCCCACCATTGAGCCTTGGTAATCAACATATTTGTTGCGCTGCGTTTCCTAAGATTCTGCACTTCTCAATTCTAAGTTAGGCAGATGTATGTCACCAGGTCATAGACAAAGACATTCCCCTCACACAATTTCTTCTGTCACCCTTGGTCTGCTTAAACAACTTATACAAAATTCTAACATATTGATCCCTCTAGCACTGTAACCTGATGAGACAATTAAGTTGATTTTATCTTCATAATTGATAAATTCTAGTTGTTCTTACTTATTACCCAGATTCCCAGCTTCAGCATATAAGCATTTCCAAACACATTTCTCTTTGGATCCTTTACCATGCTGATTTAGTTTGTTCCTGACAAGGAGAATTTGAACCACATTTACTTTCTTAACTCCCTTCTGCATGCGGTTGCTTTTAATACAGTTGTGGCGGTTCCCAAGAGCCAACATATTTTGTCCCAGCCACACCTATTCAATCTCTCCATCTTTTAGTACTGTATATATTACAAGCCAGTACAGGGTTTAGCTCCATGGTATGTAGTCAGTCCAAAACCAACATGGATATTTTGTGCTGACCTGTGGAATGCTGACATGGGCTGGCTGGAATACAATCTCTGTTTAAAAAATGGCATTCAGCATCATTCTTTCTGCATCAGTGTCATGTTTTTGCAGGTGGCTTTGCAAAATAATTCATCAAATAAAATTTTTAATATCAGTGTAAGTACTCCATGTAGGCCACACAGGCACAGGTGATCAAGGAACTGCAGTCTTCTGCAATAGTTGCAACACCTTGCAGCCTAAAGGCTCAGTGCTGGCCTCAGCCAGTTATGGAAACTCTCTGAAGAGACCCAGATGTGTTCCACACAGGAGAAAATATTGCATTACTGGCTGTGCATTCCTCACAGTTACCCACTTTTAACTGGTATTTTCCACACAGCACAAATTAGGAAGTTCTGCAAAAACCCTTCTAGGAACAGGCAGAGGCCCACAGACTTTGGATCTGCCTTGGTTACTACGCTGGTATCTGCCTTCTCACAAGAGGACAAAACTCAGCACTGAACCCTGGATTGTCCCTTGAAGTGTTTAAAGCCTGTGCAGTCTAGCTAAGAAAAACAGGGCATGCTTTACCAGGTGTGTCATTTCCATTGATACAATAAGAACTTGCAGACATAAATTTGAGTCAGGATGCTATGGGCACACTTGTCACTCTGCTCTCACCTCAAAGAGGTAAGGGATATTCTCCATACATGGAAAAGTTGAATCTTTTACTGGACTAGTAGGTACAATTGGAGGAATAGTGTCCCTTCAGGAATGCAAGTGTTCCTTTGATCACACACACTGCAAGTTCTAGTACATCCACACAGGCACTGCAAGCTCAAGTATATCCACACAGCAAACCACAAAAGGTAGCTGGGAAAGAGCACACAGAAAGGGGCCATCCCAAAGGCAGTGAGAATTTTTCAACCCACTGGTTCCTGAGCAGCCCAGTATGTTCAATATGAACACATTGTTACCTGGAGATTGTGGCACTGTATACTGATCCAGCAAGCTCGGCAAACAGGGAATAGTGTACATCTTGCAGATAACCTCTCATTTACTGAGTTAAGCATCAGTCTAAGCACACTCCTTTCACATGCTAACTGCTAAATTGCTAATTTACTTACGAAAGGGAGAGTGCTACGTATACAATATAGATTACACCAGAAACAAAAGTTGTAATGACACAAAAACATAATTCCACACAGGCCAACCAAGAGCACATGTTATACATATACAGAGAACATCCTTAGCAATGCCTGTTGCAAACTGTGATGGTGACCATTGAAGGTATTTAGCTCAGAAATTTAACCTTAAACTCAAATGAGCAAGTGCTGCTATGTCCTAAACTGTTCTACTTACAAAGCCAAAGGCCTGAAAATTGTGGATAGAGAAGCAACTGGGTTGTTCATCTTTCCCATGCAGAGCAAGCCCTCCCTCCTTCCATGGACTTCTGCCCTCCCATGACACAGAAAATGCATTTTAAGCAGCTCATGTAACTGTGCTTGTGTACCTGTCAGCGTCCAAGAACCCACAATGACTCGAGGAACAATTTCAACCACTTCTGACAGATGACAGGGGCTTTCAACAGCAATTAAACAAGTTTGGTGAAAGCAGGTAAGCTTTCACATGGAGATGAAAGACTGATAGCATTACACTGGGAGAAAACTCTCTCCGAGAATGTCTAAATAAAATGCAGAGCTTCTGTTCCTATCATGGCAAAGTGGTCTTAAGTATCCAAAAAGCAGGAAAATCTTCTGCTGAATCTCACAGCAGTCATGAATCTAGAGCAAGATTCCTTGACTTTGGTGGTCATGGATCTGTTTAACTACAGTTGTTTTCTACACTGTGGTAAAGGCTCTTTTTGTCTAACTATTGTAATTTTCTACATTGTATATTCAGATGCTGCGTATTTTCAAAAAACATAAATGAATATGTAACTGGAAAACACATTATATATAATGCATACATAGATATAAAATTCAACAGAAGATTGAATGACATTTCAGCAGTTCATAAAGGAAATAGTAGTAGCATTGAACTTGTTTGTGGTCTACAATGTGAATGCTTGTATCATTTCAAATGAGATCTCCTTGAGAAAACATTTGTTTTTACACGTTGGAAACACCTTAGAAGCGGCAACTCCAACAAAGCTATTTAAAAGAAAGTTAGAAAGTCCATTTAGCTGACTTATTAGCTCAGGTCAGAGCATGGTGCTAATAATGCCAAAGATGTGGGTTTGATACCTGTATGGGCTATTCACTTAAGGGTTGGACTTGGTAATCCTTGTGTGTCCCTTCCAACTCAGAATACTCTGTGATTCTAGAAATCTCCTATTACTGGGTCATTGTTGTAGTGCACTTCCCTTTTCAGTGTATTCTGGGCTGCATCAAAACCACAGAAAGGTCTTCCAAAAAATAGAGAAAATTAGAATTATTTTCTGACTCATTACAAAACTATAAACTCAGCTTTCAGTGTCTGGTGACATTTTAAGTATTTTATGTGTTTTTTTCCTAGCGTAATTATTTCTGAAGAATATCTGTTGAGTGTGTTTAACTTCTGAAAATGTGAAAATTAAGTTCTAACCCAGGCATACAAAGCAGAAGTTTTTGACAACACATTTGTACCACAGCTCATCTGTTGGAATCTCAGTTGATAATGTTGACATAAAATTTGCTTTTGTAGTTTTAGGCCTCTGAAGACCACATATGCTGAAATATTGCAGATGTGGAACAGCAAAGTCATCAAGCTATTTCTATGTATGATATGATGGCAAAAGTTCAACCCACATCTCCACAGGTACAGTGGTGACATACCTGTGATTCTTGCTGCTGACCTCTCTTGCTGCTTTACTAGGGAACGGTGCTGACACTTTACACTGTATGAGACACCACTAAGAATAAATGAACAGCATTACTATCATCTTTCAAAGGTTTCAGACTGAAGCGGTTGTTCGGAGCATCCTTGGTGTTGACAGAACAAGTCTATATTCATGCCCTGTCGACAAAATCACCATTCGTATTTAGATTTGCACCACGTTCACAAAGTTCCTTGGAAGATCTGTTCACTTTGTATGTGGGGAAATGGATCAGAAAATACTGACAATTTTCAAAACGCTTGCTTTGAATTTCAATGTCTCCTTCTTGTACTGGCTAACAGTGAGCTACTGTTGGTACACACTAAGTCCCTCACACTGCACGTAAAGTAAGTCAACTTGATGAGTGTGTAGAGACTGCAAACTCCCTTGCCTACCCCTCCCTTTTCAAAACACCAGCAATGGACCATTATCTTTGATTTTGACATCTGAAGAGAGAATGCAAATGCCAGGAAGGAAGTTTTTTGAATCTGTAAAAAAATACTCTCTAAAAAGACCTTCCAAAGGGAATATTACAACAGGATACAGTAAAGAAAAACAGGAGAAGAATTTGAGGGGGAGATGCTCACACTATAAATGAAAAATACTTCTGAGAATAAACACAAACAAAAACACATCCAAGCTTACCTCTGCTTAACAGAAAATTACTGAATGTTCTGCTTAAAATAGACTTAGTACATTAGTCAAATACATGAATATGTCTAATTTATACCTTCCAGACTGTGTGGTGTAGTACAAGGAAGATGAAAGTACAATCAAAATTGATGTTGGTACTGCCCCCGCTGGACCACCAAGGAAGAAGGTGAAATCCAGAGGTTACAAGCTGAGTACTAGGATGCAAATTCACTGAAAAATTTCCTTTATAGCATCAGGGTATCTCCTCAAGAATCAGGAAAAAATTATCTCTGAAGTTACTGAACTGAAGATTAAGCAACCCCAGTCTTTCTGAGCATTTTGGTAATAGATGGTGGCTATAAAATTGCCATTACTTATTATGTTTTGGGGACAGTGACTAGATTAGGGCTATCTATACTCCACACTACAACAACATGCAATATAATAACATTGCCCTAATTGCAGCTCTTCTCCTCTGCCAGTTTCTCCTACTAAAAGCTGTCAGAGTAGACTGTGCTGTTCAAACCACACAGTCTGCACATCAAAGACTTTGCAAGCTAAGCAGCTGAGATCAGGCAACTAGATCTGCACAAGAAATTCCAGAACAACTCAACATTACATGGATCTGAACAGGACTTTGCACACGACATGAAAGACATTCTTAAAAGACGGATTTTCAAAAAAGATAGGGGATGGTGACTTGCTGAAGAAAGTTAAAAAGATCTGAACAGTTGTGAAACACAGCTGGCTTTCAAACAAATTCCTGAGCAGCTGAGGAGCTGTTTTAGGAAAGGACAGGACAGAGCACAACAAGGCAGCAGCACTGACTTGGTTTATGATTTCTCCTGAGTTATCAAGCAGTAGGTTTTTGTCAGAATGCTTTCCAGTCCTAAGGACTTTATGAAGAAGCCTGAACAGATTCTTAATGGTCTACATGAGAACATCCAGTTTCATTACAAAATAAAATTTTCTGGTTTGAACTGAAATTATAATGAATGATCGTGGAGGAGTAAATTAGAGGAAAAGTATTAAACTTACGGCTAAAGTGATGCTGCAGTCTGAAAGGAAAATGTAGAGCATCCTTTGCTGGTCTTTTCATACACTGGGGAATATTGCACTGACCTGTAGGTGCTGAGCACAGGGAGCAGAGGTTGAGTGGCCCTTACAAGGCTCTGAATGAGTGACAGGACTGTGCTCTGTAACCCAGTCAGTCAAAAGTTATCTTGGAAAGAAAAAGGTGCCATGACGAAGGGAAAGGGTATAGAAAAGAACAATTCTTACAAGAGGAAATTTTCTGACTGTCTACCTTTAATTCAGAAACTCAAAAATGCTCAGAATCACAGCTTTAAATTCCTCTTCTCCCTAATTAAGAATTTATCCTTAACCAAATTTCTTAGAGAAACAAAGTTGAGGCAATCACAGCTTTGTCTGTCTACATGTCTTCCCTCTATATCTTCAGAGTCCAGTGGCCTTTTCCACTATCTTAACTTTGACAAAGGATAGTGATTTCAAAGTTATTATGTGCTCATACATGTAAAGAAAATAAGGCAGAGTAATAAAGGAAAGAGGCCCCACTAAGTATTCATATGGAGAGAAAGACTGAAGCATAAATAGACCGAAAAATCAACAAAAGGCTTGAAATTCCTGAATGCCTCATGGGAAACACTTCAATTAAACTCACACCTTTATAAACATCAGAAAATACAGCTACCAAATACAAAACTGTAAGAAACTAGGCTTCACTGGCTCAAGCTACTCACCCAGCAACTTCACTTCAGGAAGCAAACCCATTATTACAATTGGAAAATACCTGTATTTCATCGGATGGAAAGCGCAGCAAGCAGGCTCTTGGTGAATAACCTGGGCATGAAAAATGTCAAGGAAGCAGTTTCCAATTAGCAGTCCTCACCAAAATAAAGCTTCCACTCTACCCCCCTCCGGGGCAGCATTTTCGGGGGCCCATGGGAAGGGGCCCTCAGTGGCCACGGGCACACAGGGCTGGGGCTGCTGTGTGGGGAGGGCTCCCTCGCTCAAGGGGAAGCACAGTGGCGAACCCAAGAACAACAAAACAGCATTACACTTAATCCACTGCCATCTGGCTTCATTTTCACAATCCACAAAATCAGACACAACATTCTTCCACAAAATCCCTGAAAAACAACACAGAACTAGTGTCAAACCCAGTGTCCCCTCCCTCCCTGGCCCCTCTGAGGGCTTGAAAGAGAGGTTTCTCATAAAATGAAGAGCAATTTCCCCAAGTGACATTTCTGCAGGAGCATTCAAGCTGCAGATGTTTCCACTGTGGAAGAAGAGTTTGTATAATGCAGCACTGCTTGTCATATTTATGGAGGCAGGGAGGGGGAAGGGGGTGAGAAACAGAAAACAGGAGAGGCTGCAAGCAGTGGTGTTGATCCATAGGCAATGAACTGCCTGAGGCTATCAGCTTTGTGTGTTTGCTCAGCTCTTGACCTGACCAAGGGAGAGCAAGGACTGTCCATCTTCCCCAGCAGAAACCAAGCAGCTGTTCCTGAAAGGACAAGGCAAACCACACAGCCTTTTAACTGGCTGGGAACACAGTATCTCTGCAATGCAGCAAGACAAATCCCATTATTCTTGTTATTTTAAAAATGTGTTGCAGGAAGCCTTGATTTGCAACATTTGCATTGTTACTGAGGCATTAATGTAGTCTGCATGGCCTGCTAACTGAGCTCAAACATCACCTTGTAGCTGATGGCTTTCATAATTTCTTAATGGAGGTGTAACTTTCCACAACAAAAGGCAGAAATAAGAACAAAAATACTGAAATAATGTCTATTTAATGCTGAATTGTGTTCCTAAATGCTGGATTGTGTTGACAAATCCTGATTTTCTACAGAAAACAAGGTGCTAAGAACTGAACCATGTTTTTATTGACCCCTCCTGACTTAGGGTTGCAACTCAGCTATTGGGCTTCTAATGCTCTTTCAGACAATCAAATGCTGAAGATGCCTGGCCTCCATCATGACATGGACCTCTGTGACAGATGTTCCTGTGACATATCCACAGAGTTGGTAGCAGTCTCAGATATTCTGGGATCTCTCATCTATCACTGGACACCTAAATTCAGGCATCTGCATAAGATTTCAAGAGTTACCCCACAGAGATTATATCCTCCCTTACAGCATCCTCATGAAGTCCATGTTGTGATACATCTGCTAGCATTTTATGGTACCTATGATAGGAGCACATGTGTACGCCTTCTCAGTTGCGAAAATTAGTAGACTAGCAAGCAAAGCATCCACTCACTAAAATAGTTAATTTGCATATGATACTTTGCTCAGTTCCCATATAAAAGCTGCCAGGACAGAAAACAAGGCAGACTCCATTTGCACATCTGTCTTAGAGCTGGACACCACAGGACTGTCCCCAGGCATGGCCTGTGCTGTGTTTCTTAGCACGGCTGAGCATCCTATCCTCCAGAAAGCACATTACTGACAGCAGCATTAATGTTAACAGGCACATCTCTGTGGAGTGCTACGTGTGCACATGCATTAATCAGGAATCTTTCTTAATGTTCAAGATTGTGCCAGGGAACAGCCTTGCCTGGCCTTCACACAGGGACCGGAAGATTTGAGGGTAAATGGAAAGAGCACCCTGTGCAACAGCAGTGTCACCTGCAAGGGACATGTAACCTCATAAAAGTTTATCCTATTGAAGCTCCCAAATGTTTCCAGTTGTAGCATATAAAAAAATTCATTCATATCAGCCTGAGAAGAGGAAATGACACACTTGTGCTAAATACTGGGGATTTTCTTTACAGCACAGACAGTATCTGCATGAGCTTCAGTACTGTAGATAGAAAAGCTATGCAATCACATACCAGCAGCTCAAGCAAGTACACACCTGAAAGGAGGGGAAAGGAGAACATAACCTCCTGTAAAACCAGAATTGTAAGCAATACAAAAGAAATACATTAATGAAGGCAGTAAAGAAACAACAAGCGAATAAGATATTTGTATCCCTAATATTAAAAAAAAAAAAAGTATTAGCAAGAAAACTTTCTTATGACCCAGACTAAAAGAACTGAGGAACCTGCACTATGATGAATAATGCTGATCCATGATTTCTGATCTTAGCAGATTTTTAGAGTAGTTAGGGAAATAGTGTGACTAGTAACAGGCTTCAGGCTGAAATTACTTGCTGCTAAAATGTTGCTGTTTTACTAATAACTATACATATAGCTATATATTTTGTTAAACAGTGTATTTTCCAGGTTCTGTTTGTGGGGTAGATCATTTCAAGCTATAGGCTTCTGACACTTCTCACTTGCAACATTCGTCCTCTAACTGTGCTACAGCAGCACTACAGATGGGAAGTTACAAGGGCAGCTTCACAGCCAAGAAAACTCTAAAAAGACAGTGGAATTTGAATTGCAGGTTTTACTGATAGCAGCAGACTCCAGTTTGGTTTTGCACAGATGTGCCTAGTACCTCCATTTCTCTGTCTGTCCTTTAAGTCTTTGTTGTACACTATGACTAAGAAGTCACCCACCTTAGAGGTAGGCTGAGTTCCTGTTGGCATTAGAAAGATTTTTCTCAGAGGCTGAGAACAAACATATATAAGGCCAAGGTGATAGAAAACTGGATTTTGAAAGGGTGTTTTTGTTTGTTTTTTTTTAAAGACTAGACTCCATTTTGTCCCGCTTTCATACAGGGTATGTTCAAAGCTTCATAGTGATCACAAGAGGATTTGACTTGGCACTTTTCCAAAGCTATGTCCTCTGTATAATCAAGTGAGATCTGCTTGTCAAATGTTTACAGGGTTTTATTCTATATGAAAGCAGAAAAATTCTGTACCTCCCATTCCAAAGAAGTCTTTTTTCTACTCCAGAAGGTTATGAGGACTTAAAAAAAGCCAGGTTTACATCTTCTTATACTCATTTAGCTACACCTGGGGCAGAAACTACCTGTTCAACATCACTACTAAAATGAAAACATCAGAAATCTGACTATCTTTCATATGCCTGCTGTGGGAAGGAACTGTTTTCTCTATTTTTGAGCATCTTAACTGTATCTGTTGAGAAAATTAGGGATGAATATTACCATTCAATAACTTATTGCAATAGAGAAAATGCACACTGCTGAAGCATGCCCCTCTATATTCAGGTCAGCGTTATTTACTATTTATTTACATCTTTCCTTTATCTTATTAGACATACAGAGTTATGTGTTTCCCTGTGCCATTGGTATTATCACCAGCCTACCAGTGGTTTGTCAACAAGGGCTTGAATATCAGTCTGGAGTTACTAAACTTACATAATCATACTTTGAGTACCTGCTTCCCATTCCTATTGCTGTGCTCTGCCTTCTCATTTACTGAACTAGAGCTTATCCAGGCAATTTGAACCAATAAGTATTTTCAGTTCATGACAACTGATACCTGACAGAAGTCTACAGCGTTAACTATGCCCAAATCTACATAATTTCAAAATTGTCTCACTGCACCCTAACTTCATTCCTTTACTGAGGTACAGTCAGAACTTTAAGTGGAAAGAGGGGCTTTGTTTTAAAGTTGATGCTTTTGCTTAAGTATTATCATTCTCTGTATTGGAAATTGGCAATATTCTTGGAAATCTTTGCTGAGAGAGGGTATCCTATAGCAATTAAAGTGTCTCACAAAGCTGCACAAAACACTTGAGGAAAATGGAGTAAAAATTGTGAAGGACTGAAATATTCATCTTTTGTCATCTGCTACACAGGATATATGCTATTTTCATTTGTTTCAATGCCTGTAATCTCTCTATGTACAGCAGTTTAAAGCTTTGTTCTGTTTTAAAATAGAAAGGTAAAGCTTTTTGTCACACTTCATTTACTGGCCAGCTGGAACTGCACTGCCTGTTCCTGCTCATTTATGAGAGTTCAGAGGAGAGGGTTGTGGGCAGCACCCCAGTTTAGCTTCTCTAAGAAAAAAAATTGACAGGAAACAAGGGGAAGACTGACTATAAAAGTCTTCCTTAAAATGCAAGAGAGGTCTTACAAATGAGAATTGCACTCCTTAACTTCATCTCACAAATAATATTTTCAAGGCCAAAATCACTCATTCAGAAAAGATACCCAAGACCTAACTAGAATATGCTACACGGCCTCACAGTGTCTGTTGTTTCAGGCTCAAAACCTGTGCCAAAATATTAGAATGCAATTGTAGGTCACAGCACAACAATTGTGGAAAACGAAAGTGCATAACAGCAGAAAATAAATCACAGCTAATTGAAACATCATTTCAGAAACTATGGTGTCTCTCATATTAAAACACAAAATTATTGTTGCTCTTTCTCAATGGAAAGGTTTTTTTCATTTTAAAAGTGTACAGTTAATAATGACTTTGCTTTACACTGTCCAGTGTTATTTTTTCATGTTTGTTTCATTTTCATTCCACCACTTTTTTAATCACTTCACAGAGTGCTAGTTCAATACCAACAAGAGGTGAATTGAGTGGATGTTAAATGTTTTTGTCATATTATCATTAACATTGCCAAAATCCTGTTCAAAATATGCCGTCTCAACATCCTCCAGGTTTCTAACCCAAAGCATTAGCAGTAGGTGGCTGCTCTTTGGCTCATTTGCCAGCCATAATAAGAGCTTAGCAGACACTCTTATCTGGATAGCAATTCTATAACCAGCTTTCTGGTTTCTCTCTCTCTGATCATGGAAAGACTCATTCTCGTTTGGTGTATGTAACAACCTGTTTTAAATAAGAAAAGATTCTCCTTAGGTCTTTCCCAGCCTATATTGCAGTTAGCATGGCTGCAGTTGACAAAAGAGATTTCACACTCAAGTCTGGAGCTGCTCAAAAAGGACTGTTGGCCTGTGTTACTTCAAGAGAAGATCTCTTCCTGTGGGAGAGGCTCAGCAGTAACCCTGTCATCCTTTCTCTCTTCCAGCTGATTGAACCAGGGCCAGAGGTTCTGCTCCCTGAATGTTGAGATGGATAACTATCTCCACCTTAGCAAATTTCATTCATGAAAGCGTAGGTACATGGGCAATCATTGATGAAATATTCCTGAATGTGAAATCTATTGCACCTCAAATTGATCTAGGTAAGGTATCAGAGAGAAAAAATATACAAACCTGAAACCTCCCAGTGAAAAAGCTTTTATAAAAGATTGGGAAGTTGCTTATAATTAACCTTGTAGAGAGAGGAAGGACAGGATTTGCCATGGTGCTTCCCCATATGCTCTGCAACTTTGGTGAGCTGGAGCACAGGTGTGCAAGCAGTGGTGTCTGCCAGTGTCCTTTGTATCTATGAGAACTGCCTAGGCTGCAGTGGGTGTGGGACATGGACAGACCTTCTAATTATCCTTGCGGTCTACAGAAGTACAGCCATGCACAATAAGAAACACAGTGGTGACCAAAATTTCTTCCATCTGACAGGGAAAATATAGATGATGAAATATCTGTGTTGTTACCTTTCTTCAGAGAAGAAAATCTATAAAGCAACAGTCTTCTCCTCTAGGAATTGTCTGATGTGCCTCAAACACAGTGTTTTGATTTAACTGTTCACTGCTGTCATGTAACACAGCTAAAATTATCTTCAGAATTACCTTGACATGCTGAAGATGATTTTTAAAACCAAGTTACTACATGTCCAGGAGAAAAGGAAAGTACTTGTGGAACGTGTTCCACAAGCTCATAAAAATATAGCTTTCAACAAAGATAAAGTGAGAGTTAAAGTGTGACAGTTACAACAGGAAAGAAAATGCAAACACCTGCTCAGATCTGGAAAATGAGAAAAGAAGGTGTAAGATTAGAAAGAAAATTAAGAATACTTCGTTCATCTTTCTGCAGAAAAATCCTAAAATATCTGCTACTTAGAGTCTAATTTAATAAAAGGTTAGAAAGTATCTTGAAAGCAGCTGCAAATCATGCATCCACTGTTCTACTACAAGGTGGTGTACAGCATCCTCCCTTCTAAGCCCCTGGCACACAGAGCTTCAGAGGAGGGCCCAAATGAATCACACCTATATCTTACTAATTGCATTCAATTATTGAAAGGGAAGACTTGAATTTGACCAAAGCATGAAAAACACCAGCTTCTCAGGATGTTTTCCCCATAACATGTTGTTTGGAGTTTTTTTGAAAACCAATTTTCTAAGTCTCTAATGAAAAATGGAGATTTGATACCCTGCTGGTAGCATAATCATTTCAGTTTGCCTGGGTCTGTTAGGATCCACAGGGAGACAGTATTAGGGAAAGAGAGGATAAGACCTCTGTAAAGATACAAAAAAGGCAGCAGAGTTCTGGTGGAGGCAAAGATACTTAATGAGTTAAATCAGTTGCAAGTTGCAGTCTAAACAGCCCAACCCCACCACTCAAAAGGGACCTGCATTTCAACTCAGTGTGTAAACTGCCAGCTGCATCACACACAGAGACATGCTGTGAGGCTAGCAGTGGGACACAGCCTGCACGCCTCTGCTCCCAACACACTCCCAAGTCAGCCAAGTGGTGGTAGGGACCAGATGTGAAAAACCTGCAGCTGGGCTGTGCTTTGCACAGACCAAATGAAGGCCAGCAAGGCAGTAGAGTAGGAGTTTACATGAGAAAATCATCAGAGTTTGTTCCAGTTTGGTCACCCAGTCTGTGCTTCTCAGAGTGAACATCACCTCTCCAAAAAGGGTGATGTAGTACAGGAATCTCTTTCCCTGGCTGGATGCTGCAATTTCCCTATCCCAAGGTGGCATTGCTTAGCTTTTCTTACAGCATAACCTCTGAACAACCACCACATCTAGGAGAGTCTTAATCCACACTTGCAATAAAAGCTCCCAGGTTCTTTGGTGTCTTTGGCACCTTTACAAAGTAGGTAATAAAAGCATTGGCAAAACAGAAGGCAAAGAGCAGCTGGCAAATTTAGGCGGGAACATTCAACAGTGGAATGACTTTTCCTTCTTAATGCATTTCCTGTGAGATCCTGCCCTTTAACCTGCCACTAAATCTCAGTGTAATTACATCATTAATTCTCTCTCCCTACCATGGCAAAACTTAGCCTAAACTGGCTTGGATAGCATAATTCAAATTCACTCTGCATTGCCCAACTAGCTCAAATGCTATTTAGGATAAGAAAATGCCATATGCAATAGTGGAAATCGTGATAAGGCATTACAGATTTCCTGTAAAAGGCAGTTTATTCAGACAGCCAAGATGTAAATCTCATGCTGGGGAAGGACACTGAGAAAGCATCTTAAGGACACAATGATTGTCCTCTAAAAATCCCAGAAATCTAGAGTTGAGGTCAATTTGCAAAGTCATACACATTTTGAATAACAAAACCAACTTGCTCCACATGAAGAATAGTAGATACCATGAAAAGCCCTTTTTTACCAAGTTGAACCAAAGCAGGTGGTGCAACTGATCTGAAATGCAACTGGAGGTGCTGGTGTCACTCACATTCCTCTCCCACAGCCGCACAGTGGGCAACTGGAATTTATAATTTACAACTAGCAGACTGCAGTCATGTTCTCTCAATATGTTAACTGTTGTCTTGATTTGTGTTGTTTATTCCTAACATCACAACTCCTTTACTAGACTTTGTTGTGGACAAGGTTATGTACATGGCAAAACTTCCCATATGGAATGATTTAATGGCTCTGAGATATCAATGCAATTGCTGTGGTTTGCAACAGATGGGACATGGTGCTACTATTGGAGTTTCTACAATTGTTTTACACGGGTCTCCTATCACCACTTGGAGGTAAAGAGACATCTTCAGGGATGGAGAAAGGGGCTAGAAGAGACATGTTGACCAAAAGACAGAAGGAACCAAGGAAAGAAGAAGGCCAAAGCATAATATTCATAGCTGCATCTGCAGTTCAATTTGTTGCCAGTCCTCTAAGTGCCACTCAGCCACTGATCTTACTATCAGCCATGGAGTGGCCATTAATTATCCTCTGGGTTGTGGCTGATCTAACTTGTGAGGCAAACAGCCAGCGCAGAGACAACAAACTCATTTCCTTCAGCTGCTTCACCCCTACTTTCACTTTCTCCATCCACCTCCACTCCCCCAACAGTAGGACATGTGCAACAACATGAATGTCACCATGTAGGCAGAGAAATGGATCTACAACCTCAGCACAAAATCCTGAGCTGAAACACCACAGCCCAAGTAACACATCACAGTCCTGAAAAGCACATGTTTTTCATGTGAACCCAAGCTAGGTTCAGATTGGGGTTATATTCCACAGAATGAAGGTGATGTATATTGTTGAAGTAAACCTCTCATTAGGGGTAGAAATGAGCCAAGACACAGACATTTAACAATGTGAAAGGGGTTCCAGTTTATTTTTTTTACAGCCTAGCGATCCTGACTCTGATTACAGCAAGCTCCTCCTGTAGGGTCCAATTGCACACTCTGACCGCTGGTTATTTCCTGCTGTACAATAACTGCAAATATTAGTTTGCAGACTCTGAACACAGGCCTTAGCTAGCTCAACTATAACTGCATGTTCTAACAGCAGGCTCTAATGCTATCAGACCTAGACTGACCTCATGGCAGATCTTTTTAGCAACAGTATCACTCTTCCTTGTTTCATTCTTTGTAAATCTCTGGAACATTCCTTCTTCCTCAGGGCTCCTCTACAGCAAGGTCCACCCTAAGCAGCCAACCCACCCCTTTTTTTTATCACACGTATCCTTATTAGTCCCAGTTGTGACCCATTAAGAGCAAGGCTGTTCCTCTTCTTAGGTAATTTGTACAACTGTGACTTATCAGGGGCAAGGTTGCCTTTAATCCCTTCTTCCACACCACAATGTGTATGTCCTCAGCTTGGGATTTCTCTCTGGGTTTCTCCATTTGCAAAGCAATGCAGCATGACCCCACTGCTTGTGCATGCAGGCTGGTTACCACTTATAGTTTGTATTTCCTCCTTCAAAACCACCCTGAGAGAGACAGAAGGTGGTGAAAATGACTCTGATGAGGACTGAATGCACCCTTGCACATCTGCTAATTTCTGAAATAGACTGCTGAGAAGTGCCAAGCACCTACAGGCTCATCAAGGGCATGTGGAGCAGGTGCGGGGCAATATGCTCAGAATGCTTTGGGAGATGGGAAAACCTTAGCACTCCTCAGCTTGGTTCAGAGGAAAAGCACCTTTGTCCCTTCCATGGACTCAGCTAATCTCAAATATAATGGAGGCACAGATCTTTTTCTCTCAGGGTCAAGGAGCAAAGCAGAGGGCAAGGACTGAGCAAGTAATGAAACAAAAATCAACTGAAACAAAGCAGGGCATTTAGATGAAGAGAAGAAGAAAGAGTTGTGTAAAAGCAATGATATTTCTAATGGAACAAAAAGCATATTAGCTGAAAGCCAAGTGTTGGATCCAGGGAGAAGGTTTGAATCATCCTCTTGGAACTATTCCACCCTTAATAAAACATTAACTGTTCATTGAGAGAGAACACACGTGTGTGCATGAATCAGTAGCCTGGCGAGGCTTCTTTCTAGAGGTTAGACTTCCTGAGCACCAGTCCCTCTTCTAGTAAATGTTAATTGTTTATCCAAAGTGGAACAACTTCAAAAGGAGAGGTTGAGGTCCTCCTGACTGCCTCTGCCTTAGGCGAGGTAGTGACAGGAGAAGTGGACTAATTCCTTAACTGCTCCACCATTCCGTAAAGGTGACACTCAATAACCTCTACATTTGTTTCCCAACAAACAGAAATATTTTGGGGTTTGGTCAGAAAAAAACCTGGAAACCTGACTCCCTCACAGTACCATCATGATTTGGATTTAGCCTTGCATTTCTTCAGCTGCAGAGCAGCCCCAGTGTTGACCCAGGGGAAAGAGCCCTTTCCAGGCCCAACCTTCATTGTCATCCCCAGCCTTGTAACTGCAACCACAAACCTGCCAGAAGATTTGTACTCTTATTCAAAATATAAGTTGACTAGATACCACACAGAGGCAATGTGATTTCTACATGCGCTGCAGAAAGCAGCCCCTCTGACAGTAGACAGGAATCGCTCCTCTGTAACAACCAGCCACCTGTCTTGGGCTTTGCCATGTTCAAGAACAGTAGTAAATCTGTTTTAATTAAATAGTATTTAAAAACATAAATCAGCTACTCTCGCTTACCTATATTCACTGGTCAAAATCACCTCTTAGCCAGTATGTTTTCAAAACTTTTTTATGCTTGACATTGACTATTTCCCAGAGGACCAATTCCTACTAGGAGGCTGAATGTTGAAAACAGTGTTTTCCAGCCTTTTTGAAATCAAAGAATAATCAACCAATGTGAGGGAAGAGAAGCCACTGTCCTTGTACATCATTTTGTTATAAGTTGCACGCTTTCTCTTGGGCATTTCTGGTGACAGAAGCCATGTTCCCATTGCTATGACCAGAAGGTAGCGTGTTTTGTAGCCACCATGTCTCCTTTCATCTTCCTGTGTGTTATGAATCAGCCATAGACTGCAAATTGCAGGCTGCACAAGACTGTTGTGTGGCAGTATTGCCTGTCATTGTTTACTTTTTCTTCTGTCTGGGGAAAGCAGATGTTTTGCTCAGTATGCAGTGGGACTGCACTGCTCATCCTGATTTACACCTCAAGATGCAATGCCCATGCATCGAATGAGGGATCTGCTCTGTCATGCACATACTGAGTGGCAGAAGATCTAGTGCTGAGGCATTTTCAAGCCAAAGGGAATGTAGCAGAGCAGAGGGACAAGAAGGAAGCAAGAGTGACAGCTCCAGGTGCAAAGGACCTGGACCTGAGAGGCACAGACCACTGCCAGAGCTCCCACAAGATGCTTGGCTTCCAGTGCATAGGATGGTTTTGGAGACCTGTTTTCTCCTACAGAGATCCCTTGTTGCTTCCTGCTGCTGGGTTGAAAAGGAAGCTGGTTCTCTTAGCACATCAAGAACACTCCTTTACACTAGGACATTACTTGCTGCTTAGCAATTCAAACTTATGTATAGAACCCAAAGGGGAAAATTGTGCTGAAACAGTTGGAATAGGAGAATGAGGATAACAGGTTCTAAGGAGCAGGCGTGGGCAATCTGAACATGCAAATTGTTTGTAGATCAAGATGAAAAGCACTAGATGGATTGTTTTCCTGACACAGCGGAGCTCTTCCCTTCTCCCTGTGCAGTGCCAATGTCAGCTGGGTGCTTTTCATTCCTTTCCAATTCAGAAAACTCAACTGTGTGAGCCATCCAAGTGGATGGCTGAGCTAGATCAAATACAGGGCATGGTTTGCTAAGTTAAATAAGTTAGATTACACCAAGCCCTAGGAATTGCCTGGCACAGCTCTGCCAGACAGAAAGCAGCAGGGATTTCCACATGAATAATCCCCTTGTTAGAAGGCTTGCCATTAGTCCTGAACAAATCAGATCTAGGCAAAAGAAGCACAGAAGATAGACGAGACTGATGTATCTTGAGACTTCATATCTTCCTAATAAATATTCCATTCCTTTAGTTACTTCTTCTTAAGGGAAAGATAGATGGGCTTAAAATGAAGGGGGAATTTTTTGTCTTGCTAAACATGAACAGGTACAAAACAGCTCCAATGTGCAGCAGAATCACAAAACCATGGAATACTTCAGGTTGAAAGGGGCCTCTGGAACCCTCCTGCTCAAGCAGAGCCACATGGAGCTAGCTTTCCATGACCATGTACAGATGATCTTTGAATATCTCCAAGGATGGAGATCCACATCTGGGCAACCTGTGCCAGTGCTTGGTCAAGAAAAAACAAAACCACCTTGTTTCTTGCTGTTCAAGTAACATTCTGCTGAGGTTTATTTGGGACCTAAAAAGGGTAACAGTAAGAGCGACCTGCCATTTGTGATTTCCTTGAATATCCCTAGATTTCAAAGCTAATCTTGGAACAGATGCAAGAGTTGCCCAGAAAGCTCCAGTCTGGCCACAACACCAAGTACAGGCTGGGCCTGTATGGTATAGCAGATACTTGAATGTATCTACTATAAACACATACTACCCATCACCAAATCATATGAATGAGAACAGAAATGATATCCATCCATACAAATATGCATCACTATACCCATGTTCTGTTATTATGTATGCAGAAAAACACATTTTACAAACAATCATGTGTATATGGGACATACACACATTGATATGCATCTTCCCCCACCTCTCTCAACCACACTGGAAACCATGGCAGTTCGTTTCACCAAAGCAAGAAAACTCTTAAAGGAAATGGAGCAGACTTAATAGTCTGGCTTTCAGGCACTTGCATAAAATTCCTCACAAGTTACAACAAAAACCTCCTAATTATTAAGAAAAAGAGTTGTGTTTGTAATTAAACAAGAGATTGCACTGATGCAAAAAAGGAAAGAGATCAAGTCACATCTAAAGAATCATAGCAAAGTGAATATAATGTATTCGTGGCACTCTAGGAAGCATGTTATTACAGTGAGGAAAAATTTAAAAATTCCAGGTTCCCTGCAAGCCAACTGCTAAAATCATTACAGCTTCCTGGAATAACAGTGTATTCCCTCATGCCTTAGCTAGACCTGTCAACAACAGGAGCCCTGAGGAATCTGCCATGTTTGCTGGTTACTGCTCTCCTCCTTGTGGTCTTTCAATCATGTCATGATGTTCATCTCAAGGGCAGAGCACAGCTGTCCTAACTTCCTCTGGAGCCCACCATGACCATTCCTGGAATGACCCCCAGCTGTAGAGGGGCAAACCAGCCGATGTGCTGTGTGAGATGGCTACCTTGGACATCTGGAGCTCTCCACACAACATGGTCATCACACCCTGCCTCCTCCTTCTTCTCTTGGGAGAATACCCATTTCTTCTCTTCCTTAATATACCCTCCTCCCTTTTCTGAAGCATCCTTTGCATTTATTTATTGTCACTGTGTCTCCTGCATAGCCTGCATCTCCTTTATTTCCTGCTCAATCATAGCCACCCAATCACCTCACCCAGAGAGGAGTAGCTCTGCTCAGAGGGAATGAAGCAGCACAAGCAAACTACTGGACACAGATGGCTCATTTTCAGCCACTATCAATCAGCATCCCCAGGTCCTTCTCAGCTGGGCAGTTTTCCAGCCACTCTACCGCCAGCCTGTAGCACTGCCTCAGGTTGTTGTGACCCAAGGACAAGACACAGCACCTCATGAAATTGTCCTCATTGATCCAGCCTGTCCAGTTCCCTCTGCAGAGCCTTCTTGCCCTCCAGCAGACCAGCACTCCTGGTCAACTTTGTGTCATCCGTGAACTGACTGAGGGGGCACTTGATCCCCTCTTCTCAACCAGTCTCCTAAACAGGACAAAGGCTGCCATCTAGAAGCCTAAGATGGCAGTTCTGCTGAGTCCCTTCTTACTTCTTTGTGAACCAAAACTCTATCATTTTGTGTCCATTGTGCCCCAAGAGACCTCCAAACAGCACCAGTTCTTCTCTATTCACAAACACCAGGTCCAGTGGGTACCTTCCCTCTGGCTCCTTCACCAGCTGTGTCAGGCAGTTGTCTGCCACACACTCCAAGAACCTCCTAGGCTGTGTCCTCTGCTGTGTTGTATTTCCAGCAGACATCTGGCAAGCTGAAATCTCCCCCAAGGGCCAGAGTGTGAGACTTCTCCCAACTGCTTATGAAATATTTCAGCTGTGCTTTTGCCCTGGTTGGGTGGTCTGTGACAGACTCCCACCAGGATACCTGCTTTGTTGGCCTTCCCCCAAATTCTTACCCATAAACACTCAACTCTATCATCACCATCATTAAGCTCTAGACAATCAAAACTCTCCTAACCTATAGGGCTACCCTATTACCTCTCCTTCTTTGCCTGTCTCTTATGAAGTGTTTATAGCCATCCATTGCAGCATTCCACTTAGAGGAGTCTTCCCCTCATGTCTCTGGGATGGTAACTGAATCAGTTTTCCTGCTTCTCTTGTTTGCTGCCCTCGCTGTGTGCACTGGTGTAGATCCACCTCAGCTGGGCTTTTGATCCCACTACCTTTCTGGAAGGAAGCAGCCTTAATTCCCACATGACCTACATTATAGTTGTTAGTAAACAATCAATCACAGGAATAGTACATTTTCTTAGGGGTGATGTTACTCCCTGTACTTTTTTTTCCTCTAATTAGATCTCTTAGGGTGGAAAAAAAACCCATAACAAGCCTTTCCATAGGCCTCATGATTATTTAACTGATACTAAGCAGATGAGGATACAATGGTGATGCATTACTCTCCTGAAGCACAAACCATGGGTGAAGCTATGAAAGAATGGTGATTCCAACCTTGAAGGCACCATTTTGGATAGTTTGGATCCATGGCTAAATTTAAGCTTAAAAGGCAACTCTTACCTCTACAATGAGCTAAGCCATACGAAGACAAGGGAATATTTATTCTTGAACATATTTGAAACAATGACTAAGAACCAGACTAAGACACTCAGAGGCAAAATATTCTTATCTGCATATTTTTTTTCTTTTCAGATCATCTGATTCTAGAGAATAAAACAGGGTATCCTGCATCAGCTTTGCCTGTCCATAGTGGAAAAATGAGAAAGTCTCAGAAATGAGGACTCTTATCCAATGGTTTGAAAACCTAGCAGTAATGTCTGAGCAAATTTGCCATATAATTCATGTCAGAGGGTTTAGCTTTGCTCGGGTAATTTTGGCTTGTAAGTATGAAGCACAAGAACCAAATTTTTTGGTTACATTTTTGTAACTTTACAAATCAAGTAGTGACATAAATATAGAGCAAAAAGGACAAATTATGTTCTACTTGAGAATTTACAGATCTTTAGTTTTTCTGTTAGGAGAGCATCATATTTTCATGAATGCTTTCCTCAGTCTAGGAACTTAGATTATATATATAATTAAAACTGTAGTATGTCTATGTTGACCATAAACAACCACAATGTGCAAGCAAAGTGCAAATATATGGCAAGACAAAGAATAGAAAAAGAAATTCTTCTACTACAAATAAGAAACTTGTTACATGGAAAGTTCTTCTTCACCTGTCCATGAAATAAGCCTTTTAGAAAGATATGTGCTATATACAGACCTGTATCAAACCAGAACTACAGGCACACACCTTCTTTCAAAGGCAGATACAAAATGCTTTAATTGCTACTTCCAGATGAGTTTTAGACACTGGCAGGCAAAGCATCACTGGTTTGTTTGGACACCTACAAAAAGAGCATATTGCTGTCACCTCAGTGGCTCAGTTCTGCTCTGCTCACCCAGGCAGCCCAGAAGAGAGCAGCTCCTTCCTTCTCTCATTCAGAAATCTCTACTCAAAACTTCTGCTGTACAAAGACCTAAGATCCAACCTGCAAAAACAAGCAAAAAGAAACTGTTTCCATGAAGCCTCAGTAGGATCTACAGTCACAGCTGGCAAAGACTTTTGCTAATGGGAAACAGCAGAGGGAACTGATTTAACAAGTAAATTAAGTATTTTCTACACCTTGTATATGCAAGTCTCTTACCCTCAGGCATATTGTCAATGAATGCAACTGCAGCTCCCTCATGACAGCCCCACATTCAATACCACTTTTGTCAGGGGAAAAATGTCAGGGCTTTCAGGCAAACTGTAATAGCAGGTCACTGCTTGCAGGCCCTGAGTCTAATTATTGGCAAAACAGCATTTGAAGATTTAGCTTTAGTTTGCACTGTGCTTGTTCTCTAGCCATTAAAAAGTATTTAAATAGAATTAATTGGCTACTTGCAAGGTCATTTCAATAATTTTTGAAACAAAGCCTAGTAAGTTCTCGCACACGCAGAGTTAGTGATACACAGAGCTCAACTGCCAGCAATGAAGTGTGCAACACACAGCCTCAGTGGCAGAACTATTTCAGTCTTCAGATTAGTGACTCTTTTGTCCATGCAGAGCTACACTTAAGCAGACCCTGTGTATAGTTATCTTAATCCCTCTATATTTAGGGCTCAAACTATTGAGAAATGGTAACAGAATGAGCAAGGTGTAGGAAGGCTGGAGAGAAAAGAATTAAATTTTGCTGATAGTTACAAACTGATCTTTTCCCCCCTCCATCTAAAAGCTTTACCTTTGAAGGGAAGCATGGTCAGCAACATAGCCATGTCCTAAGAGATTTGTTTTTCAAAACACTCAAATACTCCCATTCTAAAGGCAGCATATCTCTCAACGTGCACACTTCTTTGTCAGGAGAGAATTTAAATTCCATGTTTCTTTTGTGATTAACAGCTGCCTTAAACAATTAAATTAGCGACATGTATTTTACAATTAGGACTCTATTGTGCTTGAGGCAGTCCTAAATTAAGAGCCAATGTGTAGCTCGATTGCCTATTTTGCATAATTAACACAACCCGTATTTAAATCCTATCTTTGACCACGAAGTTGCAACAGCCTGCAAGTCAATAGCTATCTACTGGGGATCATGAACTTCTCAAATCCATTTATTAAACTGTTGGCAGAAAATTCATATTAAAAAAAAAAAAAAAAAAAAAAAAACAGGGAAAAAAAATAAAAAAAAAACACCAAAAAAATAGGTAGGAAAGTCCTATAAATGTTCACACAGTTCTAGCAATGACACAGCAAAACGAAAGATGTGACACATTTAAGCATTTTTGAACAGCGTATTTTATGTGTGTCCTTGCAGCTTGTAACACCTGACTCAAAATGGATAATCAGATTTAACAACGTATCAACAATTAAAACTAAGAAAACAAAGCTATACCTTATTGTGGACTTACACTTTTTTTTTTCCCCCGGAACTACCATAGGCGTAAGAGTTTTGATTATGGAATATTTTCATGTTACAGCCAGATCGGTACATTAAAAGTAGTGTACTATGGAAAAATTTCTCTAACTGTACCTGTAGTAGGCTCTAAAATAGCTATTACCATGCTGAACACAGACGTCAGCATCCCTGGGAAAATGTCAACATGCTGCTCTGGAGACATTGTATGAAATATCAGAAACGATTTAAAGAAGAAAATGTTTTCTCCTTGCATTCGTCTGTGGATATACTCAGGGATATTTTTTTCCCCTGAAGGCAATAGTAGAACTGCAAGAGATCAAGACAGCATGCAATGAAGATCTATTAAATCATGAAAGACACAGGGAAAATAAACAGGGGATGATTATCCCTTTTCCTTGATACAGAGGAAATAGGTAGTAATCAATCAGGTTATCAAGCAGCAGGCTTAAAACCAACAAAAGGAAGTACATTTCCAACCTCTGCTAAAGGTCCAAAGTACATCTTGATCAAAACCTAAACTTACCAGAGCTACAGAGCATTATTCTTCTGTGCATTTTAAACACAGTAGCTTATATTCAAATTATCAGGATTTCCAAATCTGTAAAGGTTCCTGAAGGTGCCTTCAGGCACTCTGCACAGTTTCTTTTCTCTCTTCCACTGGTTGTTGTTACTGCCCATTTCTGAATATAGGGTACCTGGCTATATGGGCTACTATGGAGAGCTCTTGCACAGTTATTAGCCCTGGTGCAGCTATAAACAATGTTCTTAGCAGTAGAACTTACCCTGCTATGGAGAAGGAAAAGAAGCCAAGTTAATGTAACGACCCTGAAGCTGCATCTTCAGCAGAGTGCTTCTCATAACAGTGCTGGTGAAAGTATTTCGTAAGCTATTTCATAAGCTTTGTCTATGTTTCCATGATCATGGAGAATATGAGAAAGCTACAAATTAATTTGTGCTGGCACCAGGACATTCAGAGACATAGAAGTCTGTCCTTGATTTCATACAGAGTTCACCCAAAATAAGAACAGAGACAGCATTATGCATTTCTAATTGGTCATAAGGAACATTTCGTATGTGGAACTTAACATTCCCAAACTATTTGATCAGACTTTTAAAAGAGACTAAAATAAAAATCCACTGAATCCATTTGTTCTGCAGAAAAAAGCAGTAAATTATATTAATTAATGTTGCTTTTATGAGTTCTTTTCTGAAGTCCCTTAAATAAGTAAGCAATTTAAGTCATTCCCAAAACCAGGAATGACTTCACAAAGGAATCAGAACTGAAAAGTTCCACCAACAAAACCTGTGTTGTCACAACCTACTGTCACAACAGTCTGGTTTTGTCTGCAAGCTCTCTGTGTTTGCACATGCATATGTGAGAGAAATGACTGAGCTTGAGCTTGCACATGTGTCTTGTTCTCTAGGAACCTGACATCAAAATAGAACACTTCAGTAGTAAACTCTTCAGGATTGTTTGAAAGTAAAACTAAAGAGCCTCTCTCAAGGCCTTTTATGAAGTCCTTCACTTAAAATATCATATTAGGTTATCTGCTTAAAGATCTTTAAAGATCATATTGCTTCATCTAAAAGAGCTTGGTAATCAAAGGAAGAATACAATTTTTTTCATTTAACTCCTTCTGTCAACTGCAAACAGATTCCACATTTGGTTGGTTTTCGAAAACTAACACAGCAACAGAATGCAAAAAACAATGTACCAATTTAAAAGTACCTCAGAAACAAGGTAATCAGCACTTGAGTGTTAAACACTACCATATACAATATGGTGTAGTTTACAGAGATTTACATGGCATCTGCTAATCTCAGGAGTGCAATACCAAGGAAAAGTTGTCTGAGTGCTGTCTGGTACAGAAGGCAGCAGTCAGAGGCTGTGTACTCAGGCATTCTCATGCTTACTGCCCTGACCTCATTCTTTTGGCTTTCTTAATTCCACAAGTTTTTGCATTTGGTGGGCTAGCAGAAAGCAAATGCCATTGCAAATCTTTGTAAAACCAAGCATTGTACCAGAGGTGCTTCAGCATGCTGGAGAACAGGACCTGGGCTCTGAAGCAGAAAGAAAGCTTGAGCTGCTTTCAGATAAATTAGAATCCAAGAAGGAAAAATATATGGATTTTTTTTTTTTTTTTAGGTAGGCCTTTCTTTTTCAAATGTTTTATTTCTTAAAAAAAAAAGATCTTTCCACCTTCCTCCTTACAGAGAAGGAAATAAAAAATGACAGTATAATTTCCATACAGACAGTGAGAAAAATGTAGTAATGCTGCTTTATTTAGAGTGAGTGGAGGACATAGCCCACACTCCAAGTACAACAGAAGAAGACCACAACATGGACCAGAGAGATGTTAAATATGGTAAATGGTGAGGCAGAACTGTATATAAGCCAGTGCCTCCTACATGTGTCACTCAAAGATCCCCTTCCCCAGTCTGGGGGACTCCTGGCCTGGCCTAGCCCTTACTGAGGACTTTTTCCCTGGGGTCCATGGGTTTCATCTGCCTGCTACACTGCACTGAGCCCAAGAGCAGCAAGGATACTTTGCTGTATGTACCATGCCAGTGCAGTTCATTTCCTGACCTCTTGGTTGGTTCCCTCCAACCTCAAACAAGACTGGTTCTGCATTCAGTGAAGTGGGAATTACCACATTTATATGGGGAACAGGAGATCTTGACTGGTGGCTAAAATTACCAACCTTTGTCAGAGTTCCTTTTGAGTATGAATTGCTTGCAATGAGCACCAGAAAAATACCATAGCAAGCAGCAGAATGACTGTGCCCCTGAGACTAACAGGTATTGTTTATTCTTAAACTTGTTTTCTTTTTCATAATCCAGGATGGATTTTTGTTCTGTATTTTTTCCCATCCAGCAGGATGTACTGTTCCTGCTGACAGTGGTTAAGCCTGTGCAGAGAAAGACTGTTGCACCAAGCTAAAGAGAGGCAGAACTTCTCCAGCACTTGCTCATATAAATTTGCTTGTGTTTTTTGCCTGAATAACCACTTTCAATGGTGCACATTTTTCTTTGTTAATAGAAAGGACAGGATGAAGTGGAAACTTAGTCTTCACTACTCAACAAAGGAACTGATGGGAGCTTCCTGCCTTCTTGGTTTAACTCATGGAGTGACAACTTCTACAACCACCACCTCACCCGTTTCACAGAGCCTCACAGTAGGCTTGCTAGAAATCTCAAATAATCTGTCCACTCTATTCCAGAATGCCATGCCTACATGCCCTCCAACTGCTCAGCAGAGACCTGAGAGCCACAGCAAGAGTGCAGATTTACAGCACTCTGCTGGGACTCTCTATGCTACTGCAACTTGGCTGGGATAGTTCTTAAAGAAAGATAGAGGAGGATCAAAAAAAAATAATGCTCCAGAAGCCAGGAAAATTATCAGGCCCTCAAAGAAAGTGATCCATAAAGAGGAACACCCATTTACTGTGTGGGTAACTGCACAGGAAAGTTAAGGGGAAATTTCTGAAGGAAGGAGGAACCTGGTAGTACAAGTAAATGCCAGGCTGGGTATTTAGAAGTTTGTGGTTTCTGTCCTCAAACAAAAAGTTTTTGGTGTCTTCATCTAATCTTAAAATGTGTCTGTCTATCAGCTCAAGGAACAGCAAAGCAGGAGTCAAAATCGAGCTCCAGCTCTAACAAGATGACAAATGAGCCTGAAAGGCAGCTCATTCTGTTATTTTAGCTAATAATTCATGGCTGTTTAATATAAACCAATAAATAAATAAATAGATATATCAGTAGGCTTTCCTAGCAGTGGTGGTTAGGGTGGGCAGCCCTGGCTTTGGAAACATGTGAGCAGTGATGCTGCTGCTGCACCAGGGTCTGGGTATCACCACTGCTGCTGTTGTCACTGACTCAGTCCTCATCACACCTGGCAGCTCTGCCAGGGTGGTCAGGAGCCAAGCAGGGCCAGTGTGTGTGGATTTACCACAGGAACCTGCCTGTGGGTTCCTTGGAGGTTGCAGAGAGGAGAGGGCTGTCTTTTATTACACACACTGGCTTGAGCTAAGATTCAATTACCTGTGCATTCTCTGAGCAGGTGTTTAAGTTAGCTTAACTTACAGCTATCCCAGCCTTGTGGGCAAATCCCAGGCAGAGAGCCTCCAACATGGTGGTGTCCTGCCACTTGCAGATTGCTGCAGCTGGAGCTGCAATTTTGCAATTTGCCTTGCACAATTTCTTCCATGAGTTAGTCAAGGCTGAATTAGTACAATTTTTTTCTTTTATATTTCAAGGATTATTTACATAACCAAAAGAAAATTAATCTCATAAAGAGGAATCTTACTGCAAAGGGGTGAAATCTTTAATTGGTTCAGAGCAGTAAATTCCATGGAACTAAGCCAATGTAGGCCAGTTGAGTTTCTGTCCATTCATGTTTAATGATGGAGGTAAAGACCTGGTCCATAGGTTTATGATACAAAAATGCTTTATAATGCAAAACAGACCAACTCCATACAAGTGTTCCCAATATTTAACTTATTTTCATAGTAGACATTAAGGAGAGAGCAGCAAAATATTGGGACTTAAAATTTTTATGAGAATTAGACCAAGGGGAAAAAAACCCAAAAAAACCCTATTAATGTCCAAGACAATTTTCAAAACCTCCTTTGCAGTTTTCTCTTCCCTCCTTTTTTACAAATATGGGAACAGTTAACCACTCAGGAAGAACACTTTGTAAATCTGGAAACCTAAAGAATTTCCCTTTTAGACTCAGCCCACAGTAAAACAAAGAGATTAGATTTTTTTTTTTAATCTAGTGAAGAATAAACATAACATTTTGTGTGACAAAATACCAAACAGGCTTTCCGCCCTGCATTTCAGTCAGCTGAGATTTTAAAAAGCTCTTAAAAAGTGTCATGTAACAACCAGGCTAGCAGTACTGCAGTGCAAAAGGGAAGTCTTTCTAACTTTTTACGCAGCACACCAAGAAAACAAACCCAGCCCACCAGAGATTAGATCTTACATCTTCCTTACAAAGGAAGGACTTTGTTACAGCTACAAGAAGTTTGCACAGTAGTTATCTTGTCAGACAGATTAAGAATAATCAGAAATGTCTTCTCCCTTCCAGCCAGCAAGGCTTCCCATCCAGTCTGGGAGACTTTGCATGGCTCACAGGGTGAGCCCTGCTGCCTGCTGCGTTCTTCCCTATGGGAAGGAATGTCTACAAAACTTGGAGTCAGCCTGGTCAGAAACTTGTGACTCAGCTCCACTTCTCAGCCTTCCTAGCAGCTTGGATAATCCCCTTCCTCATTCTCCATCTCCCTGCGGTACTCACCTCCAAACTTCTGACATTGGGCCCTTCTGGTCAGACTTTTTTGGTTTTGGCATATATTTCAAAACCCATCTACTTTGTGATGGGATTACACACTCACCATCATAATATCTTCAGGTGATAAGCAAGCCTGGGTTCAAAGAGCCCAGCTTTGACTGTAGATAGCTGATCTTGCCTGCAGTAAATGAAGTAAGAACACAGACACTGTGCAGTCTCCAAGTATTCTTAAAGGTGCCAAGAGAAGCAGAAGACACCAGCATCTCCTTCCTAGACAAAGGCACCTGTAGCTCAGACAACAAGTGTCTTAGACTTTTGTCCAAATATATTTGTGGATAAAGCAGCAGCAGAGTGCCTGCCATGCTACGCACCTTATCCATGGTGGTGTCTATGCCTGAGAAGCTCTTCAGACTCTCCAGAAACAAAAATCTCTGCGAGGTTTGAGAAATATACTGCTTCTCAAACCAAGAGACATTTTATCTACTATAGTGTTTGCCTAGTATAATGTCAATAAGGGTGCGGTTTTGTGAATATTATGTAAGTTGATTGTGTTAGAATGTGTTGGGCTGATGAAGAACAGAGGAACAAAAAGAAGTTTTAAATTACCAAAACAAACAAAGAAAAGCTGAAAAGCATCTCTCTCTCTGAACTGCACAAATTCTTTTTCCGCCTAAGCACAACATGGAATAGTTTTTTGTTCACGTGTCTGCACATCTTCTTAACAACCAGAAGAATGCTGCATGGATGAAAAGATCTTTTTTGACCAGTTAAATCCATGAGTAACATAATCACAAATACATGGCAATTCCATGCTGTCCTGTATCCACACATAAACTGGTTTGTTCTTACCTGTACATCTGTTGTATGCTGGGAAACTCAAAAAACCAGACCCATGGTCTGGATGTAAATCAAGCATCTTTACAAACCTAAGCATTCTATCCTTATTAAAATTCTACAGGAGTGCTATATCAAAAACTTTGCAGATTGTTGTGAAAATTTAGCTTCAGGGAAGTTGACCTCTTTTATAGCCACAAGGAAGATTTTTCACTAAAAGCTCACTTTAATGTTTTTATTACAACTGAAAATCTTCTCATATTCCCATGAGATGACTGCATTGCATGTTATCCCAGAGACACAGATTGCAGGACAGACTTGACAAATCCAGACAACATTAAAAATAAGCGGATGACAATTTTTCTGCTGGGAGAAATCCAGCAAGTTCTAGACTTGTTTACTAGCCCCAGACCAGAACAGCTCATCAAACTGCAGTACTTAAAACCAGAGCTGAAGCTCTAATATTTGAAAGTGTGTTTTGGAGACAGTCTGTGTACACTGAAAGTGTTGGACGGGATTCAAAAGTAGCATTTGAAACTGACATCTCCTAATTAAAACAATATACTTCTAGATGTATGCTTCAATTGATACCTTAAGCATATCTTGTTGATTGAATTTGTTTAACAAATGGAGATAGAAAAATTTCCTCATTATTAATTTTCACTTATTTGAATGTCTAAACAGTTTTACAGTCCCTTGTTTCCTCCTGATTAATCTGATTTACAAATGCTGAAGATTAGGGTACATTTTATATCAATGTCTTCCAGATTTTTGGCTTCACGGTTCTATAAATTCTGTGCTGATACTGAATGGAAATTTCAGTGTTTGCATCACTTTAATTTGGTGAAATTTTTAATAAAAGCTTGTGGAGAGAAAAAGAAAAATCCACACCTTATTTAAAGGTGTTGGAGATTTTTATAATGACTTTCCTTTAAAAATCAACATCCCAGTTTCCTATAGAAAATGCAGAGTTTCAAAACTTTAAAAGGAAAATTCATAAAGGAGTATCCAATGGCTTTCGTTGAACCTAAACTTGTTATGAATATTCTCCTGGTAAGGAAAATAAATGGAAAATATAATTAAATGCCAAGTTATATCTTCATAAAGTCTATATGCAATGGATCTAAAGACACTGATGACCATCTGGCACCATGTATGTAGGACCTCAGGCAAGCCACCACTTTTTTTGACTAACTGAAGACTACCTAAAGGTCAGTGTACTATGGAACGTGAACAGATTTATTCTAAAAGACTATTACATTGTCCTCAGTGCTGTCTTCTCTGAATTCTGTGAAAATGATGTTGTATCACACATGAGAGATAAAAATTACATCACTGATGAACTTATAAGGTTTTGAAGAAAGGAGAAAGTAAGGCTGTAATTAAGACATTGTTAAAATCAGTAAGAGTTTTCTGCATACAATCTGGTACGCATAATTTAGGGTTTGAAAAATCTGGAGAGTCTAAAAGGAAAAGACAAGAAGACACAGAGGACTTGAGAGCAGAATAAAATGTAATTTACTGAAAAGCTTAAGAAGTGAAAAACAATTAATTTCATTTTTAAAAAAATGTTCTATAAACAGCAAAATTCCTGATGCATGAATTCATATAACTTTCTGGTGTAAAGGGGTTTGATGTAAACAAAACTTAAAGGAAAACTCTCCCCGGCTTGGTGTCTCTTCTAACTCCACTAATGTATGCTGCAGGTGGCCAGTAAATACCTTCCCAGTAACTGGCTGGCCCTGTGCTGTCAAATAGTGTGTGGCAGCTGAGGTCTCCCTTCTCTGAGTCTCTCTTCTCTCCTCAGGCCAATTTTTCATCAAGCCAGAAAGAAGTCTCTTCTTTGAAACTTCCACAGTCTTTCAAAATTTTTTTGAAATGAGCAGAGTATTCCCAATGTCTTGGATAAGAGATTGTAGTGGACAAAGGATCACAAATCTTATCACTGCAGGATCCAGACACAAAACAAGGCTGATTTGATGACCAGGTGGACTTGTGTACACCTTCACTAAGATAAGGTACTAAGACTACTCTTTAACGTGAAAAAAGCACAACAACTTTTTAACCTGAAAAATGTTAATTGAGCAATCAACTGAGGAGAGACCATTCCCTAAAAGGAATGTAACAGAAAAACTTTGCCATATTCAAGGCAGGAAGGTTGGCTTAACAAGTGAAGGCAGTAAGACAAGTGTTGCAATCTAAACAAGTCACTGAAGAAGTGACTCTAAGTCTCCCTCATATTCGACATTAGATGCTGATTTGAATAAAACATATTTTACCCAAAGTGGATGAAATATGATGGTATAATAAAGGTAGGGCAGACAGTGGATCCTAAGGTCTTAAGATCTGTGAACCATTCTGCATTAGTTATGAGTGCTGTCATACAGTAGGTTGGTGTTAGCAAGAACTCTGTGAATAGTCCCAAAAGCTGGGTTGAATGGGAATGCTGTGAACGTGGGCCTTCAAACAGCAGAGACTGCAAGCTCTTCAAAACAACTTTCTTTGCATCAGCATCAGCCCAAACATCACTTGGGCTTGGGCTCTTTATCTAAAAGTCCCTATAATCCATCAAGTTACCCAAGTAAGCACAGCTCACAGTATGCCACTGGAAGAGGTTGCTATTCCTATCCATAACTGCTGCCTTTCACATTTTGTTCAGGAGTGCTGCAGCACTTCACAACTGCTCAATACAGTGGTGAGGCAGGTTAGAGATGCAAGGACTAAACCACAGCAAAGCTCTGAGTGTGACAGCCTGTGCCAGCCATGGTGCAGGATTACCCTGTGTCCTCTGACAAGTGCTGCCTTAGCAGGAACACTGAGAGTGACCATTTAGTCCTGTTGGAGTGATCTGGCTATTTCAGATAACATTTGCCCCTTTTTAAGCAGCTATGGGTCTGAAAAGTGTTCAAGATCTCATTCTGTTTTGTTGTTAGACAAGGTGCCTGATTCCCATTGTCACAATGCCTGGGAACACTTCTGCAATTCCATCCAACTCAGATGGACAACTTCCAACCTCCAAGTCTCCATCTTCTCCACCACATGCTTTCTCGAGGATCCAACAAATGCCTGACCTTACTTGGCTTGGGAGCATTTACTGCAGCAGACACAAACAGAGCTGTCTGTAAGTGGAACGCTTCCTCTGGGATTGCATCCTCCCTCCATGCAGATCCTCACGGGCCAGGCTCAGTCACTGCTTGCTTGGGCAGGCTGACAGCAAAAAGTGTCCCACCATAACCATGTACAGAGCAAGGCTGGTGGAACCCATGGTCTGTAGTGACAGTATTGCAGCAAAATGCATCTGGCAGAAGGAGATAGCTTGCAAAAAACTAGGGTGAGAAGAGTTGAGCGTTGGCAACCTTAACAAGCTGTATTCCCAAAATGAACTGGAAGGATTTGGCAGAACTCAAATTACATTTTTAAAGAGTTACTGTAAGTGTAAATGTTTTTTTATCCACCCCCTTGAACTGGATCATTCTGGCCAGCCACCAGGCAACCACACCCATGCTGTTACTTTTACAGCTGCAGAGATGGGGGTCAAGATTGTCTATATTCTGTGTAATTCAAAACTATTATTAAAGTAATTCATTTGCAAATAAATCATCCTTGTTATGAAGCTCCAAGTAAAAGGAATAAAAAAGAGCTTGTGAGCTTGAGCTCATTTGCTGAGTGCAAATCCTCCTCCCTTCCCTGAACACATTTAAATTGTTAACAAGAATTTGGTCACCAAGGGACCTCCTTATTTCATTCAAATCTGGGGAATTGACACGGGAGTCATTAATGAAAAAGAAACAACAACAAAAAGACCCCAAAATGAATCATAAGGTATATCAGGTAATGGCTCTTCACAGGAAAACAGAAAAGGTGTTGTAGCACTCAGAGGTCTAACACTGAGCCAGAACATCACTGAGAACATGATTTTTAATTAATTTCAGCATTACTTTTATCAGATCATGAGAATGTGGGTCTGGTCGCAGGTGAGTCAGTATAACAACTTTGATGAAGTCAGGATCTCACCTACTGAGGAAGGTTTGAAAGCTGTCACATGATTCCTGAGAGGAAGCAAGTAGCTTGTTGTTTGTAGCCCTTTACATGATCCAGCTCTAAATATTTATGGGTCCAGTTCGGCATTTGTTCAGCACCTCACACCAACCTGCTCAAAAGCTGTCTTTTTCTGGTGGTGCTTTTTGGGCTTTTTGAATTGTAGCCCTTTGTCTTCTTACAGGGACATGTTTGAAAGATTTTTCTGTATTTTTATAGGAATATCACCAAATTTTTTGAATGATAGGCCAGAGGTATGACACGTTTTCTTTTAGTCTTAAGGTATAAGTTTTAGGTTTGTTTACTTCTGCAAGTCTGCACCTGGTTATTCTTCTAGTACTTTCTTCCATGATTCTGTGAGACACTTGATACACATGAGAACCACAAATTTAATGTTCATCAAACCTGGCCTTCAAGATTCATGATATCTTCAAATAAAACAAATAAAGGAATAAGTTGTTATTAAGCACAATGTTATTTTGTGCTTGCTAAGACATCCACAAATATACATAAAGATTAGTCAGCTTTCATGTGATGAATTAAGGCCACAGGATGAGTTTTAAAGTGATACCACATCCAGAAAAATATGCTGAAACTGAAACAGCCAGAGCCAGGCTTTTGTCTTACATTATGGCATGGAGACTTCTGGAAGAAATTTCCGCAGGACATATTCCCTGATTTTAAATAACCATTCTTCATGTAGTGTACCTTCTCTGACCCCATATTTTAGGGCCTCTAATGATCGAGCCACCCACTTGCTGCTGTGGTTATAGACCAGACCTTGAAAAGTATCTAAGCTTAAATAATTTGTTTTGTTTTGTTTTTTTTTTTTTTAATTTCCACAACTATTATATAGTTATATTGAGACACACTTCTGCAATGACTACTAGAAAAAAAATTGAATTTACTTTGCTTACATTCTTTTCTGTCTACAAAAGCGTAAGGTTCATTAGGCATGTTTCTAAAGATGCTGTGCTTCTTCTCAATATGTAGTCATATGGCCTATAAATTTAAATTGATTTTTTCTATAGGAAGATTATATTTTCAGTATTTTTTTCATTCCTTTCAACTAACATTTTAACACAAAAAAATTATATTTTTATATATTAATATTAGCAATATCTGGAAGTCATTATGTTTCCTGAATCCCAGCCTAAAGAGCATGCAGAAAAAGCAGTAAATGTATTTTTCAAGGCTACATATTAAGCCCAACCACTTTTTTTCCTGCCTGTGGTCTACGTGACTTAGACCTTGGGTCCCTCACAGGCAGAGCCCAGATCTTGCAAAGTGCCTTTCTGAAAGGAACGCTGTGAGTTCCTGCTCAGAAATTTTTTTAGCAGCTTACAGAAGAGAAACAATAAGCCGTCTGTCATGCAAAGTCTGTGCTGTTATAACCAAAGGGAGAACTGAATGAAAAAAAAAAAGTACACACAGAGAGCAGACTGTCAATAACTTACTGTTTTCCTCCACCTTCCCTTCTCCTTCCCTCTGTGGGACCTACCTCAGACATCTTCAGAGCCCAATGGTGGTAACAACCTGTGAGGAGACCATTCCCACCACCAGCTGTCCTTGCAGCACTGTCCACCCTTCATCTGGAAATTACCTCATCCTTCACCAACACACGTCTAGCTGTTAGAGGCTTGGGAACCCAGCAGTGATGCTCCATGGTTTTGCCAGGGAATAGCCTCATTTTGTGACTCTCAGGATAGAATAATCCAGTAGTACCTGCAGAGTTGGTACTCATTGTTCCTCCCCCATATTTAGGTCTTCAAATATGTAAAAATCAAAGTGACACACTAATTTTACACTTCAGAGTGACATGCCAGGCAAAGGACACACATGAGATTTTGTGGGGGGAAAAGTATCAATGGTCTCTTATTCACTCATCTTCCAAAAAACAGCACCACCAAAACAAAAGCACAACTGTTCCCACAGGATAAAGGGAGCATTGATAGTGCTCCTAAAAACAAGCTAGTGCACTCTTGACATTCCTGTCTTGTTGAATCTTCACTGAACTGCTAAACTGCTCAATTTCAATTTGTCATGATCACCAACAACTAAAATTGCCGTAAGAGCAAAGAAAATGCATGCTTGGGAAATACATGTTTCCATGCACAAGCAAAAGTACCTAAAGAGGTATTAGAAGAACAGCAGGGCAAATATAAAGTAGATTTTCCAAGAAAATGATCTATTGTATCTGACTATTACTTTGTCAAAAACATTACTTTTTTGGTCTCAACAAAAGTACATAGTACTGTGTCCAACTTCTAAGTTTCTGATGCACACACAAAAGCAGCAGTGTCACAAGAAGTCACAATGCAGCAAGTACTAGACAGGACAAACCCTGCCCAGACAAAGTTAGAAACAAAAAAAAAAAAAAAGTGAAAAAATATTTTAACAACATTTTCTATTATATACCTTCCTGTAAATTTGAAATGGCTATAAATATGAATCCAAGGGGCGACACACGTGACTGATTGCCTGGATGGTTACAGTTCTGCTAAAAAATTACAGTTATTTTTCAAAATTTTCAGTAAACCAAAAGAAATTATTTCATTTAGGAAGACGAAGTATTTCTGTTCAAATTTGTAAAGCATTTTGAGCCAAGGTAATCTTCAGTTATAAAGATTATATAAATCTTTACTTATATTTCATGGTTTTTTTAAGGTGATACAGAGGCTTCTAAAACTATGACTTGTTTTGTCTAAAACTATGTCTTCCCCCAATAGAAACAATTTGCTATGATAAAACCTTTTTTCCCAAAGCATATTAAATTTCTGCCTAGGTTTATTAAGGAATTCTGATCTAAAACATTTCACTCAACCATTACTTTCTCAATCTTGTTTAGACTGAGATTTACTAATCAGAGGGAAGAGCACTGGTATAGTCTTGTTGTGTTATCAGCTAACATTGTACAGAAAAATGCATGTTGTTTTCCAAAAAAATAACTGTAACAAGCAGTCAGGGAAAGCACTATCACTGCATGAAATATGAAGGGTGAAAAAGAGAGATAGTTTATTCCTAATCTACCAGAATGCTGCAAACTGAGATGTATAGGGATGCTTTCCAAGTACTCAGAGCAAGAACACTGCCAAGTTTATCCCATGGAGCTGAAACACCCCAGCATGATAAATATGACAGTAATTTTGTTGTCTTTATTGAGAGGACTTCCCGTGAGCTTATAGAAAAATTTTTATCAAGCAAGGCCTATGAAGCTGTTAGTTCTGCCTGCAGCTCTTAAAGCAAAATGAATTGTTTTTTCTTTATGCCAGCCTACAAGTAGTATCTTTCCAATTTTAGCTTTCAGGGCCCAGAACAATTTTCTGTACAGTTGCGTTGAAACTGCTCTGCATGAAAAATGTGAACAGAAGGGAACGATGTGTCCCTCTGAACAGATGCAGTCCCAAAGAAGGGTCTAAAGAACACCACAGCAATAAAACATTTTGAAAGAAAAAAAATAATTTCCAAAATATGGAATTTGAGTCAATATTTAAAAACACAACAGCATGCTTCAACAAAGGTGAAAAATTGCAATTGATTTCAGACCCTGAAAGCTGATAACAACATTTTACATAGACAAAGTCATGGTCACAAGACAAAGAGTAGGGACTCCTAGAAATGCAGAATATTAAACATCAAGATTTATTGTTAGTAAATAATGTTTAGAAGTTTGCCTTTTTTTAATAAAACCTAGAATATGCCTCCAAATGGCTCTTTTTATTTCACTTGTGCATCTCCTTGTACTACCTACAATAGTTTGCACTTATAACATTTCTTTTCTATGAAAAAAAAAAAAAAGGACAGATGTTTCTTATTTTCCTCTATATGCATGACAACATAGAAATTTGGCACTGACTCATTCTTGAAGTAGATTTACCACATGTCCCAGTCACAAAACAGCAACACATAGTATAATGTTTCTGGAAAGAATCTTGTTGCAGTAAAGTGGATCACAGAAAGTTTGCAATCTCTGAATTCTACCCAGAATATAAAACATCAAAAATTCCCATGATAAGTATTTGAAATTGGAACCAATTCACAAGCCAGGGTGGAGGCAAAGAGGAGGGAGGGAAGTTAGTTGTACTTTACAGGAAAGTGCATTCCTGTTCAAAAATCACTACAAACTGCTGACAACAACAAGTTTTTACAATCATGCAGAACATCTTTTGCAATCTGTGAAATATATCCAGTGAAAATACTATTTGGAGAAAATGTTAATAAGTACATAAATCAAAAGAACTAGCACAAATATCCAATTTGATATGCCTTACTACGCAGGTGAGAAGGCTTCCCTGAATTAATACCACTTTGAACTAAACACATCCATCTTAGTTAAAAATCAACTTGTGGTTTCAAATACTCTCAGTGATGAGGAATGTACTATAAAACTCAGTAGGTCACCTAGTTCACAGCTTGCTATATGCCACAGGGTGTGTGTCAAGGCTTGAGGGTTTCATTTTCCGGGGAAGTGCTTATAATCTTCAGGTTCCCTTTATCCCCCTTTTCAAAAGCTGAGCACCTTGGTCATAATCTTTCTGGATGCACATACCCCTTCACTCACTAAAATTTCTCTCACAGTGATGGCATCCTTTCCCTGGACTGAAACTCCCAGAGCATCCCCTGAATTCACATTCAAAAAGCCTCGTTAGTGCTTCTGGCCACACTGCCACTTTGGGAGCTCATGAGTAAATAAATAAACCAGAAGTGTCCCTTGTCTCTTTTCCAGTTGTTTCATAAGGTCCAGCATATTTTCTGCACAATCACAGACCACTTTTCCCAAAAGACAAGGAGCTGAGGAGCACACCAGCCTATCCATTCCATGTGTGCTGACAAAACATCTGCTCCCACCTTGCTTGACCAAATGACTCATCAAGGTACCCTGGACAAATCACCCTAAGCCTTGGCAACACGCTTTAGCTCACTTTAAAGATAAAACTTGGGGATCCACAGCAGGGACAAGGACTTTTGCAGACAAGCTCCAGAAGCTGAGGGCAATTTTCAAACTGTCCCTCCCTCCAATTAAGTGACAAAGTCAAGGCAGTGTGAAGTGTTCAAGATGCCACAGCCTGGAGGGGTGACTGGGTAACAGGCAGTACTGACTAGTAGGATGCTGCCCCACCTGTCAGGCTTCAAGGAGATGCTTCTGGTTCTTCCTTCAGGGGAAAAATCTCGAAATTCAGGAGTGGGGCACTGCCTCCTGTGGCTGTTCCAAGAACAGCTCTGCCCAAAAAGGAAACTTCGCAGAGTTTCACAGGTTATTGGGAAGTTTCACATGCTGTGTCACTAAATAGAAACTTCTGAATCTGATTTTGCCCTCAACCCAGCAACAAGACTTTCAGGAAACTCAAGTTAGGAATGGGAAAAAAGTTATGAAACAGTTTAAAAAAATCAGAAATTTAGAGAAACAGAATAGTGAGAGAGGCAGACGACTATTTTTACATGGTTTCTGGATGACGGATCTACAACAGGGAGGCTGCCAGGCATATTTAATTTTTCTGTTTTTTAAACACATCTTCCCTTTTGTCTTTCCTATGTAGAATGACAGCTTTTTGGTAATTTGTAATTTTATATATATATATATATATATATATATTCTGTAGTTATATGTATTTTTGTAGTTTGTTTTATATAGAGCTATTTTGCATACTACAGCCAAAGTCTACCAAGATAAAAATTAATAGGAGCACTTTAGACACACTTCAAATCCCCCAGGCTTCCTACTACAGAAATAAAGGAAACCAGTGGTATCAACAACCACAACAAAGCTACAACAGGATGTAGGATGACATTTCCTAAAAGTCTACAGCCATCCTCAGGATCAGTGCAACACTTGTCCACTCCTCACCTGTGGCAGGCTACAGAGGAGATGGTGGGAGCAAATTATGTCCCTGGGGCTGTTCAGTATCAAACATCTGGAATGCTAATGTGAACACCTTGCGTTTATTCATGCTTTGCCTTTAAAGACTTTTGCCAGAATTAATAATAATCTACTACTCATAGAGCTTCTGTAAGGATTAATTTGCTGTGGTCATTTACCACAGTCATATAATAATATACTTACTGTACTCACCAGAACAAACAAACAAAAAATCAAAACAAGAAGAAAAAGCCAGCTTCAATACATTAACATCTGCTTACAGCAATCCAGTGTTTTTTCTCGACAAGTTCTGTTGATGATAGGTAGCCACATACTACAAAGCCACATCTGCTCTAATCTTCATATGCCCATCATCACAAAATATGCCAATCTACCATTTCTTCTCCTTCATGAGGGCACTTTCAGTGTAAGCCGATGCACTAAGCAGTACTGCTACTTGCAACCCTGTGAACACTTCTTTCTCCTGAGTATGGTTCACCACATCCTCTGAGCCTCTTCCAGAGGTCTATGGAAAGACAGCAGCTTGCCTGTCACTTTGTTTTCTAATTATAACAGAGAATCAAGCTTTGGCCTGACAAGTCCATAAGGAAAGGCTAACTTTTTTTCCAAATCCTCATGAGTTACTTGGTCTGCAGCACTGGTGCATGAAGAAACAGGCTGGGATTGGTCTCTAAATTAAAGTTCCCTGCCCTTCTCCCCATTACTCATCAACATGTCTCACTATGCTCCACATAATCCTCCTCCTCACCCTTTTTTTTGACATAAAGACCATTTCTCTTACTTCAGTGGTGAAAATTGATGGCTTTTACCTGATAGTTAGTCCTTCACTTCAGTGCTTGGTAGCAGTCCCTCTTCTTTTCCAGTCTCTTTATATTTTCCCAGCCCTTCCCCAATGTCCTGAGCCCCCTCCACAGGTTCTGAGAAATACAAGGCATAGAGTTACCACAGCCCAGCATCATCCCTGGCTCCTCTGGAAAGGAAGCAAAGCTCCTACTTCAGGCAGTTCCTAAATTTAGCTGGGATGAATCTGGGATTAGACCATCAAAGAAGGGAATAAAACCGAGGCATCTCAAGTATTAGGCTGGAGTCTTAACACCATCCGCTTCATCGTGCTGGGGATCACGGCTATTCAGCAGTCCAAGTGTGAAACATTAAAAATGACACTGATAAAGAGCAACACTGAAATCAAAACAAGTAGAGATCAGACCTTTAAAAAGGACAGTATTTAGCATACATCATCACTTCCACTCTACTTTTTAGTTTGTTTTTTTATAATTATTTTTTTATCTTTTTTTTAGGGATAGCAATATTGGTATTAAGCCTGATGTGTCAGTATAGTGTTGGAGCAATATCTAGCTTCCCATGTGCACATGCAGGGGAGTGCCACCCCGTTCCCTTTGTGGTACTGACTTGGAACCTTTACAGGGTAACTTCATGCACCAGGCTGCCATGGCATGCTGCAGTGCAAATGGACCCTGTGTTTTGCTCCATGATGGTGTTTAATTGAGTCTGTGGGGAGTTGGACAGGTAGACAGCCCTCCATGAGTCATGAATGCTTGTGCTCAGGGAGCTATGCCTAATGGAGGTAATTGCATAACTTTGGAAAATGCAGAGAAGCCAAGGCACACCCCTGGGTAAATGGTGCCTGATGTTATGTTTAATTATAGGTAACATGCCTGGCATGTTATGTATGATCTCAGAAATCAGAGATGGAAAAGACCTGCTACATAACCTAACCACTACCATGGTGAAAAATGTCTCCCTTCCTGTCGGAGGCAGTGAGCCTTTCACTGCTTTCTTTCACAGGAATAGTCCACATTATTTACCATGCTCCTACTTCTGGCTGTCTCTTGTTATTATCTTTCATTATTTTCTGAATCAGCCCATTTCCAGCAGCTAAGGGCTCCTTACAGGCTCCACCTCCCACCTGCTTAATGCTTTACTGAGCACACTGACTTGCACCCATCCTTCAAAACAGGGAGTGTTGGTGGCTGCAGAGAACCCTGACCACCCCACAGCCACAGGAGGTTCCTGCTCCCCACAGCAGGTTTGGAGTGCTCACCCACAAGGTCATGGCCCAGGATAGGAGGCTTAACCCTGGCACCTTAGACATTCAAACTCCTTCCCTCCTTCCACTGCCTGTACCACTCATATCTACCCATCTAAGGTACCTTCCATTTGTTTGCTGATTTCTTTCTGCTCTGCTTGCTGTGTGATAGATATCCAGAAGGAAAAGAATAGGAAATATAAAAGGATTTCTTTCTTTCCATTTTTTTTTTCTTTTCCTTCTCGATGATGTTTAGACATTTTGGTGGTACATGCTCTGGCTCCTTAAATTTTTGCAGCATCACTGGTGCAGCAAGGCCCAAACAGGACCCTGCATGCACAGTGCTAATCCCAAGTCACAGCCTTGTTCTCTGTTATTATCTGCTGAGTGCTGATGTGAGGTGCGTCACCACAGGAAGTTCTTCCAAAATTTTCTGTCTGGTAAGTGAGGAAACACCTCATGCATACAACAGGGAGTTCAGATGTGCATTTCTCCACACCAGAGTCAACAGATTCTGCTATTTATTTATTTATTTTTGTTTTAACCCTGTGATGGCTCCTGTGCACTTTTGACCTGCTCTGTTTGAGCAGCAATTATCTTTTCACAAAATGGGAGCACACACAGCATCAGTGATGCATTTATGTAAGTATGAAATGCCAGCAATTTCAGTGATTTATCTTGCCTTCTATGCATTCAGTGCTGGAGATAAACAACAGTGAAAAGAAAGGAATGGGTCTGAAACTCAGAAAAGAGCCTCCTGTGTTCTGGTGACAGGTTCCTAAGCAAGCTGCCAGCCAGCTCCGCAGCAATGCAAGTTTTCAGACTTGTAGCCATAGTCTTTTAGTGGAGCTCTTTGGGTATTTTTCAGGAATGCAACATTTTATAAAGAGGTTAAAAGAAGAAAACAACACCTTTTTTTTTGTAAAATGCAGAAAAACTCTAGATCAGTAAGTATTTGAGTAAAGCCTAAACTTTTGTACAACACTGAAGAAATACCTTGGGGCTATGATTTGGGACCACCCCATTGCTCTCTGACAGAGTTCCTTGGAAGTGTCACCCCATCATATTTGCTCATTACTTATTTTGTGGTTGTTGGCACAAGATATGCTGAGAGGTGCCTGGTTTCCCCAAGAAGGACTTTGTGTACCCTGGTGGAACACATCACTGGCTGCCAAGCTGGAGGCAGCAACATAAAAAAGGGTCTGGGGGCTCCAGGGATGATAACAGGATGATAATGAACTAAATGAGAGCCTGATTTTCCCAGAAGTCCTGATATCTAAAAGATAACACTTAAAGCTGTGAACCAAACGCAAATGAAAACAATCTTTTCTCACCAAGGAGAAGCTCAGGGAACAAACAAACAAACAAAAAAAAACCCAAAAACCCCCCCAAAAAACCAAAAAAAAAGGAAAAAAAGGAAGACCCATAATCCAGAACACGTCAGAGACATCCAAAGACCAAAGTAAAGCTTTAAAAAAAGGAAAAATCACTGCATAATTTAGACCAATGGCTCTCTTTTCATTATTTTTATTCTACAGGCCAAAACAAGGTCCTGGCTGTCTAACAAGTAATAGCTATTTTGCTTCTGAAATTCATCATCCCATCAGAATTTAATAGAAAGTGAGATTTTTATAAATCAAACAAAGGCATATTGGGGTAAAAATTATCTGACTGTTCATGCCGAGGAACAAAAAGTGATAAAAAAACCCCCAAAAACCTGAATGATGCTTTAAAAAGACAGTAAGAAGCAGACTTGTGAGCATCTGCTCTGGACTGACACCAAAGAAGCAGCAGCAGCTAAATAAAGTATTTATTAAATGTGGTTCAAAAATTTATTTCAGAACACAACAGGAAAGGTTATTCATCCCTTCTGTTCTTGAAAATTTTTCACTTAAAATGGCCAAAGTTTTTGCAGTTGAAGAAATAAATAATATTTTTAGTCTGACCTGAATGAGAAGAGGGATGCTGTCATTCTTGCACATCATTTAGGTTTCAGAGAAAAAACACTCCTCACACAAGAGAGTATTTTCTTTTCTTTGTGAAGAAGAGATGGTAATTCCTCATGGCAGTTACGCACTTGCAGTGCACCACATGAATCAAAGATCTGCTGGAGATCATATTTTCCAGGGAAACACTGATCTCAGGTAGCCAAAGGTAAATTTCCATGAATGTTGATGGCATCTTTACAGCCAAAATATTTATGCTTCAGTCAAATGCCTTTGGACAGATGAATAAATAAACAGCACTTCTGAATATGAGATGAACATTCACTTTTTTCTAAAAAGAAAAAAATCCACACAAATAATATATTTTTACAAAGCAAGCAAACCCTTAAACCAGCAACCTTAAAAATATATTTACCAAAGAAGTGTTTGTCTGAAAACACATTTTCTAGGAAAAAACACATCTCTGAGTGGCAGGCCAGTGCCTTCTAAAATGTAGCCCAGACTACATGAATCTATGCTTGGAAGTGCTGCTCCAATTTAGGACCTCAGAAAACAAAAGTGGCTTCCACGGTTGGGAAAAGAAATTCCTCAGAGGGAGCTTCAGCAAACTGATGCAAGATTTCTGCCATCCTTCTCTGTCCCCAGTTTGCTGAGAGGTGCAGACAGCAGCCTGTGCTTTATTCTGATAAACACCTTAGAGCCTCATTCCCCAATATTGAACTTCTGGGGATTGCTATTTAATAAAATCCCATTCTTTTCAATATGAAGAGCAACTGCAGCTGCTCTTCACTTCACAGGGGTATCTAAAATTTCCATGTAAAACGTTTGTTCTCCAAAGCCATGGAATTCCCATTATGAGCTATCCAATGCCAGAGTCAGTCTAAACGGAAACTGTAACTATCAAATGCAGTTGAAAAAAAAAAGATAAAAGGGAAATGTTTTGTGCTGATTCTCTTTCCAGGATCCTCAAGAAAAATGAATGAAATTCATAGTCTTTTGGCATTTGCAGCAGGTCTAACCTGAAACCATCATGCTTATTAAATACTTGCCAGGAATATTTTCAGGTTTTAACTATTTCATCTGAAAAAAATGCTGAATTCTCCCTGACATTGACTCCAATGCTTTACCATTTCTACATGCTGTGAACGCATACATTATACTCTGACCCAGGGCTGCATCTTGACATATGGAAGCTCTTAACTTCCCAAGCTCTAAAATAGATGAGCATAGTTTTCTGCAAAATTCCTTTAAATGACACATTTTAACATTTTTGTGTTTCTGAACAAAAACAAAACACACCGAGCAAAAAAATGGTTATTAACTGGAGTCATTAAAATGCCAGGCATAATACACCTCAAAGGGGAAAAAGAAACAATCTGGAATTTCAACACTGACATTAATTTGTTTTGAACCTTTGTATTGTCCAGCATTGCTGCAGAATAAATCTGAAACAAAATTATAGAAAATTTCTCTTTTAGATAAAATGTAATACATGACTCCTTCATGAAGAACAAAATCTGTGCTGAAAAGTTGAGGTCAGTACAGATAGAAGTTGAGTGGCTGCTTTCTGTCAGGGGGTTGGTGCAGTCAGTGGGGCTGTCTTAGGTGGGCAGGGTGGTGCCTGGCAAGCATCCTGTGCCCTGGGGAAGGGGAGAACAGGGAAGAGTGGCCAGGCTCCCTGATGCTTCCCTGTCCCCCCAGGATGGACACCACTGTTGGCACTCAGCTGGTGACTTTTCAGCCTTGTCACAGAATTTATACCTGTGAGCTATTCCCCTCCTCCCCAAAGAGAAAGTCTTTCCCAGCAGTTAACCTGGATTTTATTGGCTGAAATTAAAGTCATTAATTTATATCCTTTCTACAGATGCCAAGGAGAACAGAGTAGCCCCAATAGCATTTATTCATTCTTTAAAACTGCAGCCTGGTCCTGTACCATTGCCCTTTTTTGTAAAACAGTAGGTTTAATTCTTCCATCCTCCCTTCAATGATCACAGGCTTCAGAAACACAACCTCTCCCACTACTACCCTCTGGACTAACTCCACTTTCTCCAGACCCTCTGGAAATGCATCATCTCCCATACTCCAGTTGAGGCACTATCCATGTGGAACAAGACTGAAGGATTACTTCACATTTCTTGCAGACTATGTGCCTGTTTATAAAGGCAGTGGACATTTTCTTTTTTTGTGATAGTGCCGTCCCACTGACTCACAGGCAGCTTGTGACCCCCTGCAGCTCCAGAGTCCACTCTCTGGATGCACCACCTCTCACACAGCCACCCCTCACCCTGCATCTGAATGGCCCTGCCTCTACTGACTGCTGCCATGAGCAGTTCTCTCCTCATCATGATCACACTAAATGAGTCTTGTGGTACCAAGAAAATATATTCAATAGCACTTCATTGAATTATTTTTCTTTAAAGGCATAATTGTCAGCAGATGGCAGCCCAGCAGATGACTTGGCATGGTTCAGAGCCCATGCCACCAAGGTTTCCATCTTCTCTGTCTGCTTTTTAGGGAGGGAGTAACATTGATCCAGAGATGGTTTTTTGGGTGAGCTGCTGCAGAGCAGAGGATAACTCTGGGACAGAGCTTTGCAGAGAGCGGCTCACCAGCTCACACCTCTTCTCCCCTGATTCCAGGGGGAAACTGGGCTCAGCATGCCTGCAGCAAGGCTACCCAAGCAGAAAGTTCATTTCTTGCATCACGCCCTTTGCAAACAGTCTTTCCTCTGTAGTCGTCTCTGCTCATCTGGAATCAATCTAAGGCCATGATGAAATACATGCCCTCCACACGGGGAGGTGGGAATTTTGCTTGGGGGTCCTTGCACACACAGAGACATGCACAGACACACACACTGACACACTCTCACCCCCATCAGCCGTGGGAGTCACTGGCTGGGGTCAGGCTCTCAGCTGACCCCAGGACCATGGTGCAGCAAGGGCAGCAGCACAACCCCCGCCACAGACTTGCCATCCTTTTCTTTCCAGCCCTACAGAAATGAGGATCCTTGGGAAGCAATAAGCCTCCTTTTTCCAAGTGGTGTTGCTCAAACAAATATCACACAAGATGGGGCTCTCTGTTCTTATTTGCTACATCCTTTCACAGTACATGGGAGATGCTTGAGCAGTAAATCTAATTCAACCAGGTATGTGTTTATCATGCACTCCAGAAGGAGCCTAGGCTCTTGAATAAACATGCATTGGTCTAAGTGGGACTGTTTGTTCAAAATGCCTCTATAACTTTTCTTTCCTTGTGATCTGTGCAAATAGGCATGTTTATAAACAAATTGCTAGATCTATTTATACTATAGCTCAAGACATTTAGACAGTAGCATTTCAGAGACTTTTGATGGAGGCGGTAAATGGGGATGGAAGTTGATCTGACAGGAAATAAAAGCTAAAATAGTTTCTCTAAAAACCAGCAGATAACATAAACAAGCTGGAATAAATATGAGCATGGAATCCAGATTAAACCGTTGGGTGCAGCAATCTGTGTGCTAAAAAGTCCTCTGTCAACTGAAAGAGATCCACATTTACAGAAGAAAAACTACAGCGTATTTCAATTATACAAGAACAGAAGTGGAGAAGATCTACCAAAATCCCCAGCAGGATCTCATGTTTAGCAAGAGAAAATTTCGTGGTGAGCAATATACAAAAAAATAAAACAAAAGCCAAGATTAATAAATTACTTGAATCCATAGACATATTTTCTAAATGACTGGTTGGGAAGGTCAGCATGATCTCCATAGTTTGTTTTAGAAAAAATCTTGATTAGATCTGTTCATACAGATTTTTATCACACATGTGAACTTCAAGATTTACCATGACTCTAAAAGTAAATAGCAGATGCAGGATGGAAATCATCCAAATTAAAGAAGGAAACAAATACTCTTGCAGCAGTACAGTTGTTAATGCCTCTGGAGGGGTACAGCTACAGTGAAATACAAAAAAAGCCCTTTTTTATCCTGGTAATAGAAGTGTCAGATAAACAGCTCCTAACAAGTTCATGCAACCAAGACAACTGGGGGAGGGAAAGCATGCAGCACCTGGCTGACTAGTATTAGACATAATGAGTAGGAAAAAACAGCCATAAAACGTTTGCATACTGCAGCTCCTGAGCTGCCTGTGTACACAATCCATTTACAGCCCAAGCAGCTCTGGCGGAGCCTCTGGAGGAAGCTGTGTTCAGCAGACGGCTTTGCAACACCAGCTCCAGGAAGTCATCAATCAGCCTGGGGAGAGTTATGCTGAGATTTTGCCCAGATGAGAGGTTATCAGCAAAAATAATGCTCCTGCCTACAAAAATGGAATCAAAAATAGAAGTTGGAATACCTAATCAAACCGCAACCTTGTTGTGCTCAGCAGGGAAACTCAACACCCTGTGCAAGCTGGATGTCCCTGACCTCCTTCCAAAGGTCCTGTGGAGACATAGCAGTGCTGGTGGTAGCATTTCAGCATGTCAAGCTGACACACCAGCAAGAAATAAGTGAGCTCTTACATGAACTAGGCAGCTTTGACTGGAAATGAAGTGACTCACACACAAGTAATAAGTAAAGACATCCCCATGGGGTCAGAGTGAGGATCCTGCCTAGCACCCTGCTCCAGCCCCACAGGAGGTGTCTGGGAATGAGCAAGAGAGTAAAACACCTGCAGAGAGATGCTTTCCTGCTTTCTTCTCCACATCACCTGTGAATGAAGAACCTTGACCAAAGATTCCCATCCTCCTCGATAAAGAATCCATGCAATTGAACTGTCAATTCAAAGAAATGAAGGCACTGTAAGTAATACTATTCTCTCCCTCATGTGAGGGAGTACACATCTGGATACAGGAGAGCAAATAAAATAACAGGCAGCTGAGGTGTAAAGTTAAAAGGTGTGAACCCCTTCAGTCCACTTCAAACCATAGGGGAGTTATAAAGCACATAGATAATGGGGCTCCAGGCTCCTGCTGTCTAAAGTATCTAGTCAGGAATGTTGGCAAGAAAATGGAAGATTTTATTTTTTGGCATAATCACAGTTTCTGGATCAGGGTTTCAAAGTCAAATACAGTTTCATATGACAAGGTCAATATTTTCTCCAGCCATGAGTCTCGCCCGCATTGTTTTCACGCATGTGAAGTCCAGGGATGAACTGTGGGGATCACATCTAACTGGCAGCAACTACTAAGATGTTGTGGGGTTCCTAGCTGCAAAGAGTCCTCCTATTCCCTCAGAATGGCTAGCTGCCACCTAACAAATCTATGGTTAGAAAAACAGCCCCCTGTGGGGTTGAGGTATTAAAAGGAATATTTTTCCTTTTGACACCATCAACTGTTACATGCACAAACTGACAACCTTTGGAGTCATAAAACTATACATGGAAATCTGTACTTCAGCATAAACAAGAAAAATATGTCCATTTACAACAAGAAAAAAGAAGCTTACATCAAATTTCTATGAATTTAGAACAATTAAACCCATTAGCATTTACTATTGCCCAAATCTTTATAAAAGATATATTCCTCATTCTCATGCACATCATATTCTTCAGGAATGTTGCCATATAGTGGAATTTTATTTTTTAAATATTCTTACTCTAGGTTTAGCTACTAAACAAGGAGACAAATATTAAGTTTCCATGTGGAAAAAGTATATAGCTCCTCTGATGATGAAGACTTCTTTCTACTTCCATAGTCTGAAAGATGAATGAGTAAACACTTCTTTTCCCAAAAGAACAATACTAGCTTAACTTAGCCCTTTTGCTGGTCCTAGCAAATCATAAAAGTACCCTACAGTGCCTTTTATACCTCTATCATCCCTTAAGAGCTAAGTATATTCTAGTTGTGATGGATAAGAACACAAAACAAGCAAATCTGTTGGAAATCTATCTTCAGAGGACGAGCACAGGTGCTGTGCATCTGGTTGTGCACCTAGTGGTAAATATTTGAAAGTGCTCAGGAAAATAAAGGAAGCTGAGATCTTAAACAGGAAGAGAAAGTATAGAAGGGGTCAGCAAGGGGATAACAAGGAATCCTGCTTGCAATGTGCAAATGAAAACACCACAAAAAGAAAAAAATTCCACACTGAGAAACTGAAATTCATCAAACTTCTTCTACTGAAAGGAAGTTGGAAATCTATGCTGTCCCAGGAAGCAGGAGTCTCAAGTGGCTTCAAATCTCAGTGTCTCATTAAATAAGATTTTCTAATTCTTACCTCTGTTACAGTGTCCTCACCACTTCTCCTACTTGTACTATGACGAATGATATCGTCTGCAAGGTCATTGACCAGCCATTATGGACCAATTTCCTTACAAGCTGACTTCAGATCAGTTGCAGATGACTAGTTTGTTTGTGCCAACGATGCTGAGCATTTGGAAGTGTTTTATCATGCAGACTATTGTTTTGTTTCTTTGGAAAGAAAAACATCTACTCCTTTTCATCAGAAATCAGGAGTGTATTAGAATATTTTTGTCAATACAAACATTGTAAATTTATTTATCTATGAAAATTTCAATACACTATACCATTTTTAGGCCATTTATGGAGCTTGACAACTTTACAAAAATATTCATGTTAACTGTAATATATAATCCCAGAGAGAGGTCATAAAATCATCTCTCTGTTGTAATAATAGTTTGATAAAATATCAATGTTTTCCACTGCTGATCAGCTGTTTTCAATGCTAATAGTGATTCTTATACCACCACTACAGCAAGGCTGGAAGATGCTGTTTTCTCTTCTCAGATCTGAGTTTCAGGTTGCATGTCTTCTGTAGGAAACCTGTTCCCAGAAAAATGCTGTAGAAGCATACATTTTCTTTACAATTACTTGGAATTGTTTGTCTCCTTTTCTGTTGCCTATTTTCATTTTGTGGAGTTCTGCAGAATGCCACAATCTTTAGAGTTTTTAGTAGGGATTTAGTAGGACTCTTACTTTGATTGCTCAACATAAATCTTTCCAGATTTACTATGTTTAAGACTAGATTTTAACAGCAATACTAGAATTGTTCTCACCTCAGAGACACATTTAACTATTCAGCATAGAAAATCTCACCTTTTTTTTTCTTTTAATCTTTTTTTTTTTTTCTTTGTGAAAAGAAAAAAGGTTATTTCTACTCTAAGTACATAGCACAGATTTACCCTTATCCAGAACACAATTTCTTAAAATGAGTCATCCATAAAAACAGATAGCTTTAAATTACAGAGAAAATGCGCTGCAAAGTAATCAGTGCTGCAAAAGAAGAAATAGCTCAGGAGACCTGGAAAGACTCCAGTTCCACAGCATGCATCCATTTCCCCAGTCCCCAGCCATTCAGTCTTCCTGTCATCCTCCTCTTTTTGGGAAATTGCTATGTTTTGGTTTAATGCAAGACTAAAAATCTGTCCAGAAATGGATGTGTTAATAAGGAGTTAGAAACAAACCATTCTTTTATGATTTCCAGTAGGAGAATCACATTGTACTGTTACTGTACTGAGTTACTGTACTGAGTTTTTTCCTGCAGTCCCTATCATTAATTTTGTTACATACATAAATTTGGGACAGCATATTCAAGTAACAGATAACCACAGTGCATATCATCCAATGCATTCCCTTGCCTGTTCATGAAAACAGTTGACAACACAGCACAGTGTTTCTGTCTGGCATTTTGATGAGCTGAATCCAAACTCAGCCATTTTCTGTTCCATCTGGGGCCATAAAACTCAGAGCCTGTCCTGGAAGTACAGGCATTTTAGATGCAGAAGGAAACTTCAGCAATTGTAGAAGAGCCTGGATTACTCTGCAGCACATAAGGTTTGGGCTGTTAATTTTTCAAAACCTTTCCAGCTATGCAACACTGTAACATGGTCTTACCTATTCCAAGCACAAATTTCCTTCTGCCTCCTGTTTGCATGTATCTGCTGGGGAACAGGAGATGAAGCAGAGCTAAATTCTTGTCCCTTCTCTCCTCACCAGTCCATGCAGCCAGCCAGGGCCACAGGGGACAGCTCATCTCAGCCACCACCCAGGCCAAATACTATATTTTGGGCTGCATATAATTATTAGGAAAAGTGGCTTTCATAAAACAGGGTAGTCCTGTGACTTCAAAGAAATATTTGCAGGGAAAGCTCTGTGCTTTGTGTATTTTTTGTAGAATGGTGAACCCTGAATCACATTTATCATGAGTCAACATCAATAACACTGCTGACGGCCTGATGATTGTGCTGGAAGGAGCACTGAATTGTACTTGTCCTAATCTACCTGTCCCTGAAAAGTTTCTTCTGGCTACCATTTAATCATTGAACAGTTTGGGTTGGAAGGAACCTTAAAGATGATCTAGTGCCAGACTCCCTGCTGGGGGGGTGGACACCTTTCACTAGACCAAGTTACTCAGAGGTTCAAACTGGTCATGAAGACCTTCATGGATAGGGATTCCACAGCCTCTTTGGGCAGCCAGTTTCAGTGTCTCACCACCCTCACAGTAAAGAATTAATTTCTAATATCTAATCTATACCAAACCTCCTTTAGCTCAAGGCCATTCCCCTTTGTTATATCACTATCTGCCTTTGTGAGAAGCTCCTCTACAGCCCTGCTGCAATCTCTTGTAACTACTGGAAGGTACTATAAGTCCTCACTGGAGAGGTCGTCTCCTCTCCTGGCTGAAAAGCCCTGATTCTCTCAGCCTTTCTTTATAAAGGTGGTGCTCCAGCCCTGTGCTCAATGTACTGGCCCTCTTCTGGACTCATTCCAACAGGCCAATGTCATCCTTGTACTGGAGGCCCCAGATCTGGATGCGCTGCCCCAGCTGGGGTGTCACAAGCACAGAGTTGAGGGGGAGAATTGCCTCCCTCAACCTGTTGCTTTGCCTGGTGCTCTCCTTACATTTAGGTCTCAGGCCAGTGGTACCTGAAGTGCACTTCTAGGAAGGATAAGACAGAAAGCACGGGGAAAACTAGGATAATAAGAATCAGATCAGATGGTAACTACCGTCCTGACCTTCCTAGGTCAGAAGGAAGCTCTGTGTTGTGGTAGAGGCTGGCAGAACTGTACAGGATCTGATCCTTCGAGGCTTTTCTTGCCTTCCTCTCCTCATAACATTACAGTAGCTCTAGTTCAACAGCTCCTCCCCTGTTCCCCTCCCCTCCATGACTGTTTGACAGCAAGGTTCTGTACAGAGGTGAGCATCAGCCCTGGGGAGTCCTGTCTTGTGGTCTATTATGAAGGATTGTTCACCTGCGGTAGGCATGGAGAGCCACACAACAACACTTCCAAACTTCTGCTTTTATACATGAATGTCTGTGTGTCTTTCAGGCCCCTTCATAGGCATCTAGCATTTCAAAATGCTCAAAGCATCTGGTCTTGGCATTCATTCTTTGTGGGAATTTTGTGGAAGGACGTAAATAGTAACAATATGAAATATACAGGTAGGTTTGGGTGGAGATTTTTAACATCTTCAAGATAAACCTGGTAAATATTTTTGAAGTATTTTAATGAATCAAGTACATATTAAAAAAATTATTTGTCCATCTTGCTTTGTTCAGCTCATAAAGCTCCCACCAAAACTGCAGTATTTTATTTCAAAGGATTTAGAGGACACACGCGAAAAAAATCTGTAAACATTTTTATGTCAAATTAAGTGCATTATCTGTCAGACATCTGTATTTGCGTTTCTATTCTCCTAACACAGTTTGTGAACACCTACACAAGTTCACAATATTTCTCCATGGCATTGAATACAGATTCATTGCTTACATCTACCACCTCTTCCTATCTCCTTTTCTCCTTCCCTCTAGCTGTCTCCAAAGAGGTTTCACCAAAAAAATGCACCCAGATCAACTACTGTCAGCTTTTTCAGGCGTTTGGCTGCCTAAGTGCAAAGGCTGAGGATGGACCCCCAGCTTTGAAATCAGACAGTCTATATACTAATACTTGCAGTTTCCAATGTGAATATCTTACTTCTGTTCTTCTTTCCCGTTATTCCTTTTCCTTTCTTCTTTCTATGCTCTCACGCTCATGGTTGAGGGAGGTATAAACAGCCTCACCATAGCCCAAAATACATAGCAGCACTTTGGGAAGTTTGACAAACTGCAATACATGTTTAGATTTCCTGGCTCAGAGACATTGCAGAGAAGAGGGTTCTGGCAAGCTTCCTGGAGATGGGATGCAATTGCTCTGCTCTGTAATATACAGTATGGGTTATAGGCACTTTGAACATTTACAGAACACCAGTTCAAGAGGAATAAATAATTTTTTAATCTTTGGGTTGTAATTAAATGCACCTTAGTAGATTTTCTGCATATGAGAAAGCTGACTAGAAAGAGATCAGATTGCTGTGAGCTAAAAAGAAATCATACATGACACTGCACAGAATGTAAGTATGGCACAGTTCCTTTCAAAGTGCCTCTCAAATTTTGTCATCCCTTCCTCCTCTGACTTCTTTAGGAAATATGCACCCCTTCATCACTTCCTTGTCTGTATGACTACTCATTTCCTGCACACATGGTATTTGGGACAATTGACAAAATTTCACCAGACCCATGGAGCCTGAGGAAAACAGATTATAATTTCCAGGTGATATCTGTGCATATTGTTATAAAAAAGATCTGATCTAACTTCATAGCCATACAAATAACCTGATTTGTATTTCCAATCCTGATAACAGATATCTAAATATATTTGAATCTTTCCTGGCTTGGTTGGTCCTTAGCTTGCCTTCTCTTGTGTGCTCTCTTTTGAACATCCATGGCTTCCTCACCCACAGCTTTTTCTGAACTCCTTCTCCTCTGTCACTGAACTGCCTTCTCTTCCCCTTCAGTGCCCACACATCCCCTGACAGGCATATCCCATTATCTCCAGGTCTCCTCTGGGTCAGCTCCTTGCATTCCCCCATGTTGCTGTCCCCAAGGCAAGAAGCAGTTGGAAATTATGCAAATAAATTCCAAATTCTTCCCATATTTTTTAATTGGATCTTTCATTTCAAAATTCGGAGGATTTTTTTTCTGCAGTGAGTTTGTACTTTTCAAAAGCATAATTATTTATAATTCACTTTAACTCCAGCGATCAGGTTTAGTCTTCATCAATTTGCATTTTTGTTAGTGTGATTCAACAGATACAGATTTTTAGAACCAGGAAGCTAATGTTTTCTGAAAAGCTGAACAAGTAGTACAGGAGGTCAAGCACACTGAAACTGATCTCTCAAATTCAAAGAAGCTCTCATGCAAAAGCAAGGCCTCCTTTCTTTCTTTCTTTAAAAAAAAAATAAAATTAAAAAGCAGATCACAGAAACTTTAAATGAAGCCGGGAAAACACTTCATAAAGATACTTTTGTCTCACAGCACTTATCAATAGTTTGTATATAAAACTCAATGCACAAAACACACTCCTGCCCCTAAGGCACTGAGCTCCCCTGTCCTCTGTGGGGAGATTGCTTAGACTGTAGCACATAGTGTAGTGATTCACTCTTGGAATATCAGTATAATAATCATAAGCACATAAAAATATTCTGGCTGATCTTTTTCTTTTTTGGCTCACAGTCAAAAAACAACAACCATAAACTCCTTCAAGAATACTGAAGGGTTTTTTTTCCCTTCCCTGAAAAATTACATGTATTTTTTATAAGAGAAATTATGAAAAGCATTGGTAATAGATAAAATCTTCAGAAAAACCAAACCTGTTTCAGATACATCTCAGCTAAACAAAAGACAGCCTCAAAACCAAGGTCCACCATACTGCAGTGGCACTGAGATTTTTATGATTTAAAGGCAATCTTTCTCAGTATAAGAAACCTTCAAGGGAATAAGAAGGCAATTCAAATGTATTTAAGAAGAAAAACAGGACATGCAGAACATGAGACCACTTACTGCATTGTTCTGAAATGTTCTGTACAAGTAGGCATGTTTTAACTCACATCACAGGCACTTTTAAATGATCGTGCTGCATTCTGCCAGATTGTGCTATCTGTACAAATATAGGTAGACAAATATTTTAATTCATGAAGTCACAGAATTGGCTAGGCTCATGAAAAATGTGCAATTAAAATTCACAGAGAAAAAAAAAATCAAGCTGTTCTTAAATGCAAAAACAACAACAACAAAAAAAAAAGAGGACCTTTGAGGAAGAGGTTTTAGGAAGCAGTAATTACATCTGAGAGAGGCAAGGTTATCTGGGATTTATAAATTTTTCCAAATATTTATGCCAGGTGCTAAAAAGCAGCATTGCCCTTGCTTAAAACTATTTGGACAAGCAGGCTTACAGCTTTCCTCTCTGTGTAAACAGTATAGCAGCATTCTAAACAGATTAATAGCAGTATCAGTTCAAGTCAAATATTTGTGTAAGCTAGATGAGTGGAAAAGGTAGTCTAAGGGGAATATTTTAACCACAAATTCTAAAAGGTACAGGAGTGTCCTGCTTGCATGCTAACAGCCCATCTTGACCAAATCATTCTGTTTAAAATTAAAAGGTTTCATGACCTAATCCATTACTTCTGGTGACCTAAGAAAGATTTTCTCTCCCTTTCAGCACTATCAGAGATATTTATGTTTGTGCTAACCATCACAGCAGAGAGGTATCACTACAGGAGCCTTCAAAAACAAGATTCAATGACCATGTGCTAGACTGAGAAGGGATCACCAATTCCCTCTGATCTTACTGTTGGTTTATGCTACAATTATGAATGAACAACTAATGCTCAAATTGTCACATCTGCACCCAGACAGAAGGAAAAGCAATGGAGAGGAGATGGGGACCACACTGCTAAGCCGTGTCACAGCACAGCAGAGCCCCTGGGCCTCAGGGCAGGCTGCCCAGGCACAAGCTGCTCCTATATGAAGTTATGGCTGCAGGTTTTTGAGCAGTGAGGGTCTCGGCCTACTGTCAGTCTGTAATAAAAGAGAGTCTGGAATAACTCCTATACAGCTCCTATAGCTCATATAGTCCATAAAGCCTATTGGAGAAACACAGACTTTTTGGTGCTGTTCTGGGTCAGACAAAATTGACAGATACTAAACCAGGTCGAATTTATGAAGACTGAAAAAGGTGAAGTGATATTTGTCTCTCTCTTTCATGCCCATGATCATGGGTTTGAAGAAAAACTTAGACCTCCCCTTGCATATGAATCAACACCGCTTGTGCATTTCTGTCTTAAAGTTTTTAATTTTTGAATTCAAGTAAGAATTCATTTCAAACAATGAACAGGTATGGAATTAGAGCAGCACATCACAGAGGCTGAACTGTTTTATAGCTTAAACCTGATGAGTCAGATTTCGCCATTGTTTTCAACATCTGCATTTTTTTGTGTTGTGGAAGACAGAAGTAAAGGTCTTGCAGGAGATTTAAGTGGCACAGCTGTACTCCAGTCAAGAGCTGGAGGAAAAGCTCTCCCAGAGGAAGCCTAACACAGATACATGCATTCACTGCTGGTTTGTTAAATCAGGCCTGGTCTTCTCCATGTGAAGACAAATAGCAATGGTTAATTGAGCCACATCATAGGCAGCCTGATGGGAGCAGTCAATGAAAGGAGAAATCCCTTTCCCCTAAAGTCAGTCTCTAAACACCAGCTCCTACTGGGCTCTGGGGAGGCTACAAGTCCAGCAAAACCACCACCTCCAGGACTTGCCCAATTCTGCACCACGGTGCATGGCAGTACAGTCTGAAATCTTTTTTTTCGGGAACCTCAAGCACAGTGTGAGGGACCAGAAGGGGAAGAGACACTTCTGGGTGAATCAACAGTAAGAAGGGCTACACTTGGAGACAGACAGCTCCAGTGAAAGTAAGAAGGGAGCCTGTTAAGTCAGTGGTTAGTGACTTTTTCTGCTTGGCACAGTAAGGGGCATTTGTGCAGCCCAAGCACTATGTGGGAGGTGATGCACCTGGGTTGCAGCTCTACCGTGTCATCATCTCCTCTCCAGCCTCCATGTGTGGTCTGAATTTGTCTCTGTGTTAAGCTGGAGATCCAAACTGTGACAGCAGAGACCTATTAATAAAGGGGAGAAAAGGAAACTAAATCCTCTATGTACAAGAGCGGCAAACAAACAAACAAATGTTTCTGCAAAGGAGCAGCAGTTTGTCTGGGCAGAATAGATTTTTCCCCCATCGTTTTTTTAACTTCATGCAGAAGTGTACAAACAGGTGAGACAGGCTTTTGAGAGAGACACTGCCTTACTGAGGATGTAGGAACACCTTCACTAGCTGCAGGAGACTGCCCTGGGAGGAGGGAGATGGTTCGGCTTCCACAGCCAGAGGGATGAGGAGGAAGGAGGAGACAAGCCCTGATGTGGATGCAGGAGAATCAGGTGCTCCCAGAAAAAGGAGAAAGCTGTGAGCTTCAATGCTGTCACACCCAGGAGTCCCAACTCTGAGTGCAAGAGTTTCTGACCCAAGGGCAGCCAGCACAGCACTTCTCAAAAGGTGGCACATCCTTACCAAGAGCCAGGGAATTTTGCAGAGACACCTCAGGCACATTCTGGCCAGAAATTTTAATCCCTTGCTTCACATCCTGTCTTTATCTGCAGGGACAAGAGAGTCAGCCCACATGTAAGTCTTGAGTGAGGTCCCTGACAAAGGGACCTGACAAGGTTGTGCCCCCTCTGGTTTGGAAAAACCTGCAGGAACAGCAGCTCACACTGCTGAACTCCCTCTGACTTCTTTTTACGGCACAGGCTCCAGTGAAGAAGCCTGGTGTAGGGACCTGGGTTTCCAGCTGGTTTTCAGCATTCCCAGCTGAGCTTTCTTGCAGGAAATGTGCACCTTGGAACACAGCCATCTGCATGGGCTGTAATCCCAGAGGCCTTCCTGTCTCACTGGGGCTGAGGCTAGGAGCAGTGGAGCCTGGCACAATAACTGTTCTGTCCTGTCCCGGCCTCAGAAAGGCAAAAAGTTAAAAAGAAAACAGAAAACAACCCAAAATACATGACCACAATCCACTGTTGCTCAGCAGTGGCACTGGTCTGATTGCTGCTGTTCACATGAAGTTTAGAAAGGCTTTGCTCAGCCTCAAAAACGTCCTCCCATCTGAGCCTCAGCTTGCAAGAAATGCTCACAGTAAGAAAACCCACAACTGTCAAATATTAACTTTTAGCATGATTACAGACAGGGGTAAAAGTCCTGGGCTCATATCTGAGAGATAAATGGGTTTGGATTAAATACTTCATCTTCAGAGGCTTGAGTGCTGAATTTCAGCTATTCTGTTCAAGTACAGAGGTGGTGCTCTAAGCAGCTATACATGTTTCCTGGAAATGTCGTTGACAAAGAAAAATTGCTGAGGACAAGTGGGACTAGATTAGAGTTTCTTCTAGAAGATCAGGAAATGAAAATGATGTTTTCACTTAGATTTAGATGTCTGGTTTTCAGAGGACTCTCCTCCAAAGTAATGCTTCCACTGAGTTAGATTTGTAAATGAATGGATCGCTCTTTCAAAGGATGATGACTGCTGGTAGTCACAGCCCTGTCTCTCGTGCCACAAATATTTTCTTTCAAAGGTTTGTAATCATAATTAGTCTTCCAGGCACATTTCTCTAGAATGTTGGGTTGTTTCCAGAACACAGGCCAGGATCTTTGTCTTAGATGATGATGCCTCCTCTCCTTTCAGGAGTTACTGGACTGGCAATTCAGCTAGAGTCATCTAACTGGTCAGACAAACTGAATCATGCCAAATCTGGTCTTACTCATCAGAGGAAATTTCACATTCTTGCACACACAAGAACACAGGAAAAACTCTCACATTTTTTAATGACTAATCAAAGATATAGCTGTTTGTGAAAGAGGTTGAAAATATGTCTGTGTCCTTACACTAGTGTCAGAAGTGCTACAAACACAGCACACGCTTCTACTTTGTACCAATGGATAAGTACTAATCTACCAAACATTATCACCTATTCTAACTTACTGACAAAAACATTTAACTTCCAGAGTGTTGAGAGAAAACTATTTTCCATCTCAACTAAAAATAAGAATCATTGCTCAATTGCATACAGGAAGTATAAAATGCTCTTCAAAACAGGAAGGAGGTGATGCTTTCTGGATGAACAACTCATCTAGTTGCACATTATTTCTAGTCCAAGTGGATTTCATTCCAGATGAGCATCTTTTTTGTACTGCTGCTTGTGTAGGTGGGATACATTACATGTTTGTCTTTCATTAGTAGACTTTAGTTTATTCAATTAATAAATATTTAAAATAAAGAAGTTCACAGAAGTCTGGTCTTTTAGATATAGCTCTTGAATATAAAGCACTGCATAGAAAATAAAGTCACTTGAAATGTAGTTTGTATTCCAGTAACTTTTTTTTAACATCTTGATGTTGTACAGTAATTTTATACCATTAGAAGGGGAAAAAGAACGTGTTTGGGGGGTGCGGGGGAATCTAAAACAAGGATTTTGAGACTGAAAAAAATTTTTTAAAAGTTACAGGAAACCCAGTTAAATGGATGCCAAAAGTTTTCCAACAAGCCAAGCCAAATTCCATGTAATCTAAGGAACATCAGAGGAACACTCAGAGCCTTGCTATGATTATCTGTGTCTGTGCCTTAACACAGTCCAATTTTCAGTGCAGTGTGACTTAGGAGGGTGTGCATAAGCCTAATCTTCTACTTAAGTCACATTAAAACTGAATTAAACATCCCACTGAAGTGCCATACCATATGCTTAAGTACAATGCAAGGTATTGATTGAAGGGGGAACACAATTATTCCAAACTCAGAAATACCTGAAGCGTTCTTGCCTGCCAACAAGTCATGTGCTACAGTTGAGCTGGCAATGGCTTTCATCCAGCTAACAATGTAATTTCTTATACTCTACAGAGATTATCTCATTTCCTCCCTCCCTTCCATCCTTCTCACAATTTAATGGCAATTAATATGCAAACACACTAGAGAGGTTTGAAATGCAGAAATGCACTGACTTGTAATTTAATACATGGAAGATCCAGAGCTAGTCCGTTGCCAAATCAGCAGAGATACATCACTTTGGATGGATGCAATCTTTCCCACAGCACTCTCTGAATTCAGGGACTGGCAGAAATCAGACTTTGCTGAGCTCTCATGATGAATCAGTTACACTTACAAGTCTCACACACCTCAACCAGGACAGAAATAAACTGCACTTAAAATAGGGTTTTTCTTTTCTCTATCCTCCTCCTGCTTTCTCATCTTTAAGATAGATGTATTCTTTGGCTTATTCCTACTCACAAGAGGAAAAGAGAGGATGCATTAGGCTGGTAGTTCAATGTACAAAGATGAAAGGCTAAAAATCGAGCCAAAGAATCATAAAACTTTCAAGGCTAACTGATGAAACCTTATGGATGCTGACTGAGTGTATATTTGTGTGCCTTTACAGATTGTTCTGCAGATAAGAAAGGTCCCTTTATTTTTTTTTCCCCTACCACCTCAGCCAGTCCAAGCAAAAGAGCAAGCCCTGATGGCTTCCCAGCCCTGCAGTTCAGGATGCCAAAGGACCCCTCTTGCTGGGGATGGTCACCAAGAACATCAGTCTAGGCTGCCCTACTACAAGATGTCAAAGCAAAAATCAAGTAGACCTGTGGCTTTGCAGAGGTCAGTGCAATGAGCAGAGAGCTATGGCAATCCTCCCTCAGTAACCCAAATTGCTGGAGGCCAAATGAGAGAGTCCGGGACAGTCACAGCCAAATTCAAGTCTGAAGGAAAAACTTTTCATTGGACACGACATCTGATGTCCAGCCCAGAAATTGCAGATGTGGGTCTCAATGACTTATCCAACAAGTGAGGGTGGGGAATACAAACCTGCAGCTTGCTGCGGGTGAAAGGAGGTGCCTTGAGAAGCTGCTTGACTATCCAGAGGCAGCGAGGCGCCTGCAGGGGCCCTGTACACCTCGTGGGGTGCCTTGCCAACCCCATCACTACAGAACCTGAAAAACTCATTAAAACATCTGTGTTGGACTAACAGGTGATCCCTGCCCAGACTAAGGGGACAGTCATTCATCATGTAGAGAGAGCAATACAAAGTGCTTTATGTTCTTTATGCACATCATAAACATCAATCCTTCCATGGCACCAAGTAAAGCTGTCACAGTGTTGTTCTTTCAGCCTCTACCTTTTCACTCATCAGACAGTGATGAGCTGTGATCACCTCCATCCTAACCAAGGACAAAACCTCACACACCCAATCACAAGCCTTGGGTCTTTAAAACAGATGGTGAAAGAAATACCCTGTATAAATCAGAAATATCTGCTAACATCTTACAGGAAAAAAAAAAAAAAAAAAGTTCCCTTTCTCTCAACAAGATACATTTCTGAGCACCTCAGAAAAGCTGTACTTTTCACAAGCAGAGACTTCTATGGTGCTGGTTATTTTCCAATCGATTCCCTGCTATTATAGGAGTACTTTGGCTGGAGGATTTCCCTGGCCAGAACAACAGCTGAATTTGAATTTCAAATCTCACAGTCTACACAGTGCAGACTTCCCTTTCAGGAAGCATTTTAGTCTTCTACAATTTCAAATTCCAGATTTTAGCAGAGTTGGCAAAACACTAAGATCCATAATTGTGCATGTAAAATATTGAAAGTATGAGTGGATGCCAACGATCCCATCCTGTGTAGCTATGCTTGCAAAAAAATCCTCTCCTGAGAAGGACTTCTGATCCAGAAGTGTTTTATGACTGTTGCAGCTTTTGCTATTATAGTACTGTCAATGCAATTAAGACTTGAAATAAGACTGACTGCCAGTCTGGTGCATGAAAATAGTGGCAGAGACCATAAAATCTATGTAATTTTCTTGGTTTTCTTTGCTTGAGTATCCACAGCTGGGCAGCAGGCAGTGTCAAAGCCGTAGGAGGGTGACTAAAGGAGCCTGGCTTGCCCAGGGACCTCCTCACTGCAGAAGGCACCAGCCACTTGCCATCCCATGACAGCAGCTAAGCAGCAGGTCCTCCCAGAGCCTTTGACCTGGGCCAAAACACAGCCTGTTCTCTTCTCTGCAAGACTATCACCTCCTATAGAGGAGGATATAGCCTCTTGAGTTCATTGTGGCTCAGCATGATGCCCAAACCACCCCAGATTTTGGAGCCATAGATGTACAGTTTAGTCTAAAATATTTCAAGAGATGCAGCTGAACAATTTCAGGAAAATGGATTTTAGCTGCTACTTTTTTTCTTGTGTATTGAGTACTTATCATGATGTGCTGTTACAGTTCCCTCACTGCACAGTGAATCAGGAAGAATAAATACACATGGGCCTGAGGCTGTAGCCTGCTGATAAGTCTGTTCTACCACTCACTGGTATAATCTAATGCTGTGTGTGACAAAATCAAATCAACCACCTTCCACAACACACAGTCTGCTGTAGTTGATTTTTATTTTCTACAGTGACAACAAAGTAAGTTTGTAAAAAAATATGTGCACCTCATTCACATACATATATAAACATATACATACATATAAATTCCAGTACTATGTGTAGCTATGAATGGAAACATGTCAACTTGACAATTAGCCAGTATAAAGAGAGCTAAAAGAAATTCTAGCTCATACACCTATCCCTACTTTCCCTGCCAAAATGTGCTTTAGCCATCACTTTTTCCTATTAAAAAAAACAGAAAAGAAAAAAAAGAAAAAAAAAGAAAAAAATTAAGTGTAAATGTTTCCTCTGCTCCTGTGTTAAAACATGTAGAAATAGGAAAAGTTACTAACACAATGACTGTATGGACAAAACTTCATAACTTCTATACCCAAAGGGTAAAATTGTGGTATTATTGCGGTTGACAATACTCAGAAAACAGCAGAGCCAAGATTCCTTCCCCAAGCAATTCAAATGTGCAAATTAAATAAAATCTAGAAAAAGAGAAGGTCAGTAACATGTTTGATCTCACACAGTCATTAAATTCAAGTACAGCTGCATTTAGCACAACACCTCTAGATTCCTGCCTCATTCTTAGAAATTTCAGTCTTAGGAGAGAAGGCTCTCAATTTGAAAAAAAATTTTAAGTCATGCAGCATTGAAGCTGCAGAAGGGTTTAAGTGACTTGGTGAAACTTCAGAGAAAAGAGAGAGCCAGCACCAGAGCTGAGAGCAGCACAGCCTGATTGTGTTGTAAACTCTTTCAGTCACTCTGCAGCCTCGATCCTTACGCTGCTCAGGTTAGGGACATCTTTTTCAGGAACCTGTTTGCAGCATGAATTCCATGAAAAAAAACTGGGCAAACCAAATAGTAACAAATGAAAAAGGAGCCTAGCTCAGAAAGCAGTTTTGTACCTTTAAGTGCTTTGACATTTCTAAGAGTTTTCTTCCTGCTCAGGAGGTTTGTTGGCAGACTTAGCCAACCTGCAGCCTGCTATGCCTTTAATCATGGGACATGGTTCATCTGGGAGCTGCTTCTACATTCCTGGTTAATTTTAACCTTCCCCATTAGCATTAGGGGAGATGTGATGTCTGGCATGGAGGGAGCACTGGCCTTCAGGCACGGGGGTAGGGTAGAAATCTTCATGTGATTGTGACCAGCTTCAGCTTATGCAGAGAGAGGGGCAGTTCTTTCACCAACACACAGGATCCAGGTGACACGAGGCCAAGGACCTCACTGCCAACGAGGCAAGGGCTGCCTTGCTGCTCACTTGCCCCTCCTCAATAGTATTTAAAGATGAGAGCAAAGGGAAGAGCTCTACTGTGCTTTTTGGGGCTGCCTGCTTCCTGTGGCCTGAGGAGAGAGGTGTGCATGGACATACGCTCCTGACAAACATCCCCAAACAAGTCACACAACCCAGAGAGCTGCCAGCAACTGTCTTCTTGCCCCAGGCAGAAAGCTGGGCAGACTCGGGCCAAAAATCACGGGAAGAGGGCTTTAACTTTTGAAATCTTGCATAAATGGCAAAGGCAAGAGACACCTTTGAGAGATAAAGGAAAAGGTTCTGGATGTGATTACTTTAAGAAGACACTGATATCTTCAGAGGATATTTTTCCTCTCTGGACATCATAATTCAAGAGACATGGCCCACATTTATGGGCAGCAAGTGTGTGAACTGTTTCCCAGGACCATCACAGTAGGAGCAGGATCTTTCTGGCACACTAATTGCAGGGAACGGTGAGGATGAACAAAGTGCACTCCACAATTCCTTGTAGATGCATTAAAGATGACATCTCTGCTCAGAGGCTCTCCCAGAGCACCCCGTCAGACTCTACTAGTCATGTCACTTCATATTATTTGATGTGATGCCATACACGGCTGATAAAACCAGACAGACATACACAACAATAATGTAATCGTGCCTCCAGAAAATAGCAAAATTAGTCCCCTGTGACATTGTGACCAAGTAAATTAAAACCAGAGTGGAAAAAATACATTTCACGTGTATTTTTTTGCAACTTAGTATGAAATTATTCATTTAGTTTTACTGTCCAAAACTTCTTGCAAGCAGCTGGCCCTATAAAATAGGGACAGTTCTACAGAGGGAGTACAAACTGCCCTTTTGTATGTGTAAATGAAGAGCAGCCACAAAATACATCCTGTTGACAAAAAGATAAAAAAAACACTGGAGAGAAGGAGTAAGTTAGGTATGCTGCAACAAAGCATTCGTTACTTCATCACATCTTTCTGGAAAAATGATGATGCTTGCCATCACATCAAATTAGAAGGCACCTTCCTTTCAATTTAACACTGTGTTCCCAGTTCAGGCCTCTAGCCTCCAGGATTTTAGGTCCTGAGCTGTGAGTCAGCAGAGCTACTGCATTGCTTGACTGATTCAAGCATCACTCATCGAGCCTTTCTCAAAAGCATTGTAGTGCCATTACCTCCTCCTTGGCTATTACCCCACCTTCCAGGAGCTGAAGCTTTCTGTCTGTACTTGTTTGCTTCATCAAAATCTCTCTTTTGTTCAAGCTGCCTTACTGGATCAGACAAAAAGTCCATTTCTCCTGAAATTCTGGGGTCTAACAGCACTCCATGGCCCCGGGTATGCTCACAAAGGAATCACTCTTCTGACTTCTCTCACCCACTGTACTTTCTCTGCTATCCTTGATTATATATAGGTTGTAGAAATCATAGAGTATAAATATTTTTGGCATGAAATGGAACTATTATTGATGTTAAATCATCCTATAAAAGCACTTATGGTAGATTTCACAGATACTGGATAACATATAAATGCTTTCTGCTGTCAAGCACTGTTTGGGGAAATATAAACACCTTAAGTTCTTTACGTATATAGAATACAGACTGCATGATTAGCCTGACCTGTCTGCAGTGCTTCTCAAACATTTCCCAGTTCTACTACAGTTGACCATTTTCCCCCTTAAGACAGTAGCAACAAACACCAGAAGCAGAACTGAAGGAAACCAAGCCTATATTATTCTTCAGACACATTTTTAAAATTTTGGGCCCAAATATTTCAGTCATTTTTGAGAACAAAGCCTGAGGAAAAAACCTTTTTTTTTAGCTCACATTAAAAAAACCCCACCATACACTTACAAGAAAAACATTCAAGCCTTCTTGCTCTGAGGGTGGGACCTGGCATTTGGCTGCAGGAGTACAGGAGCACAGGGACTGTGACACCGAAGTCATGACTGCAAGAGTGGGAAGCCTCAGAGGGGAGATAACAGAGGGACAGAAAAGAATGCAGCAAATAGGCAGAAGTGGCAGGAATCAGTGGGCAGAGGTGAGAAACACCCACACAGAAAGACACTGCTTACCAGAGCATCTCCCCGTCCTGAGGCCAAGACTGAGCCCAGCTCACCTGATGTTCACCATCCCTCTGTGCAAGGAGATGGTGACCAATGGCCTCTCTCTGCCCTTGCCTAGGTTCCTATGGATAAGCAGCAATTATGGATGGCCAGTAACTACTTTAAATAAAGTGCCCAGAGGTGTGCGTAATACTTTGTAAGGCCTCAAGTGCTGTTCAGGTGACAAATAAATGACTTAACAATGTTGTGTTGCAAAATATTTGGGGGCAGAAATAGTCTTTTAAAAGCAAGCTGGGAAGTTATACACAGGGGAACAACAAAGACCAGTACTTAGAAAACTAAGTTTGGTAATAGAAGTTAAAGCCTGAAGCAAGGCTGTCTCTACAAGTTTAAAGCAGTTCCTTTTATGCTTGTTTGTTGGGACACTGTCTTGCAATTCCACAAGGACCTAGAATTTCTTCCATACATTCCCTTACCAGATTTAGTGCAAAGGGAAGAGAAGCTTCAGAAATACAATAGACTTAGATACAATATAAAACTGTTGATACAATCCAGATTCTGTAGAAAACAACTTCTTTTAGGAGATGAGGCTGGGGACCACAAATGAAAAAAGTTAGTTTTACAGGTAGTGCAGTAGAACATGGGCCAGCAAATAAGATTTACTTCTTCCTAGATAATACTAGAGTAGATGAACTAAACTATTCACTGGCTTTCTGCGTATTCCTCTTTTTTTAGGAACATGAGCTAATCTGCTTTGAGTTGTTTGCTGAATTGCATGAGCATTCACAGAGCAGACCCTTCTACCAGAAGATTCACAAATCCCAGATTTTTCTCTTTTACCTTCCTTTGGCTAACTTCCCATGCACATAGTCATCATACTGTACACTTAGTTCAATGAAGCACCAGAAAAATAACTGTGGTAATGTTTGTGAAACATCAAGTTACCATAATGACAAGCATCAGACTAAGCCAGGAACAAACAGTTTTATCTTAAATATCACAAGTAAATAAGACAGAATGCTAAGTACTGAATAAGAAGAAGCTGTAATATTACTTGAGAAACAATCATTCACTCTGAACAAGGAGGAGGAGAGACTTTGCATTCATGTGGTTAAACAACACCATTAAAGCAATGGAGACAAGTTAAGAGTGCACTGCAGTTTGGTATTCCTTGAGTGTCTAATTTTACAAGCTTTATGACAATCTTCTGATATTTCTCCCAGGTAAACATTTGATATAAATATCATGGCTTTTAAAACAAAACCAAAGCAAAGCAAAACTCAAACAGGCAAACTCTTTGGTGTTAGGGATAATAGACCATTGTTTTATAAGCTTCAGTCTTTGAAAAAACGCCTGGTAGAGTTTTGAAGTAGTTCCATGAACCAGTCCAATTACCTTCCTGTAAGTAAGCACAGCTTAGCACTGCACTAGCACGTTGATCTTGCAATGCTTTCTCAAACTACTGGGCTACAATCCCTGCTTGGACCTGATCAGACACAAGCATTCAGTGAGTCCAGGGAAATGCATCCACTTGGGCAGGAAGAACAAACTACTTCTTTTTGCCTCTAGAGGATCTAGCACAGCCCTGAGACATGCTGATAGGAAAGTGGCTGGCTCAGAGCACAGCTGTGTAACATATACATTTTACTAGGGGTGATGATTCATGATTTCTATCTAGCAGTTTCATCTGGTTATTGTATCACAGAGTAAGGAGATTCCATAATACGTGCTCTGGAGCCAAGGCAACAGCCACTCATTTCTTCCCAGCACCCTCATGTGGGAATGCACCAACACCTGAGCTCACCCACAGGCACAACTCACTGCAGAGTTGGCATTTTTCTCTCCTCTTTTCTGGAAGCAGCCTATGTAAGCATGGATATGTGTTTGTGTGATTTACTCTGCATCACTCCCCACTAGATGAGCCAGACTATGCCCACACTTAATTTCCTTAAGTGCTACTTTGCTGAGAACTGGCTGATTCTCATTTACTCCTGACCCCAGTGGGAGCCCACCTTCTCCACACACATCCTGCCCTGAGCTAGGAGACCAGCCCCAACGCCAGAGCTACCTCCTTCCTCCCAGCTGCCATGGGGCAGGCAGGATGGTGGGTAATGCTGGCTGCCCAAGCAGCTGTCTGAATCTCTTCTCCTTCCTCTTTGGGAGCTGATTCCTCTGCACTGGTTGACTTCGAGAAAAAAGCAGCTTCTTGCCTGTATGTATAACAAGTTTGCCCCAGTGCAAAAAAGTCCCTTCTGGCAGGCAATTGGAAACCAAGCAGAAAAAGTGGGAACAGTAAGATTTTTCAAAAAAACTGCCTAAATGTCTACCACCTACTGAGAGGGTCCTTATCTGGGCTGTGAGAGCAGTTCACAGTCTCTCTGGTTCCTCAGTGGTGTTGGATTGTCAATATCCAAATTGCAGAAATGCCTTCTTCCTTCTGTGTGTGTGGTCATGAAAGGAGACCTACTCTGACAGAGGCTGGGATCCCAACAGATACAGGTTTGGCAATGGTCAGGCAAGCAATGGAAGCACCCTGCCCTTCCCTTTCCGTATGGAGGTAGCCACAACACCAACACATCAGGATTTATTAACTGTGCCTACTCAGCAGCACTGCTGTACTACAAAATTACAGCAGGGTAAACACAACGCTTTAGAGTCAGACTAGGAGTACAAGGATTCTTTTTTGTCTTAGACCACCCAATTCACAAATATTAGTCAATGAAGACTCACCCATATAGGAGCTTCTAGATTTGATAGAGTTGCTTACACTATGCTGTATGCCTTTTGTCTCTGTAAAAAGACGATTTGACTTGCCAATATTTTACTAAAGGCTGTTGCTTGAAAATACAAATGGAAATAATATTTCTATTGCTTGTTTGAATGATTTTCCATTTCATAGCTTAAGGGAAACCATCATTAAGAAGATATGTGAAGAATTATGAAGAATTCACAACCTCCTTTATGGTAACAAAGCTAAGCATGAACCATGACTGTACATGTATCAGTCTTGTGTGGACTTTTTACTTGGATGCTAGTACTCTTTAAAGCATCATGTCAATGAAAAGTTTTGAGAAAATCTAAGTCATAGATGATAAGCCTAACATAATTACTTTATGGTCTGGGCTGCAAGCCAGCAGACATGCAACCCTGGAATGGACCACAAGTCTAGTCTATCCCCCAAAACTATATACAGTGAAAAGATGATCTAACCATCCTCAACAGACCTAGGCTAACCTATTCTTGAAAAAATACTGCACAGAAGATGATTCTTCTCAACTTGAAATTGTGCTGAGAACACACTAATCTTTGCAAAACTTTATCAGGAGGAATTTAATATTTTCCTGACAGTCATTACACTCAGTAGGTAACAGTGTATTTAACTCTTGTCTCTGTGACACCACAGAACGATCCCCAGTCTATTTAGTTACATGTCTCTTTTGATGACTTCATTTGGAGATGTCAGCTAGTCATATCTCAAGTCACTTGTTAGGTGACTAGATACACAGAAGCACTGCTTTATAAATTAGGACAGAACACATTGTTAGTGCACCACAGAAGTCCATTGTGCCAGCTACCTGCCCCATTCACCCTTGCCTCTAGAGCTCTGACATCAGAGCATTTCACAAGTCTCATTTTTTTCTGAAACCACACCAATTTAGCTGTTAAGTATAGTACATTTGTTGTCTTTGTCTCTTACTTAAGCTCCTAAATAGGCAGCTGACATAAGTGATATCAAATTACCCAATCTATGATTAGTTACCAAGCATGACAGAACTCTACTTCTGTGATGGGATTTCCAAAACACAGTAGAAATTGCAGGCAGTGGGATTTAAATCCCTGCAATTTGTTTCTGAAGCCTAGTCCGCAAGTGAAACAGGACAATAGCAGTGAAAGGGATGAAACCAAATTGGTGTCCTGCTTCACCTTTCCACCCCAAGCTCCTTTTTCTGGAGCATAAGTGTGTGAATCTGGCTGTCCATGTGGAAACCTGAGGCCGCAAGCCATGGGCATCTGGCCAAGATATACCTGCAGGCTTGGCAACAGCTGTCTGCAGTCAAACAGCATGGAGAACAGTTTTCCTCCATGGACTAAGCATTAATGGGGCCTTTCTCCTCTGCCCAGATGTTGATTTTCACAAAGTTTGCGGGGGTTGATATCTATGAAATATCTCCTCTGCTAAATTGGTAAGAATTAGTCTGTGGGTTTGGAATTATTTGGACAGGATCTTGCAGACTGAGATGGGGTTTTTTTCAGTTTTGTAGGAAACCAAACTGAAAACTCTTCTTCTGCCTAAATGGTCTTTTTTCATGTCCACTCAGGCGCTGAGAAAATGGAAAGCACCTCATTCTCATGAGATACAGAGACAGCCTGTCACTACTTTTAAAATAAGGCAAATACTTACTGAATCTATTTTCATATAATTAGCACTTAACCATCACAAGTGATTCTGGACAAAAATAATGTCTTAGTACTTCTTCAATTCAAATCACTTTGTGCCCAGGATCTTATTAAGTGATTGTCCTCTGTGGCTTATCTTTTGAGGAGAGCTTGGGATTAATAAATTTGAAGATAAGTGAAGCACTCAGATCACTCATAGGCAAGAGTTTAAGCCCTGCTCCTCTCCTCAGCACTGCCAGATGCTCAGACCCCAACTCCATGTGCTTGCCTCTGTCTCTCCACATAAGCACCAACTTTCCCATTCCCTTTGTGGGCAGCCCAGCCAGCACACAAGGAGATCCAGGGAGATGCCTTAATGAGGGACAAAGCAGAGCCCCCGTCCTTTGTGGATTTACTCTGAGGCATCTTAGAAAAATTGGTCCCAAATATGAACAATGGCAAGGGGTTTATTGCAACAAAATTCTTTTTAATGAGTCATGATGGGGCTTTGGGAGAGCGAGGAATACAAAAGACATTTGCTGATGGCATAAATATGTGAAATCCTGGCGATAAATGAAGATTTCCTTTCTTGTGCAATAGAATGAGTCTTTTAAATTTTAACAAGGCCTTTCAAAATATTGTGAACTCTCCTCCCAACCTACTGTGCTGCCACAATTACAGCAGAAAATAACTGGGGAGTAAATTGCTGGGACATTGCTGATACTATTAGTTTTTTAGCATGCTTTTCTGCCTTACTTTCCGTAATAGCAGCAACAGCTAAAAATGTTAGGTACATAACCTTGAAGACTCTTCCCATAGTAAATTAAAGATATATCACTCTCACATGAAATTGTGTTGACATATGACTGTCAGACCCTGGTTTGGAAGCACCAAAGGATTTTTTCTGAAAAAGATGTGGCTTCCACAAAGAAACCCCTTAAGGAAAATAGGTGGTTCAATGTATTTTTGGTAGGGAGAAAAGCTATTGCATTCTTGACTTTGTGGAAAGGCAAACATGCATAGTTCCATATTGTCCCTGCATGATGGGCTGCTCTGCCTGAAAGAGCTCTGAACCAAAGCACACCTCAGCTTTGAAAACCATCGTTTTAATCTTTTTATTTAGAAATCTTTTTTACAGTGAAAGCCTAGGATTCAGGGAATGAAGAGCATGCTACATGAATGTTTAAGACAGTGGAAGAAACCTGCACTTTGCCAAGTATATGTTGTGTGCTACCTGTGAATTTCCAGCTCTTTTGAATAGTAAGATGGAGGGAGGACTTGTACCACATTAAGATATTAAAATCTCTTTAAAAGTCACATGATGCAGAGACATAATTAAGGCAATAAGAGGCCTGTTTTCTAAGCAACTGTGTAAATCCCTGTTTGCATGATGGATAACATACCTTCTGATTGCACAAAACGTGCACATTGATGTTTTAGTGATGTAAAACATGCGCTCTTGAAGTGTTCCAGAAATCACTGCACATGAAATTACAGGAGCAATATTGTCAAACACTGGTCACGAATGTTAAGCTTCTAAATTAATGTTTATATTCCTAGATATGAATTACAGAAAGAACAATTTATAATCCTAATTTTAAGTACCTACTCTGCACTCAACAAGATAATTTGTACACATTATTAAATCCTAAAACCAATTCTATTTTAGATAACAAAATGGAAAGTCCTTCACTAGTATTAATGACCATAGCACCCTTCACGGTGAGAAGGGCCAGCAGAATACCAAGGAACTTCCTTCTGCATTTGCAGAGGAAGAAATTAATGTACTATCCAACTCAGCTGACATAATTCATTACACCCATTGCTTTCCCCTAGGAGTTCTGTGACATGGAGACCAGAGCTGTGTTGGAAAAGATGTAGGGTAACTGACTATAAAAATATGCATCCTTAACCCCTTCTCAAAACCCACTTCAGGAAACACTGCTGTTTTTTCCCCTGGGAACCCATTGGCTTGTTCTCAGGTCATCAAAAGATGGTCCTTCTCTCTCACTGCTTGCTTAGGCTTTGACCCAGTGAACTATTGTCCCCAATCCTTCTTTCAGACCATCATCATTGATTTAATTTCACCTTTTCAAAAAAAAAAAAAAAAAAAAAAAAAAAGTGAAAGTACAAACCAAAAAGGGTAATCAGAAGGAACATGCAATCTTTGAATCTTTGTGATGGTCTCAGCACTGAATTAAAGGGCAGAGACTCTCCTGTCACAATGTCCTAGCAAGCACATCTAAAATAACTGTTGCTGCTTGATGCAAAAACGAGAAAAGTTTTGCAAACATTGGGATTACTAGACATCTGCTTTGGTGGAGTCCAAATCAGAGTTTGGAGGCTGTTTCTTTTACAGAGAGATATCAGAGAACTCAAAACGTGTTACAAGAGGTAACTTCCATTCTTTCTATCTCCAAATATGAACCCCATGTCAGAGGTGATGGTTGTCTATCGTCCCAGGGACACAGATGAAGGAGAAGGTACAGGGACCACATCAGCTGCCCCTCTGAGGCACTTGACCACTGGGCTGAGGGAGAAAAAAGCTGTGGGAGGTTTAGGTTATGACTACAGGAAGTAATTTATCATGTCCAGGGAAACAAGATCAGGGCTTTATTAAAGGTAAGTGGCACCTTGAAACCTTTAAGTCAGAATATATATTAAAATAATTTATTAATGTTGGAGTTGGTAAGGATTTTTTTTTAGTAAAAAGATTATAATATCTGATCAAAGTTGAGGGTGAGGAAATGGCAATGACTGATTTCTCCTCCCTTCACTGCTCTGATGCACAGCAACTTCTCTTCTTACCCAGACTCATGAGAGAAGAAGAAAAAAGAAAGGACCCCCTGATTTGAGATACCAAACCCCATCCCACTGACCTGGGACCTCTATCCATGAATCAGTCCCATGCCAGCAAGCTGGAGGGCATACATTTTTTGACAGGATGAATTAAGGCAGGACATCATGTGAGAATTTTATGCTATGATACAACCACTTACTGATACATACAGACAATGCTCATTCCCCTGGAGAATTTTCTGCATACACATAATGGTAGTAATAGTAGTAAAAGTAGTAAAAGTCTCCAGTATCTGTTAGGTCCAAAAGAAATCACTTCTAACTCTCCCGGTCTTCAATTATCCTCTTATTGCTTGGCATAAACCACCCTGTGCTGGTGGGAAAGACAGGATATTTCAATAAGAGTGTGCCCTGCCAAGGCTGATATAAATTCTCATTCACATATCAGCTTGTTTCTGTGTAAGCCCATGGGCTTTTTTCCATTATGGGCTGCCTTCCAACATCAGGCTGTTGCACTAGCTAGCAAGGAGCTGAATCCCTAAAAATCTTGTCAAGGAACATGTCAATGCCCATGTGTACTGATACAAAGGCGATCTCATTCCAGAGGAACAAACTTTTTAAGCAGAACATGCTTGCTGGAAAGCCTGTTGGAACGGATGGGGCTATTCGCTATCTGATGCTGGGCACTGTGGCCAAGGGCCTGAACCCCTTCATCCCCAAACTAATCATCCCACAATCTAATGACTTCAGCAGATACAAAATGGTTCCAGAGGCCATATATTTCCTCTTGGACACACATAAGCAATCTCTGATGATTTCCGTGACATATTGCTATTTTTACATCCTCTTCATTTTTCAAGTGTGAAGAGAAGTTATCTAAGAGGCCAACAAAGTGTGACTAAAGGATCAATTTCACACAGATTTTTGCAGCATGAGATGCATTTGTATGAAGACCTGGCATTCTATCCTGACATCTCCCTGGAGACTCATCTACAAATGTTCCTGGGCAACACCTTTTCCTAAAACATTTTGTAGAGTTTTATTGTACAGCTAAAAACTGCCTGGATCAAATCTTATTCTGTCCCTCCCGTGTAACTGTAACTGGACTCAGCAGCCTATATAACCACCCAGAATTTCTGCATCTCACATTTGGACCTTTTAAATTTACACCAAGCCACCCCTGTTTTGCTGGTCCTGACTGAGGTTAAGTATCCCTGGATTTTTTCTGTCCCCTGTCTCACTTTCTTGTCTGGTCTTTGTGCATGAGTGCTTCTCTCATATACCCTGTGTCACCCCTCCCCAAGTGCCCTCGGGATACAGCTATCATTGTTTGTCACGCCTTGTACAAGGAACCCTTCTTTGAGGACAAACCCCTGGACCTGGATCAGCTTCTCCCTGAATTAGTGTCTTAAAGTGGGGGCTTCTGCAGAGAGGTTCCTCTGTACCTCAGTCAAAGAATAAAAATATCTTGGGAGGGTTTTACAAGATGTGAAAGAATGTGGAATGGCTCAAACAATAAAATGGAAATGCAGTTATTATTTTGGACAAGCCATCTTTCAGTCATTGTGTTTGAATTATTGCATGTTTTCATCCATCATATGATGACTTCATAAAAAAATATAGGTGTAAAAAGCATGGTAGAAAAGCAGAATGTATTTCAATGTGGTCTAATGCCAAGGGGGGAATTTATCAAGCAGAAGAAAATTATGCTGTTGCCAAATGGCTGGTCCTATAAGTTGACCCAATTAAATTAACATGAAAGGCTCTTTTTACACTCTTTTCTCCAACGTAAAAATAACTTCTTATAGTTTGAAATACATTTGTTCCAAATGTTTCTAAAAGGCTGAATGTATGGCAGGATCCACAGCATTTACTGGCAGCAAGAGTGATAACTGCAAAAAGCTGTGTAACCACCTTTTACTTCCTGAGCTTTGAGGCCAAATTCTGCCACAAAATGAAGTGAAATGGCATGTCAGACACTAGAGAATCAAACAATACTTGGACTGACATAGGCGTCCTACTCTGGAGGAAAACCTTAAAACAACTCCCCTTGCTCAGTGTTCTGCATTGTTCATAAACTGTAATTCATACAATTAACAAGTCTGCTGTTGCTGCTTTAAAACAAAAACAAAATCCACTTCTGAGAGCATGTATTTATCATACCTGGGGTTTGGCAAAATTAAGTTTTTTTCACTCTTAGGTTTATAAATTCTCTGAGATAATTTCAATGTGGAAAAGCAAGACCTTTTTCCAGTGTAGACATTTATTCTATTTACATTTCTGTCAGCCCCAGAATTCTGCAAGGCAGAATACAGTTTCCCTGGAATACAGCCCAGTGAAGAATTGGTGAATAGTTTATATTTTATAACAGTATCTTAAGTCTCTGTTATTAGCAGTGCATTTGGAATAGGACATTTCCTGAGTCCTCATTTACTGCCATGGTATTACAACATTAAATCAAGCTTTAGGTTTTTGTTTGCTTGTTGCTTTGGGAATTTTACTCATTTAAAGGTATATTGCTCTGCTACATGGAGAGGAGGAAAGAGACAAAGAACAAAAGACTCTTGTTTTGAAGAAGGAATTATGGTATTAGAGGTTGCATTACATGTACACATGTAATAGAAAAAATACATAAAATATGTACCACCTTGCATGTGTAATTTAATTTGTATGAAGATTTTCTATTTTCAAAAATAATAATGTTATTCCCTTTAGTGTTCTATTAAAGAATCAACAGTAATTTGAAGTCATTAAAATCACTATTAACATAGATGTGCATGCAGAAAGGAAGCTGCACAGGACCTTTTTAGCAGAAATAAATGCTGTGTCAATCAAAGTAAATTTCTCCCTTGGTATTTTAATTTAAACACAACATTTGGGAGGGTTTGGATTTAAGCATTTTGGATTTCTTTTACTTTGGGTTTTTTAATTTTTTTTCTTCCTTTTTTTGTAGCCTGCATTCTTTTGGATTGTCAGGAGCTGCAATTTGTTTCACTAAAGCCAAAAATGTGGTTTTGCTTTGTATACTTAGCACTAGTTTCTATGTAAGATACACACTGGACAAATCTCAAGTAAAGGTCCCTTCCAGCAGAAGGTCAGACGCTTGGTGCCTTTTCCATATGTTCTGAACTGTGTTGCTGGCTGGCTGTGTGTTGAAAAGGAGCTTTGAGAATGAAATCAGTCCTCCTTGCACATCTGGAAATGTTGATGGTCAGTTAGATTTTAAAGCATTATGGTCATTCTCCACAGCAAAGATTCAACATACCTTCAAGGCAAAAGCAGTGATTTCCAAATGCTCATGACATTCCAGTGGTCATTTGAAATGAAGAGAGAATGGATTTAAAAAACCTAACAAGTGACCTTACACCCCTCAGGGTGCTCCTGCCAGTGTCTAAATTTTTACACTGCTATTGCACTAAGACAAAACACTTTTGTTGTTGTTTTTTAGAGTGAATTCACATTGTCAATATTATTTACATCATCAGGCTCAACCTGAAAAAGATTAAGGAAAGAGGAAAGCAAGAAAACATTCTCAGGCAAGGAACGAGCCTTGTTTTCCTTAAGAAAAGGAACAAACAAATTGTGCTATACATTCCAACTAAATGGAAAGATACCATGTTTTTAAAAATAAGACTATCTATGAAGACAAAACATCTTTTATTCACAAAGCACTGAGTTTTGTGTATATGGTGCTTACAAAATCTTTCTTTTCAAGAAAGCCTTGTATGTTTATCTGGAATACAGAGAAGGGACATATGGTGAGCATTTTTGGACCATCAATCAGAATCTAGTTCATCAGTCAAATCTGTGCAATGTAAACACTGACCTTAAGAGCAAGGTTGTTTCATTATACTTCATAAATGTAATTTGTAATATTACTTACTTTCAGATTTTATGCTGCAAGTATTTTAAATTTCTCAGTGCGAAAGTTTTACCATTTGACATCAAGAAGAATAGTTTTCCTGAAAAGAATGGATAAACACCTCTAAAAATCAAGCTCCCCTACAAAGAATTTGTATTTCACACCAGGATTGGTGATTCTCATTTCCTTCTGCTTGGCCTGCTTGTTGGATTCTTTTGTGTTTGACATCTAAGTGATATTCCTGAAAAGATTTTTGCCTTAGTCTGAATCTATTTGCAGCAAATTCGTTCATCTGATTTTTCATATCAAGAGACCTACAAATGAGTATAGATCTGTCACGTTACAGGACAGCTATAATTTGAAGTCAAATGGAGTGAGATAACTGCAACACAACCAGGTGGTTTGGGAGTGGACTGAACACCACACCCTGGGAGATGTGAGGTGTTTGCTCCCACCGCCTGTACTCGGCTCCAGTATTATATTCCCAGTATGTGAGATAAACTCTCTTAAACCCTTGCAATTTAGACATGGGTAGGTCTTGCAGGCTTAAGGTTAAATTCAGAATTTGACTTGTGAAAATCTTGATGTATTATATTAAGTGCTGCTGACCTGCTACACTGTGGAAAAGTTTATAAGGCTTTGTAAGACTTATTTTCCACTCTTAAGTTTAACAGGTAGCATGAAACTGGAGACATGAAGGCTCTGCTACCTGCCCATAGCTGCTAACAGTGGAGAAGTACCCCACTGTGTAAGCAATCTCTTTGGCTTCAGCACTAACCCATGTAAAGTTGGCTTGAAAACCATCAGAATTCTATAGTCCTCTATTTACTGCACTTCCAGTGGATGTAAATTCCAGGTGCAGGTTTCCTAAGGCACAGTGTTTGCTTTGGATTTTGGAGAAGAAAGGTGATGTCAGCTCTAGACTTGAAAGAGTGACTCCCTCTTCATTTCTAAAAACCCCGGTTTAAGGGTCAGGCTCTCTTGTTCCTCTCTCCCTTTCTGTTTTATATATGAAATAATTACCTATTAAAAAAAAAAAAAAACCAAAAAAAATCTTACAGAATGTTTAAAAATCTCTAAAGATAACCCTTAAATTATGAAATAAACTATTCAAACACTGTGTAAACTACATTTTAAAGTGACCAGTTGTGGTAAATAATTTGGAACATAGATAAATAAGATGGGTATTTTTTTTCAGCATTCTAGGCCAATTGTTTGTGTAACATTCTTAAGAAACCACTTGAGAAAATGCTGAGAGACATCATGGAGCAGCAAGGAAGCATGGGGCTCCACAAGGCAGACAGAATAAAAGATGACCAGCAAGATTCTCTGGAGCAGTCACTTTGGGGTCTGAGCCCAGACCACAAATTGTAAAAGAAACCTCTGGGAAGTCAAGAGAAACACAGTCCAGTAAATTAATCTGAGAGCAGACCTTTCCCAGTGCTAAAACTAGCTATGTAGGGTATGGCTTGGGTGGTCGTGAGGTAGCAAGAAGCTCACCTTGAGCCCCAGTGACCAGCTTTGGCCTGAGTGACACTCAGAGCTGGTGTGTCCAGTCTAGATGCGCCTGCAACAGAAGCCATGAGGTAGGGATGGTCATGGCATTCCGTAGATATTCCCAGAGGCTTGTATTTCAGGTGATCTCTTCCTTTACAAGCTATGGATTGATTTTAAGGGGCTTTAGTGTAATAGGCTTAGCTCTGGCCATGTTTAATCCATTAATCTTTTTGACATGCATTAGTTTGCTAAGAGGCCAGGCAAATTCAGGATGACAGTGAAAAGGAGAATGCATTCAAGTAGTAATTGTTTCCATGTCAAAGACTAAGCATGAAACTAATCTGCATAAAGCTAAGAGATTCCTTTTAAAGTTTAGCATAACCAGGAACACTGTTAATATCTCAGGCATTACTTTATTTCAGACATGGCACGTAGATCTGAGCTAAATTAAAAAGTAATTAATTTTCAGCTCTGATTCACCTCTGGGATTTCCTGAGTGTCCAGCATCTCCAGCTGGACTAACCTTGTCATGGCCACCCTGGAGTCAAAGCCATTGCTACTGCAACACAAGGTGAAGGGCCAGCAGGTGAATTCTTGAGAGATGGATGGGATTTCTAAATATAACTCTGGGAAATTTCCTATTATCAAGGATCTAACCATTCAACAAAGAGCAGATGACTGATATTAATCACACCGAAGTAAACAGGCAATGTTCTTGATTACAGTGTAGCACCTGTGCTGACTCAGGGCTTGTAAATGTGTTCTGCTCAGACCTTGTTCCTTCAGCTGTACTTTATACTTCTCCTGCTGCCACTAAAGCCCAGTTCCCTTGAGTAACATCAGCATTTATGCTAGTAAAATTTATTCTAAAATAAATTCTGTGACACAGACCAAAGCAAAAGCATGAGAAGACAGAGAGCAAGACTGTGAATTCATTATCCTGGAGGTGACCATTGGGCACTTGTGACTTCTTGTTCCATGCCTCCAGAGCTGGGATTGTGTGTAGGACAGGTTGGCTTCTTCATCAGGCTGTGCTCCATGCTGCCCAGGACATGCCTGCTCCACCGCCATGAACTCCATCCCATGCACAGGCTCTCATCAGAGCCTTGATCACTTTAGTGCTTGTGCATCAGTGTGACAAGGTGGGTACATGCTGAAAGTGAGACAAGAGTCAGGTTTCTGGGTACAGCAGATTGAGGGTAGAGCTCTTCTCAGCTGACAAGACCAAAGGATTTGAGCTCCTTCAAACTGAGGAGAGAGACAGATCTCAAAGGAGAGGGGGAACAGAAAGGGCTTTTGCTTCCTTGTCTCTTGCCATCCGCTAAAAGAAGGGAGCAGCTTCCAGCACTTTGCAAAGGGTTGTCATGCCCATGGCAGTTAGGTGCACAATGTGAGCCTCAGCATACTAGGTATCCCAGGGGATGTCAGCAGAGGAACTTCTAGTCCTGGGTCTACATTCAGCCAAAGCCCTGGGCACTACCAGGAAAGTACAGTAGCCCTAAGCGCCAGGAGAACCTAAAGAAAAGGTCTATGTCTTTTGGGTGCTTTTGGGTTGGGAGACTAGCTGAGCAGGATCTTTGTCATATTGGAACTCAGGCTTCCCATAAATGTTCCAGATCCCACACAAGTTGTAAAAGCTTCTCCATTGATCTGATCATAACAGACTTGTCTAAGACAGCACAAGCAACTCTTGCCTCATCTGTTCCTGCAATGCCCAGCCCAGCTGAAGGTCCTTTCTCTCTGGGCTGAGTGGGACAAGTTGCTGTGGCTGGGCATTGCAAGGGGCACACAACTCACTCATGGAAGCATCAAACAACAACCCCCAACACCACACTGAGGGGCAGAAAAAGCTAGCTTACACATCTCAGTTCAGCTCAAGAACAGGCAACAATGTCCCAGCAAACCAATGGAGAGGAGCATTATCTCCTCATACCTGAGCCCCATTCCTGTATCCTGACTACAGTACAGTCTATCCTTGCAGAAAACAACTTCTGCATTCCAGTGTGCAAGAAAAAGACACTACATGGCTAACATTGTTGTGTTTCTATTTTGACAGGAGAACAAACAACTCCAAAGTATGGTAAAAACTCTGGGATCAGTTCTGCTTTTTTCTGTGAGCTGGGAAGAAGGCTGCATGCCTCATGCTCAATCCTTGTCAAAACTTCATATACAGCAACACAACATAATTTCTTGTTTCTCCCAGTGCAAGAAGATTCCTATTTGCTTCATTATCACATGATATTTCTTGGCTGTGATACTGTTCCCAGTTAAGTCAAAAGGATTTTTGTGTTTAGCTCTGATGCAGCAGCATTATACCCATTTCACACTGACACTCTTAGGGAGATTTCATATAACTCTTATGGGATAATATGGCTGGAGAATTGTGGCTGCTCTGATTTTTGGTTTGTCATTGTTATATATCCATTTAGTTTAGCTAAATGTTTCAGACACCTCATGAAAAACCCACAGGCATTTGATAATTGAAACACCTACAGAATTCAAAAGTTGTAATAACTTCTTGAAAAAACCCATCACTGAATTTTGTCAGAGCTTGACTATTAGCCATTAACTTTCCAGTCGGATGCCAAAAATTTTAAACATATCATATCAACAAATTAATCTGGCAGTAATTTTTAGTAGTCATTAATTCAATGTTTCATATACAAAGAACTGAAAAAATGACTAGACATTCCGGCAGTAGTTACAAAAATGTTCATCCTTCAACAAGGACACATTAGTTAGCCAGCCAGCTTTGAAAACAGATTGATTGTAGCTGGTTTTTGAAACAGTTTCAAAAAGACCGTGAGCACATCTGCTGCACGTTAAACTGGAAAAATCTGGCACCTGAAGAACTGTTACATACAACGTCAGACCCTGCAATATATCCAACACCAAGAACTCTGTGCAATGTAAAGCAGGTTATGTCAGACTCAAGAAGCAACGTTAGACTCTGGATACAGCACACCATACATATTTGACATGCTGTTTAGGGAGAACCCAGGCAAACAGATTGCTCAAGCTGTGCCCTCTGATGCAGGAATTAAAGTTTAGAAACAATCTGCAACCCATCCATTAACTCATGCCAATGGGAAAAAGGGCCTGTTCCTGCTTTGCACTGATTTCTGGATAAAGCCTCTGCACCTCCCTCTGTAGGCAGTGTGGGTGGGGAGCTGGCTCCTGGGTGGGAAGAAGGACCGGCAAGCCGGCAGGTCCTCCTTCGAGTCCTGCAGGGAGCTGGCAGGGCTGCCTTCCCCTAGAGGAGGGGGTCCGGGAGGAAGATATGATTCAGCTGCTAGTGATTGAGCTGTACCTAAAACAGAGCTTGTAGTAGAGCTGCATTTTAACCCTTGTGTTGCTGGTCTCCTAAAACATTCATGTACATCACCTGTTTCTCTCTGTAAGGGGAGAACAGTCTCTGCTGTCCACTGGGACACTGGAGGTAGGAAGGAGTCTGACAAAAGCAGGGAGCTTTTTAGCCTGATCTGACCAGCAGCAGCCCAGAGCAACTCCAGATGCCCTGCCTCTGCATCCTAGGGACACAGCTTCCCATTTAATATCTGGGCAGCTGGTGTCTGAGCAGACCCTGGCTTCTCACCCAGTGCACACATTTTGAGACACTGCAGGTGACAGCCCTGAACATCTCAGGCTGAGCAGAAGCAGGCAGGCAGGCAGCAGAGAACCAGAGAACTCTGTGGATGGCACAGAAGGAACAGAGAGACATGCATGGCAATGGGTGAGCCTCAGGTTGCAACAGCAAGACAGGAGTGATGGGAGAGAAACAGGATGGAGGTTTGTCTGTTTCCCAGGATGGGTGCCAGAAAATCCAGGTTTCCCTCACTGATTTCTATGCTGCAGCTGGTCATCACCAACAAATCCTGCAACATTCAATAAACTGGGCTTTTGAGTTCCCATAAGAAATTTAGGAGGGAGAGAAGAAAGGGAATGGGGTCTTCTAAGGGAAGCGCCAACATTGTTCTGAGTTTACTGAAGTGCATTTTGGGACAAACTTGAAGGCTGAACAGAAGACAGAGCCTTGACCACAAAATAGCTAAAAGCCCTTTCACAGATTTTACAAAGGGAGGGGTCTGGGAAAGTTTTAAAAAATAAGAAAATTATGCAACTTTCTCTTAGAACTGGAAAATGCTAAAATATATTTATAATGTGTATTGACTATAATGACTGTTGGTTGTGACTCATCAGCCACATAAACTTCTGTTACCTTGAATCTTCCAGGAAATGGGCGGGGGGGGGGGGGGGGGGGGGGGGGGGGAAGAGAAACAGGGAAAGTCATCAACAAAGATTTGTTTTCTGTGTGTTTTGTTTCTTCTGTCTTTTCCAGTCATTCTGCTTTAGGTTCTGTACACAGAACTGTATAATTAAATGGAAATACTTGTCATGAAAATACTACAGCAGGCTAGAAGCCATTTACTGCAATGTCTAAAGACCTCTTATAGGATTAAAGGTAGGGCAGGAAAGCGCAGCTTTGTTTAGCTCTGCTTTCATTGTGTGCAAATTATAATTTGCTTCTGTATTTTTTTCTTGACTGCTTTATTTGGGTGGTTTGTTCCTACTACGTCCTGGGGCATTTTGCTTCCCCTAAGTAACACCTGCTGTTGAGAAATCTCTGTAACATACACGCTACACTCCTGTGTTTAAGCACTCATTAAGTCTAATGGAAATCATTTGCTTTGGGTGGTCCTCACTGCATACACTAATTTCCATACAGTACTCTACAAGAAGCCAAGAATAGAGCAGGCCCCACAAAACATGCTCTGCCAAGCAAGCCTGTTAACAGGGTTTTGAACAAGCCAAGGCTCTGTTAAGATCAATGGTTTGGTTCACAGGGATATCCTATGCATATTCCTGCCAGTCACAGATTGCTGTGTGTAGATCTTAACCCAGTCAGAAGGAGTGCAGCCTGCCAGGCTATTGGATGCAGAAAAGCTATCGTGGGGTTGTGCTGCTCTGGCACCAGGAAGCAGTGAGGAACCCACACCAAGCCAAGTGGGTTGGAACATGCTGATAGCACAAGTGCCAAACCTCTTAACAGAGAGAAACTCTGGGGAAGCTGAGCCTCTCCAACATAGCTTTCTTCCCTCCCCAACGTTACTTTCAGTCTTATCTGGCACAGATTCAGGAACTGGTTTTCATTCAGTTATTATTTCAAGTAGGCCCAAGAGAACTTCTCAGGCATCTTAGTCATTTGTAAGTGCCCTGGGAAGGCAGTGCAGAACCCAAGCACCTCGGGCACAGTACTGTGCAACACCCCTGACTCAGGAGCTCTCCTGGAAGAGTCCTGCACCACAGGAGCTGGATCAGGCAGGGGAGGAGCTGGATGCCCCTGCAAACGTGCTGAGTGTCAGCAAACCCCTTCCCATCAGGGGGCTGAGGGAAAGGGCTGACACTGCCTCAACGTTATCTCGCTGATCAGCTGGCCCACTAGCAGCGTGGGATTTACCAGTACACAGAGCAGAGGAAAATCAGACTGTGCTTAGCCAACTCAGCAAGAACACAGGAAGTTTTCAAGAGTGGAAGCCTTTTCTAAAATAGTATTGAAGTATGAAATATTAAAAAAAACTGGACATTACTATACATGATAGTGCTGGGGACTACACAGTTACGCCTACTATTTCCTGTCTAAGCTCAACTTCCCCCAGGACATGAAAAATCTGTCCTGTTTGGTGATTTGTGCTGAACTGAAGCACTGCCCCTTCACAATGCCCTGTGGATTTGATGTAGGTATTTGCATTTTCTCAACATGCTGACAGTCACTAGTGCTGCCTTGCTGTCATCCCCCAGCCAAAGCAGGGAAGCCATGGTCTCTTTGTGGTCACACTGTCTCACCAGTAAGGCCAGTGAAGTAGATGTGACCTTGTAATTTTCTTCTGCTTTTGCTGTCGTGGAAAACAGTCATTCCAGAATTGCGGCCACACTGACCCACTCCTCATTTCTGATTTCTCTTCTCTGAGCAGATAAGAATGACCCAGGGCCTCTTAGTGTGTTTTACATCAAAGACTGATGAAGAGTCCTGACAGCCTTGATGTCACTGCTGTAAATAAACCATTAATCACACTGCCATTCCAGGGAACAGCCTTCTCCCAGAGGGCATGAACTTCCTTCAGGTCACTAATATAAACCACATCTCCACTAATCCTATGGGGTAGAGGTAATGTCAGGGCTTTCAAGGTGGGCTGGCTGTGTCAGGGGGACACTCCATTACTCTCGTTGTAGTGCATAGGTCATTGTTATGGTTCCAGTGAATTGTAAATGGTCAATTAATGGAGAAAAACTACAAGTAATTGAATAAAGTGCATTGCAGAAGGAGTTACAGTAAGAAGTGGAAAGAATAGAAGGCTCGGTGTACTTCTAAAACTTCTGTTTTGGAGTTGAGGACTGCATAAGAACATAAAAAATATAAAGGTGCAAGAGAAACAATAGGGTCACTGATCTACCAGACAACCAGAGCAGTGTGGTTCTAGTACATACGGCAGAGCCTAATACCATGGAAACAAAAATTGTTAAAAACTGATCTAATTTTAAAACCCATGCCAGGCCACTGTCTTTCCAGCACTACTCTTCAGTAAGATTGTCAGTGGAAATAACATATTTTCTACATATAAACAAGCATTAAATGTATATAAAATATATATTATTATATATAATTCATTATAGGTATTATATATTTACACACACATATACATATATGTTAAAATAACATATTAGTGAGGTTTAAAAATACGACTAAAACCAAAGTCAGTCAAACCTGTACAATGCGGCTGAATTGTTCAGCCATCATGGGTGAATTGCAAACAGAAATTTGGCCTTCTGACAGAGTAGCTTTTGCAATGGGAACTGTCTCACTAAGCATGGCTGTCTACATGTCCCACTGAAAAAGCATCATAAAAATAATGATACAACAGAGCTGATTGCTGCCTCCCTGCTTTAGAGACTCCTGAGGGCAGTCTGTGATTCCCAGAAGTTATTCAAAGTAGCCCTAAATCAGAGAGCTCAGGGCTACTCTGAACTACACTAATATATTTTTTCATACAATAAATTATATTTCTAAAAAGTGGTCCCAAGGGCATGTGAGCCAGATAGCACTGGCCACTTTCACACACTGCCCCCACATCACAGCCTGGCACAAAGACTGCTAACACAGCTTTCTGTGGCCAGAGGAAACCCCCACACTTTCCCTCTGGAGGCTGAGTCTAAGACTTAAGGCTGTGCACTGTGGTTTACATGTTCAGTCCAGACAGTATGGTTTTGAAGCCACACTGAAAAAAACCTCTGCAGAACAGTGATGGCAGTGAGTGGCTGCAGGAAGTTCAGGCACATCACATCCCTCCTCTTGGAAGGAGCTCTGTGGTACAGCCAAGAGGAGGTTCACACCATCCCCCAGGCCTCCTCCAGCTTCACCAGCTGTGCTGGTTTTAGGACTCCCAAAAGAAATGCAATATTCATAACTTGACTTCTCGAAATACTTTAAAACCTGAGACTTGCTAATCCAGGTGGACATAAAGCTGGATCTTCGCAAACCAGGCTACTCTCCAAAGGCAGATTCCTTGCAAGGAAACCATCCCACTGGTCTGCTCTGCATGGCAGATGAGGTACCACAAAAGCACAAACTCTCACCAGCACAAACAAATACAGCTAATAAACTACTAACACTTCAGACAACTAAATCACAACTCTACTGGCCTTCATCTGTTTAAAACACAGTCAATGCCAGGACTAAAATTGTGAACTTCCCCTGCTAAAAATTCGTGTGGCCCTCACTTGCCTTATAACAAAACAAACCACGGTGCGTAGGGGTGTCTGTGTTAGCATAAGCCTGACTGCAAAAGCCTGACTCCCTTGTTTGATGCCTTAACCAGGACCAGAAGATGAGATTGCTGTCTTGGAGTGGAGTTTCTTAAGAGAAAAATGAACTAAAGAAATGTTTTACTCTGCCGAGGCACGGATTGTCTTTGGAGTCCAAAACATTGCTATTCAAAAATGTCTTTTGCAAACCAAGGGTCATGAGTTTCCAAGCTGTCAAAAGAATCCCGCTCATTATAACCATACGTGGGTCAGGATTCAGCATTGTCCAACACTGAGATTCATGAGCTGGGCCTCCCACAGGCATCCTTGGGGAGATGAGCACAAGGTAAGCCGCCTTCCACTTCTGTCAACAGAAGCTCAGCTGTGTTCTCTGAAGCCTCATGCTACAGTCTGCATACTGAATTTTTCAATACAATATTAATTTAAATTTTAATTTGTAACTTTCTTTACTCTTTCTTTCTACTTCAAGGCTTTTCCATGCACCTCCAGTATAATCTTCTGAATTTAGTTTACAGGCCTGAACCCCTCTTCAGCAGTAATTATTTTTAAAGTAACAACAGTAAAATATATGTACAAAATTTTGAATTTTATCTTTTTGTACTTTCTTAAAGAATATTTTTTGAAGAATGTAGTTTATAAAATAAGGAAAGAAAATACGTATTTAGACGTTTGATCTAATAACGGAGACTTTAGAAGTCATTTTGTTTTAAATAAAAACACCTGGCTGATCTGCCCAATACATAAATTTAAAGCTATTCTAACAGCCTGGGACAATAAAAGAGTATTAGCTTTATTGCCATCTACATTTGACTGAAATAAGGTTTCAGAATGTACCTGTGAGCTGGATAGAAGATACCCATGAAGTCTTGAGAAGCAGAGACCAGCACATATTAGTGCTTCTTCTGACAGAGACTGACACATGAGTCATTACGTGTGCATTTCTGGAGTTGTCAATGAGCAGCTTGGTGAAAATAAACCCAGAAAATACTCACGTGGTCCATACACAGAAGTCGTCAATTCCTGTGTGGAGTGAGACTTTCTCTGTCTCACCATATCTGTCAGTGCCACCACCCCTCCTATCATGCCCACTCCCTTACACCCTGTCACAGCCTTCCAGAGAGGCATCAGTGGGGTCTGCAGCTAAGGCCAGGCTGGGTTTGCTGCTCTTCAGCTGTCCTGCACATCCTTCCTTATTGCTGGGTACAGACACAAGCAGCTGCTTCCCTTTTACCTCTCCCCTTTCCTGAAGAAAATGCAACAGCTCAGCATGGGAAAAATAGGCAGCAGGACCTACTGGTGATCCTCAGCTGCTACCAGCACCCTGATGCCCTCTACACCCTGGCTGATCTTGCATGGTGCCTAAACTGGTCCCAGCACACTTGGCTTTCCTCTCTGAGCTATCAAATATTTTACAGCCCTGAAGTAGTCTGAACTTTATGAGGCTGTTTCAGATGATGTAGCCATCCATGGTCACCGTGAAGGCCCCACAGCTCCCTTCCAGTCCAGGCAAGAGCAGTTCCTTGTAAACAAATGAATAGTGTTTAGCACTGACTAAGAATGCCTCAGTCTGATGTGTATTCTACAATGTACCAGAACAGATCTTTCTCCTAAACAAAAGGGAAACTAAGTATAACCAATAAATTTCAGTACTTTTAAAATGTAACACTGTTTTGTGAAGGTTAGTGGGGTACTCTGCATTAAAGATTAACATTACGTTATTAACAGGACTTCTTATGTGGTATGCAAGGAAAATATATATTCATCAAAATTATAGTTTACTTCAAATCTACATTCTACATAATGTAGGAAAATGCTGCATTTAAAGCATAGGGGGAAGGGAAAACCCCATGTAAAAGTACACACGACTGAAGCCTAAATCTGCAAAATTTCAGAAAGCAAAAAAGCAAGGCATATTGACTTTTCTTTTCCTGATGCTTGCAAGTGTAATAGATCTTTAGCTTTACTGATGAGCAAAACTGTACACAGAAACTTGAAACTGTTTCAGAATTATTGTTAATTACAAAGCCCTTGAAAATGCCTGTGAGCAAACAGGCATTTCTTTTTATTTATTTTTCTTTTGTCATACAATGTCTGTTATAAGGAACAGTAATCGTTCCCCCAAAACAGAATTTCTGCTATTTGAAATACACAGCCTCTCTTTCCAACCTACAATTTGTATTAAAGAATGGACATATTTAAAATCAATCAGGCCACTTTTTGCATCTATTTCTGTAAGTGCTGCTGGCTATTGCGTTGCTGTAACACATCATCAAGGAAATGGCCAGTGGGAACAAGAGCTCTGCAGATTGACAGGACAAGCAACTTTTATTAAATGCAAACTGTCAACTTTTGTACTTCAGATAAACACTTTGATTTAAGAGGGTCAGAGACAGGCAGAAGGCGTCAGCAGACAGGTTAGAAGGTCTCTGGGACTTTTCAAGAGATTTATAAGTTGTCTTTTTTTAACTGCTTGGGTTTTAGGCATTTTGGTTTCTTTGAGGTACTCAAACCCAAGCTGACATACCTTCTAATTTTGCTGTGTGATAACTACCAAAGTTTAATAAAAGCATTGCAAATTTTTACTGTTCTCAGTGATTTAGCAGGAAATCTCAATAATCTTACATGTAAAATGGCCTAGAAATAACCTTTGATCTGCAGTTCTATGTATGCATCATAAAAACACAGAAACAGAGTCAGCACAAAATGCTGCAATGAAGACCTGGTGTTTTTGAGTCAGCAGGATGCAGTACATTTTGTGTGTAATGAAATGATCACTGCTCTTCCACACCCCTAAAGCAGCTGGATAGAACTTCTCCTCACCTGTAGGTAGGGAGAGAGGCTGCTGTTCTCTACTCAGACAAATTTACACTGTTGGTCCCAGAGCTGGTTCTAGCTCTAGGGAGAGCCTGTGGCAACAAAGCAGTTCTTACTCTGTCACTTATGCAAAAGGTGTGGGGAATCAACAGCTGCAGAGGGAAAGGCTCATGGAAAGATGCAGGGGGTGCACCTCTGTCAGTCTACACTCATTTTTCCTTCCTCGTGCAGCATCTCTCTGGCCAGGGCTCATCCTGAGGCAGGGAAAATCATCTGTCCCTGTGTTGCTCAGAAGCCTTAGGGCAGTGTAGGAGCACTGCTGCCAAACACTCCTTACAAACAGGAACTGGTGGCTGAAGCCCCCAGGGTTCAAACTTTCATGTATGTCATGGAGGATCTGCTGGAAAGCAAGGAGCACTGTTTCCAAGGGCACCATCAGCATTTCTGATCTGGGCTCTGTGCATGTCCCTGCCGCTGCTGTTAGACCACTTGTGATGGAAGAGTCATGGTGGAATGTTCTCTTGAAAGCTCACTTTTAAAAACAGCAGCATGGAAAGTAGTTCTTTGCCTTGACTTATTATGGAAAACACATATGAGTAGAAGGTAGTGGGACCCACCTCCTAGAATATCATGCCCAGTGCAGTATCCTATCCTTTGCTGTTAGAAGTCATTTAAAAGAACATTTTCAACTTTTCCGAACTGCTAGCCAGTTTAAAAAGGAGCATGCTAGTGGTGTTATAATAGCTGCTTACTTTAATTCATGATATCTGCTCTGCTGTATGTGTTTTACTGTTTTCGCAGAAGAGGTTATTTCCTTGACCTTCACATGGTTTGGGGAAAAGGTTTGCATTTTAGATTTCCATTTTAATTTTGTTCTAGTGTTTAAAGAACAAAAATGAGACTGTAAGCTCCCTGGAGGACATTTAAGGTATGAGCTGTGAGCCAGATGCAAGCTATAAAACTCCTCAGTTGAGACTCCTTGAAGGCAGCTGTAGTTACCTCTCTTTGTAGAATTCAAAGTCCCAGTGTGCATTGAAGCCAAGCCCCTGGGATCAAGGGAGAATATTTAATGTTCTGACCCAGGGCCTCCTTGGCAGTCGTGCTAATTTTAAAAAACACAGATTGTTATCCATTTGATTTTTATGTAAATTCATTTTTCCCTCCAGAACTCCTGGCCAGAGAAGACTTTGATGAGATACCATAGGCTTCTACACATTAAATAATTATAATCAAGTCTTTCTCAAATAAATGCAACAGGGAGATGAATATGCAGATTCACTAATATTGTCACTTTCCATCTTGCACAGACTGAAGGTATGTGGGATTTTTACTGCATTAATCCCATAATCCATGAAAGAGATAAACCTGCTGCAATATTGCGAGAAAGTTCCCAGCCACCGCAGTATATTCAAACCACAGACAGATCCAGCAAGCTCCCCATTGCAAAGCTAACATTGCTAGGTAAGTGGTTTAAGTACCCAATTCTGGGTCAGAAACAATAAGCAAAGTCCTTGGCCCAAAATGCAAATATTAACTGGGCTCACACATATCAATAACTGTGCAACACACACACTAAAAGAAGTGTAATCTGGGTATGCTCACTACCGTGAACCATTTTGAGAGAGCCTCCCTGAGTTACAAACAGCCACATCCAGAGCTCTCAAGATGCATGAATTCACCACCACCTCAGTCAAGGGTGAGTTACACATCTTACATCTGCCCAGGGATGGATAAGAAGCATGGTGGGGCTCTAATATGTTTTGTGTGAGGGCAAGTGTTTAAGAAAATGAGAAAAAGATGTAGCAGGAAATGTAAAGAGGAACACACAGAGATACTGAAGACTCTCAGATCCAAAAAAGCATTGATAGGACAGTCCTTGAGTTTTGCGTCAGGTGCTGGGTCAACAAAGTTTGGGCTGTTTTATCCTATGTGTGTCTGCAGGACTTTTGTGAATTCCATGGAAATCAAAAGGACTTTGGTTAAGACATCCATTTCCATCATCACCATTGCAACCCACAACCTGGAATACTCTGTGTTTTTGGTTACCAACTGAGATTGAAAGTAACTCCATGTCAAGACGCAGAGTTAATTTATGATGGGTCTTTGTCATAGTTCCAGAAGTCTGCAACAACTACTAGATACGTTAAAAAAATCTATTCATTCAGGATACTTCAATGCATGTTACAGATTTGTAACCTAAGGGTTACAGGGAGTCAAGACTTGCACTTTAAATTGAAGCACTGGAGCCATCTCAGCTCACAATTATTTTCAAAGGTTATTGGCATAAAATAACATCTTAAGTTAGTCCATAGGTCAATTCAAAGCACTGTACTGTATAGAAATAGAAATGAGTGGACTTTGGATGTCTAATTCCTTTTAGCTTTTCTTGCAAGTTGGTGGGTGCCAGTCCTATTGGGCCTATTGTTGAGGAAAAATTATCTGTGTTCATTTAAATGTTAATAGAGGCTCAGTGCTGAAAACAGTTTAATTACATTAGACAGATGATACCAATTAGAATTTATACATAAATCAGAGGCAGAGTTAAATTCAAAAATTAACAGATTTTGTTTAGATGGCTGTGACCATGTTTCTGCTTACTATAAAAAGAGAGGTTTATTCCTTAAATAATTTTATTTGTTTGTACTGGCACAATGTGTTCAGCACAGGATCTATCGCTATGTCCAAGTCATCTGTTAACTTCATCCACTTTCTCAGATGTTTATAGTTCCCTATCCTATATTGAGTGAAAAATGGACACCAAAGCCACAGGGTGACCTGAGCTGACCTAATGTTTGATTGCCTCCATCCCAACTCACGGGCGAGAGCTGGTGTTGACTTCCAGAGTCTTATACACAGCTTGTAATTGATTTCCATATGACCTGCAGTGTTTAATTTTGTTCATCAATGAATTTCTGGATCATCTTTGTTGTTTGTTTGTGAGTGGGTGAGGTCAGTGCACCAGACGTAGGCCTGGTTCCAGAGGAGGTCACTGGCAACTGTCACCTGTTGAGGGACCACCAAGGTCCATTTTACATGCAGAAACAACCTTTTCATACAAGAGCACTGGGAAACACCACAAAAATTCAAAAGATGCCAAAACAAAAAAAAATATTTCTAATAAAAACTAACAAATTTGTCTTCACTATTTTATTTGACAAGTATATTTGAACATGCAGAGACTTTGGTTCTCAGAGAGAAATATGGGAAGACTTCATGCTGGTGATATAGCAGCTCTGGTGTCCATATGTGTCCTTAAATCATGGCACAAACATAGTATTTACAACAGATATGATTATGCCTTTAGTAAGTACCCTAGGATTAAAAGATTCCTGAGTGCTCCCAGGAGACTGTTCTATCACCTACATTGTCATGTATATATCTGTCACGTAACCCTGTGTATAGTTGAAGGTTCATTCATATGGTCAAGGTAAATAATACCAAGGTGAAATTATTTCAGTCCACCAAGCAAAGCAATGATCAGCTAACCTAAAGAAATTCCCTACACTCCACTTCAGAACTCACCTTTGTGTGTGTCTGTGTGTCTGTGTGTCTGTGTGTGTTTAAACATGGCCATCTCATATGTTGCTTAATCCTGTTAATAGAAAAAATGCTTTTATTTCCAAACAAGTATTTCAAAGCTGGTTCCATCCTGCAGGAAGATGTAGTTACTGGATGCTGTGGAACATCACCCTTATTTACATGAAGGTGCTTCCTGTTAGCATGGTATCCTCCATTCCCTGGCCTCATATTTTGTCTGGTGCATGTGGCTAATCACTCTATAAACAGGAAGGACACTTGAAAGATCATCTAAATAAACCTTGGTGTGTATAATTCTCTGGTAGGTTAATGAGGAAGAAGTTGGCCCAAAAAAGAAAATCGTTATATGCAAGACAGCAGTTCTTATGAAAGTAAAAATGTCTTTGCATATGAGACCTCCATACTGACTAAAATCACTCTAAAATCACTCTTTATAAGTAAAAGTCTAAACAAAAGGAAAACCTGAACTTGGCTGTTATGTATGTTTTCTCACAAGTAAAAGCACACAGATATTTCAGTCCCCATGTGGCCCCAGGTGAAGCCAGAAGAGTTACACAGAAGGGATTATCTTGTAATCCATTTGCAATTAAGTGCTGTGCCACCTCTGCTCCCTTGTCAGCTGGCTTTATGACTCCTTCTGGGGACTTTACACCTCCAAGATGACCAAGGCAGACAGTGTAGTCCAGCACTGGGCACATCATAAACAAATGCTAAAAAACTACCTAGCTTAAGAGGGACGGTAAATCTGCTGAAAACTGCACATCATTTGTCAACTTTTTGTCCCTCTTCCAAAAACTCCCAGAGACTCTTGTTCTTCATATTAACTGTTATTTTCTAACACTGAAATCGTTCAAATAAGCAATGCTATTTTACTTTAGTTCACAGTTTGGTCTTTATTCCATCCAGATGTTACTGCTCATACTTCTGCCTTCATTTAGAGCAACACTTTTTAGAATACCTAATCTTTAAGTCACTTTTACTTTAGTTCACAACTATATTTTTTAAAAGACTGTGTTTGACATAAAACACTGGCTGGTTTCACAACTGTGGTGTCTCCACCTTTGGCAAACTGTTCACTTAGTTGTTTCATCCACCTCTAATGGAATTGCTGGAACCACTTAAAATCCATTAATATACTACAAATTACAAGACAAATCATATCTGGTAAATTAGTGCAGTTGAGAAGACTGAATAGCTTCTACTCATAAGAAATCAAGTCCATTGTAAATGTGTAACTACAGTTTCCAAAAATGTTAAACATTTTCGACAAATATTCAGAATTAAATTTATATTTTGAAATATTTATCCACTTTTGAGTCCCTCTTTTTTTCTTTTTGGTTTTCATTTGCTAACACATTCTGTGGCCTTTATGCATCAAATATGTTGTAACTAACTGTCAGTTACAAATACATCTTTACACACTACATTAAGCAATTATAATGCTTTTTTTGTGTACATTTGCATATGTATTTATACCCATCCATTCCACATAATAAAACATTCCTCAGGTACTAGATTGTCTGTTTGCTTTTGCCCCTGATTGAATTCCATGTTGATGTGCCAGATAAGAACCATTTCTTGGCTTTAGCCAGCCAAAGAAAAATTAACATCACCTCACAGCCAGCGCCGAAAGTCCAGCTGTTCAAAATTAAATTCACTTGAAACAACCTCAAAGTTTTCAGTTAGTGTCTTCAATTTAATTTTTGTGAAAACTTAAAGAATTTAAGAATGTAGATTCTTGAATTAGACTAAGTCAACAAATTTAAGTAGAGAGGTTTGGACTAAAATTATTTGGAAGCCAATTTTGAATTTATAGAAATTGTAATTTTATCATGAAAACACATCACAATTTTCAAAAATAACACAAGCACTTAAAGAGAAAGTAGATAGTAGGTACCCCTGCTTACAGAGCCAAGTCACAGTAGGGTTTATACCCATGCTAAGCAAGGGGGAGTGCCTTGGTGTGGCATTAAATGAACTGACCCCCTGCCTGTCAGGACTGTTGCAGAACTCTCTTAATGCACTCCACAGCTCTGGCCAAAATCTGACCCTGATTGTACTAGAAGGGCTGGTCTGGAGTTTCTCCCATGTAGCCAAGACAGGAATTTATTCTGGTATATTCAGTCTCTCAGTCTTATTGCTGGCTTTGGGGGAGGTGAAGGGAAAAGCCATATGATCTGCCTCAACCATATGACCACCCTGCATCACTGAGACTTTCAATCCCATCTCAACACCCTTAACATTTTTGCACATCTTTCACTCACCCTTTTCCCAACATAACAAGCAATGCTGAAACCAAACATGACAGTTGTAACTTCCTCAAAAATACTCCCTGCTTGAGAGCTCCATTTCTTTCCTTCTCCCAAAACACAGCCTGCAGAGCATTTTGCTGTTGAAATACCTTTTACTTGTATTATCTTTGCTCATTTTCTCCTCCCTTTTCCCCTTCTCTTGTGCCTCTTTTCTAGGAAAAAGTTACTTGCTGGAAAGCTGAACGTCTTTGGACTTGTGCTGGAAAAAAGTCAACTGCTGCAGGTGTCCAAACTTGCCAGAACCTGATACTTCCTTACAGGCCAGGGTGGGGAAGCAGTTTCATATTTCACCTTTTCTGATATTGCAATGGATTCATGCAAGCGGTGTCTGTTTGCAACACAAAAAGGATCCAGAGGACTCTCAGCATCTCTTGCTGCTGTTTGGTTTATGCTAAGAAGCACTATTGCCTCAGACCCCTTGAATCAGCTTGAGCTGCAGCATAAAGAGAGAGTAACACTATGTTTTTTCTCCCTCCAGAAGCACAAACTCGGTCCTGGAGCTTACTCCTTGCTCCTCTCAGCCAGCAGTGTGGAGCCACACCATGCAACTCGCACATCCCAAATCCTGGAAAGTCCATGCAGATCTTATCCTGTCCCAATTAATTGAATTGCTGTCTCTCAATCGGTCTTTGAGACTTTTTCTCTCTTTGGAGACTTATGGGACCAGAAAGAAGCCAAATATTCAGACCTCAGGGCTCCCCTAAGAAAGAACCAGTTTCCAGAGAGGAATATGGATTACAAGCAGCATTCAGCCAACAATGAGTTTTAGGTGTATGCTCTCGGGCCAGCATGGAATAGAAACAGCCCCAGCTTAATCTCAATAGATTTATACTGTCTTGGCTTCTCCAGTGAGCTTTCCTGATTGATGCTGACATGAAAGAGAAAGAGGAAAAAAAGAGAGAAGTGTAAGGGCTACAGGGTTTTGTAGGTGACACAGCCAAGAAGCAAGAAGGAAGAAATCCTTCAAAAACCTTCAAAATGCAGCATAAGACAGAGTAAGGGATTTGATGGCACTGAATTTACTGTCAGGGAAAGAGACAAGTATGCACCAGTAGAAACATCTATTTTCACTGCTGTTCTGATAGACAAGATTTAGTTTTAATGATTGGCCCAGACCTTCAACAGTTCTGGTTTGTCCCAAGTCATGTTCAGCTCATCTGTCATAGAGTGGCAGACAGTGTTATCTTTATCAAAAGAAAGAAAAATCATGCCAAGAATTCAAACTGAAAGTTGTGATCTACCATAATAAGAAAACAATTAATATTTTTCCTCTGACTTTTCCCAAAAATGTGAAAGCTGTGCTGTCTCCAAATAAAAAAGATAAATGAGACTCAAATCTGCATTATGTTAGCAGAAACCACCTGGAGTTAATTACAACTAGATAAAGGGATGACTTGTCTTTTGGTCCAAATCTTCTGTCTTTGAGGCCCATGTCTGTTCCAAACCACACAAAAGAAAGAATTCAGCTCTGATTTATTCTGTGATAGGTGACAGAGGGTACTCATGCCCCTTCCACTCCTCCTGTGTGCTTCCATAGCTGCAGCCCTTGGTACTACATGATTTTCCTTACCTTCATGATTTAATGGATTTTGGTGGGAGTGAACAGCACAACTTAATTAAAATGTTCCCCCCAACAAATAATGTATATTATATAATGTGTGCTCAGGTAACCATTTGTACTGGTTTTCATTCTCCAAGGGCTTCTTTCCTGGAGGAAATTTTTTTTTTAATCAAATAAAGAACACACTTTTTTCCTTGGCCACTAGTGTCAGTATTGGTTGCATATTGAAGTTTTATAGGAGCCCAGAAATTATATTTTTTCTATATCAAACTCATCCTTGGAAATCTTGCTTTTCAGACAAACCTACTGGTCTGATTCACTGTAGAGATGGGACACCACAAAGAATGATCTGACAGCACATTTTGAAAGGAAACACTTTTCTTAGAGTGGCAGAAGTCTTTGGGATTTTATATCTGATGTACCCTAGTTTCTTGGCAATTTTTGTGTGTACACACCAGACCTGATGGCTGGATTACTTGCCAGAAACATGTTACCCAACTAAAGCAAAATATATCACATTGATTGTTCACTATCTCCTAATGGTTTCTAAGCAGTGACTTCATCAAGGCTCTGACACACAGTTAGCGGTTCATGCAGACTAAATAACATTATGCAGAACTTCCTTTGTTCTAAAGCCTGTTTTTCATGTAGAGAAGGGAACCAAGGCTTATCCCAGACTAGGTCCCTTTGATTAAACAGAATGTAATTCTATTTTTCTGCTGTGTGCCAACAACAATCACCATATCTATCAGTTCAGCCACATAGCTGTCAAATTTAGACGTTGCATTTACTTTTCTAAAGCCATTATCAACCAGATTTATTCACCTAATTTCAGTGTAGTTACAAGACAGAGCCATACTATGGACTTCTTGTGCTACTGTCACATCTAATTTAATCATTTTCTGCTAAGTTGAAGTCTAACCTGCCAGACTTTTGACAAATCAGAAAACCATTTCTCTCTTTCCTTAACATCTCATCTCACACAAGGGTTTGTGAACAGACAGGTTCTCCGAGTGATCCACTCCACTACTGCTGTTACAGAGAAGGTAAAAATATATGAGCCTGTGTCCTCCAGACAGCAGTGTGAGAGCTGTGACCACATGCAAAGAGCCAAAAAGCTGAAGGAGGAATCCAAATGCTTCCAAATCATGTAAGTATTTAAACATGCTGGGTTTACTCATAATCAAGTCCTTCCCTTTTCACCGGGTGCATCTCCACAGACTGAGGAGGAGAGCTGCCAGGAAGTTTTCTTGGGGGGCATAGCACCCCACAGAAGAGCTTTGATGCCAAGAACAGTTTCTTTATTTTACTGTTTAAGTGTTAACAGTTTTCTGTTAACGTGCCTGAAAGTCTGAAACTGGCCTGTACCCAGCCATGCAGCCATAGACTTTGTTCATTTAAACTCTCCAAAGCTCTGTTCTCCCTGTTTTCTATTATTTGTCCCTTGCTCCTATACCCCCTTAGCTGTGATTTCCTGGCCAGCACAGCAATGAACAGCAGCAAGGTCACGGTATGGCTCCAGGGTCTCTGCAACCACAATAAAGAGAGGTAGAACAGCATCCCTGCAGCATGTGTTGGTAATCCACTGCTGCTCCTTAGGGCACGGGGAGTCAGGCGAGTTCCAGCCACTTCTCAGAGTACCGTAGGACAGGATAGGGAGAGATGGTAGCAATGGGATTGACAGGAGGTTTTGAGTAGACTGAGGGTCAGCATGAGGAACTGTGCTTGGCTGTGGAGGAAGAATTCAAAATGCAGAGATGTGCAGAGACATGCTGAGAAAATGCTCTGAGCATCAGCCCTGAGTGAAGCCCAGCAATCTTCACAGCTTGATGAATATCTGCCATTTTGACAGGAAATGCCAAATGCCTTGAATTAATTATGTCTCTAACCTTTTCCTGCTGAAGAGAGTGCATTGGCCCATTTGAAATAATGAAGCCCGGACAAACAAACAAGAATTGAAAAGGGTAAAGTAATTGCTGTTAATCAATCTTCAGTGAAATTAATGGATAATTCCACTCCCTCTGCCCCTTCACCCCTGCTTCTGTTTACTTCCACAGAGCAAGCCCCATATTTCAAATGATTTTGCAGAGCCTCACCACATAAAAATGAAAGAAATGGGAATTCAACAGCAATAGTCAATATTGCTGAATATTGTAAAGTGGCATATTTAAGGTGCCTTAGAAACCTGCACCAGATAAGGAAGCAAGGCTGCTGCTAGGAAAGTGCTGTCAAAGTGGTACCACACAGGGACAAGCAAATCATGGTGATAATCCCAAACTGGCCTCTAAGGAGCAGTAATGTTGGAACAAATCAGAGCAGCCAAATGGAAAATTAATACATAAATAAATTTTTAAGCAGAGAGAGGCTTACATACAAAGGCCATGAAAGGCCAGAAAAAGCACAGAAGAAAACTAGTAGCAAAAGTCCAAATGGTTCATTGCCATTCAAAAACATTGGGAAACAGTTACCAGAAATTATTGTCCTCAGGTTCCCTGAAGGGAAAGAATATCTAGATTAGACATGCTTCATGAAGGAATTATCACATGGATCTTCAAATCAAGTGCTGATACATTCTTTACAGGCAGAACTTCCAATACAAAGACTGAGCATTGGCCTAGTGTTGAGTTTGTCTCTTTTATAGACAGCAGGGAGAAAACAGCTTTGCTGAAATCCTCAACTATAATTAAAAAACCCTGAGTTTAGCTGCACAGAATGATCAGTAAAACTTGAAAAGATTTAGAAATTTGGTGAGAGAATGAACTAATACCAAGTCCACTGAAAGATACTGCTCCCTCCCAAATTACAGCCGATTTATAGAACTTTGTTATAAGTAGTTTTGTCTGAGACAATGTACCTGCCACTATGCTACTGGGCAAACTAGAAGAGTTTTAAAGGATTACCCTTTGAGAATGATCTCTATCCAGATATAAATCAAATTCTAAGCTCAATAAATCAGGTCTTCTGTTGAGGTGGTTATTTGAAGCACAGTTTCGGCTGTGTTCTTGATAGTTGTATTTCACTTTTTTCGATACTTTTTATTTTTTTCAGTATCCTTTGCAAAGTTTGTCTTGGACTACGTTTTGTATTTAAAAGAGCCTGTTTACATGAGTATATGTAAATATACAGAATGTCTTACATTTAACAGTTATTTGCACTGAACCACAAATTCCAGGGCAAGACAGCTCTTCATTTAAGCAAGGATATATATTCCCAGATTTAAATTTCTTTGCAAGCTTCCAGTCAATATTCACTTTTCCAGCAAAGGGAAAAAAGTAGCACAGAATAAAGGATTAACTGGTAAATCCCCCTTTCTTTTATCTGACCCCAGCTTCGTAGGAGAATTTGAGGAAATTGTATTCATACTGGGACCTGTTGGGGCAGTGAAGAAAAGTAGAGTGATGTCTGGCTGTGCTGAAAATTATTTTGTGATATAAAAAAGCTTCCTGTGATGTTTCCCAGAAAATCTAACCTGAACTGCTCTTCTGAAAGATGTTTTCAGCACACAAACTGGCATTTGGGCAAAGCCCAGCTTTGCCCAGGAGACTCTCTGTCCTCATTCTATCAAAATAGCAGGTAGGTTTTCAGAACGTATATTGTATAAGCAGAGACATATGTTTAAACATACTTAGTTTATTTATTCATCTGTATCCACAGATGCCACCAGCCAGGCAACCATTGGGTTCATGTTAGTGTTGCTGCCTGATTTAAAAATGCTGATTATCAACTTGCACAGGACACAAGGACACTGAGACAGGTCCACAGTATGGACTTCATTTTGATATCTGACTAGGATGCTAATGTTCATCAATTAATGCCAGTATTCAGAGGAAAAATTATTCAGTGAAGGTATTTACTTTTAGGTTGTTTCTCAGAACTAAATATCAGAGCAGAAGAGGGAAGGCAGAAAGTCCAAGGTAAAAAAAAAGTCCAAACAGTTCCTCTTTCCCAGGAATAAAACTGACCATATCTTTGGGGTACTGAACAGCTGTTTGTGCAACTAGTAAAGAAATAGCTATCAATAATGACCTGTAAGAACTTCATTAGAGTTCAGATCTAACACTCTTAAACCAGCTGATTTCTAGAGTTCAGAGAATCCTTTGTGGGTGACATCCATTTATTGACTCAAGATTCATTTTACAATTAGATTTATACTTCTTCTACTTTGGAGAAAGAAAGCTGGGATCTTTCAGAAACAGAGGGCTGACAAACTGTATTAATGATAGTAATAAGTCTCTCAGATCAAGCCCTGCCAAAGGCCAGCAAAGTGGGTAAAATACTCCAGAAGCATAAAATAACATTTTCTGCCACAAATCACTGCCCTTTCGTCATAACTCTCAAAGATCTTTTAACCTTTGGGATACATTACTTTCATAAAAAATAGGAATAAATTTGCTTACTTCTCAGAGAATGAAGTGTGAGTATGGAGACGATTTTTTCCAAGAACTTCATGCAAAACATTTTATGGATTGCTTTTCCTAATTCCTATTCCTAAACTATTGTAAATGCAGCAGCCTGTCAATTGCAATTACTGAGAGTGAGAGATGACCAGTAGGTCACTGTTCCCAGATATCCTAAACATGTCAACTTTCATTATTGTATCTTAATATCATCCCTTCTCCAATGGCTATTTGCATTCTACCACATGCTGGCGCCTGTTGCTTTTTTTGGGTGAAATTCCTAGTTATTGAGCAGGACTAATTTATAGCTAGGCTTGAAAACACAGTCTTGAAAGCAGTAGGGTGACTGGTAAAAGCTACTGTTTGGGTTAAAGCATTATTGAATGTCTAAGCTACATTAGACTTGTCCCTTATTTCTCAAAGCCTTGATCTCCCCAGTCCCTCTCAGTACTCCTATGATTTGGGATCCAGTGCCAAAGCCTGATGTTACGTTGCTGTGTTCTTCCAAACTGGCACAGAAAGCAGAAGCACTTTGGTCAAGTTTTCACAAAGAGATTATTCTTCCAGGAAGTGTGAATCCATGTGCCCAGTGATGACCTCTCATGCAGCTGCCGTGTGTCTTAGGGAGAACGGGAGGCAAATAAGGCAAACTTCTGTCCTTCCTCTCTCTCCCAGAGCTCCCTGACATGGCACTTTGCCAGGATCCACAGCTAGGGTCAGATAGGGAGAGCAGCTGAGGTCCAAGGTCAGACTACAGGGCTAGTGGGAGATGTTTGCTGGGGCCTGGAGGGGAGAGGAGATGGGGAATGTAATGAGCTCAGATAATGGGGATCTTGACAGAAAAATGCACTGAGGGCAAGGAGATGAATGAACATGGGTTCTCAAAGAACAGGGGAGTTTTCTTTTTTCTGCAGAAACCAGACCCCTTTTCACTATCAAGCTATACAAACATAAGCTAGAAGTAGAGTGAAAATACATTTAGTGAGTGCAAGCAATTGAATTAGAGAATACAAAGGAAATTAATTTACCAGCAGCTGTCCTAAACTCACCAGAAGTCAGTTTATCTTTGCCACAGGCCATCACATGGGAAAAACTTCCTGTTTTGTTTCTAACATGTCATACTATGGAAAAAAAAAAAAAAAAAAAAAAAAAAAAAAAAAAAAGATGCATCCACTGAGTTTTTGTAGTTTCTGATGTTTTATACCAGACCAAGCTCTGGTATAAAACTGAGTTTTTGTAGTTTCTGATGTTTTATACCTGACTACACCCAGTGTCTGCATTTCCCATTAGCCAGCTTTGAGGAAATGCAGGTAAGTTGTTCCTTTCCTACCTCAGGATGGGAAAAATGACCAAAGAAGGCTCTGAACTGGGGAGAAAACAACAGATATTTTTTGTGGTAGGAAAAGTATCAGGCTAGCATGGGTAAGAGCTATTTCTAATAAAAAATGTACCAGGAAGCGTAAACAGAAAGGTTCTTTGGATTACTGCAAGACCTTAATTGATAACAAAGAGACAACTCCACAGGGATGCTCAGATGCAGTCAAGATGGGCTTCTTACAAAGTTAAGTCAACAAGGCACAGAAAAAAGCAGTCCCCAAGCCCTGGGGCCGAGGCCATTCCAGGCCACCGAGCTCTGAGCTCTCCGCAGGGAACCTTTTTGCATTGGCATTTTGCCATGTGTCAGCCCTTTGTTTCACCATCTTCCAGTAGCCTCTGTGCTCCTCAGTTGCTCTGCCTGTACATCTACCTACAGCAGTATTTGCTAAGCAAAGGCCAATGGTGAGAGTGACAGTCAGGATGTGGGCAGGGGGAAAAGAAAAATCGTGGATACAGGGAAAGAGGTTGGGAGCCAAGGGAGGTGCTGTGATCAAAAAACAGAGAAACCAAAGGAAGGGCACTCACTGCAAGAAAAAACTTGAGATACCAGGTGGCATCCCTAAGTGGGACCTGTCCATGCTGAGAGAGGCCCAGGGACCTGGCAAAGAGAAGATAGAAAGACTGAAAGCCAGAAGGCAAGAAAGGGGACATGTGAGCACAAGACTCAGCAGCACACACTGAGTAAGGCATCACCTCCAGCACCTGTACCTAATAAGTTGAGGTAGCTGCCCACCTGTGGCCAGAGTAGGGTGCTGAGTTGTGGAGGGCACTACTGCATGCAGTCCTGCAAAAAATAGTTTGGTGGCCACCTGCATCTTGATTGCCTGAGGGAGCCAAGAGCAGAGAGCTGCACCTTAGACACCTTTCTGGGAAGTGCATTTGCTGTTGTGAAATACAGCAGTTCTTCTTGAAAGCAGTATAATCCCATATTTGCTGCAAGGCATGAGAAGAACTGGGCTTAGCACTACTCCCTGCTTAGCTTTGAGCTAACAGTAAAAAAAAGAATTCTCAAAAAGCAGCTTTGAAGCCTGGTTTTCTTCAACCTCTGGCCCCATATGGAGCAGTTCTGCATATGCTTGGCAGTTGCAAGTGTGCCCTCCGTTTGCACAGCTGTGAGCCCTGCAGTTTAGTGCTCCCACTGAAAAATTTGCCTCACACAAACAAACAACATACCTTTGGTGTGTTATTGAGGAAGAAAGGCACTTTTGTTTGGTATAAAGAAGTGAGTCAGGTTTCTTTACTACTTTCTTCTTATATGATTAGATAGAGAGGCAGACAAAAATAATTTTCCAGAAAAAGTCTCAGTTTCTCCAATTATTTTGCAATTATTTTCTTTTCAGGCAATCTCTCCCATATTAACAGTTTTTCTTTTGTGTCTACAGCTGCTGCCCCAGCCCACACCTCTCCTTCTTTGAGTTTTGTAATGACTCAACCCCAGGAGGTGGCTCAGGCATGACCATAAGCTCAGTTGATATCTGAGCCGTGTTACTGAAAGCTGTTCCAGAAAGAAGAGGCTCAGAAGAGCAGATCCTCTGAGCCCTTACGTCACAAGGAAAATTACACATTCTGCACTCCTAAAAGCACAGGGGAAATGAGACTTTCAGATGTGTCAAAACAACCAACCCAGCCATCAATCTTTTCCTACAAGGCTTGTACAACAGCCTGCTTGCCACACATCCCTGAAGTGTGACTCTCCTGACATTGTAAAACCATCTGAGCTAAAATATGGGAAAGACAGACAAAAAGTTACAGATAATAAAATTCTTTACTTTTGCAAAGCAAGCATGTTTTATGAATATGGACATTTTATAGTGAAGGGAAGCTGCAACTCACCATCTGCACTAGGCACTTGGAGCTTCTGGAATGCTTTCCCAGCAAAAGCAAGAGCTAATAACACTATGAAGGACAAAACAGTGGTTGCGTAAGAAAACACTTTAAATTTGGAATTAAATGAAACCTGAGGCAAAACCAGCATTCAAGACACATCCTGAATCATTCAGTCTGCTGTCTTTATGACTCAGGAGATCAGCACAAAGCTAGCCCATGAGTGGCTCCACCAAGCCCTTTGGTACAGCCTATGTGCACAAGGCCAGCTCTGTTGCTCAGTGTGGGAAGAGAAGGACACAGCCCCCTGCCTGTTCCTGCAGAGATCCTGGTATTGTTCTTAGCTGGGGCCTTTCAGGATGCTGTTAGTCTGTTCAGCCCTTTTGCCTGAGCCTAGAAACCCCTTGTGTGCTCTTTTCCCTGTACAATACTACCTTACTGCATCTGAACTGGGCTGGCTCCTTGGCAAGTCTCTTCTCCAGGTACACACCCACAGGCATTTCAGTAAACCTCTGTGCACCAGTAGCTCCTTTCCTTTGACATACTGAGTTTTACAATGTCAGAAAGCACAGCACAAAGCCAGGTAACCAGTCACATGGATAAATTTGGGCAGAGGAGGGGAAATGCAAACAGCAAAAAACTGTCCCTCTTGAATTAAGAGAGCACCATGATTCCACTTCCTATTGATACATAAGAACTGCAAATGGCAGCACAGGTCCCTGTCTGCAGTTCTTCATCCCTCCTAGTGCAAAATCACCTGGAAAACTCTGTTTCTGTGAGCCTAAGCATTGACAAAGCCTGAAGGAATGGGAAGAGGAATGAAGAATTCATAATCAAAAAAATGTAGAACACTATCAGGTGTTCTGGTTGGTGTTTGCTCAGTGGAAAACTCAGAGGTAGAAAATATCCACTTATGCTTCACGGGACTAACCAAGAAGTAGGGAGTCCCAGCCCAAGCACTGTCTGCTCTCCCTCCTGGGTGCTTGAGGACCAGTGCACCCCTGACCAGGCCTTGTACCATGGATGAAGGCTCCTTGAGAGCCCAGTGCAGTGAGGCCCCTGCACAAGCAGGAACTGCACATGTCCTGGGATGGCAGCAGGGAAGGGGATTGGGGTACACTATTCCCCACTGCACCTTTCATGTCCCATGGGACTGCCACTACCACACTTGACTCTTTTCCTTTGGAAAAGGGATGTCATTGTTAATGTTAAGTCTTATAAGATGGTGCAGAATTTGGTATTTGCCAAAACCAACCACATCTTATTAGTCCTATTTCTTTGCTCGCATTCCAGGATGTCAGACACAACAGCTTGGTGCACCACTCTGCAGGTGAGAACACCCCAAAATAACAGTTTTCTCTGCTGTGGGATTTGCTGGCATCTGTGAGGGCTAGCACCAGGTTTACAGAGGGGAATGCATGCAGGAAACAGAGCAACTCTCGGACTGCAGGGGAAAACGGGGCCTGTTTTTAACAGGATGCAGAGAAGCAAGACAAATCACTAAGTGTGGTTTTATGGGCTTGTGTGCTTTATTGTGCTATTTTTCCCTAAGCTCCTGTCTTCAGATGTTGGCAACAGGTGACAACCTCTCTAGCCAGTTATAGAGACAACTGTATGAGCACCACCATGCAGGGTGAAACTAACCTCTCACTCATCTTTAAACTGAAGGGACAAGGAAGCTGAGATCTGGGGGCAGAAAGCTCCAAGGTGGAAGGGCCAACATAAGAAGTAAGAAATGGCAGTGGTTCAGTGGAGGATGCTAACAATTTGGAGTGTTTTCCTTTGGAAGCAGTGAAATGAAGAAGTGATGATAAACAGAGATAAGGGCAACCTATCAACATTCCTTGTAAAGCATATGGCCCTGTAAATGAGAGTTCACTGCCTGATAGCATCCATTATTGTACATTCTGTATGCTGTGGGACTTTTCAGCAGATGCTGCTGAATCTGCCTCTCCTGCCCTGTGTTTTATTATATGGATTACTGCCTTCAGAGTTGTGAGCTGGCTTTCTTTAGACTTACAAAAGGGGGGAAAAAAAGGTGGCTGTCTGAGCTGTTTTCAAGTTGACTTACAAGTAGCGTGACCCTGAGATCTTCAGACAAAGCATCCTGCCATTTATTTACTTCTAAACTTCTTCCCAAGTTGTTTAAGACCAAACGGGTATGGAAAAACTGAAAAAACACCACACTGGAAATCAACATCATGATAGTTTGAAACCTGTGCAACACTTTCAGAAAATTCCATTGCTATTGACCATGGTTTGCCAGAAAATACCAAGCAAAGCCTGGCAGGGGTGGAGAGCTCCTCTCCACCCCACATAGTCCTTTCCCCACACTTTTCTGTCTGTTGACACTAAGTTCAAGGCAGGTCTCTGTTTTGTCAGATGGGGTGGGTGTCTTCTGGGAGACGTGGTTGATCACTGGTGTGTTGGTCCCATGCACAGCATCATGGAATGCTCTGGAAAGGGACAGTGCAGCCTTGTATTCCTTATTTATTTACACAGTAACTCATGGAGATTTAAATGATAAAAAAAAAGCTTTGGGAGCCCAGAGTACAATGCCACCAAAAGTGTTCTGGTGTCAAAAAAGACTGAGTAGTTAAGCTTGTCAGATTCTGGATTTCTGTGTGCAGGTCAGCTAAAAAAGTTTCTTTTTTTCACAGTTTTCAAAGTAGACATCTGTTCTAGTTCTGCTATTATTTTTCATTTGATTTACCAGCAAGCTACCCAAGCATCAAAGCTTATATAGAACAGTAGCCAGCACTCTGACAAGATCATCTTCAACATGCTAGGTGTCACTTTCAAAATAAATACCATACCCTTGAAGTAACACTGAGTTTCCACATTTCCCAGACATCTCTTGCTCTTCCCAGGAGGTAGTGTTGAGGTTTGGAGTAGCCATGCCCTGCTGGGGCTGAGATACAGCAAAACAGCCACAGAGGGGAAGATGGTGGAGAGAGGACAGGCAGAAGAGATCCAGGAAAGATCCATCTCCCCTAATCACCTCTGGTAGGGACAGCTCAGCAGCACACACCATCATGGAGGGAGGGAAATGTATCCCATTTCAACTGAAGATATGCTTCCTCATTGGAGGATCTAGCTCATTAAATTAACTAAGCTGTCTTCTGTAATTCATTTCTAGTCTGCTGTAGAACATATCTCCACTTTGTAACAGCCCACTTCAAGTATATAACAAAATTTTGAGGCCTTAATTAGAAAAAATCAAATTAACTTGCTTTTAAGAACTTTTGAAAACAAACATATCAAGAGGTTCACACTATTTTCTTTACAAGGCTGAAGTGTTTGGTATTTGCTAGTTATGGAATTCTGGATAAATAACCAATCTGTGCTGTATTGTATTGACCTCCTTGGCATGTCACAAGACTTAGGAGCTCAGCCTGTGGGAGCAGGAACTTCACTTGTGTTTCATGCTATGCCAAATTCTTTAACTAATATTAAGAAATGGTCCAAGATTATCATTGTGTATTCCTTTCTAGGGAAGACTTGTTTTTGCTACCTCTACATACTATGTGTTTGCTATAGTAAGAATTTTTCTCTTAGCATACATACAGTTTCCCAAGTTGTACATCTCTGTCTCCAATCAGTAGAAGAGTCTGCAAAACACTTAAAATCAAGGTAACAATACTCACCAAGTTATTTGAAAATACTGTGAAAGTGCCATCAAAAAAAATGTGTGATCATACGATGAAAAGACTGAATGAAATATGTAATATGCAGAAAAAAATCCCTTTGAAGTAACAAGAAATCTGAAATTGCTAAAGTAACTTTTTAAAATAAGGCAATGAAGTTAACTTTCCATTGAATCATGAGCTGTTTGTTTAAGTGAAATATTTCTTTAAGAAGAGCAAGAAACGAAGCTGGGTGGAAGATCTGCTTTCCCTCTTTAATTAATCCCTGTCTCAAACTTTGAAGACCTTTCTGTCCACTGTTTTAAAGCAACATAATTTATCTTGAGTACTAGGGATCCATTTAGTGGTGTCCACAGTCATTCAGCTCTTTCTGCAAAGTCAGTATCCCCCCACCCTTGATAAGACTAGCAGATTTCAGTCCAAACTATCACTGCTAAATGTCTTCACAAACATCAGTCTGGCCTTGAGCAAAAGGAAATCTGTAGGAAATTTTGAGTAGGACAGCATGGAGCTTAAGAAAATATTAGAGGCAGATTTACATGCTGCTTGGTTTCTATCTTCTTGCAGGGCAGAGTTTTCAAAGCTGTTGCAATGCTGCAGTTGCTTTGTCATCTCAGATGAATTATTGAAAGCATTTGGCTACTCCTAAGGCATAAAAGTGACATTTTCTGCAAAGTGTTCAGATGCAAGCTTGTAAGATAGTTATCTATTTACTTCAGCAGGAAAAAAAATTGACTCAAGTCATAAAACTGGTAATGAAGTTAATCATGATATTAAATCTCAAGTGAGAATGTGTTTCATAAAATAAAACATATTTCAAATGCAGCAAAATTTACAGTTTAGAAGAAGTACTGTATCATTAAGAAGCCCTCTTAGTATGGCCATTTTCGCATTAAATTAAAGATTTTGATTGGAAAACCAAGCACACAAATGCAGTAACTTGACTTTACAAGATATGGCACAAATTAAATGGAGCATTTAACACTGAACATGCAATTTTTATTACAGTGGTGCCCAGAAAGTCACGTTTCATATATACAGGATTGTTAGAACTACCTTGGAAAAGTGACACTTCACAAGTTATTTGCTTCTAGCTTTCCACAGTAATTAACAGGTAAATAGCTGCCGTTGAAACATCTTTTCCTTGGACTTACACTACAATTGGACTAAGCCCAGATGATCTGACTCTGAAAGTGAGGGTAAAAGAGATTTTTATTTTTACCTAGTATAGTGGAGTTTTACTGGAAACTAAAACTGATGAGAAAAGTATAATCAAAACCAAAGTTTTGTTAAATTTTTTATAGGTACCATGAAAGACATATCTCCCACTGTGTTTTTAAGGACTTATTTCAGAAGTAGCATTTCAATGCTTTATCAAAACCAGTTGGATATTTCATTAGTTTTGGTTTAATTTTTTTCAACTGGGTGTTGAATGCCAACACTTGCTGCTCAGCTTTTTCAAAAAATTTGAATTAAATTGATATAAAACAGAAAACTGCAGATAGCCCCTCAATTCAATGTAATTTAACACCAGTTTGTCTCTGGTTTTAGCCTGATACTTTTACGTTGCAGCAAACTGGCCAAAGCCAAGAATGGACAAGAGAGGGAGCTCTTTTGCTGCTTCTTCTCTGCAGAAGTGTGCTTGCTTTCCTTAAAATTCAAAACTGTTTCCAGGATTTCATAACACAGGAAACACAAGTTATTTGTTCTGCAGAAGATTAAGTATTGAGCAATGTTGTTTAAAAAAACCCAAAAAACAAAAACAAAAAAATCAAATAAAAAAATCCTCACAACAACCCAAACCTAAACAAAAGCAAACAAACAAGTTCCATTTGCCTTTGATTCCAGACTGTTACTCTTTTTAAGTCACCTTTTCATATTGAGTTGGAGATCCTTCCCTCCCCCCTTTCTAAAGCGTGGAGATAGGAAAAAAAAAATCATCTTTTTTAAAGCTTCATTACAAAAAAATGAAGAAACCTGAAGGCTCTTCTTTTCCCTGAACATCCCTAGATTGCCCAGCCGAAAGGTTAACATGTTCCTGCTGCATCACATTGCTGCCTGACCGCAGTTCCCAAGCTTTGCGTTCCCTGGTCTCAGAGCAGCAGGTCCACTGCACCAATAAAGATCAAATTGCACACAGAGCAGCCTGACCTGCCAGAGCCGAGGTGCTTCAGCAGTTCTGTCACCAGGGACTCAGATGCTCCTTGTGCTCCCTAAGCGAGCCATGCCAGCACATCTCCTCCCCGGTCAGCCAGCCAGGGCCACAGCCCAGGCATCTGCAGCATCCCATGGGGAGAGGGCGAGTTCAGGCACTGCTCAGCATCGCTGGTGCGCCAGACCTTGGTTAAAACACTTCTGGCTAGTGTCTGCTGCTGCCTGCCTTTGGGAAGGCACAACACCGCTGCTGCCACCCAAGAGAGGGCAGGGCAGGATACCCCACATCTCCCACCGGCACCTCTTCAGCTCTGGGAAAGACAGCATAAATATAAAGAACACAACAAACAAATAAAGGATAGGCAGGGTTGGTGGGCAAGCAGATGGCTGGGAAGGGTCAGAGGGATCATACACTGGGCTTTCCCAAACCCAGCCACATCACCCAATTGCAAACACAGAGCCCACTCCCTCCCAGCAACAGACTTCAGGCTGGATAGCAGAGACAGAAGGACCAGGCTCTTGAAGAGACACATGCAAGGTCCAAAGCCAGCATTTTGCTGCTGTTCAGTACAGCCAGCAGGCCATTTGAACATGAACTTCACGCCCAGTTTCAAGCTGAGACATGCTTGCCTAACAGAGACAGACAGCAAACCCCAAGTTCTGAGGGTGGATAGGAATTTTAAAACCATCATTCCATTTTCAGGAAAACTGCAGAAGTTTCCTCACTCATGTCCATGTCTACTTGAGCTCCCTCCTCCAAAACAACCCCACCCAGAGATGGCTGCTATCCCGGGAAGTGTTTTACCTCAACACAGCTTGTATTTTGAAGAGGCAGACTGCAAGCTGTACTCATATTTTCTGGTTTTCAGTTTTTTCCTTTCTTTCCTAAGTGTACCATTTGACTCAAAACCAAGAGACACCTATTCCCCAGGAATGAAAATCATTGAGCTATTCTGTAAACAAATTAGGTCTTTGCTGGACTCAAACTCTAATGATGCTTCTTGTGCGTCTATGCAACACAAGTGGACTGGTGACCATAATCTACCCTATTTTTCTTCCTGTGACATAAATAATTCTCAGATCCCATAAATACTGACCTCTCTTCACTGTCTGACTAGAACTTGGCAGCTCTATTCCTGCAGAGTTAAGTCAGAGCCAGGAGAACCCTGAGCAACTCATGCTTGCAGGGTTACATTCTTCATCTGGGGATGGCTTGGTGGCTTACACCCCAGGCTCACTCTTCTGGGCAGCTCTGTGGCACCAAGAGATTGAGCAAGAGAGCAAGACTTAGTTTAGCATTTAACCACCCTTTTGCATCAGGATTTTTGCAGGGCGGCAAGGTGCAAGAAGGTAGAGGTTTCCTCAGCTGTAAGGAGACCACAGGATGAAGAATTAGAAAGAAGGCACTACAAAAAAAGTTTTTTAAGGTGTTGGAATAATGAATCTATTGCTTTCACTTAATCAAGATGCAATGGATATGATGTCTTAGGTTTTAACTATTATATTTTTTAGACTCTGTGCTGTTTTGGTGGGTAGTTTTAGGTTTCATATTAAGTGCTACTAAGCTCTCTTCATGGTGTAGACAGACAAAACAATCCCTTCTCTAGTTTGATACCAAGGACAACTTTCAGGTCTAAGAACAAAAACAACCATGAAGTGAGAAGAAAAACAAGGAGGATGGAGCTCCATAACCTGAAGCTATGGTTAGACAATTAATTCTAATATGGAAATGGACCAGAACTTATAAAAGTGTGAGACCTTGTGAGCCAGGTGTCCATTTTGTGACCATTTTGGGTGCATCTTGGGTGTCTTCACCATCAAGGTCTGGCTGGACTCTTGCATGGCCCAAGAGTACCCATTGAGACCTTTTAATAAATACTTACTTTATGCTCTGCCCTGTCTAATCTTTGTTCCAGGTCAACCTTCAGAAGGTATCAGATACATTCACCATGGTCCTGATCTGCCCTGTACCAAAGCCCCAGTCCCAGCAATTTTAAGTGAACAATTCATGTAGTAGGACATGTGAAATGCTATTTGGCATAGAGAGCACATGAGAGCATCCAAAATTCACCACTCAAGAAGGAAATCCTCTTCTTAGGAGTTGTTTTGGGCAAAATAGAAGAAAATTCTAGAGGCCTGGCAATACCAAATATGTGTACAGAGAGGTGAGCCCAAACCAAACAACCAGGGATCATGAGCACCGATACAAAGGATATGTACCTCATCACAGCTATTCCCAAAGAGAGGTTTTCCTGTTCCTATTTGAGGTCATTATGCACACAAAAACAAACTGACAGATGTAACCGATTACAACAAACACAAGGGAAGGGTGTGGGCAGCTACCAAAAGCCAAGAAGTGTAGTATGTCACAAGCAAATGTACAGCCTGGTGAGCCCATAATGCTCTTCCAAGCAGAGGTAAAATCTTTCCTGCACAGAGACAATGGTAATCTTGGACCATTTCTTAATGTTAGACAAAGAATTTGGCATAGCATGAAACACAAGTGAAGTTCCTGCTCCCACAGGCTGAACTCCTAAGTCTTGTGACATGCTTAGGAGGTCAATACAATACAGCACAGATTTATCCAGAATTCCATGACTAGCTCGGAGCAAAACTAAATGCAGAGCTGAATCCAATAAAATTCTTGACTGACTGCAAACTTGGCCCAACCGACTTTGTTATGCAGATTTTAATCACAGTAGTGCAAAATGGTTCCATTCAGACTCAAATGCTTCACAGCACTTCCTGGGGATAGGGGGAAATAGGAGATGAGGGATTGTGGGCACTTCAGGCTGAGGGCGTATCTGAACTCTGCATCCCTGGGCAAACTCTCTGATTATTAGATCTGCATATAACAACTGCTACCTCCTACTCAGGCTTGTTCTCAAAGACAAATGGCTAGGTGGACAGGATTACGCTGAACACAGAAAAGGAATTTTGAATTCTTGCGTCTTCTGGCAAGTTTCTCCCATCACCATTTTTTGCCACTTCTTATTCTCCAGCTGTTTTATTTTAAGCTAAATTTTTCTTATTCTCCACAAGGACAAGCCCTAAGAAATGCCAAAGAGCATTTGAACCCCAAGAAGTGCATAGGCTGGTAATGAACACATTATCCTTCCTTTGTACCATCAGCTGGTGCAAGGCAAAGCAGGTCAAGCACCTTTCAAGGTGAAAGGTGCAAGGCTTTTTCCATGTCCTTCCTGGATTGCTGGTCTGTAGAAGGGACCATCTTCCACCATCATGGAGAGAAGAAGGAAGATGAAGAAGAGACCCAGTCCTATATGTTGCTGTCTGCACTGCTCCTGTTCAGTACAGGACACAGTACAGGTTGCTCTTCAAGATGTTTGGAGTCTGTAGGTGCTTTGTTTTCAATTATTTTCATCAGCATTGAAACTGAAAGTTTGGTGCATTTACTTGTGTTTTGTGACTAGTTAAAGCTTATTTAATTCTTGTATTCTTTGTAAATTCTCTCTGCAAACATTTTCTGATGCTTAACAATTCTAGTGCTGCAGTCAGAGCACTCAGAGAAAATGGTCCTTTTCCACTAACCTACTTTGGTGAAACTTAAAGTTCTTATCTTCAAGTCCCCTCTGTCTCACAGGTATTAGAGGAGTTGGTAAAGGGTCAAAAACACAGTGAGGCAGACTCAGGCAGAGGCTACTCTGCATCTCCCTCGAAGGATTACAAGAGCGCATGACATGTCCCTGTAAAAAAAAAAACATTTCATAAAAACCGCTTCTCCCAGCTCTGTTTCTCTCTCCGTGTCTTCAAAAACAGTTGCAACAAAGGCACTCACTATTGCCCATGAGGTTTCTCATAATCAGGTTTCTGTCTCTGGAAGGCATCACTTTTCCACAGAGCACTGGATGAAATCCAAAGCACAAATTATGAGATCCATATGAGGGAAACAGATGTTTCCAGGCAATGTTTATGGGGAACAGCAAATCTTTGGGGAGACATTGAATTACATTTTCTTTAAAGCAAATACTTAAACTGTACAATAAATATCCAAAATGTAAAGCATAAGAAAAGGGAGATAGACACAAAGGTGGAAGTATCTTGGTAAAAGAAAAAAAAAAATTAAAAAGTGCTTGCAAAGTGCTTGCATAGATCATGTGCATTTTAGTGACTGAATACATTGGACACGTGGAGCTCAGGAAGGCCCTTTTGTCAGCGAGTCTGTAGTGGGAGCCACAGAGTCTTCAGCCATCCTGGAGCTGCACGAGGCTGCCCCAAGTCCATAGCTGATCATACAGACCTCACCATCTCATCCCTTCAGTCACTGACCAGTGATTCCAAGGCGAGAAGGGAAGAAAACTCTAACAAGCAGAGCAGCTTATTACCATTTCAGGGAAAGACTTCTTCCTTTGCAACACTGGTTTGGTGCAATTACAAGCTACCTCTCAGACAGCCTTTGAAAAACCATCAGGTAGGGTATCTCCTGAACTCTATCAGGATGGCTATTTTCCTTGCAGTGAAATGCCTGAGGATAGGAACTGAGCCAAGTGAAAGAGAGAGAGTTCCTTGGACCATTTTGGAGATCCCATTATTCTTCTCATTGTTTAAAATCAAACTCTACATCAGCATTTTATGCCAGGGAAGAAATTAACTGCATAGGAAAAATATTCACCTTCTGAAACACAGTTAACATTTGCCAGCGGAGTAGCAGATGGACAGCACCCATTTCCACAGTAGCCTTGTAGTCTCATTTGAGAGATCATGGTGGCTTAGAAGCCATTTCTGCCTTGGAGAACTTACTCTTATATGTAGATACCGAGCCCACACTTCAAATCATGTATTCATCATTCTCCACTCAAAAAGATCATATGAAGCACTGGCACAGCTTAATGGAAGCAAAGTCTTTGATGTGTTGCACTTGAGTCTTCATTTTTCCACACTATTAACTGAATGCTACTCTACTGGCCTCAGTCTCCTCTTAAGCCTTCTCAAAATAAATGGATATCATTGCAGACTTGGTTAACTTCACAAATGATAGAGAAGAAATCACTCAGAAATTATCAACTTTTCTGTTCCACATGCTGGAAAACATCTGTGGAATATAGGTATTGGAAAGGGACTCAACTGCCAGCTGACTACCCAAGACAGTCTCTAGTCCCTCCACCATTAGAAGCCCAAAAGCAGGGTTGGTCATGCTGAACATGTGTTGATCTCTTGCACAACTACTTCAGTGTCTCATTATCATTTTCATCTGTGCAAAGAGATGTGGTAGTGCCTGAGGTTGACTTTGACTTCAACTGTGCCCAACCAGGCACAACAGAGTGAACCCACAACCTGAATAAAATGCTGACAGTCACATCTATGCTGAGTAGTTCTTAAATTAAGTGAGGGGATGACAGACCTTTAAAGTGGTTTGGTTTTTTCCCAGAGTCAAAATGTTTCTTTTAGTAATTAGTGTGCTCCAAAATCATTCATAGCTGTTGCAAAATGAAAGACCAGAGGTATTTGTGACATCTTGGATTCAAGACTAGTTAACAAATCTGCGTGTCGGGTAATGTATTTCATGTTAATAAGTCAAGAGTGCCAAAATCAGGCAAATTGTTAATCAGAAATGATGCAGAATTCAAACAACCTAGATACTCACAGAGACTATGATAAAAATCTTTCACAGAATAAGTAAGCTCTTCTATAAGCCCAGACCAGAAGTCTTATTGCCAGATATCTGTAATGAAGCAGGATCCTTCTTGACCAGTGTTTCTAGCATTATTTCCTGATATTTCTTAAAACTGATCTAATGTACGGTCTTTCTACTCTGATTAAGGAGAGCTTCACCTGTGCCTGTTGAGGTCTTGTTGGGGAAATATTCTGATACTGCACAGGGTCAGCACATTCCTTGCAAGTAGTTTTTATACTACTGTTGCTTGAGACTCAGCTGACACAGGTAGGTAGCACCTGCTATTTTGTATAGACAGCTGTAAGTGAAAGGGCAATATAAGGCATGAGGGAAACAGAAATTATTTTGTAATGTACTATTTCACTGTACAAAGCAGCTATGTTTATTGTATTGAAGGCTAGAAGTATTTTCAAAAGAGTGTCCAAATTCTGCTGATTTATTTGACAAAGAAAATTCAGGAAGTTTCTGAAAGAGGAAGATGTAACCCACTGCCTTTTCACTTGCCTTCTTCACCCACCACTGCTCCATCTGCCTTTACACACAGCATTAGGAAGCAATCAATCTGTTCCTAGCACTAAAAAAGCAAATAATCTTTTCCCTACCCTCCAGAAGTCAGCTGCTAACTCTGACTCCTATGTCTTTCCATTCCGCATTGGTACACCTTCCTTAACCCTCTGATTCAGCCCTGCTTGGATAGCAGCACCTCTACATCCCCTTCCTCCCTTCACTTCACTATCTATTGAGTGCCACCAGTCTGCTTTTAAAATTATTCAGAGGGATTTAGCTTCAGATCTCCAGGCCTAGATTCTTACTCTGGGCACCATCTCAAGGGAGTGTTTAATTTATCCATCACACCTGCAAAGTTACAGCACACAGACAGAGAGTCCACTTTAACTTCTGGACTAGGATTGCATTTTGTATTCTTGTAGAAATCAGTTACCAGGGAAGCAGCTGTAAACCCATGCCATACTGTGTTTCCTGCTAAGCATAGTTCCTCCAATTGCTGAAGAATAATTATAAAATTAAAGCTTTTTTTTTTTTTTGTAATTTTTTTGAAAGCATGATTTTTATTTTTAGTCCATGCTTGTTAGAGATTCTCTTGAACCTATTCCAATTTTCATAGGGAATTTCTAGTCTTGGATGCAGAGACCACCTCAAACATATAAATCTGGACAGCTGAGATTCAATGAATATCACCAACAAGAGATGGCATCCTTTGCATTGAGGACTAGAAAAGGGTCTAATATTTTTAAACCAGTTTTTAGATAATTCACTCTAACTGGTAGTTTTTTCAAAAATGAAACATTTTTCTCCTTGGCTCCCTGTTATGTTTAGGGAGGGCTTTCAGTAAAGGGCCAACAGCAAGAAGAAGTGGGCCAAGGCAAAGAGAACATATTAACAAACAAAAGTCCATTGAACAAAAATGAACTGCAGAGTCATTATCAGAGAAACGAATACAAAGATGTGGGAAGAAATACACAGTTATTGCTGGAGTGAAATTGGAAGATGCAGTGGGAGATGAATTGCCATTCACAAGTGGGCATCACCCTTTTCTCCAGGCCCCTGGTAGCAGAGGATTACTTCCACCATCAGCAAATTCTACCTTTGAACAAAGGTTGGCTTTCATGCACCAAGAGAGGTCAGAAAGGAGGCATGTGAGTTCAGGGGTCTTGTAGTTCATGCCCAAGATCTTCTCACTAGGACAAATTGCACTAAAAGCTACTTGCAGCAATGGCTGCAGCTTGCAGAGAACTGGAAACAACTTTTCCAGTGGAGGATCACAAACAGCTATGTACAGACAGGCTACCGAGCTGGAGAGCGGCTCGTTTGGGTTAGCAGCAGGGAGAGCTGGTAGCCCATTGCTGACAGTCACCCTGGAGGGCTGCTCTGCTCCCATCTCCCCAGGCACTGCCTACAAAGGTTTGTTTTCTCTTCTTGGAGAAAACGACTCCCGCTAGACTGCTGTAAACCTATCCTGCTCAAGGACATCTTGTTTGTGTTAATCCTGTAGATTAGGCACACAGCTTTTCAGTTGCGGCTTTGTGGCTATTGTTACCAGTAAACCCCTTACAAGGCTTGTGGGCCAACGCACATTAACTTCAAGGCTGTCACTGAGATAGCTTGAAGAAGGAAGAGCCCCCAAGAATCATGAGAATTGACTCTCACACCAAATACTCTATGTTTTAGAGAAAAAGTTTGGAAATGAGTTGCCTCCTGTGATCTCTATGAAGGGTCTCAGCTGTTACCGGCAATAGGAGACACCAAAGCTGATGATCACAGGTTTGTGCAAGTACCGTGACCTGGATAGACACTGGAAGAGCAACTCAGCAAGAGCTGGAGCCCCCAGGGACTCTGCTTTGGTGCCAGCCCACAGAGCAGTCCAAATGGGGTGGTCACACCAGGGAAGATAGAAAAAAAATCAGGATTTCCAATTGCATGCAGAGGCGTTCTTGCACAATCTCCCCTCCTGCATTCGGCTTAGTCACACCAGATCTTGGCTAAATTTGCAAGTGTACATTAAGTCATCACTCAAGCACCAGGCATTTGTTGGCTTGCTGTTAATTATGAATGATGTTACCTGTGTAAAACATTCACAGATAGTTCCAGGTGGGTAGCAAAGCATAAATAATTATGTATTAGGGGCTAATTTTATTTTTACAAATATACAGGAAATTAAGAGCAGCTGGACCATAAAATATTTCTTTGTATACAGTGTTTTTAATATGAGTTCCATCAAATCCCTGGACTTCCCTGGTACTGAGGCTCTGCTGAACAAAGAACTGACTTTTAGATGGTGTTTTCTTGGTATCAGAACTAGACAAAGCATTCAACAGGATTTTTTTTTCTTTTTCTTTTTTTTCTTTTTTTTTTTTTTTGCAGTCTTTGTTCATTTTACTTTTCTTAGACAGGTATTCTTTTTTTCTTAGACAGCTATTTACTTTACAAATCATGTGTTATATTTTCAAAAGAGCAATAAATCATGTAACAGATTCATGCAGGAGCTTGATTTTTATCCTGAATGTTTATCCTGTGACTTGGACTTTTGTTGAACAAGATGTAGAAGGGTCTCACTTTAAATACAAGTAGTCTCAGGCTAGCAAACAGAACCTGGAACACTGTTAGCTCAGAACCTCACATTTACTGATCCCAGTGGAACTGTGTCCATCTTTAAGATGCCAGAGTGCCCTGCCAGCTGGATGCACCTTTAGTGTACACTGCACAGAAACATGCAAAATGATCAAGAATTGTGTCTGGCATGAAGGGGCTTGCTGCAGTTATTGTACGAGGGCATTTGCAGTTTTCTCCAAGATCACATTGTGCACTTGGAGAGAACTTCCCTTGTCTGTGTGTTTTAGATTAAAGAGTCTCCTGCAAATATTTCTCGACTTTAAGACAGAGAAGTACACATTTTTTCTCACAGAAAAAGTTCACCTAAGGAGGACTTAATAGTACAAGCTGCTGTTCCAGGATCTTCAAATCAACATCTGGCCGCACACCAAAAATTTTGGGGAAAAAAAATGTTTGGATGCCATCAACCCAAGGATGTTTTAGACTGTGCTAATATTTCCCAGCAGAAAGTGGCCAGGTTTGGCTCCTAGTGACTAATGAAGCTGTCATACACCATTCCTTCCTGCTGTTTAATAATGCTTTCAAAAAAGCCCTTTATGGAGATGAATAGTATAGTGGTGCTGCAGCTGAGAAACTGGCATGCTGTCAAAGAAAACAGAGGCCAGTTTACTATGCATGGCACTGTATTTTTCATTATACTTCACGAAGACTTGCTATTAGCTGAAAATGAATTCATCATGAGGGAATAGATATTATTTAGTACATAGTTCAGTAAATTTTGAGACTTGATTCCAATAGTCAGGTTTCATTGTAGCAGCAAAATTACCTGTTACTCTAAATGCTGATACAACCTTCACTGTTTTTAGATCCTGAATTCCAGGGCATAACATCAGTCCTTCCAGAAAAATTAATTGCAATGGAAATGCAGTACATTCTTTCCACTTTATTCTCAGTAACATGTACATGCACACAAGCTGTATATCACATACACTTAATAAAGGTAGCAATTCAGCCAAGTCAGTGGTGCAAATAACACTGATGTGACAGTTACTACATTCAGATCCAGATCTCAGCTTCTACTCTGTTGGTGGAGTGATATAATCAAGTCACATGTGTGATTTTTATACTCCTTAATTGACTTGTCAGTAACCAGGTAATTGTGGGGCACAGCAATATTACTGCCATACAGAACGCTCATCTGAAACATCAGTCCCAACCTGTAAAAGCCTACACAAATCCACAAGATTTCTACCTCAGTGCTGTGTCTGGGGCTGTCTCAGGCAAGTTCACCTATTTATGGCCTCTTGAGGGCCTTTGGCAGCAGAGTTGAGAAGGTGCGAAACATCTCTACACCCTTTGACTCTTGCTGTGAAGCATCAGGGAAAATCACATGCTCTTCATAGCCATGCAAGCACTCTTCTCCACATATTTCTTTCAGATGTAAAGCAGGGAGACAAGAGACTGACATATCTTATCAACTCTCCACACAGAGCTCCATCAACATCATCCAGATGAGCCCAAACTGATTTGCGGTGGGTTTGTTTGAACCCAGCTGGCTTTCAGAAGCTGCAGTCAGAGATCACAAGCCTTATCTGTGCAGGGAAGTTTAGATAAATAGTGCAGTCAGCTTGCTATAGAGCACTTTGGGTTTGCACAAAAAAACTAACTTTAACCATTTGAAACATTTGTAAGTATCAGAGGTGGCGCTGCATAGATCTAGCTTGTCCTTTATTCTGTGACAGAGGAAAACACCTCTGACCACTTTCAATCAATATAACCCATGAATTTTGAGAGCTAATTATGGAGCAATACAGAAAATAAACCCATCCCACACAAAGCTGCACTCAGGAACCTTTCTTGTTATGCATTCCCTTGTCCTTATTGAAAAGTGCAGAGTTAAAGGACAAAGTTAGAAGGGCCATTATCCTCTTGCAACATACTCACTTTGTCCCTGCCATTTTTAAACTGCTGGCTTCAAGGTCCCAGTGTCAGATACCAGACAGTTGTATGTATTTCGAGTCACAAAGGCAGATAAATTTGGCTTGATACCTTCATACTTCTTTTGATGCTGAAACCAGTGAATTGTAGAGGAATAGCAAGAGAACTGAAATCAGTCAGTTTCTTCTGTGAAGCATCTTTCCAGCAACTTCACTCAGCAAAGTGTTATTTCTGGCTTCCATCAACTGGCAAATGGCAATTTAGATAGTGGCAATTTAAACGACCTAGCCAACCATTCTAAAAACTGTCAAATGCTCACAGCAGAACTAACACATTAAAAAAAACCTTCAAAGGCTACACCTCTTCTTCAAAAAAAACCAGAAATCTAAAGCCAGGCATAAGGGATCTCTGAACTTATTAGAAAGGGGCAGGTCTGCGTTTTCTTCTTTAAGTAGGCTTGAACCAAAACACAGGACAATTTTGCAACTTCCAGCCTGTGCTGCAGTCCTTATGGTTCACAAAAGCCCAGAAAACAGAAAAATACAAATGTATTGTTTATTGTAAGAAAGCAAAATGCACTGTCCATTAGGGAAAGCATAGGCAGAAGTAGTATTTTTAATTGAGAGGGCATTTGAGCAATTCTGTAACTGGGTAATCCACAGATTGGGTCATAAAAAGCAGTGAGAACCAGTAACAGCAAACACCGTTGGCCAACCAACTGAATCTAGATATTATTCACCACCATTCCTGCACTACAGTCTATTAAACCCAGTTTATAATCTGGCTATTCCCCAACATTGCATATTGTTTAAATAATATTTTCATTAAAAAAACCTGCTTTATGGAATTTTCATATCCCATTTGCACATCTCTGCTTATTCACGGTCCTAGTACATCATTTTGACAACCAGAACCATATCTTACATGGATAAGCAATATTTGGAAGGCACCCGTAAATTTTCAATTGTTTCGAATACAACTAACATCTGGAAACATGCAGAGGAGCCAGTTCAAGAGAGACCACCAGCAAGTGCTGCCCACCAGAATTTCAGGGCTGTTGACACAATGATCTAGCCCCCACAAACTGAACAGGCTGCTGCAGCTTGTGGGGACTGCCAAACACCACAATTCCTGGAATAAGCATCCTGCCCCAGGTACTAGCACCAAGTCAGCCAGTGCAATGGCTTATGGCACTGCTGTTGAAGGTGCTGCCTTTGGACTGAAAACAATCCTTTGACTGCTGGAGGCTGGTCTTTAGGGCACTGAGCTAGCTTCTGTTCTGGCTGAATTTCAATTTCAATAGTATGATTTAAAGGGACATTTTAATATTAGCACGCACACACAACTGTTCACAATGCTCATGCAATATTCTGATACACTACAGAAAGTTCTATCTATAGCAAACCTTCACAGTAGGTGCAATCATTTATTTTTTATCTCAGTTTTCTCTTATGGCTGTCTCACCCAACTGGTATCAAAATATTTCCATTTCATCTAGGGAAAGCACACCGAGGAATCACAGTATTACACGTTTTAAGGGGATAGTCTGGAAAACATAATGGATAAAAGAAAATTTCTTCTAATGAAGCTTGGTTGGGATATTGGAAACTAGATTCATGAACTTAGAGCATTTGGATTTGTATGGATTTAACAATTCCACCAGTAGTTGTGCAAACAAAATAAATATTTTTCATGGATTCCTAAGAACCACACAACATGGTATCAACAAATTAGCAACCATATACACTCTTTATAGTGAGCTGAAGAAAAAAAAATCCAAGGCAGATTTTGACCAGCATCTCTGCATGAATAACCACAAGAAATTAAGAAGCAAGTAAATCCTTATTCTGTATTTCTGTCTCAAATCCACTGCCACCAGTGCTGTCAGTTATACTCCTGAGGAGAAAGGCCTAAGAATTCCACCCATCCACTCCCTTACTTAGCTCACAAATTATTTGAGCTGGTAACAGAAGCATCACACATTTCACTGTGAGGCTGAATGGTAAATTTGAAGACCAGAGAACTCAGATTTGTGCAGGAACAAGATTGAAACACTGAGAGGTTTCAGCCCATGTTATTAAGGAAATTTTCTACATGCAAGTTTGAGGTATCTAGAATCTTCTTGGCCTCATTTCACACAGAGACCATATTTCTGAAACTTTCAGGTAAAGTTTTCCCTAAGTTGTATTTCAGTTCCTCCAAGAGCTTGATAAAACAAAATGTAAAGAAGCACTCAAAAATAGTTAATTTCCACTTCACATTTAAGTCAATTCAGGCAGAATTACAGAAGTTGTCTGCATGATGGGAGGCGGCAATATATCCCTTGCTTCAGGAGCACGAAGTCACAAGAATGGGTGTCTTTCAGTCTCTCATCAAATGAGGATACTGTTAGCAAGGGTGGCCTGGTACAGCGCTATGAGAAAGATGAAACCTGCCCCCAGCCCATGCCAGCCCCACATTTACTAGCAGGCCATGGACTGTGCCTTTAGGTGGCATAAGTTGGCAGTGCAGCATGGAAGCCCAGAGACCACATTACCCCCCCAAGGGTGCCTCACTCAGTGTAAGATGATTATGTGCATGGCCAGTGTTCAGCAGAGCAGCCATAAATGCTTTCTACTAAGAGGATGCTTGTTATGTTTTCCTAGAAGATCATTGCTTTCAACTTTAGACCTTCCTAATCCCCTGACAGATGCTTTAACCACAAGTTTGCTTTCATGCCTCAAGACATGCAAGTGACCACCAAATTCAGTTTCATCCCCAGAGTTTACATTATGGGCAGTTTGCCCATGTTGGAAAGATGGATTAAATCAACTTCAAGGATTTCAGTAGCTAGCAAGTCAGCTATGCTTCCCTTCTCCACAGTTTTTCAGATTTGGCTGGAATCCATCCCTCACCCCCCTAGGAATCTCATCCTGCCCACAGGTATGCTTACAAGGTGTCCATTTTTTAAACCTTGAGCATCAGTTAGTTTTATATCAAGACAGTTCTTCATTTCCAAAGGACAGAACTGTGTTCCTACTGAACAGCCACAGGGCTAACACCATTGCTTTACTGATTTCAGGTACCACACACCTAAAGATAACAACAACACTGACCACCACCCCACACATCACACTTAGAGAAGAGCAGTAAATGGATAAAATTGTAAGCATCAAAGAGCTGATAAAAGAATAAACAGTGAGCAGAAGTTCATCACATGGTTTCCATCCCACTGTGCCAAGATTACTTAAAGCAACAGTTTACCAATGTACAGGCCTAAGAATGCATCTGTTTTGCTGCAGCTCTGGAGATAAACTGGATTCACATATAACTTTCCAAAGGTTACAAGCCCAGGGCATAATGCAACTTCAGTGTAAAAGAATGTAGTTTGGTTTAGAGAGAAACATAAAAGCTAGATGGACCAGGATGTGGAAATAGCTTTTGCTATAAATAAATCATTATTTCTTCACTTAGAAGACTTGTTCATGTCTGCGAGTGAAAAAAAAATAGGAATACTGTTTTTTTAATGAAAATCTTTACTTGGGAAGAAATTTTGTACTCAGGATTAGCCACTTAACACCCATAAACTGAAGGACTGATTCCATGGAACATCAACCCCAGAATGGCTAACTTCAGAATATAGAGCCTTTCAAAAAATATCTCCTCATAACACATTGTCTAGACATATCAAAACATTAAGCTGCTCTAATTAGCCTAATTATCCTCATCCTTCCCTGCTTCAAGCAGGGAAGTTCAAGCCAGAATGCTAGCACGTGAAATATGTCCCAGCACAGAGTGTTCAATGCTACTGTGGGCATTAACATTAACTTCCATTACAGACTAAGAAACCTGAATTCTCTCAGGGGTAGCTGAGGACATTTAGCCTCTCAAAGGAGAGACCAAAAACTTCAGCAAGACACTAAGTCAAATGTTACCCAGAAAACTCAACACCTCATTAGATATGCTCTTTATTTTAATTACCCATGTTGACAACAAGACTGGGACAGAGATGAAAATCCAGAAGGGCCTGTTCATCACTGCACAAAGTCTTCTTTCAGATTAAAGTCTGTGGGAATATTCAGCTGTATTGAAATAGCCATTCCCCCATACAAACACATCAACCTCTTACTTGCAATCAAGTGTTTTATTGCAAACTATTGCACAATGCCGTCTCTGCAGCAAATAATTTTTACATTTGTTCCCAAAAAGTCCATCCTGGTTCTACATCAGGATCAGTACACATCAGTACACAAACTACATCATCAACTAAGAGCAGTTACATGAATCAATTTAGGGAACTGTAAGAAATAGGTCTGGGGAAAAGCAAATGCTGTCTGCCATATTATCTCCTTTTTCTGTGGAGCTAACAGGACAGCTGCCTGTTATTACTGTGCACCCCAGGAAATCCTTAGCTGCCAAAAAAAGTCCAGAGCCAGCAAAGGATTAGCAAACAGAATTCATGCACCTGGAAGTCATGCAGCTAGACATGCCATCTTTGTAAGATATACTTCAATCTCATTTGCAAAGAAACAAGAACAAACAGAAATTACTTGATGCCATCATAATTATGATAAATCTAAGAATTACTATAAAGTTTTTTGACTAGATTAAGTGGCAGTAGTTTTCATTGAACTGCGGTAATCTGTTGAAGGACTTACATAACTGTCACAAATATAATGCTCTCTATTTTATGTTTAAGCTGTTCCTTATTAATTCAGCTTAATTATTTTAATTAATTAATGCAGTTCCTTATTAAGTGACCAGAACCCTGATGGCTCTAGAGATGAATAATGCAGATGGTGCACAGGACTTAATGATTTCATGTAACCTGTGTAATACAAAACTTTCATTTCCTTCACCAAAATCTTTTTAACAGCAAAAGTTCTGCTAGACAGCCCTTTCCTCCTCCCACCACTGTATTTATCCTTCACAGGCATGCTCTCATAAGCCCACTGGATCTGTGTGCTGGGTGTAGGTAATGCCTGCTGCCACTCCCACGTGCCCAGCATGTGTGGCAAGGACTGGACAGCAGCTGCCACATGAAGCTGAGCTGTGTTCTAAGCAACTCCTTCACTGCATCCCCATGGACCCTCATGCTCACTGCCACCAGTTTTTAAATGGAATCAGCTTGTATCCTTACCTCCACAAAAACAGCAGCAGCAATACTGACAGCCTAAAGTGTCTTCTGACATCAAGATGGATGACAGCCCAGTGTCAATGAACTTCTAACAAAGCTGCTGCACAGTCCACTGAGAAGTATTATACAAGCCTCAGTGTGCTCTGGGAGTCAGACAGCCCAGGACAGTACAGATGGGGACTTTTCCTTATATTTATGCACATACTTACCATGCCAACAGAAACAAGTTAGTAGAAGAGTCACTGAAATATTCAAGAAGTCAATAAATTATTCTGCCCTTATTTTAGAAGTACCTTCTCAGCAGGTTTATGGACAGAAGTGAGAAATGCTTTAAGAAGTTTCAGGAATCAAAATGTCACACTCTAGGAAACAGTAGCAGAGAATAGCTGGAGATCACCAGAGTTATCCCAATTGTGGCTGGAGAGTGGCCTTCAAAAATGAGCCACCAGCCTGTCAAGGTAGTAGCTAAATCATCAGTATTGAGATTATTCATTATAGAAGCTCCTGGGAAGAAAACTGTAGGAGTAAGCACAGTGCATTTCAACAAAACACAAGCTTTTTCTAACAAAGGCTAACAATGCCTTCAGTCACTGACTTAAACATCAGAAGCAGAAAACAGACTCTGATGGATCTACCATAATTGTTTACTGGATTGTTTTGAGAACAGTGTCTGTGCAATCAGACAGTAATAGCTCAAGGTTTGGAAATGGAAATTAACAAACAATTCTTTCCTCTATTTTTCTGTAAGTATAAGATGTAGCTGTAAAAGTTTTCCTGCATTTTTATAATTTCAAGCTTACTGTTGTTATAAACTAAGAACTGTATCTACTGGATCCAATTGCTCTCTGCAGTACTGAAAAGCTGAGATTAGAAATAAAGGCCTGTACTTTCCTATATTCTGCCATCTCTCGACCTCTTTTTAATCAATAACCTGAAAGATGCCCCATCTGCTCCTATCTATTTCAAATGATCATTGAAAAGACAAATCTGCCAGAGAACAGTGCTCTGGAGTTGCGTGGATCAGCTAGCTCCCAGGGAACTAACTCCCTGCTATGGGGGTGGAGACCTTGAGGTCACATGTGCAGAGGGGATAACAAGCAGTGGAGAGCTGCAGCCGATTAAAAGTGCATTCACATCTAGTGACCTTCCCTGGAAACTCAAACAAGTAAAATGAGTGGTAGCAGTTCACAAACTTCATCAGTCCCATGAGGATGCTACAAGCAGCCTCTTCTCTTCATGAATCCCTAGTGTTCAATTTGTTTCCAGTTTTCTTGCCCAGACAAAATATTGAAAAAAACAGAAAACTTGAGTCTAAAAATAACTTCCCCAGTTCCTTTTTTCCACTAAGCAATCTCCCAAATGCAACTTCCTCTTCCTTATGCAGTAGAATGACTAAAGCAAATGCACTCTACTCTTCATAGATAAGCAAAAAACCACCTAGTTTTATTTCTAAATCCAATTTAGTTCCAATGTATCATAGTTGCATAGTTGCAATAAGCAAATTTCTCAAGGTACCTATTGCTCCTCTATTTAAAACCAGAAGCGATCACAAATCAATAAAAATAATACTTGCCTGAATGTTCTATGTAAGCAGTTTTTTTCCCTTGCAAAATAAAACTAAAGAATCAAAGTAGATTACTATTCTGGATGTGGACCATGTAATACAATCACTGTATCAGTTTTTCTTGTCACCATCTTCAAAGTGTAATCACAAGCTGTACCATTAATCAGCAGATAAAAGCCCTCACACATGTAGGCTTTTGGTGGTGATCTCTGCCCTGCCCCCCTCCTTTGGTTTCACTTTGTCAAGTCTCTCTCTGGAAACCTTGTGGAAGCAGAAGATTGACAGAGATTCATCAGAAATCAGCTCAAACAGTGATTCTAGGGTGCTGATCTGCCCACTATCTTTCTACTCATTTTTCCATTTCCAGCAATCAGCCTTCTGCATGATGCCTTCAGGGAAGAGCTACAGACTGCATCAGTCACTTTGTTTGCATACAGATGAAGCAAAGATTTACCTCCTTGAAACCCATTACTCCTCTGCACTATTCTGACAGAAATAATCTGGAGTAAAAACTCCCTCTGTGACAAAAAAAAATAGGCTTCTTTGTTAAGCAACAAGTCCAATGGTAAATAAAAGGTCACCTTTCTCAAATTATTCACATAAAGTACAGAAATAGTCATAAAAGTAGGCAATTTGACATTCCAGGACAAATGTATGGCTCCATGTCTTGTTGCCTCATGAACATTACCCATATTTCCTGAGGAACTCTGAATATTCTAAAATGTTCTCAAGTAAATACATGGAGGGGTGACGTATATATATACAGGCATCTGTAGCACTCTCTATGCAAGAGGGATACCTTGATTTCAACCTGTACTATGCACACCAGGTTTGAACCTTGGCTTCCAGACACTTAGTCTAGCTTGTAAAATGAAATTGGAAAACTGGGATGTTAACAGCAGTCCAGAAGAAGCAAAAGTGGCCCTGGGGGGAAAAAAGTAATTTACAAAGGTGAGCCATTATCCACAAGAAAAACATATAGCCACAGAAGAGGTCACAGCTACCTTGTATTTTGGAGAAACAGGAGGCCTTTGCATTATTTACATACACCACCACCCCACCCCCCACCACCCCACCCCCCACGCTTATCTTTTTTTATTGTTTCTGTGGCCATAAAATGCCTCGGTCTGGATTTTCAGGGACTCTCAGCATGCCTCTGATCAGGAAGAGACATGCAAGGCAGCCTACAGTAATTGCACTTGGGTACTGGCAGCCGATGAACCAACACAACTCAGCATCCCAACAGCACAAGCACCTGAGCTACGGTGCCACCCGAGAGCCCATGCTGCTGTGTGGTGAGGTGGGCACCCCAAGGGACTGACTGAGACCAAACCCTCCACGGACTCAGCCACTTGGAGCTGATTCCTGACCTAGTAATCCTTGTTTCCCCTCTCACATTCTGCTTTTGCAATTGCATCTAGAGTGGATGCTGGCCCCCTTCTAAAGCTGCTGAAAATCAAAATCTTTAGTCCTGAAGCTGCATGGGGAGAATATCATAGCAACTGCAATCCTGGATGTCCGTCCAACACACTAACTCACTTCATGCTACTAGGCAGGAAACATCTGTTTCTCTTTGCTCAACCAAGTTTTCCTTACAAAGTGGTCCTGAATGTGCAATTTTGGGTCAGTTTGGACATATACTAGCCGATGAGATATTTTTACTGTATTATATAAGCTGGAAGTGAATTATACTGGAATAGCTTCAGGAGGTCCACCTAGAAATGGTAGAACACACATGGAAGCAATTTATTTCAAAAATAGGAGAGGCTGAGTAACTTTACACAGTTCATAGGGGTTTTTTTGAAAGGCCTTTTTCTGCACTATTCCCAAGTAGGCATTTACCTAAAAATTACTTGGTAGACAGATGCACACTGTGCTCGAGAGTACATCGACTAAGGTTTTGGTATTGGAGTTTAATTACTTTTTTTTCCCAGTGGTGAACTTGAAATGTCTGGAGAGAGAAAGCCTTTTACTTCAAGCAGAGTGCAGTTGCATCACACAGATTCATGGATAGTAGGTAGCAAGTTGTGCTAGATATCCCTATGAATTTACTTCATCCCATGCTTATAGGTAAGACTAATACATTATCACTACTTTTTTGTAATATGGATACTCATTAGGTAAAGTTTCAAACAGTGTAAACCTAGACTGTTGACATAGTTTGAAAAATAACTTTTAAGACCTTAAAGTAGCTAGTCTTTAAACATAATCAAATAGGAGGGAAACTTGAGCACTAAATTATGCTGTGACCTAGATTTTTTACTTATCTATAAAATGAAATTTCCAATTTTTGCACAAAATTATACACATAAATTACCAAGTTGTGCTTAAATCACCTAGTAATTTTTTCATATATTTACTTCACAGAACACACCCATTCATCTACTGTAGAATTCTTTTTCCTTTATCTGTTAAAGTATCCCAAAGCAGCAAGCTCACAGACAGCAAGCGACTGAGACACTACCAGATTATGTTCCCAGCTACTGCAGGGAAAAAAAACCATGAGGAATTTGAAAGTTAAAAAGATGCCAGCCTATAACCAGAGAGTACATAATCCTTTTTTTTTTTCCCTCAAATAATAGAGGGTAAGGCACCTGCCCACAATGTTAGTCAGACCATTTCTGGATCAATTAAAAAAACCCCAGGTAGTTGTTATCATGTCCAGGAATGCTTAAGCTTACACAAGCATGGTTCCTGGAAAACCTTCCAGTACAAAAAGGTACCAATGAATCAGTGCAACAAATATCAGGAGTTCAATATCAATTGTGTGTTCTATTGTGGAAAGACAAGAAAATTTCACAGTCACAAACCACTGAGAAGTAAAGGATCTGCAGAAAATATTCTGTTCTAAGGCCACAGAAGTCCATGCATAGAAAATTTGTAATAATAATCTCAACTCAATAGAAGTATTTAAGATAAATTTAATGTACAAACATGCATTTTACCCTTCTGTTTTCCAAAATAGACAAACCAATACACAGAGCTATTAAGAGAGGAAAAAGAGGTGACAAAGCAAAAAAACTTAGGTATTTTAAAAGAGGTAAAAAATCCCAAAACACCTCCTCTTTTCAGAATTTCTCACTAAACTCACTGTACTTCTCCATCAGGGTTTATTTCTCAAAATGGTAAAATCAGCAGTCAGATGATCCTGCTGTGATATTTAAACTCATGTCCACTTTCATCCTGTCAGTGCCATAAAAACTGAGTATATCAAACACATTTAGTTAACACACAAAAGGGGGAAAGCAGGTCTTCAATGCACCTTTCTGACTTCCTCTGAGCCTTTGCATTTCTGATTGAGAACGGCATATCAGTTTTCCCCAAAACCATCCATGGTAACGCTTTAATATTCAACCTCAAACCATTTCTCAGGGCGCGCTTCCCTTACAGTTAACACCTGTAATAATCAAACACACCCTGCTTTTTTTTTTCTCCTTTTTTTTTTTTTTTTTTTTTTTTATTAACAAGGACCGAAGAGAGTCAGAACTGAACTTACAAAGCTACACACCTAATTCTGCCTGTGTCAAACAAATGAACCATGGGAGCATCACTCTTCATGGTTGTCCCACTTCCCAGTCCCAAAGCAGGCAGACACCAGCCTGCACCCATGACTGTAGTTTTGTCAGTTCCACTGGCATCCAGGTGTAATAGCACTGTGTGACCCCCCCCTAAAAACACTGACTTTGGCTCTTACACTGTGACATCCCTGGCATCTAGACTTCAAGGATGAAAGACTCAGGGAAGGTCTTTCATGTCTCTGCAGATGAAGGTTAATTTATCCTTATTTTTACAAAGCTAAACAGGCAAAATCAGCAGCTGCAGATGTATATGCAGTTCTGAGTAAGCAAAACTTCTTCACATAGCCTGGCCTGCAGTATCTCTTACCCTAGCCAAGATTTCTGCTGAGCAAGGATACAGAGGCATGCAACAGATCTGAATCAGCAGAGCACAAGCCATTTCTAATACAAAAGAATTTAGAAAATTATTTAGAATCATTTAACCTTCCTGTTGCAGTCAATCTATATTTGCAGTCTTTATTTTTAATCCACAGGATCCTGCCCTTCCTCTAGCACACGGGATGCATGTTCTAGCAGTGCCACAGAGTCCCATGGTAAAGTAGCTCTTAGAAGCAAGAAAAGTGCAAGAGCAAAGACAGTCAAACAGCTAAAGTTACTGAATATTTCTGGGAACACCAGTTTTGTCTCTAAAGTTCAGACATGAAACTAGATTTTATGCTAAACAGACTAAAGTATTTTTTTTAAGAGTGTTCTGAGCAAGGATGAAGAAAAAAAATAAACAGTATGTAACAGTAAATCACTAGAGAGCACCAAAACAAGTATGCACTTAGAAGTTCAATTATGCAATTTTAAGTCAATCTTTGGGTTGCTTGGCTTTACAGTTTTGATGGAATTGTTTCAGTGTATTTTATGCAACTTAAACCACAGCGTATACATTGATAATCAGGTAGCAATTTCCCCAATGTCATTCAGGTAAAGTTTGATAGCTTCTTCTGTTCCCAGGTGGTGACCAAAAGCCTGCTAAAACACTTACAAGTTAACCTGCTGAAGAAACATGGCATGTGTGTCTGATTACAAGCTAGCACATACACCTCACAATAAAACCTTAACCTGTACCTTTTCTGCTGCAGATGTGATGAATCCTTTTGTGCTTTGTGAACAGTCTTGCTTAGGACTAAGGCACTTTCTCATCATCAGTGAGGTGCTCATTGCTTTGCCAGTAAATATCAGCCTGCAAGGTCAGAAACTAAGCACAAGGGGAAAGAAAAACCACCCCAACCACTTAAGAACTCAACCCATCCCTGAAGCAGCTGTGGAAATGCTGGCAATTACCTCAGAAACAAGAAGCAGCTGGGTTCAGTTCCTGATCTTTACAAAGCAAACAAGGAGAGGGAGGGTCTTATACAATGAAGTGGGTGGGAGTGGTGGGAGAACAAGGGATACTTGGGGAAAGTGTAGGGTTAACAGTCTGTTAATGTATAGTTGGACAAGCTGTCTAAAGGGCCTTGTGGTTAGTACTGATGGTGTGGGGGAGTATAGGCTCAATTAAAAAATAAAAGTGTTATCTGAGTAGAGATACTGAATGTGAGGGTTAACTATGGGTTTCTTTGGGAAACACCAGCAAGAGCCTAGTGATAGTCATGACTGAGGAAACGAAGTCTGGAGGTGGATTTGTGCACTTTGTTTATTTCATCTGCTTCTTCCAGGGCACCCTGCAGATAGAGGGGGAAAAAAAGATCAGAGGAATTTTTTCTACCTGCCCTTTATCTTCCTAGCACACGGTCATATATCTGTAGTTGCCATATGTATGGCTAAAAATGGAGCTTTGAAGAAAAAGAAGGAGTTAAGATGAAAAGAATCACTTAGCAAAGTATTATCTAGGTTCATCTTGTTTTTCTTGGTTATTTGCAAGGACTGAGCTCTTGCCTGTGTAATGATGTATTTGCAAGTTTGACACTGGAAACACCATTTGTGCAGAGAACACATATATAATATTTACACATATAGGGTTCTGTAGGGTGGCTGACCAGGCAGCTGTAAAAGCACTGTGAGCTCACAGCACTATGAGCTACTCAGGACCATATGGTACCACAGTCATACACATGCAGGTAAATGGGATTCCCCTTTAAAAAGTGAGAAGCACTTTTACCTTTGTTTCAAATGCAGCTATTCAGCATCTATATATCCTACACTTTTATGAGGAGAATTGTGGCATGCTGGGATGCATCAGGAAGAATATTGCCTGCAGGTCAGCTCCTTGTAAGAAGTCAGATGCTCAGGTAACTCTATCCTTTCTGGTATATATTAGTTTCACAAAAGGTAAGCAGGAAACAATGTAACGCTTCTCATTGCAGGATGGGCTACATGGTCTTGACTGAAATAAAAATATTCTATCCCTCTGTCCTAAATTTTTTATGAAATGTTGTAAAAGTACACTTGCAAGATGTTAAGGAGACAACTCCATCATGGGTTTCAAACGGCCCACAGTAGTAGCTCCTATGAAGAAAATGCTATAGATTACATGAATTATTTTGGGTAGTTTTCCCATTTTTGATTTCTACAGAGTATTCCCCATTTCCCATAGGCAAGTTAAAAATATTAATCTGCTAATATATACTGCAGATTCATACACAGTTGATGCTTTTTAACTATAATTAACTGTGTAGCACATTTTACAAAGAAACAGGGAATGCATAGGGAAATCGGACCAAGAGTCTTCATTTAAAACGACACTGTCAACCCCAGGTCATTTGGTCTTTTATGGAAGAAGAGGAACTTGGGAGATCTATTTTCCATTCTCTGGCTTGATACAGCTGTTAGTGCTGTGGCTAAAAGCTGGCATTCATCTTTGAAGATAGGCTGCCCACATGTGTCTCTGGGGTTAGCCAGATGGTCGGAGCATGCTGCTGGTGCACAACTCAGTGTTAGTACAGGCTGAGTGGAACTAATGGGCAGGAGTGTGGGTGGGATGCTCAATGACTTAAACATTTGTTTCTTTTTTCTTCTTTAGATGATACTGGTGGTCCACGCAGGCTAGCAAACCTTAGCTTCAATTAAGGTTGTAGGTGTAGGTTTCACACTTCTTTTGTGATGTGTGAGGACAGAGAGCTTGCCTTGTTGCACATCGCCATCAGACACGCTGTACTCTCAACTACCTAAACCACATGTAAATTTAGATTTTGTACTTCCCACAAATGTAAAATGGACCTAAGCAGTTAATGTACCTTTAGAGGATACATACACAAAACATCATTTAACAAGGATATACTGAATATGGATTAAAACAGCCCTGCAATTAAAAATTAAAAGCAATATTTTATATCTTATTGGCTAGCTTGAAAATGCAGTTAGACAAGAACCCTGCACTGCACACTACAAAATCATATGATTTTTTCTGCTATTAGTGCTTCACTGCTCTTTTGTCTAAACCATGTTACAGCATTTAGGGATGCTACCAAAATTCTGAGAGACAGCAATAGGGAAGGGAACAAGAAATCTCCCAGGAAGACAAGAGCATAGAAATCCAGCACTGAAGTAAGCAAATGAGAGCCCAAACAATCTGCTGATTTTCTGTTGGAAGAAGGCTAAAACTGACTTCCAAAGAAAACAAACCAAACCTTTCTGTTCCTCCAGTATTCTGCCTCATTTATACAGAATCTGTTCACATTACACAAAGTTTCTTGAAGAGAAAGAAAGCCTTCTTTGCAACCAAAGTGCATTAATTCTAGGGGGAAAAAAACCTCTCTTTCTGGGTGCTGTTTAGACTTCTATAAATCACTATTTTAAGCACTTTACAACCTAGCGCTTCAAAATGGCATCCTACAAATTATCAGCTTAAATACAGGAATGCTTACTTAGGAGGTACTTCACAATCATTCAAATTTCACTTATTATACCAAAAATTAACCTATAACTAAAATCATACATCCTTCACTTTCCTAGATATTTTATACTATATATTTATACTACATATTTCCTAGATATTTTACTTTTCCACAATTTCTCTTTTCAACACTAAGAAAACATGAAAAGAGACTGATTTCTTAGGAAAATGAACTGTCTACAGTCACAAGAGATGTACATCAGCTTACAGCCTCAACTACAAAACTTACCTTCTTCATTGTCACCAATAACTTTCAGCTTATGCTTTCCAGGGTTACATTCCTGAGTTAGACACCATAGTCCCAGCAGAAAATAATGTAATAGATTGTAAAGGGAGGATTAGGAGTACTTGATAGGACTTGCAACTTTGAGCAGACTGACTGGAGAGAAGCAGAACGCAACACCCTGGGAACACCAGAGAGAGAAGCATGGCAGTAATTCAGCCATCTCTGAGACACAGACTCTTCCTTGCAGCTTGACTTAATCTCCTCTCTCTGAGGCTGAGTTTCTGAGCCTAGAAATTTTCCCCAAGACACTGGCACCTGGGCAACATTTCTCATTTCAAGTTTGGCAGAAGAACAGCAGTGGGTTATAGTTCTTTCTTCACCAAGGACACAGATCAAGTCCTATGGCTTAAGCTAATTCCTGAAAAGTAATTTTCAATTTTGATTCCACTTTTTCAGCATACATGACTGCCTCCTGTGTTCAAAACATGATTTACCACATCTGAGACTCTCTCCTGGCCCTCCTTTTGCCTTGCCACTACCCAAATACATGGACACAGAATGAGCACATTTGCCTTGGTTACTTTTTATTTTCTAGGGCCCCAAGAAGAAACCCCATACATGTGTGTTGTCACCTTTGACTACTGTAACAATGGCAGCATTTGTTTTCCGTACTGTTCATAAGTAAACCTCCAATAATGTTAGTCTCCTGTCTGTTTTCACACTCTCTTATTATACATGCAGGATGTGGCAAAATCCTGTCATATTTACGAGCTGCAATAACTTTTAACTCTTTGTTTTTCCATCACAGACAAAGTATCTTCCAAACCATTACTAACATTGACAGGAGGAGGAAATTAACTCTTCAAACATTCAAAACCCAGTATTATTCTAAAGTTTTCAGTTTCAGGTAAATAGCACTGAAATTCTTGGTATATGTCAAAGCAATCAAAACTACAAAGACCATCAGTTTTGAAAATGTAAAACCCATGCATATGATATGTTTTCATCTTAGTTTGGATAATGAAAAATGACTACAAGTCATTGCAGTGAAGCACTGATTTTTCAAATTCTCTGTATGTTCTGTGGAACACAGAAATCAAGATGTCACCACAAAGCAGGCCATCTGCCCCTGCCTCCTACTGTTAGAAAGTTTCCCAATGACTATGAAGGGTGACAGGCCTGCTCCTGAAGGTATAGGATAGCCTCAGAAGATATAGACTCTGTGGTCAGTTAAAAAAACCTGAGATACAGCAGTAGCTTTTTACATAGCTTCATACGATATTGGTAGAATTTGCCAATTTTTAGGAGAAAACTTTCAGCAACTTCATCCTTCTGGGGTCATGCTGATGCCAGAGGTATTACAGCATGACTCATTTCATATCTGAGAAGCTAAGTAGCACTGGATCTTAGTTATTCTAGGTACTGTCAGTATTTATTATTTCCCTGACACACAGTTAGGTTAGAGTCTTACACATAATAATATCAGTAACCAACAGAGGTTGGTTATCATATGAGGATTATTTGTAGTCTGTTAAACAAAATTTGATGCCCATAAAAACCCACCAACATTATATGATGTTTCCAAGGTACATTATTCATGGTAAACAGCAGCTGTAAAAGTGAAGTCCCTCCAAGTAAACGCAGAAGGCATCTTTCTTGGAAATTTGTCAGACTGGACTCTGGAGTCAGCAGAGGCTTGAATGCGAATGATGAACTGCACAGCAGCCCACTGTGTGTCTGTAGCCTCAGGAAGGGCAGGCACAGCCCTGACTTTTAAACAAGGACACAAAAACAGAGCCAAAATGCTGAAAGCCATCATTATAAAGCCTGAGACAAAATGTAACAACAACAACAAACAGTTGGGTAACCTTTTTGAAGTGGATATACTCCTCTTTCTGTGTTTTCTGAATCTCCTTAAATTTTGATTGGCTTTAGATTTGAAAGCAGTTGGCAGACAGTCAAAATTTAAAATTGATGAAGTACAATTGGTCTGTTCATGGGATGCTTGGAAAAGAAAATAATGATCTTTCAGACAAAAATGTTCTGAGGAAGCTAAGCCTCCATGTCAACAGATAAGAAAGCAAACAGTGGTACTGAAATGACAGAAACAAACAGTATTTTAAAGAAGGTTTTGTCCTGGAGGAATTAAAGCAAATTCAGAGGGCTCTGTACTTGGTGATCTTTAGGATATCCTTTTATGCTTCCAAGACTTGCTGGCAGTATAACAAAGTCCAAGGTCATACCTAATTTGTATAAATTGCATTAGTCCAGAGGGGAGACCTGAAAATCTGCAGCTTATAGCACAGAAGAATAATATGCCCTGTATTGATCAAAAAAATTTTAAATGACAGACCTAACAGTCTTTTAGACCACACCCACCCCCAAAAAAGGGAAAAAACCCCAACACCAAAACTCACCAAACTGCTGTTGAGGTGGCTTTGACTTGTGGACAAATTCAAGGCATATAAAATACAGGTAAGTTAGCCTCCCCTTGACAAGATGTGGGGCAGTGCTGAATTATTCTGTGTCTATCACTTACTGCCCTCCCTGAATAAAAAGCAGTGAATTTAATGGGACAGCTGCTGGGTTCTTGCTCAGCAAACTGCTTGGCTTTCTAATCTCCCCTGGGTCCTGAGGGCAACCTGTGAGATGCTAGGAGATTGAAGAAGCTCTTGGCTCCTGCAGTACTGGGGCTTGAATTTGCATATCAAATTTGGTCTGCTTTTGCATCTGGACGACGTGTCATTGTTGATGTTAGAGCAGAGAAAAATGTCAGAGACAGAAAAACTAGAGGTGTGCCACTCAAACTGTTAGCCACCTGAGGATTCAGAAGATTTGTCCTGTCTTCAGTAACAAGGCCAACAAGATTTGGTGATCAGTGGGACCAGTGTGAAAGAAGGTAAATTTTTTGTTTTGTTTTGTGAGAGTGGTAAGACCCTGGAATGTGTTGCCCAAAGAAACCGGATGCCCCATCACTGGAACTGTTCAATGTGATTTCACAGGGCTTTGAGCAATCTGATCTAGTGAAACATGTCCCTATCCATCCTGTAGAAGGGATGGATTTTTGAAGGTCCCTTACAATCCAAACCATTCTGTGATTTTTCTGTATTGGAGGATGAACTCTGTGGTACGTTATGGTGAAGGGTTTGTGACATAGGATTTCACCTCTTTGGCAAATCCAGGCCACGTATTGGCACCTGTCAGAAAATAAAAGAGTAATTCCTAGAGTAAAAATGTCAGTAATACCTTCTTTTCCCTTTCCTGACAATACACGCTGTCAAAGAAAAGAGGACTTCAATTTACAAGCCTAGTCCAGGTGAATCAATGCCCCTTTTGAACAGCCAAGTAACAGCTCACAGGGGTACCAGCCAGTATGCTGAGCCAAAGGCTGGCTTTTCTTCAGCAGGATTGGAGGAGCAGGGACAGGATTAAGTGAAGGATCTATTCTTACGGGTTTATTGGTTGTTTGCCGGAATCATTTGAACAGGTTGGGGCAGTAAAGGGAGGGCAGCAGGCAGTGTGTGTAGCGTGTGGGGAGCTGGGGAGTGGATGGAAAATCTGTAACTAATAGGCATCTTTTCATCTTTCTCACTCTGTTTTCTTTCCAATGGCGCCCAGATAGGGGACAAATCTTCCCATAAACAGTAATCCTTTAGAAATTGCTCAAGTATGGCTATTACTTAACTTCCTGATTAGTAGCAATCACCACCTGCTACTTCTGCTCCACATTGTCCAGCATAATGGAAGTGTTCATTTCCCTGGCTGTGAAAAAGTAATGGGAGGGGAGTCTCTCTTCCCTGTTTAGGAAAAAAGAGCAACAGTCCCTCCTTTTCTTCTGTAACTAATCCCAGATGACATTTATCCAAGAAAATAAAATTTCGAATCATTCTGATTTCTTTGAACTAATTAAGGGTTCCTGCTGCAGGGCTTTTTTATTTCCCTGTGGCTTTAAGATCCCAGAAAACACCAAGCAAAGATGATATATTAAATATTTTTGACAATTCAAACATACAAAGACTTTGCAAATACTTCTGCTTTCTTCGAACCTTACAAGCTGAAGCTGCCAAGAGAGTTGTACATGTTGCCTTGAAACACAGCTGTTAAAACAGTCTCCTTTGATCAAAATTCTTCCATGTTTATAGCTAGAGCAAGAGAAAGTATTATAGGATTTTCTTAGCATGGACTGAAAATCATAAAAAGAATGCAAAACCTGAAAAGTGCATTTGTCATGAGCGGGCATAACTTTTGAAATGTCAGTTAAAAGGAGACAACCCATGAATAGACTATGAGGATTTTCAGACTTTCTATTTCCCTAAAGTCCTCTTTTGTTTTACACTGGGAGTGGTGGTGTCCCTTCCTAGAGAAGCACAGGCAGGCAGTAGATTAGTCCTTATTTAGATGGTAAGTTCCAGCCTATTTGAATTGTATTAAGCATTCTCCTTACTTCTGTGGGATTTGTCATAAATCTTGAGTAAATATACTTAGCACAATCTCAAAGACTGAAGTTTTGATTTCTCAGAGGGCTCAAATCTTTCAGCCTTAAAACTTCTCTTGTTTAAGAGAGATAAAGCAAAAGAATCTACTTGTCAAAACAAACACGGGGGAAAAAACCCTCAGTACAACCCTAGACTTTATCTCAATGGGAAGTGGCACTCATTCCAGGCTACTCCATAGCATTCTTTGCCCAGGAGTGAAATCTATTATAGGAATTAGTATTGCCCCTTAAATGGTAGCATCACTAAGAAGCAAATGAATCCTACTCTCTTTCCCTCTCTTTTCCTATCCATTCTCCTCCTTCTAAACAGTATTCAAAGGTTTGTTCAAAGGTCTTCATCCTATCTTTGTTGCCATGGTCTCTCACAGAGTTGAAACAACATTTTCAAAACTAATGCCTGCTCTAAATGCATTGTTGTTGGGATGCTGAGTCAGTTTTCTGGTGAAAGAAAGAGAATCTTTGAAAATCAGTTTTAACATTCAACTAACCTGAATGGGGAATAGCAAGACATCTACATGCTACTAGACAGAAGTAAAATTTTCAGGGGTGAGATGCCTTGTGTCTTGGAAAGAAACCCAAACCATTTTATTCATGCCAGACCTGAGAAAGACAATTGTTCCTCAGAAGGGGTAAAAAAAAAAAAAAAAAAAAAAAAAAAAAACACAGAAGAATCCTGTTGATTTAACACACACACACACACACACACACACACACACACTCTCCCCTCTAACTAAATCCTTGCTGTGGGGGTGACAGAGGGTGCTTGGTATGCAGTTGTGACAGACAGGGCTAGTTTTGGCATGGCTGAAATGAGTAGGGGGAAATGATGGCAAAGCAGCATTATTTCTAATTGAACTAGCAAGATATTTGCTTGTACTCAGCTTCTCTGTTTGCCACTCTTGTTTAACTACTTGCATGTTCTTTGAAATAAGGTCCATCTCTAGCACACTTATTTGTACAGCACAAAGGGAAACAAGCTTACTTTTCTAATTCAAACTTTTAAGCTTTATTATATAAGAGAATATCTATTTGCTATGTAAATTAGAGCACTGCACAGTCTGTACACACATTTCAAGGAAAGACAGTCTTTGCCACAGACTTGCTTACATCAACTTTAAATTGTTTTTATATGCCTGGCTTCAATTTTTTGGAGATCTTTTGAACGTCTGTCCTAAGCCCTTGGTCTGGCATGGCGTGCTAAATTCTGTATATTTGTTCATTATTCCCAGGAGAGGAATTTACATGAAAATTCTGTTGGTCTAATTATATGCTTCAGCTAGAAAAACTATTCATCTGTCCACAGCAAATTTCACCTTCATGAAACAGATGATGACTTTGCCAGAAACTTTCTGGACATTGTTACAACTGTAGGTTTCACAGCCTACATTTGTAATATGGGTCATAAACTGAATTGAAGTGGAAAAAACCCCCTTAGATCATTGCAGTGCTTCTGAAAACAACCCTTTATCTTTGGGAAAAAAAAATCACAGTTTAATGGGGAAAGATGTTTGCAGCAGCTTATTGGGGGTAAAATGTAGCCTCCCCTGCTACTTGTGTCTCCTGGAGTCAGGGAATTCAAGTTGTGAATGAGGAAAAGTTCAACAAATATGTGAAAACAGCATCCTGTGGGTCTTAGTCTCTGAGATACATGTGGGACTGAATACTGGAAGTGTTTCAGGGTGACAGGATGCAGAAAGAAGAATAAATGGGGTGAGAGTTCTTCCCTTAAAAGTCATGAATGGGAAAGTGCATTCACAAAATGGGAATGGTAAAGATCTTTCCAATTTTTCATCCTATAGGATGAAGATGGATACACCAAATCAGCTGGTGATCTTGGGGTTTGCAGTTTTCAAAGCTGTGCACATTTTGGAAGGTTTAAAGGTGTTTCTACAGAGATGAACACAGACTGTGCATTGTGTATACACTTCTCCTGTTCCTTTCCCCCCACTTTTCTCTGTGACCACATAACTTTTTCTCCACCATAATTTTAGTTCACGTAACTCTCCCCTTTTCACTTCTAAAATCTTTCTCTCCTGGTCTTTCAAATTTTTTTTTTTTTTTTTACTTTTCCATGTTCTCCTAAATTCCACTCTCCCAAAACATTATTATTCCCCTTTTCTAGTCTGTTGGCTTTACAGTGTTGGCTTTACAGTCTTTTTAAACACTGTTTATATACTGTTGCTAGGGCTTCAATTGCCTTTTTAAGGCTTCCTCTAAATATTTGCATTTTCCAATCAGCCATATTGACCATCAATCCTATTGCATAATCTACAAAGCAATCTTCTTCCTAATCAGTATCATAACCTGAAATCCATTTCTCCAGCTAATTTCCCTTTTGATACCAATGCCACACAACTGCATTAATATTTTCACTTTCTGTGGCTTGGATCCTTCTAGGTTAATTTATTTACTGCCCAACAAAATCCTCTTCTATTGAGTACATTCTCTGAACTCCTCAGTATGTATTTCATTATCCTTATCTTCTTCCTAAATGGACTGCTCTTTTTTTCCCCCACAACTTAAATAAAATATTCCCCCTTTTTGTACCACTCACAGTGGTAGCAGAGAGCTTAATGACAAGAATGAAAGAGAGAGAACTCTCTGCTTGCCAGCCTAGTCTTCCCTTGCCATGTTACTTCCTCATAGCTTGCAGACTTTCTATGGAAATTGTAATTTCCCTAGTGATCCATCAGTGGGATGCACAGACCCATGGGCAGAGGAGGGCAGTGCCTCTTGCACAGCCTGCCCAATGTGCTTCAGCTGTGGGCTTTCACTTCTGATGGGCTGCACCAGAAGAGGAAGAGTTATCCTCATCCCCATCCTCACAGCACAGCTGGCTCTGTCCTCTTCTCTTCCTCAGGCAGATTCACCGACTGCCGCGGCACAACCTTTGGCACAAAGCGAGGCAGGATTTGGCCCCAAATCAAAGACCTCACCAATGTGTCATGGGAGCTAGCATGAGTGTCTGTCTGTGCTGGGGAAGGGCTAAGAGCTAGAATAGCAAGGGTATTTCAGGTCAGGCCTGAGGCGAATTAGCAGACAAGTTGTGAAGCTTACACAACATGTGGCCACATTATGTGTGGCTCCAGTCAGCGCTAATAGCCTGTCATTGAGCTCCACGTTTAAACAATTTGAGCAAACAGCAAACACAGAGGATGGGAGGAGGGAAAAAGACCTTCGAGGAATAAGAAAGATCAGGCTACTTAGTATACTTGACAAGCAAATATTGCAGTGGTGAGGACAACAGAGTATCTATGAGGTAGTTAGAGACACGACCCAGATCCTACCATGCAAAAGTAACATAATACAAAACCAAAAATATACAATTTATCCAATTTTAAAATTCACTTAGCCAGCAGTTTTGAAAGCCACATTGGAAAACAGCTATTGGTTTAGGCTGTATTTGATCATGTGCATTAGAAAAGAGAAAATAATAAAACATACATGGTTTTGGTTTAGCAGAAAGGAAACCAAAAAAAGGGGAGAAAAGTAGGAAAAAGAAAAAAACTGTTTAAATACAACAAAGAGTAAAGTTCAACCACATCCATATAAATAACATCGATATTAGTGTTGGGAAGTAAATATAAAACATTTTATAACAGAATTTAGAAACCATACTGCACTGTTTAATATGAAAATAATAGCTTTTCAAGCCAGTACTCTTAAGAGTACTTATTTAATCCAGTGCAGAATTGGCTAAGAAACCATCCACTCTACCATGGGAATGCTTAGCTCAGTATCTGGTAGGTTGCCAGCCATTTAAAATGTTTTTGTGTTGGTTTAATGATTGTTCCCATGAGCACTGACAGTAAGGGTTGACATTAATTAAAATACTAAGTCATCAGAGCTTGCATTGTGGGGAGAGAAAGAATGGACTGGATCCAATTGTCTTGAAGGTTTCTTCAGCATTCCACATTTTTCTCTTAGTTGTATCATACATGCCAAGCATCCTTTTAGCTGAGGTGTAACAATGTAAACACGCTCTCTACATCAATATAATCTTTTAAAGTTTTTTGAATATTTCCATTTAACAGATTAGAGGACAGTCATTAAAATTAGCTAATTATGTAATGTGGCTGTGTTCTGAATGCTAAACAAAATGCCTAAATAAAAGAGGATTTTAAAACAGTGTCCGCTTCTCAATTTATTTCTACTGTATACTCAATGGCACACAACACAGTACGAATTCTGAGCCTTATCCTCATTAACCTCAAAACTCATTATCTCATATAAAAACAGGCCCTTTCCATAGAATGTGTTGCAAAAGCTATGAAAAAAACCCAAACCAGAGATGTATTTTGGCACATACTCTGGAAACATGATGAAGTATTTCACTTAGAACTGTGAAATGAAAACAGAATGGCATAAAATCCTGAGTAAGACTCACTGCTAAAATGATTTTTGCATCATTCAGATAGAATAGTTATTCCTTATTCCTTTCTCTCATTTTATGAAACAATTACTCAAGATCCAGCTCTTCAAAGGCATGCAAGCAGGAAGAAGTCACTTAACACCTGGAGTCCTCAAAAGGTCCCCCCAAAACTGAGTAAAGAGGCTGAGTGCTTCTACTCTCATCCATTCAGCAAGCCTCTGTTTTCATCCTCCTGGCAAGGGCTTAATACCACAGAGAGCAAAAACGCAAGACAAAGTTTATTCTACGTATAACATGACCAACACCCTAGGAACAAAGACTTCTGATTTGGCCAATGCAAAGAAGCAAGCTGAGCCTACATAAAAGCAATGGGTTCTCACAATAAACAATATATACCATAAAGAAGACTGCTGGTCCTGATGCAAAAGATTGATCAACCTTTTCTGTCTATAAATCACTTTTGCTCCTTTGGATCAGAAGTCGTGAATCTGCAACTTTGGGTCACCTCTATCTTGGCGAAGACCAAAATCTAAATGAGGTGCCTGAAAACAGTTATCATCACGGCTCATTCACCAGCAAATAGCAGTGCTCACACTGCTTCCCATTACACCGGCAGGGATGGGGGGGAAATCCTCATCTCTGAATATGCGCGAACACCGTTGTGCTTTGCACATACAAACACCGATCTTTTACCTTGTTTGTGGACGGACACAGACCTGCTCTGCCCTGCTCAAACAGGGGTAGGGGTTTTAGACCACCACAGGCAGATTTGTCTTGATGACAAACCCTGGAATATGGTAACGCTCTTTCGCTCTTTGGTGTAAATGGTATCTGAATAATCTTCTCATATAAATAAACTACCTGGACTCTGAGTCATGCAGGAGCTTATCTATGTAATGGAGAAGAGCCAGAGCAGGCAATGGAGGTCCTTGTCCTTGTGAGCAGGAGAGCTAATGTCCTACTGAGGCTTGTCTGTAGTGGAGCCATCTATGGACACGAGGTTAAAAGGCTTTGGGTGGTTTAAAATTAATCTTTTTATTTTAAACTCTTGGGCTTAGTTTGGGGGGGGGGGGGGGGGTGGGGTGTTATTTGTTTTTCTGGTAGAGTTGCTTTTTCAGGGTGGTGGTGTTTCACTGTTTGTTTCGTTTTAAAGAACAAGCAGGCTCGCAAGGATGAGGCAGTGCCCAGAGAGCCCCACCAGCCCCTCACCAAGGGCACCACAAAGCCAGAGCACCCGAGTGCAGACTCTCAGCTCAGCCGGGCCGTGGCGGTGCATGGATAAAGCGGGTCCCACTGCTTCTCTGCGCCCCATCCGAGAGCCGAGGGGAGCCGGGGTACCGCGCACGGGGTGCGGGCCGGAGGGCACGGGGAAGGCGGGCGATGAGGACACCGCTCTCCGGCCGGTGCCCCGCGCCTCGGGGAGCCGGGAGGGGCCCGCCGTGGCCGCGGGCGGTCGGAAGCGGCAGCGGGTAATCCGCGGGGCCGGGGCGCGGCGAGTGGGTGGTCCGGGCGGCCAGAGGCGCGGGCTGTCCCCCTGCCCCGGCGCCGGGCCCGGCCCGCTCCCGCTCCCGCAGCTGGGCCGGAGGCGGCCCGCAGACCGCTCTCGGCACATTTCTTCATTTCTCACTTGAGTGCCCTTCTTTAGTTCCCTTTCAACTGCCCACTTTATATCGGCTTCATTACACCACCGCTCCATTTGTGATGTAAATCGGGAAACTCAGGGAAGTTTTTCTTTTGGCCTTGTCTACGGAAGAATACCGAGAGGTATTCAAAACGTATTAACACAAATCAATGGCACCAATAAAAGCAAAATCTCCTTAGCAACATAATCTTGATTGCAAAAGGAGAACTGAGAGCATTTAGCAGAACAGTGGCCCACATGGAATACGCATTTGTCTAGAAGAATGCAGCACAAAGCCTGAAAGAGAGATGCTGAAAAAATCCAAAATTAACTCACACTGAACAGTTACTCTTTTTTTCAAAAGTACACAATTGGCTACATTAAATCTATCGTGCGCTTTTCTGCTCAGCAACATTGTATCTACCGCTTTGCAAGCCCACATTACAACACCCGGAATGCTTCACAGCGCCGGGCAGGAGCACCCCTCCCCACCCGCACGTTGGGACATGAGCATGTCTAACACACCCTCTCATATATGTTAGAGACATTATACACACGCACATTATAAAGCGGCTGTCAAGACTTCCATACTAGCATAACCAAAGAGCTTAAAGTGTTTCATGCAAGGAAAAGCTGCCGGCTGATGAGAACCAACGCCATCCTCAGCAGCATGGCGAAGAGCAAAGACTTTCTGTTCGTAAGATTCAGGTTAACCAGCATTTTATACTGGATGGCCTGAAAAACATAGGAACCATTCCCATCCATGCAATTCACTTCTGAATAGGTGGCGTCTGCCTCAACTAGATGGAAACCCTATTTTGTTTGAGCGCACATGTGAATAAAACATAAAATCGTAGACACAGCTTCAAAATCACCATTCAACTATAAGATAGCACATTTAATAAATCCTACAGTCATTAGGGCTTGAAAAGCATAAAGAACTCCAAATGTCGACTTCATGAAAAGCTAGTTTGAAACACTTGATGCAGACAATGCCTGTAATTAGGCAACTCCAATCCTAGAGTCACCTAAATTATCCAAAATAATTTTCTCTCCCGTCTCCCCCACCCCCCGGCCCCCTTCAGACTAAAAGTATCAACTGGAAGTAAGATGAGACCATTGCACAATACAGCAGTTTTTCCTTTTCTTCCTCTCCCTACCACCCCCTCCCCCAACACAGATGAAAAACGGTAAGGCTTAGAAGCTAGGTTAACAATTATTTTATTAGTTTATAATACATACAACTTAAGAAATGTTTTAAAAAAAGTTATATTGGAGTCCATTCCAATTCTGGGTCAGGTCAGGAAAAACAATGTTGATGTATTAAATAATATTCTATAATTCAACAATAGATTAGCCTCAGTAATTTAGCAGACATGGTTAAATATTCTTAAATATGCATATATACAATTGTGCAGCCTTTAAAAAGTCCTTTTATTCCTATATTCTCCTCTCAAAGCTGTGCACCCTGTAAACACAGTACTGGCTTCCAAGCTTTGAGTCTCTCACCCGGACTTAGGATACTTGAAGAGGAATGTTACAATAGTGGAAATCACAGAAACCCTATTTTTCTAAACTGTGAGAGGAGAGGTGCTCAACAGAAAAAAATTAACATCAAGTCTCTCAATAAGTAGCAGCTTCTTTAATTTCCAGTTTTAGGTTAAATTATTGCTTACATGTTTTCTGCTTGAAATGGATTTTTAATATACTCCAAAATACTGGGGTTTAAGTTTTCCCTCTTGATGGCAACATCTTTTCAGTGACTTAATTACCATCACTGCTTCATACATTTAACAGGTCTTTCCTAACTACGCACACACAGTCTCATGCAATTCTCTGCAAATTCTCTTAAAGCAACATGAGTTACACAGGTCTAATTTAGCACACAACATTTAGGCACTGTTTTGTAGTTTACTATTCTCTTTCAAATTTATGTTTGGAATGTGCTCATATTCTGATTGCCATACTCCATCCTTTATGAAAAAAAGAATCTGGGCTACACTTTCCAAATCAGGAACTGCTTTGCATTCCCTGTTATCTCACTGAACCAAACTGTTCATTGACAGTATTAACCAGCAGGTACACTGCATATCCCAACAAGTTAGAAAGCCTATTGCTAGCATAAAAGGATCAGAGATAAACAAGTGGAGTGGATGAGTTAAGGTACTTATATCAGCACAATAAAATCAGTTTAAACATACAGCCACTAAAAATATCAGTTACATTGCATCAGAATATAACTTCTTGAAACATTTCTAAACATGACTTAAAAAATGTATTCAAATGTATTCAAAAACCTAAAATACTGTAACAAAAAAATAGTCTTCAGCTGACTACTAAGTCTAGTTTTCAACACCAGGTATACTTTCAATTATTAAGCTATAAATGAGGAGCAAACAACAACAACAAAGCATGTTTCAATAAACATTATAAAAATCTATTTGTTCGCTGAAAGTGAGCATTTGTCAATGGTTCCCTGCTCCATAAAAACTACAATTAACTACAAAAGTCTTACTTACCTGAACTTAAATTGTAATAACTGGATCCTACTTGTGGGCCTTAGATATACTGTCACATGACAGGAGCTGTCTGGACAGGTCAAGAATTTTCTTTGGAAACAATTAGCCATGCATTACAGGCTCCAGCTTAGGAAAAGACTGTTCTGCACTCAGTGCAGTTCTCATCAGCAATTCCATTTTGGTCTGGCTATTTTAATTGAAGAGATGCTGAGTTTAGAAGGAAGCCTACCTTCCGCATTATTGTTCTGCATGATAGCAGAATTGTCTATCAACTAGAGTATAACCAAAATAAATTACTAACACACCAAAATAAAAAAAGTGAACAGAAGTTAAACACACAATTACGTAATTATTGAAACGGACTGCTAGCTTTTGCTTAACTTGCTTCATTCAATACCACTTCATTCAGTTCAAAACTATTTCTGTCATACAGAACTCTTAAACCTTAATCCCCAAATCCAATCTTTTGAGTGTTGCTTCTCCTAATTCCTATGTTTCATCTTTGCCTCACTAAATCGTTCCTACTGGTCTGTTGTATTTTGATGAGCCAAGCATTTATGGATCCTTTTTCAAGGAAATAAATCTTAATGAAATATTAATGCGCTAAACAAACCAGAAGACTTTTTTTTAAAGGACAACTTCCATGAAACCAGTAAAATGCAGTTTTAGAAAAGGTATTACGTGGTAAGGATACATACATACATCAGCACACGTGTCAACATATGAAGTTTCATGCAAGGAATCAGGGGGTTTTAATTTTTCAAACGTGGTTTCTAATTCAGCCTAGACTGACAAGTATCAATGTGCAGAAAGATGAAAGTTCAAAAATTAATAAACTGCAAAGTACTAACAAAACAATGCAAATGGATATCTAATGAAGAATAAATGCATGTTTTCAGCAGTGAATTTTTTTCACTTCTGGAGTACTTCTCCCCTTGAAATTATTCTGCTTCCTTAAGCACAATGATACTGTTTTCTTAGTACACCAGTATCCCGATTCACCCAGCTGACAGAGAGAACTTTACAGAGAATAAACAAAGGAATTAAGAAGGTAGCACCATTAGAAATAATCACTCCATCCAAATCAGAAAAAAACCCCTTCATTTATCCTTATCCAACATACTTTGACATTCAGCAGCCTAGTAATACAGGGTAAAAGAAGCTCTCATAACTTTATATTGGTAACATTCACAATGGTCATGCATATTACAATCAAGTTTCTAGGGTGACATTTGCAAAGTAAGCCTTCATGCAGATAGGCATTCAGCTCATTAATTCCATGTTCATATTTCCTATTAGTCCCTGAGAAGTTAATATTTCTACCTACAATATGGCTATTAAAGGCATCATAATGATCATACACTTAGCTATTTGTCATGGAAATGCAACATGGCCATAGGGAGCACAGAAATTACAGCAAATTAGCAGTGATGAATACAGATTTCTGAAATGCTTTCTTTTCATAAGTAAGGTTGCTGAAGAGCAACATAAATGATTTCCGTCATAGATACAAAACTAGCCAACACCACTTACCCTTAATAAGTCAGTACTATGAATCCAAGACATTTGAGGCTCTGAGACCTCTCTAATTGAGTGTTTCCTTTACACAAAATCATCTGGATTTTCATCTAATGTAGGGTCATCATGATCCTTCTTTTAATTACTCAACAACAGTGCTGGGAGAACTTAAAAGAACCACGGATTTTCTTTCTTAACAAGTCTTTCACCTCTTCAATAAAGTGATCTCTTTAAACTGTTTGGAATTCAAATGGGGGTTTTGGTGGACAAATTGCATTATTGCCAGCTGCTCAAAACCCATAAACTAGGGGTCCAAAACAAGGAGACCAATTTAAAATTAAGACTTTGGGGTGGGGAGTGGAGGGAAGGGAATAAAGACAAGTTCTTTTTCCTTGGCTTCTGGCTTCTAAGCAGTTACAGGTTGCATTTTAAAGCTCTTCCTACAATCTTTGGGGCTAAATAATGACTTTCATTAAAAAAAAAAAAAAAAAAGAAACTGACTTTTAAGCCTGTATCTGAGAGACAGCATATTACATTTAAACACCATGGTCATGAGAATTACAAAAACATAATTTCACAAATTGCTTTAGATATTATAATTTACATCTAAGTACTGAAAAAAGATTTTACAAACTATCCTACTTCGGTTTAAGTATCATGGGAAATTTTGGATTTGCATAAATAGTTTATTAAAATTACTCTTACTGACCTATTACAAAAAATTTACTGACTTCCTGTATCTCCATAAACATTTTCATTTCTGGTGAAATTCGTCAATCCCAATATAAACTTCAAGTCACAGGTATTTAACAACAGATAAGCTCTTCAGAATTCATCATGTAAGGTCAGAGAGAAAGTCCTTCTCCCTCAGAACTTATTTCCACCTATTTGTAAAAAAATTAAAAGAATTTGTTTCTATTATATTTAAGTAAGGAAGAAATCTTTATTCACCAGTTAAAAATGACTACATCTAAAACTAAAAATTAGCTCTCACAGGGATTCATGGATGCCTTCACCATTAGTTTAGCAGGCTAAAGATGAAACAGGCATAATTAGCATCATTTGCTAATTATTATTATTTGCTGATTAATATCAACTTGATACCTAACTTAACTGTTCAAGGAAATTTGAAATAGGTAAGATTATTTGTAGGAATTGCTGAGTTACAAGAAGCTAAACAAGTTAGTATAATACAATAGTTATTTTAGCAAAGAGTAGGCTGTGTCCTGGAAGTCCTCCTATAGCTTCTGGTCTGCTCAAACTGTGCAATTTCATTTTTTGCCAAGTGAAAAAAGGTAGTATGAGTCTTCTCACTAGCAATCAAAATAAATAGATTTAGTACTTCAGAAGCAACCTAAAAAGAAAATCCTGACAACTGCTGCAGGCATTAAACAGCTGATTAAAGCTCCTGCCATCTTCAATTTCCATCACTGTAATTAATGAATTGAAAGGGATTGTATGAAAATGCTTTGTAACACTCTTACTAGGTGAGTGTACTACTTCTCCGGGAGAATACCACTTCTGAGATAAAATTCACCTCTCTATATATAGGCATTTTCTTAAGTTTCCTGCTTATACCTTAAGTTAGAGATATTGTTTTAAAAAAATATCCAAAATACCGTTTGAGGGAGTAAGTCTGGCCTCCTTACGAAGGGATTTAACTTTTTAATTGCTCAGAGCTCTACTTTGGATCTCTATATTACTTTTTAAAGAGAAAGCCACTGCTAAAATGCAGAAATGCCTGCTAACCAGGCCTATGACTGCTGATGCACCTAGACGTAGACAAGATCTTAAGCATCACCACTGTTAATATGGAAGCTTTACTAATGGGATACTCTGTAAATCTGTAAGCCACACTCTATTCACTGCTCTGGTCTCAGCACACATCACACCCAAAGCAGCTTTACTGTCGCTGGGTTTGGGTGCTGCTGGCAAGCTAGCTGTGGATGTAGACAGAACATACTATGGGATGTCTGAGTAGTAAACTAAGGCAAATAGCTGCTATGAACATATCACATGCCACTAGAGTGGAGAGATAGGTTTCCACATCAGTGGAAAACTGCATCCATCACACAAATTATCTCCATAATCAAATGATAATTTTTATAAAATCTAGGCCTCATATGATCCAATATGCATTTTATTGAAAACTGACACTTGAATAAATCAATATATATTTCTGGTCATAAATAGTTATCATCAGTAATCACTTCTGTTCAATTCCGACCTCTCCTCTGTACTCCAACCTCCCCAGTCTTTGCTGCCATCAACGTTAGGTTTCTGTCCTCCCACAGGCTGAAATTAGTCTGAGATTGTAATTACTACTTCAAGGTGAGAGGAGTGCAGCAGACTTAGATTTGTACTGAAGAAGAGGTTGAAATTGATTTTTAGAAAATTACAAACAGTTACTTTGTAGAGAAACCATGGGTAACACTCAGAAGACTGAGGCCAGCACAAAACTGGAATTTGTTAATTAAAAATCATATTCTGTCAAGTCAAAGAAACACCCTTGTAGGCTTGTATGAAAAGCTTAGCTGAGCTATTTTCAAAGTGAACAGTAGGAATCCACAGATGAAAGCTGAGCAAAGGATCAGTTTTGGGAACAGAAACAGAAGGCTTAGATTTAAGAAAACTTAAAACTTTCTAGACCACTCCCACTATGAACAATTTAGGAATATAATACTCACTAGGAATTTTTTACAGAGAATAAATATTTTGAAGACATAGAAAAATAGTTCACAGCATCAAGGTACCTGTAGTACATTACCTTGAAATAAAACTTGTATTTAAAAGATAAAAAAGAGAAGACTATTCTTGTAGTGGTATCAACTTTTCATTCATACAAATATTAAGCAGAGTATATCTGTTGTTTTCATATATTCACATTATTGCTTGCTAACACAACTGTACAAGGAACATGTTCTTAACTTACATCAATTTTGTATGCAGTAATTTTAGGTACTTAAAGCAAACTTTACAATATGAGAGTTACAATTAAAAAGAAAACCAAAAACTATGTGTGAAGATATGTACAACTAAAGTATAATCAGAAGAAATGAAATACAACTGGCCTGACCCAAGCATACATTGTATATCCAGTTAAAAGTCTTGTATTTGTGCAGAAAATAACCTTTGTAAACCAAAATGAGCAAAAGTAAGGGTGCAATAAATAACTGCCTAAGATATTTAAACTTACACTGTTGCCCAGTGCACCCTGCTTTGATTACTTTTAATACAAGGCATTTGCACCTGGAACTGTACTCTTCAAGAATTCTTCAGTAACTTTTTTCTGTTTATGTGGCTTTAAAATAAACAAACAAAAAATCCCATGGAAGGTCTTCTTGGGTAATTAAGTTTTAGTACAACAAGTCCTTCTGCACCCCTGTGTACAGGACCTGGTAAACAGTATGAATAAAGCTGGCACATGGCAATTGACTGAATGAAAACAGCTACATTGTAAAATGCAATAATAATATACTTTTGTGAACTTGAGTTTTACTAACCAGATGCATGCAATGCTCTCAGTGATTCTTCTAGACTGAGTAAAATAATTCCACTTGGCTGCCTTTTCTTTTTTTTTCATTTTTTAAAGCCAAACTTTTTCAGAACCAGTTGACAGGACTTCTTCATGAAAAGCATAGAGATTTCTACTAACAACATCTGGGTTCCAAAAATCACAGTTTTAAAAAGAACTTTGTCTCCTTCTTTTGCTGGAAGGGGCTAGTCAATATCCCAAAAAGAAATAAAAGTATTTACAATTGACTAGTCACTGACCGTTGTTTCTGAATATCTTAGAAGGAATTTCAGCATGTAAATGAATGACCAAAGGGATTTACATAATGTACAGTCAATCAGTTGTATCATATTGGGATAAAAAAATACCTGTTCACTTGTATATCATTTTCAGCTGTGTATTTATAGTAATATATATATGTACACACACGCGCGCACACATATAAAAGACTCCTTTGAAAATCAAGATACATTAATAAACAGAAGTAGCAAAAGTAAAAATAACTTAAGTAGTAATTAACATTTGTGTGAAATTACTTTGCAGTTTGACCAAATGCACTTAGAACGTAGTCTTATTAAAAAAAAACCCACAAAAAACAACTAACCAACCAAAAATAAACCAACACAAACATACACAAAGAAACAAAACAAACAAACAAAAAACAAATGAAACCACCACAAGATTCTGTAGAACCAATGTTATGTCACTACCAGGAGAGCACCAAGCAAGGCACCATTGGAAAGACAACATACTTGAATAAGTCTCTATAAATAAATCGAATGCTAATCTGGTCGAAAAATCGGTGTCTTTGGTAAAAATTCTATAAGGATGACCTGTATAAAAAGAAAACAAATATGTGTTAAAGATAGTTGCAATCCTATTATCTATCACAATGATAATTCACACGGGTTTGGGTTTGGGTTTTTTTTAGTACATCAAGTTGTGATGAACAGCAAAAATCATGGCATTTGTCTCAGGAAGGAGTCCATTAGAACAGTCATGTATGATAACTGGTTTGGGGTTGAAAATCAATATTCAAAGATTCAAATTCAACTGGAAAAGTTTGCCTACTGATATGAAACACATAAACAACCTGAAGTAAGCCAATTAGGTTAAATTTATTAACATGTTTATGTTAAAATTATAAGCAATTTATTTATTGGGGAAAAATTTATGAAAGAGATAAATGCATTTATTAAAAAATAAACAAACAAACCTCCTGAATGCACAATGCATGAAAAGTTAATTTTCAATTGCAATTTCACTTACTTCAGAATTGTTGCCACTTAATACAGGATTCTAAATCCTGTTTATAGTTCAATACCTGTATAAAAAAGTGTATCAACTTTTGCAAAGCTCCCATATCTACAAATGTTCAAGTAGTTAACAAGAACTTGATTAATGGTTTTGTGTGATTATTCTTATGGTCTCAATTAAAATTTAAACTATGTTTTTCTGAGCTAAGTACACTATAGGGTCCACTCCAGAACACAATCCAAGTATCTATCCTCTTTAAATAGGAAGCTTAAAGAAAATGGTGACTTATGCATGTTCTTTCTTCAGAGACAGTCATAACATACCAGCATGATCTGATTTATAAACAAATAAATGCATTTGGTAACATAAATAAGGATTTTATTTACTTTTAAGGGAGATTCACCATCTTAAGAAGTTAAAAATTGTTTCTCAATGTTTCTGATTGTAAAGGAGAATACAACTTAGCTGCTTAGAGAATAAAGACTTCTATCTCTGCAAGCATACCAAGCCTCAGAAAATAAATCTCCAATTTTATTTCTAAGGCAAGTACTTTTAGAGTAAAAACTACTGAAATCAAGTACACAAATTTAAAGTGACTTATTTTCAGAAGTGATGCAAACTGCTCAAAATCCACTGAACACTGACCTGAGTCAACCACTGGATTCTGTAGATACCAGGACTTCTGATATTCAGGCAAGTTTTCAAAAAGGGAGCAAGAATTAAAGCTGGAGCACTATGTTTATGACAAAGGTGTAAGATTATCTTGTCTTTCTCAATTTATTAAATTAATTAATTTAACATCTACTACAGTGGATTTGAAACCTTAATTTGGTGAAGCACCAAGTTTTGGGTATGAAAGTCTAATTTGAATCATCTGTGAATAGTTGAGGATAGGAGTTTATTATTTTACATTAAATCACAATCACATTAGGAGCAGTTTTTAAAGACATTAGCAAATCAGTTCACTGAAAGCAAGAAAATGTCACAGTGAGGTTTTATAAAAATTTTCTCATTAAGTATACCCAAGGATAATACCAGATGTTTCATAAATTGAAAATAAAATCTTTGACTTTTATCCTGTGAAACTATATGTCCATGCAAATATTATTACAGTAAGCACATCAACTGATTTGAAATTATATTTAATAGAATGAATATTCATCTGTAAATGCTGCTGGGCCGGAGTATTTACAAACTTACATCATGTTTTTCCCAATTGATTCTGCAGAACATTGCATTTGACAATGTTTCCTGTACAAAAATTAAGTTTTCAGCAAAATACAAACACTAAATTTAGGCAAAGCTTAAGTCTACTTTCTGAAATCTGATTTATTTCATTTTCATTCACACCCATATATCTAACCAAAAAAATTCAATTGAATAAATTTTACAAAAAGTACTTATTCAGTGAACTGAATAGGGCTATTCTATAAAAAAATATTTTTGAAGACTGTATTTCAGGCAAGAGATAAGATCTAATGGAGGGACATGGGAAAGGAGAAGACTAAAAGATAACAATAATTTTAATATAAATTTGAACTGTTGAATCACATTAAAAATTTGTATATGCACTGCAGCCTTATTATTTTAAAGAACAGACAAAATGCTGCATAATGCAAGATCACAGATAAGTTAGAACTAACGCAGTAGATATTTCTCCAAAGCTAATCTTTATTTTTAAAAAGCTAACCTTCCTACAGCCTACTTACTAAAGCACTAAAAGAAATTATGGAAATTCTAATGTTTCTTACATTTTAGCAACCTAATTTCACCCTATCCTATGTACTTCCAGGATATATTGAAAATGGAAATAAGAACAGCACCAGAAAGAACAAGTTGCAAGCTAAACAAACTGAATCCTACACAGGACATCATTCATTTTAAATCACACATAACTTCTCACTATATATTTCCAAGAAAGGTTTATGGAGTCTCAGCCAAAGACTGAAGTAGATTAAAACTCCAGAGACTGACTTAAAAATTAGTGACACCATTGGGAGATAAAGATACTTTCAAGATAGTTGAGGTAAGGGGCAGTTAAAGGTTTCTTAAGCTCCAACAGCTTAGTTGAAAGGTCTTCTTCCATACTTTTGGACTTGATTAGCATTATATAAAATAGCCATATCTGACTTGCTGCGTAACCAAAGTTGTGGTTATTCTTTATACAGCATCTAAAATTTCACACTCCATCAGCACATGTTCAAGCTATTTTATCTTGGCAATTAATTTATTATTTTTCAGAACACAGTGAAGCCTTGTTTTCAAGTCATTCATAACTTTATAAATCAGTCCTGCACATGAAACCATGCATCTGTGAACCGTAGAAAATCCTTGCACTCAGGCGATTAAGCTCCTGACACCTTTACTGATTAATAATCATGAAAAGAATAAGATCAGAAGCAAAATAAATGATCATTTAATAGAGAAACTCACAAAACAGCCCTTTAACTTACATATTCCATCATGTTATTCGTTTCACATTTCCTTTTGCTTAGTCTCCAATGCAAGCACAGCTAGACAAGGAGGAAAGAAAAAGAAGAAAAATGAGCTGTATTTTATTGCAGCACACAGACTAGCCCATTTGTTCACCTTTCATATTTTTCGTTCAACAAAAGCATCTGTTTCCATACTGTGCAATTCAAACTCCAACAGTACGAAGCTGCTCCCTGCGGCACTCACCTTGTGGTATAACCTATTGTTTTCCCATTCTAATAACTTCTCAATCGATCTTCGTGTCTGGAAGACAAATGAGAAAGAATTTTACTCTTGACTGGTTTTAGAAAAACTTTGTTTTGCAGCTGCTTTTGTGTGAAAAGGAGAGAGGTACAGGACAGTGACTGAGTACAAGGTGGTCTGTAGTACTACCAAAACTTGTCTGGTATTAAATAGTATCTAGAACAGAAACAACTTTTTATGATAGCCAAGTACCTTCTACTACTTTGGAACAAAACTGTTGATATGAATGCTCTCTGGTTCTTACAGCAGTTTTAACTTTTAAAATCACAGAAATTTCAAAGTGGTCTAAGTATAAAAAGCAGGAACACTGTTCCCCCAGGATTCGGGTCTAAATGTACTGCTTCTAAGGTCAGCATATAAACTCACAAATGTTGCAAACTATTTTGCAATGCTGTAGGTCAAGTGTAAATACAGAATACTCTAAATAAATGAGTAAATTTATATCCATATTTTAGTGAGTGAAAAAGCAAATGCAGAAAGTTACAGTAAATTCCACAAATAAGCAGTACTAGAAAGCAAACCAAATATTTAGGATTCTAAACGAAAGGTTTACTCCCTGTGTCATCCACACTTGACACTTCAGACAGAGAATCCCAAAAGCTTAAAAGCACAGCTTTTTAAGATTATGAACGCTAGAATTAAGGGACATTCTGTGCTGCAGAGTTTCACAGCATTTTGAATATAATTATTCAGTTATATTTACATTTGAGAAATACATCTGACATTTATGGTCATTTGACTGCCAGAATATATATTGCTTAGCTCTAAATGGGATTTGCTACAGACAGTGAATAAAAAGAGGGTAATTCATGGTGCCAGGTGTTAAGATGAGACCAACAGAGCTGCAGGTGCAAAAGGACGGAGCAACGACAAGGATCAAATACAACTTAGTGCAGCTGCAGCTTCCTTACAAGGCAGAGAGGGGTGAGGGGAAAGGATGAGAAAGCATCTTGCTGTTATTACTACAAAATACTAATACTGTAAATGAACCTTAACCAAACAAAATGCTGTCATGAGAAACAAAAATGTCTGAGTAAAATAAAAATTAGACAACAAATTATTCATTTCCCCCAAATATTAACATCTTGGTTTTCAAACATCCTCTAGTTTAATACTGAAGCAGTTGTGAAGAAACACAGCTAAGCATGTACTGTGGTCACATGATTAAAAATTAGATCATTGCTATCTATCAGTATTCATTACAGCAAATTTTTTAATTAGGTTTTATTTTAAAACCACAAGCCAAGGAATTATCAAAAGGTGGACATGCCAGTGACTAATTTATCACATCAATTGGAAATTGAGTATTTTTGAGGTTATTCTTATTATTATGTTTTTAAAGACAGTGCCCTTTAACAATAATCAGTAGACCTCACTTGTTTCTTTGTAAAGATAGCCTTTTAGAGTCTGCTCTCCTTTTAAATGAAAATAGGGCAGCAGTTATGGTCACACTTTTGTTAATTTAGTTGCCAGTCAGCTCCAAATCAAAAGAAAATAAGGCTGCAGAGTGTAATTAACATTCAGTTCAGTCGTTTTGTCCCTTGTCTAGCCCCCAAGCTTTGTTAAAATTGCCATCTGAATGCTGAAGGCTGTAGGGAAATCGATTTGATTCTAATCGCACCATGAAAAGAACATGATCTAACTGCTTTCAGCCCTCCGTAAATCTGTACTAGGTCTTTAGCACAATGCAACTTCCAATTTAAAAAGCACTGAATGTCTCGTCAATGACTTTGTGAAGAAAAAAGAACAAGGAGCAGACATAAAAATTCCAATAGTTGTTTAAGCATTAAAGTTCATTTGCATCACAGCAAACCTGAAAAGGGCTGACCTCTCAAACCGCCTCTCAGGTCTATGAAGTTGTAGCCTTGACAAGCTCACATTGACAGAGCTCATTGACTCTGAAAGGCTACTCTATCAATGGTGAAAAATGGCAATAGGTTCTACTCTGAGCAGGCATCTGCCTGCCCACCCGCTGCTAAACCAATGGCAAAACTGATTCAAAACCTGAATCTACCTTGTAATCTTCCTTTCCAGGACCTTTTAATAATAGATTAAGATCACTATACAATTTAATTTCATTGTTTGCCCCAAAGACTTTGAAAAACATCCAAGCTTTTCAAATTCCAATAAAATTACATCTATATTACAACACATAAATATAAATAAGAAATTGATAGGTACTATTAATTGGTTTATTCAAAGAAGAGGACAGTTTAAAGTCATTTGACTAGCATGAGATAAAAATACATGCAGACTTGACACCATGATTCTTTATCTTCCCAGAGCCTTAAATACCACCCACCCTTCCTACAGTATAATCTGGGATAGTCATAGCTCCCAAACACACCATATTATTAATATAGAAATGTTAATGAAAATTAGACCGTAAAATATTTCTGCAAACCTCAGAGCTTGGAATAAAAAGAAATTAATTAAACAGCATCACACAATTCACTATAGTAAGTTTTCTTCCTACTTGACAGGTGAAAAAAAGCACTTGCACGTGCAGCTTAATTAATCACTGCTCTTGACATCTCAATGATTTACAGTGAGGAGCAGGTGAGGATATACAAAACCAGAAAGGAACACTTGATTTGAGTGTTGCATTTCCAGCACACTAGGATGACAAGCTAGTATATTCTATCAATGGTGTACAGAAAAACCCATACAGCAAATTATTTGTTAGCCACAACAAAAGCACAAATTAAGTGGAAGAGAGACTTGCTTATTAGGAAGATTTAATACTATCCAGCTTTTAATTTTTTTTCTTTAAAAAACCCAGTCCAATATTTGAGCAAGAAAAAAACATGTAATTCAAGTACACTTTTCAGCATACCAATGATAAGAAAGTATGCTTTGTAACATATTTCACAAAAAAAAGTCTTCAATGCTATCCACAGACTCTTGCGAAACAGACCTCTTCAACTGTCTAGATACAATGTTTAATAAAACATTTGTGTAAAATAACTGATTCTTTAAAGATGTTCATGTCTAACAGTGTCCTTTGAAAAATCAGACTCCCAAAAAAACCCCAGCACAGAGTACACTTTCACTAATCTTATCGCTCCTGATTCAGTAAAAAAAGCTTTTCCCTCAAACATGGAAGAAAAAAAAAAAAATAGGCCTAAATATGAACTTTCCCTGCAGAAACATGGATAATTGAATGTATTACCAACTGCAAGACGTTTCTCTTTCATCTTTGCAGTGTCTATCCAGTTAGCCAGATGGAATTATGACCTGGACAGGAAGGCTGTGCAGCAACAGGGCCCCTCTGGCAGTGCATGACCAGGGACATGCACACTGCACTGAACTGCACCAGCAAATGGGCCAAGGCCCCCTCAAGTCCTCCAGTAAATCACTGAATGACTGGTACAGTATTAACAAAAGGATCTTACATGACTCCCAAAATGGTGCTAATTTGAGTACCCCCCTTTGTCTTTATTATGTGGGGAAACAACACAAACAGCAAAAACATGATCCTCCACTAACAATTGTATTCGTAGTGGTTTGGGAAAAACTAAAGAATCTCCCACTATGTGCATTTGATCTTTGACTTCTCATCTGAAAACATACATATACATAATGCACTATTAGTCCAATAAATAGCATGAGATTTTCAAATTCCTTCTGTCCTGGATACAAATTCGCATCAACCCACGACACCTTCATACAAAACTTTACCACAATCAAGTAGTTTTGGTTTTGAATATGGCCCTGAACAAATATACTTTATGCTTATATTTCGAAATACAAAGAGGCAACACTAGGCAGACTTTGTTAGCTTCTCACACAGCCAGAATTTCTATTATGCATCACAGAAGAAAGTCAAAGGATCCTGCCAGAGGTCAGAACTATAGTATCTCAGTTCACTCGAAGAGAGAAGTGACAGAAGCAGGAATTTCTATTAATTCTGATTACAAAATTTATACCCAAGTAATTTAGCTATCAGCACAAATGATGAAATTTCTGTCAGAAGATAACTGAGTCACATATGCACACTTGTAACATGTCAGAACATTCCCCAAGCCAATTTTGAGGGCCATAGTGGTACCACAAAAATGCCAAAGCTGTACTTAAAACAACACACATAACTGAATGATGTAAATCCGTGCTGAGAACGTCCTCATCTCAAACACTATACCCCAAGTAAACCAATATAAACTGCAAACCAGTAAGATTGCCATCTTGCTAAGGAATTCTCCATTTGTGAAGGGAAAAGACCACAAAGGTGAAACCTGACTTGATTTCAGATCCTGACATCCTGGACTATCTGCTTTCGTGCGCAGTAGTGTGAAAAGGTGTCTGTTCTACTGCATAGATGAACATGGAGATCTTGCATAATTTCTCCTATTAGTAGCTAGGATATTTCTTATTCTAGATCATTGTAAGTATGCTCATCCCAGAAGCCATTTCAACATCCATGCAAGAAAGCAAGTGAAATCTATACTAAACAGAATGAAGAAAATCTGGAAATAAATGCAGTAGTCTGGTGGTTTTTTTATGTGGTCTTGAAATAACTGCCTTGTCCAACAAGATTGCTATTGCTGCATCTTGCCTTCCTATATTGATTATTTTGTGCAGTAACTGAGTCCAGCCTTAAGCACAGATCAAAGCTCGAGATCACACAGAGAGAAATATAATCAACAGAATTCTGGAGCAGGAGAACTGATGATGTCAAGTTAAGTTCATGAAACTTCACATTCCAGAAGATAGCCCAGGGGATATTGTCTCACACGATCCATAAACTACCCTCATTTGTTCGGGTGAGTCAAATCACACCAATTACTTTCTGGAAAGGTCTCGTCCACCAAGCTATTTGCTGATATAAAGAGAAGCTCAGTGTTATTTAACACTACTGCATGTAACACTTTTTAATATCTTAACTCAAGATGATCCCTCAGTTACTCTGTTTGCCTTGACTGTCAAATTCCTGGAGTGTTTAAGAAAGCAGTAAAGCTATTAAACATGTACAGGATAGAGAAGGTGTACAGAAACATACACACCATGTGTATTATCTGGGAGTAAAATGGAGAAGATGTTGTATTATCACCAGTGTACCAATCAACAGATACCGAATGAGTATCTTCCAAAGGCATTTTGGTCTGCAGTAGAAACACTTGGCCGAGAGAAACTATCAAAGAAAGCTCCTAGAAGTTGACTAAAGTCCTCTGTAAGTTTCCTCTTGAATATACAAAATCCAAAAGATTCAAGATATTTTAGCCACTGGATATTTAGCTGTCCTACAAGAGCTAAGTCACCAACTACGTGTTGCTAGCAACTTTCTGTAAGGAGGGAACACTGATTAGAGGCAACCATTTGTGAAAATTTCATAATATAGAGAAGCCTTGTAACAGAAATAGTTTTGGCCTTGGCAAAAATAACACACTTCCCTTAAGAAGGCCTTGAAATGTGGTGAAAAACACATTTCACAGGCAGACAGGTGTTGAACTGATCCATGAAGCATTATGACTACACTTAATGTTGTTACTTGAACTTTTAAATAAAGATTTGTAACTCATTCATTCTAGGATTAAATTCAAGGTCTGATTCTGTCACACGGAAACAAAACACATGAAGCTCTGATCCTTCCAAGCAAATTATTCAAATCTAGCCATGACAAACTAAACCATCCACCTCCTGCTGAAGGACATTCTCACAGAAAAGGCCACAGAAAATGAACACGTAAAATGGAATTGACCGTAACAGGGATGAAAATAGGATCAAATCTCCACCAAAGAACTCATCTGGTGTCATTCTCTGTGGGAAATTTTACACTGAACATGAATAATAATTTCACCTCCATCTCCTCTTTTAAGGTTACAGAGAAGTTAATTTTGGCACCTATGGGTTTTTTTCCAAAACATCCAGGACTATGCTATGGAAAATAGTTCAAGGCCAGTGTCGGTTGAGAAGCTAAAGGATCTCTGGTTACATCTCTATTAAGAAATGAAACTATGCCCAGAAACATTCCCATTCATTTCAAGCCAGCTGGCAGGGAACAGCTTACATCTCTATCAGTAAATTTTCATAACCTCCAAACCACTCACAGTGCCTAAAGCATTCTGATAATGCCTACGAATTGCTACAAAATACAGACCCAAAGCCTGCCAGGGACCCTTCTAAAAGTACAAATCATAAAGCTCCAGTTCCAAGGAACACTCCCAGGTTTAGTTTATTAGTACATAGGAATCCTATGACTCCTGCTGTTAGGAGTGTCTAAGGGCAGTAGCCAAGAATGGGAGAGAAGCTACATAGCCAGAAAGACTGAAAGGCAGCACAACCTAACAAAACTCTGTAGAAGACTGCAAAATCTATCACTTCACTAGTCTGCATGCTGAAGAGAATGATCCCTCTCAAAGGGAAAGCCTTTGCAGTCCTTTGTACATCTGAGGGCTGAATCAGAAAAATACTTGGTTGATCCTGTAGCTACTTTACCAATTTAGTGAAAATAAATTTGGCAACTTATTATTTTCCATCATCATCACTTCGGTAATTTATTCCAAAATTCAGCAAAAAATATTTTTATGAACTACAAAATTAGAAGTAGCTGGTCGCTTCACTCTTTACATGTGTTTGGTATGGTACAAGATTTATTAACTCCTTCACTCTTCTCTCTTGTAGAACTGCACCCCTAATCCTCCCAACTGTTTTGTCAGCAGTAATAGTTCTTGAACTACTGTTTTCTTCATTAAATAACTTTATATATAGTGCTTGAGTTACTGAGAATGCTGCACTTAGCAGAAAATGACACTTTATTGTGATTTGTTTTAATAATGTGGAAAAGTGAATACTTTCCAGACCTAAGGTACTTTGAAAAAAAATCAAGAGAAGAGACACAGAAGTGTGTCGCTACTTCACAGTTGCCAGAACTTCATTCTGGTTTTCTGTTTTACAGAAACAGTCTAACAAGCTATTGTTCTGTCAAGTGCTTTCTACTTAGTTTAATTTTATCATATAAATTTCAGATAATTTTGCCTTCTAATCCTTTCCTCAACAGTGTTTGCATATGTTCCTTATTTCTAATTATCTTTAAGTTGCTAAAGACAGAATCCTAAAAATGTTCCTTTTTAAACTGATTTCTAAATCTGACAATTAACCAGCTAATTTTTAGCATGCTCTTTCAAAATAGCTCTATGCAAATTTCACCCAACTCACGCTTGTAAGAAACACATCAACCTGGGCAGGAAGTGCAATATAAAAAGCAACACTAAACCAAATCCACTGTGTGATCTCTTTATATACCTTAGCCATCACAACATGAAAGAGGCTATAACATGGAAATGTTTATTTTCCCCAGCTTGTTTTAATTAATATTAAAATGTTCAGAGATATAATTCTAATTACAAATGCAATTAATTTTTAAATAGCATTTAAAATATTCACTATACATCCCAGATACACTATACATTTAGGATTTATATAAAATTAAGAAAAACCAAAATCATAAATTTAACTTCAGAACATATTTTTGAAGTACTAAAGTGTTTGCATTTGATCTATAAAGAAAAACTAGCATTCTGTGATCTACTTTTATCCGTAAGTATTCTTCACACCAATCTTATTGTCCTGTCCTCCACCAAGTAAGTCTTAAAAGCAACTTAAAAGACATGGCAAAACTAGCTGCTCCCATCCCCCACTGTGCACCAACTCACTACTATACCCTTTAGGAAAGCACATGAAAACCCCGTAAGCTTTTGTAGGTTTCTGTCAAGGAAATGAAACTGATTTCAGATATTGAAAGAAAAATAATCACATAGGTATGCATGATGATTTCACATTTATTTGTTTCCACAAGCTTAGCTACTTGAGTATATGGACAACTTAATGACTCTTCTGACCAAATTTATAGTGAACAATATCTAAAGCAAAATATACCAGGCCTGAATCTTCTGATTGTTTTAAAGTTTCATTTCATAGTTAGTACCTTAAGAAAAAAAACCCAAAACCAACCCTGAATACATTTGAAAACAATGGTCAAGAATGCATATTTGATACATACAAGTTCTATTTTAAAAAGTTATGCTAAGTTGACTAGAGCCAACACAGAGATGGTATGTGCTCTGGTTAGGATAACCATAATAAATACATTACAATTTTAAAGATTCTTCCAAACTGAACTCCAACACCAACTGTTTATGACCAACTGTCATAAACATCATACTTCAAAAACAAGGCACCTTTTGTCTTAAGTAATTGCCTTGTGGAACACCTCAGAAAAGCATTATGCTATTAAAAGCACCTCCAGGGCAAAGTCCCTGGCAGATGGGGATAAGAGAAAAAACATACATTTTCTTCAGTTTTGAAAATAAATGTAACGTATTCATAAATTCAATAAACTGATTCAATGTATTTTAACATTAGTATCATCCACTGACAAACAAGACTATCAAATTTAAGAAAATTCATTCCAGCTCCTCCACCACATATTTAATTTATACTTTGGAAGTTGTAATTAGCTATGTTTATACAGCACTCTGAGAATGAACTGCCATGAAAGTGACAACTAATGATGAGGCTTAAGCAGCATTCATCAGCTTTGTGTGAATTCACAAACAAACAAATCACTCTTGAAAGTATTAGTACAGATCACACTGTTAAATATCTAATTCTATTCATTTTAAGAGATTGCCCATGAAGCATTTGAAACATGCAATTTACTTGTACAATACCAGCTTTTAAGAAATCTAGCAGTACTGCAATTCTATCATAGCTTTCATTGTTACTGTTTCTGTTGAAATTCTATATCCTATTTACCCATCAGGAACTACAGCATTTAGTTAATACTGAAAATGAGTGCCAATTCATTTGAAAAAGTGGCTTCAAATGGGCATGTCAGCCTGCAGTGCTTTTTGAATTATAATTCACTATACCATTCTTTTTATTTAAAGAACAACAACTTAAAGACTTAATGTTCATTTGTACAACCTGGAATTTGTCCCAGAAAAGATGGTGCATTCTATGAGTAAAACTGCTTAAGATCATTTATAGATCTGCAAACGAGGGACTGCACTTCCTGCAACTTTCTTGCAGCTTTTATTCATTAAAATTGAATCAAGACCACATAGAAGGAGAGAAGCAGTAAGATACGGAATCAAATAAAACACTTATTTTACTGCTGAAGAGTTGCAGGCTTTTCCCTCAGTGCAAACGAAGAAAGGAAACAACATTGTACAAAGACTCCAAAACTAGCACTGAAAAGGAAAAAATCAGTGAAGTCTTCACTGCATGGAAATGCACTAAAATTATATAATTAACAAACTTACAAACATCTGTGGCTTAATAAATTACTAATTTGAAGTACCTGCTGATTTAAGGAGATTAAACATTACTTTTTTTTTAAGGAGATTACCTTGTTTTTCACTGCACAAAAAGAATCATGTATTCTCATTATACACAAACTTTCAATAATTGTGATTTCAGAAATGGAACTTACATTTCTGATAACTTTCCCACCTTAGAATTGAAAAACCCAATGAAAAGCAGTAAATATACAGAATGCAGAGAACCACTACGAAAATTATTCTAACTCTGAAGCTGCAATTGACATTTTATCTACATGAACCATAAAAAAAAAAAAAAAAAAATCAATATTTCTCTGAAAAAGAGCTGCAAACTATACCAGCAATTCAAGACCAGGGTAGATTGATTCAGACTCATTAAAACAGACATTTCTTAGTTGGTCATTCTGAGAAAAATTCCTCCTCTATATCAAAAGTAAGCAATTCTGTAGCTGAAACTGTTGTTTCATTTAATAAGAAACCCTTTAAGAAACCCTCCCACTTGTTAGCTCACTATGTCTAATTCAACAAAACAAATTTTTCAGTTTTCTATTTCAGTAAATAAGGGCAAATATGAAAGACTTGTATACTTTTGTTGTGCAATAAAAACATGATCTGCATAAATTTCAGGATGGGAACACTCCCATCATGCTTTCAGAAATCAAACTCTAATTGCAAAGTCTTGGGAGTCTTTTGTAATCACTGCAGCAAAGGATATAATACAAGTCAGTTCCAAGTAACTATCCTTTCACTGGGAATCACAGAACATGGCTGAGCTAGCAAAGCTGTCTGAGTAACACTTCTCAGACAAGCGCAAATAATGTAAAAGAAGCAACCTTTTATTTATTGGTAATTTGTTATACTTGTTTTACAGTATGAGTACAAGTGGGAAACAATTCATTGTATCTAAAAATTAAAGTGAAGAAACAAGCATACATCATCATGGACCCCCAGCTCCTCAAGAATCCTGCTGTTGTGACTACACTTATAGCTGAGTTCAGCCAGAGAAAGGATAGCTAAATAAGTCAAAGTACGGAAGATTATTTGATCAACACAACCCTCTTCTGAGACACAGATAAAGTCAGACACAAGCAGTTTAAGAGTTCAAATGTGAGTAGTTCACACCGAATATATTAATCTTACGTATCAGCAAAATTGCAGCACTAGCAGCAAATCAAGGTACTCAATGAATGTATTTATTTTTTTAATTTTTTTTTTTTTTTTTTTAACTGGGAGAATATGAAGTTGCTTCTTGTCACAGTTTTACTGGAATCAACTGAGCAAATAACAGTCAGGAACCTAGATGAACCAGGTATTATTTACAACTGCTGGTTTTGCTGAGTAGCTCCACATAATTGATAATGCACTGTCTCTTACTTTCCACACTTCTAGGAAAGTACATACTGTTAGTTACCTGCACTTATCACAGCACTTTGACATAAACTGATGGAAAGTCCTAAGACTTTTTTTTAATGCAGAAGCTTGTGGATACAATTCAGTACTGAGATCTTACAGGGTTCAAACCCTCTTACCAGGTAAGAGGGATTTAAGGGACTTATATCACTTTATATTTTCCTGCTCTGGGTCTACCAAGACAAAGTTAAATCCACCCATACCTATACAAGCAACCCAAGTAGCAGTAACTTTTCACCATTTTTCTGCAAGTAAAAGTAGCAGTCCTGACTAGAATAATTAAAAATTCTTCTGCTTGTTTCCTACTAGAATTTCCAGACATGTCTTTGAAAAATATTCCACAGCATTTCCCCTTAACACTTCTACCAAAGAAAAATATTCTTTCCCAGCCATTTCCAGGATTAAGAGTTAGGAGTTTGGGAAAGCACTCTTTTCCCTCTCGCTCTGTCTTTAAGAACGCAAGTTAATTAATTCTTCTCTATATATACTCTCCAGATGCCCAAGAGACACCAAGTTCTGAGTTTTCTGTCTGTCTGTAAACACACATTCATTTGACGAGCTGCTAACACAGACAAGTGATGCTGAGCTGAAATCTCCATATTGATTTAAATTACTTTTTCTTCTGGAGTAATAATCAAACTGTCATCAGTGTCTAGTGCCACTGTGCCATCTACAGTGGCACGAGATACTTTTTTTAGGCAGCTGAGTCCTAAGTTTCAAAAATGCTAACCATCCAGTGCAGAAAAAGACACAAAGGTCCATAACTGCCTTCTGGTGCCAACTTTAACAGGAAAAATGCAACTTTTACTAATAGTGGGGGCCACTATCTAAGATGACTCACACAAGTTCTGTCACAAATCTGTGTCCATGCTCCTGCTGTTCATACTCTTTACAGGACTCTTTCCTGGAATGCATTCTATGTTACACCAACAATGACATCCTTATCTTTTCAGCCTCCTCTGAACAAACTATCCATGGCTGGGGTTTTTTTTCCAGATTTATCCTTTTGGAAGGAGCTTATCTTTTTACCTTATCCCACACAACTTCTCTGACTGTTGCTTCTCCAGGTTCCCATACAGCACCTTTCTCCTCAGCTTCAAACTGTTTTCTGACCCCAGACACTAGAGGCCCTTGTATTTTTTCTGACACTGTTTAACAATGTATAAAAAGTTGATTAGAGGACCCAGTCTAGAAAATGAGAGCTTGTGACATCAGCCCCTACCAAGTTACATCCTGTTATTTCTTGCAACATCACACAGAGTGAGAAAACTGGGTCAAACTTCCTAACACCAGAAGCATTCTAATTTACAAGTGAAACATGGACAGTAGCAATGGATGCTTCCCTTGTCTTTGTTACCTACAGTGCTAGGCCTTGAATGGTAAAGGCAGTCTTCTCTGCAAGCTAGTCACTCGCTTATCTGTTGAAGCAATCACCAGATTCTAATTTCTTCTAGCAGGTTTCTGGGCTATGAATATACAACCTTGCTACAGGATACTTACTGGTTTGCAACAGCTTGAAGACAAAAAACTTAGGCTTTGATATAATTCACACTGACATCAATATTTTTGTTTTGGTTAGTTTCTTCACAAACTCCAACATTACCAGGAGGCTTTTCTACTTTATTTTGTATACAATTAAAACTACCCTTAAGTAATCTCTTAAAGGGACTAAGCATTAATATCTTAACAGATAGATGATACAAAAATGTGTATAGGTTTTGTTATAATCAAAGTTCATCCTATAAATATTATTTTAGAATTCTTCATTAACTCTAAAAAATGATGATTTTGATAAATAAAATCATGATAATGTTCAGTGTACTGAATCGTACACAAGTTGTAGCATTAAGAGGTATTAGATAAGAGAGAACATATACAAGGCATGACTTGAAATGGAAAGATAAACATCACTAAACAGTGAGGAGATGATGGGGAGGCACAGAGACTTCTTGCAAAGTAGAGAAATAGAATTAGTCAAAGACAATTGTTACACACAGAAACAGAGGAGGTGGAAGGGTAGCCTAATTAACTGTACTGAGAAAAAGGAAGTGAAAACCAGGCTTGTGTAATGAGCTTCTGTTGTGAACAATGTTCTAAGTGCCAAGTGTGTATAGACAAAAGGCTACTTCCTAGTTCTTCATGTTAAAAAAAGCACCTTACTCATCTACAGCTTGGAAGAAAACTACAAAAAGAAAAATCAATTATCCTTTTTAAAAACTGCCTTTCTAACAAAAAATGTGGTTCCTTGGGGCCACAGCGTAATGAGAAGCTCCTCAAAAACAAACTGCCACTCATTCACTGCCAAATTCTGATAGTCTCAAACTGTATCACAGAGAAGATGCAACTATTAAAGAGTACTGAAAGCTGGTTTGATGCCTTCTGGAGACTGACCTGGAACAGAGGCTAGACAGAGGAAAAGGACAAAATAGGAATTTATAAAAAGGCCTTAATGGGTACACCCTGAGCAGTGCGAGAGGCTGGCCAGGCTACACCCAGGTTGAACCCCAAAATGGTCACAAAATGTGACTATGACCATGACAACAAATCACATGGTCTCACTTTTTGTAAGTTTTGGTCCATTAGCATACTGGAGTTAATTGTCTAATTATAGGTTCAGGTTATGAAGCTCTATACTGCTTTTCTCTTCACTTCACTGTTGTTTATGTTCTTGGGCTAGAAATTTATATTGATTATCCTTGGTCTCAAGCTAGAAAAGGAATTGTTTTGTCTACCTACTCTGTGAAGAGAGCTCACTAGCACTTAATTTGAAACCTAGAACTACACACTAAAATAACACAGTAAAATGTAAAAGCTAAAACATAAGGCATCAGGTTCAGTAAAAATAACTGCCTTACAATAGATGGTTCTAGGAGGCATTCAGCTATCCTACTTCTCACTGAGTTGGAAGTTCAAAGTCCTGACTAGTGTCTCCTGTAACTTTAACCAGTACAGCAGACAACTGAGACCAAAATGTACAAAATAAAAGCTATTTAAGGAAGTTCAAGCATCAGTTTTTAATGGTGAATGAGAAAAAAACCCCAAAAAACTAAAATGAGAACAAAGCCAACACAATTCTAACTAACAAAAATTATATTAGTAATTCAGCTTACTCTTTTACTGAGGCAGATAACTGGCCACATACTACAACCTAAAGTGCAGCAGCAGCAAAGGCATCCACATAGTAGCCATCGCACATTAACTGGAAGATTCTTCTTAAGACAACTGTTAACTCTACTGATGCTGGCTTTGAATTCTTCAGGTGCAACCTACAGGGGAAATGAAAAAAGAAGAAACAAACTAGTACTACAGCAGTGTAATTTATTACTTTTACAGTACTCTATACTTGGAACACTTGTTTTTGTAATAAAAACTCAACTCCAATTCCAAACTTCTATTCAAAGACACTCACCTTTCCAGTTAAAGATGAAGGAAATTCTGCTTCAAATTTGTTGCTTAATCCAAACCTGCAAAAAAAAAAAAAAAAAAAAAATAGATTGTATCAAAATTGTAAATATCCCTAACCCATGCCACAAATTACACTCGCCTCATAATACTCTCAGAGTCACTATCAGTAACAGCATTAATTTCAGGAAAACACTCTTTGTTCTTAAGAGTAATTCTTAAAATTATGTAACAAACAAAAATACACTATTGTACACAGATTTAAAACCATCTTGCTCATAGTCTCTTCTCATAGTTCTCTTGATACTATTGACTCTTCCCCAAGATCAGCAAAACCCATAAGCAACAGTGGCAAGAGATGTATGTGAAGTACTTAAGGGAAAGGGAAGCAGCTTAAGGCCACAGTTTGAACTACCTCTCTCCTGCACCAGTACAGACATATCTTGAAGAAAAGCTTATCCAGTGCTAAATAACTGTCCTAAGCAAAAAAATGGAATAAATACCAGCTTGATTTTCAGAAAAGAAATACACAGTAAGTTTCAAAACACGAAATGCCAAGTAACAAAACATGGCTTGAACAATAATTATAAATGTAAAGTTGTGACACAGTTTGAAACAAGCTAGAGTAATTGAATCTACCAGGTTTCACAAGATCAAAAGATCAGAAGAGTATCAGCTTATCTATTAAAAATGCTTTGTACGTTACAGTTATTTGGTTGGGTTCATAAATAGATGAACCTCAAAGAAAATCTGAATATTTTCTGGCATCTGGGCTGGGCACTAACATCCAGTAAAGACTATACAGATTATAAAATCATCAATAACATTATGTGACTGGCTACTGAATTGGTATACAGTCAGTGTAAAATTTAAGTTGTAGTTAAAAAAAATTCTGAATATAAACCAGAGCAATCTTATCAGATACTATTAACAAAAATCAAACTAAACTGCTCAAGACTTGAAATACTGGCAGCAACACATTGCTGAGTTGTACACAGAAATGCTTACCTGAGCCTTGACAGCTGAAGATTTTAAACACAGAATTTGCTTTCACAATCTGCTATTGAGCAGCTAGGTACTTCCCAGGGTTTTGGGTGTTTTTTTAGGGTTTTTTTCCTATAGAACTGAATGATCTGCTTGCCAATGGAGAACTTTGTCCAAGTAATCAAATAGGCAGTTACATGATAAGCTACTGTGGAAACCTCATAAAACCCAGTGGACAGAAAGTGGCAGACAAGTTTCTTTGTAGATAAATAAAAGGTGGTGAATTTTTGGATTCCTGAACTATGCTTACGTGACACAACTAAAGTTTGACTCACAAGAAAGATCTTTTGTCACCACTCATGATTCTCTTGAACATCAGCTCAATGCAAGCAGCAGCCACCAGAAATAGCAATAAAATACTGAGTACCGCTGGGAAAGTGATTAACACGATTTTGATTCTCCATAAAACCCTTATATATTCACATATTCAGTACTGGGTGCAGCTCTGGCATCCACATTTCATGAAGGACTTGGAGTTAGAAAAGGCAGAGAGAAGGAAAGTTAGTAAAATGAAGGGAATACAGCAGCTGCCTCAATAGACTAAGGCTGACATTAAGGTGGAAGAGAGAAGGCTAAGGGGGACAAATGATTAAAACACAGTTTCAGGAAGGCAATGGGTAAGGGGAGTGTTTATCACCAAATCCCACAACAGAGAGCACTGACTGAAATCAGTCAGAAATTGGTTTAAAACAGTTAAAATAAAGTGCAGCTAAAAATAAGGCACAAGTAGCTAACTTCTGGGTTTGTTTCCACTTGACATTACTGATGCAAACAGTGCCAACAGATTTGAAGCAAGATTACACAAGTTCCCTGACAAACACACTAAAGCAAAGACAGCGCTGAAGTCACATAGCTGTAGACACCAGACAGTACAGGAATGGACACCAGGAACAGCCAGACTTATGTGCAATCCATACACAGTAATGCCTGTTGCCAAAGTTTGCAGCAGCACACTGTGCTACATAGTTTGAGGCTGTAGCTGACTTTTTCATAGAGTCTTAAGGCAAAGTATGCGGGAAATTTTCTGTCATTGATTCCAGGCAGTAGAATCATACAAACATAAAATGATTTGTGTTGGAAGGAAACAAAAATCATCCAGTCCAATCTCCCTGTCACTAAATCAGGTTGCTCAAAGCTGCATCCAATCAATATTTCCAATGAACCAAGTGTTCTGTTGAACACTTCCAATGATGGTGCATCCACACCTTCTCTGGGCAGCCTGTTCCCAGAGAACAACCTTCATCCTTATATCCAAGATAAACCTATGCTCCTTCTGTTTAAAACTATCCCCATAGTCCTGGCACTATAGTCCTAGGCAAAAAGTCTTTTTCCACCTTTCTTATAAGCCTCCTTTGTACATTGAAAGGCCGCAATAAGATCTCACAGGAGACCTTATTTGCACAGAAGTTATCTACCATAATTCGGTATTTGTAACTAGAATAGTAGCTCTTCAATTCTATAAGTCTCTCAAAACTGGTGAAGTAACAAATGAGAATTGTTACACAGGAATACATATGGTAAATTTACTACTTCAACACAGAACAAAGGAAACTTAATGGAAACATTGCTACCACTGAAAATCCTGCTGAATACTCCATGACAGGAGGACCATCCATCCTTTCTTCAAACTGCTGAGCGAAACTAAGCGCTGAGGCAAAAGTTATGTAAATGTCAGAGTCATGCCCTATCAGCTAAGTGACATGCCCTACTTAAAATTGCCAGTAAGTTGAAGTGGAAACCAAAGTCTGAAAAAACCCTGGATTCACATATATTTTAGAAGCAGCCAAGCCTGGAGAATGACTCCAAGCTCGAGATACACAGCTGCTATCACAAGTCTCAAAACTAAAAGGTAACACCACTTTACTATATAATTAGTTTATTAAATCAGTATTTACGAAGTATTCAAATGTTGACGGCTTCATCAAACACAAACAATCATTTATAAAGTTCACAAAAGTCACGCCTGACAAATGCAACCCTCACTGGAAAAGCTCTACAGCTATCTGAAATTACAAACATCGAAGCAGAGTGAGGCACAGAAACTTCCAACCAATGTAGTTACACTTGGTGGACGTTATAAGCAAAGACTGAGAGCCTGTACTCAAGGCTTGTGGTAATGTTTAATACATGGTGGGGTAGTGAAGCTGAAGTTACCTCAAACAGCTTCCAGAATAATTTTGAGCTTGACACATCATCACCGTATGCAAGTAGTAAAAAAGGGTGACTCCATACCTTAAAAGCATACAATACATTGTAAGTAGTTACGTGATCTCAGAATTGTCACTCTTGACTGCAAGCTGAAATTTGGAAATTAAAATATTAGAAACTCCACAGAACACTACAACATGTTCAATGTAAATAAATAACTGCTCTGACAAAAAAAAAAATAGCAAAAAAGAAATCTTAAAACATTGGATGTCAATATTTTGGAGATGCATTTCCTCAGACAGCTGTCCTACCATAGCACCAGATTTCTTTAGTACAATACTCCATCTCCAGTGACACACACCCTTCTCTGCTCGCTCTATGCCTTTCCCACTTTACATCATGTCTTCAACAGATGCATGCTCACATCATACACAAGTACTTTCTTTATCCTTCCTGGACCTGAACAAGCAATTCTGGAACCTGACTTCACCTGAAAGGTACAGATAAATTCCTGCCCTTGTGTACAGTGGAGAAAGAAATGGTGAGAGGTGAAAACTTTAAAGCACAGAAGTTTACAGTATAGGACACAAGCAATTTGTAACCTTTTCCAGCATGCAGCTCAGATCATCCTAGCACAAAAAACTGACACACGTTATCTTCTTCCTCTTTGTTCTCTCTTATGGGGACACTAAACCATTTTTTCACTGCCCTTAACTCTACTCTTTAGGTCCACATGTTCCCAACCCTTAAAAAATAAATACATGTTTTACAAATCTTAACATGCTCCATGATTCCCACAGAGCCTTGTTTTCACTCATATGTCCTTGACACAGAGTAAGGTTGAAAAATATATTAGCAGACCTCAGTTTAATAATAAAGAAACTTACTTGGGTAAATACATCTTTTGTAAGATCTTTTTCCCCCTACAAAAAGTTACCTTGCAATAAGATATAAGGTGCTGTATAATAACAGCACAAAAAGGCATTAATCAGCACATTCCAATTGCTCTCCATCATTCCAGTACTGCAAGAATAAATCCAGTATTACTAGTTAATACAGTTTGCTATATATATATGGTACATGTCTCAACTGGTCGAGGAACAGAAAAACAATCACTGGAAAACACTATAGACATCTATCATAAATATTCTCTTCATGATTTCAAACACATCATGTACATCCACTCCTACCATAATATGATTTTAGAAACAAGTATGAAACACCTTGGACCTTCAGTTCAGTTGTAAGTAAGGATCTCTATTTTCACAGCACTTTCAAGCTTTTTGCCATTACAAGAGAGAACCTCAGATTTTCAGCAATGAGGGAATGTTACTCCTGTCTACCAAGCTATTAAAACTCTGCTGGTGTGAGAACAGTTTGACTGAATATTTTAAAAACAATGTTGAAAACAAGTATTAGACTTGCCTGCAGCATGCTTCAAACAGCGAGTTTAAGGAGAAAACTTGGTGCTAACCAAAATATCCACATCCTCAAAAGGCAAAGGCTTCATATGTTTTATTTGGATAATATTTAACTGCTTTTCTTTAATTGACTTTAGTTACTCAGCTTAGAAAAGACCCACACACTTCCATTCTCTGTTGGATGAGATCAAGTAATGGTAAATGTCTTTCTGATGTTAATATGAAGTCATAAAACTGATATATTTCAAATTCAACATTATGATTCCTATATAAGATCAGAAAGGATATGACAACAGACTATGAAGAGAGCTTCTGTTTAAATATACACACAGCAGAAGCAGTCAGCAACTCTTCAAACTGCAGAGCCAGGGACAGATCAATCCAGTATTTGCTTAACTGCTGATCATTTTTGTTAGACCTTCAAAATGCACATGAGCTTTTATACTGGCAAGACTAATTCATCACATACACAGGACTCGACCTATTCCTTATATCCACCAAATGAATGTTCTAAACGGGATCTAACTTTTAATAATAAGCTTCTGGATAATGACAAAAAAAGCTACAGGCTGTACAAAGGTAAAAGTGGCTGATGCTTTGTAGATAACTGTCAACACCTGGCACAGTAAAGAAAGTAGATGAAGATCAATTGCCTAATTTTGGAGGCACACATTGGTATTTCATTGCTCATTCAAAACCTAAAGGACAAGTACTTTAAGGAAGATCTTAAAATAATAATGAGCTAGTAACTATTAATGGACAATTAACGAGGTAGCCATCCTTCAACCACAAGGCCCTTACTAGTCACAGCCAATGCTTCACAAGCTTCCCCAACATTCCACTAACGGGCCTTCATCTTGTCTTGCACAACTTACCTTCAAGTATTGGAGAAGAACCCAGTGTTTGCCTCTGTTTCAATTGTTTATACTTTTCATTTGCTAATATGAAAACTATCCAATTGTGGTTTTGCTCTGTTTTTCAGAAACAGACTAAGGCTACTGGCTTATTTTCAGTGCATCACTGGTACAGCTTCTGTTCACAATAAACAGTCGTAAGCTGAACACACTGACTACATGCTTCTACTCCTTCCCAGGGCCTCCTTGGCCTCCGGCCCCATCTATGTCCTTCTAACTTTCCAAATGTCTCTCAGTCTAGCCATGCCTTACTTCCTGTTTTTAACCAGACAGCTAACTGCACTGCCCAGCTACTAGTATTTGTGTCAACCAGATAATAAAGCAGCAATGCGCCCAAGTGACAAAAAAACTTGTCAGGTCAGTATCTGAAAATCAGTAGAGTTCATGAGACTCAGAGCAATAGACCACAGTATTTTCAGCTTTTATGACTGTACTACAAACCCAGTTCTGCTGACCACTGAATACAAAAAACCAATACTTTGTACTACTGTGTCTTGTCTCCAGGTCTGTATTTCAGCTTCTGACACAATGCATTGACTGACAACTACTACACTTCAACAGAGTGAGCCTGGCAGAACTGATGGAAGGAATGACACCCTCATCTCTTACATTATTGAGAAGTACTATACGAGCCCATGGTCACTTGCTGCTACACTCAGATACCAAACACGCACAAAACAAAGTTGCTTCCACGTCAAACACAGTGAAACAACACACACCGATCACAACATAATTTTACATATAGCTATGTGACTAACTGATGCCTTTTCTTTGATAAAGTCCTCAGAGCTATATTAGCAGCCACAAGTTAAATGGGAGTGGGTAATAGGTAGATAAACAACATTGTTCAATAGTCCAGCCGGTCATGTGCCGGCACATACCTGTTTATACACAGGAACACAGATACCTTACTTCCTGACAGCTCATCATTTTGGACAAATACTTCACATTCCTCTGCCAGTCACAGCCCAAGCCAGTCTTGTTTCCTCAGCGCCTAGTTAGAGGTTTGCACCCGTCTGCGAGTCTCCAGGCGGCCCCCAGCTGCCCGGTGGGGCCGAGAAGAGCCCTCTCGCAGTTTCACGGACGTAGGAGAAGGGCAGCAGTCCCGGCCCGGTGCTCCCCACGCCTGGCCCCCGACCTGCCCCAAGTTGTACCCACGGGCTCTGCGCTCCCGGCCGCCCCCGTCCCACCGCCCGGGCCTCCTGCACCGCCCGCCCCGGCCGCGCAGGCCCCAGCGCGGCCCTTACACGGTGACATGGCCGGAGCCGCGCACCACCACTGGGTCGGGGGAGTACTTCAGGAGCTGCTCCTCCAGCGCCCGTTCCTCGTCCTCCTCCTCCTCGTAGATCTCATCGAAGTCCGCCATGGCCGGGCCGGGGCGTCCGACGAGCCAGAGGAGCCTGGGCGACACAACGGGAGCCGGCCAGGGAGGCAGACGGGAGGGGGCCGGCAGGGGCGCCCCGGGGCCGGGCCGGGCCGGGCCAGGCCGGGCCGGGCCGGGCCGGGCGGCAGCGGGGCCGCAGCGGCAGCAGCAGCAGCTGAAGCGGCAGCGGCGACTCCGGGCGGGGAAGCGCCCGTCACCCTCCGCGGGGGGAGGGGGCGAGAGGCGGGGCAGGAACAACAACAACAACATCCGGCCCCGGCCCGCCCCGCCCCGGCCGAGCCCGCCAGAGCGGCTACCGGGGCCCGGTGCTCCCGGAGGTACGGAATGGGTCGGGCTGCGAGCGAGCGAGCACGGCGCTCACCGGGTCCAACCCCCTGCTCAAGCAGGCTCTTCCTAGAGCACAGGGTATGGGATTGTATCCAGACGGTTCCTGAGTATCTCCGGTGAGGGAGACTCCACAGCCTCTCTGGACAATCTGTTCTGGAGTGTGGTCACCTGCGCGGTAGAGAAGTTCTTCCTCACACTGCGGTGGAACTTCCTGTGCATCAGTTTCTTCCCGTTGTTCCTTTTACTATTGCTTGGCACCCCTGAGAAGAACCTGGCTCCATCCTTTGACATCCTCCGTGCAGAATCTAATAGATACTGATTAGGTTCCCTCTCAGGCATCTCTTCTCAATGCTGATCAGGCCCAGTTCCCTCACCCTTTCCTCGTAACAGAGCTGCTCCAATCCCTTACTCATCTTTGTTGCCCTCCACTGGACCTGCTCCTGGGGTTCCACATCTCTCTTGCCCTGAGGAGCCCAGAACTGGACACTCCTGATGTGGCCTCACCAGGGCTGAGCAGAGGGGCAGGGTCACCCCCTCAGCCTGCTGGCAGTGCCCTCCCCAGTGCAGCCCAGGATACCATTGGCCTTCTTGACCATGAGGTTTTAACCCTTTGTTGGGCACCCGCGAAGTCCATGTGGAGGGGGAGTTGAGATGTGCTGTGAGCTGAGGGGTTGCCCACTGATCCCTCTGGCTAAGTGCAGGGAGATGGGGGGAAAGTGGCCTCTGGCCAAGGCTGACCTGCTCACATGAAGGCTGAGACCAGGTGTGCATGTCCCTTGGTGCTGTCAGTTCCTGGATCTGCCATTCCTGTGGCAGCCTTGAATCCTCCATGGAAAGCATCATGCTAAGACCACCGCAGAGCAGATGAACAATGAATTTGGTGAGCAGCAGCCCCTTTAGGACTACACTGATGAATGCTAAGCAGAAAACCCTTTAGAAAACTAAAAATAGCAGAGATTCTTCTTCTCCCTTGGTAGTTTTGGTATTTGTCAAAACCAAAACTTAAAGACTGGAAAATGCCAGTATGAGCATAATGGCCTTAGCAACAGGTAGGCCATCAGCTGTTGTGACAAGCTGTTGTGGAAGGCAGTGTGACATGGGATATAGTAGTAGTAGGATGACATTTTAAAACGGGGAAGCAGGCCTTTTTTATTTGACAGAGTGGACTGGTAGATTATGTACTCGCAGCAGTATCTAGTACATAATGTCAGAGGGTTCAGCCTGAAACAGTCAAAAAAAAAAAGAAAAAAAAAGCAAATCTGCTTATCACAGAATTATAGAATGGCTTGGGTTAGACAGGACATTAGAAATCATCAAGTTCTACCCTGCCCTGCTGTGGGCAGAGACACCTTCCACTAGACCAGGTTTCTTGAGGCCTAATCCGACCTTGCCTTGGGCACTTCCAAAGATGAAGCATCCACAGCTTCTCCAACCTGTTCCAACGTCTCACCCTCACAGTAAATGTAAAAATGTGTCTTTACCCTCACAGTAAATTTCTTGGTAATGTCTAATGCATGTTTTTGTAGATAGTCCCTGTTCATCTTCCTTGTAGGCCTCCTTCAGGTACTGCTAAGCCACATTCAGGTCATGTGAGAGCCTTCACTTCTCCAGGTTAAACAGCACCAATTCTCTCAGCATTTCTGCCTAGCAGAGGTTCTCCACCCCTCTAATCAACTTGGTGGCCCTTCTCTGGACTCACTCCAGCAGGTCCATGTCCTTCCTATGCTGGGACACTGGAGCTGGATGCAGTGTTCCAGGTGGGGTCTCAGCAGAGCAGAGCAGAGGGGCAAAATCCCCTCCCTCCCCTGCTGCCCATGCTGCTCTGGATGCAGCCCAGGACACATTTGGCTTTCTGGGCTGTGAGTGCACGTGGCTGGGTCATGCCCAGCCTCTCACCCACCAGCACCCCCATGTCCCTCTCAGCAGGGCTGCTTTTGGTCTGTTTTCATCCACAGCCTGTGTTGATAGTGGTGGTTGCCCCAACCCATGTGCAGCACCTTGCACTTGGTCTTGTTAAACCTCAGGAGATTCCCACAAGCCCACTTTTCGTGCTTGTCCCTTGACCCCAGCTCCCTCTGGATGGATCCCATCCTCCAGGTGTGTTGACCACACTTAGCATAGTGTCATCTGCAAATTCACTGAAGGTGCACTAGATCACTTTGTCTGTGTCATTGATGAAGAGATTAAACAGTGCTGTTCCCAATACGGACCCTTGATACCACTTACCACTGATGTCAGTTGGAAGCTGTTGACTCCTGGGTTTATAAAACATATTTTTTTGTGTTTTTCTCTGCCGGCTGTTTTCTGTGACCCGAGATTGCAAACAGAGTCTTTTTTCCCCAGCCCTGAGATCGAAGGAAAGGCCATGAGTCATCTCTTCTGATGTTCTCATTCATTTTTGTTATTTCTTATCATTACATTCTGTTCCTGACCAGCAGAGCTCTTTATTGCAGGTCAGTCCAAGGCACAAAACCCTGAATCCCCCACACACAGGGTGGTGTGTACATTTATACTACAATCCACATAATCAGTATTTATAATACTTCTCCAATAATTATTATCCATGTTAGAAAGTTAGACTCTACTCTAAACCAACCATAATGTGCCACCTCACTGCAGAACATGGAGCAGATGATGAAGAAGGAGGAAGCCCAAAAGCCACGTGGACTTCTCCATCTTGCCTTCACCTGTCTGCCATCCTAAAAACCCCCAATATCTAAGATTCTCACCCTGTGATAAAACTACACACTATTCTACTATCTAATACACACTCTTGAAAACTCTGCTTCATTCCAGAGCTTAAAAGCCCTTTTTCCATGAACAAAGGTTAAAAACACTGTTTGTCAGAGATCTTAAAATCTCTGAAACATGCAAAGAAATATTTCTCATAATTCCAGACTCCAACAGTTGACCTGTAGCCTCTGGATACAACCACTTTCTTATCCATCTCACAGCCCACCCCTTAAATCCATCTCTCTCCAGTTAAGAGAAAAGTATGTTGTGGGCTTTTACAGGCTTTACTGATGTCCAGATAAATGGCATCTGTAGCACTCCCCTTGTCCACTTTCATGAGTGTGAAGGGAATTTTGCATTTTCCTTTACTTTCCTAGTGCTTCATGTATCTTATTAACAATAGTCTCCTTTTCACATTAGATAATTTTTCCTTTGAAACCTGCAGTTCTTTTGTCCTGGCTTGTTTCAGTATATCATTGAATCATAGATTGGTTGAGTCAAAAGGGACCTTAAAGATCATCCAATTCTTCTGCCATGTACAGGGAATCTTCCACTAGACCAGATCACCCAAAGACTCATCCAAATTGCCCTTGAAACACTTCCAAAGATTGAGTATCCACAACTTCTCAGGGCGACACATTCCAGTGATTCACCACCCTCACAGGTAAGAATTTCTTCCTAACATATAATCTAAACCTATCGTGTTTCAACTTAAGGCTATTTCCCCTTCTCCTGTCAATACAGGCCCCTGTAAAAACTTCCTCTCCAGCATTTTGTAGGCTCCCTTTAAGTACTGGAAGGCTGCTATGAGGTCTCTGCAGAGCTATCTCCAGGCTGAACAACCCCAACACTCCCAACTTATTTTCTGTGGAGAGGTGCTCCATTCCCTCCAGTCGTTTTTGTGGCCCTCCCCTGGATTTGTTATACCAATTAGTTTATTTTCTGAAAGACTATGTTGCCACTCTCCATTACTCATAAAGATCCTCATGGTGTATTTCTCAGGTGTATACAAAGATGTGATGATGCTTACTGCTGTGTGTAAAACCAGAACAGAAACAGTATGGTTGTGACAGAATTCATGACATTGTCTTTGCTTCAAAGGAGAAAGCAGCATTTTGTGCTATCACACTAGTAAAGTGGGACAGTATTTCTATCATAAGCCACTTGTAACAGGCTTCATTTCCTAAATAACAGAATTCTACAGGATTTGCCCGAGTAGTAGTGTACTTTCATACTAGTATGCTTAACCTCATGTTTTGGTTTTTTTTACCTAGTTACTCTTCTTACATGTCTCACACAGAAATTGCATTTAGTGGGATTGATGGCTCATTCGTTCTGTCCAACAGTCCCGAAATTGAGAAAATGGACTGAATTTAATACTGGCAAAAGCAGAAGAAAACCCAGTGGTTTCAGTGAAGCTGTGCCTCCTTGTTTTACCTCACTCTACAGATTAATTTGGTAACCAGTTTGTTTTCAGACACCTGTTTCACAGTAGCAGAAGAATAATCAGGGTTAATGCTGTGCAGCACAGGAACACCATGCTGGAAGTCTTGGAAACAACATAGAAGGGATGGGCTTACCCAAATCACACTTAAGCCCTTGGAGCAGTGCTGCAGGGACCAGCAAATGTTTGAGGTCCAAGATCTCTGTGCTGTGTGGCATGACAGGCTTGGTTAGCTCACTTGATGGATTTGATATAAGACTTGAGATAAGACAAAGGAAGTCCCAAGTCTCCATCAGTTCATCACTTTAGGTGTACATTACTTTCCTAACAAATGCCAGTTCCCCAGTCTGCAGTTTTCAGGTGTTCAGTATGCGGCAGCCTTTAACAGATGAAGAGCTGTGGCAGGTATGATGTGGAAGTTCTAGGTTTCTAGGTTGAGGTGCCCATGATGCTTCAGCATGTGTTCACAGCACCTGGTGTGCTCAAAGCCTTCTGCACCGGGTTCAGCAATACTGGACCACCCCCAGAGGCTGCAAGGAGACTCCTCATTTTGTGCAGCTTGTCCTACCGCAGGAACTGAAGAAGGCAGATATCTCCTTTGTTTCAAGAAATATCAGTGAGTTGTCACTTCTCTTCCACTGCTGATGTGTCCCTGCTATGTGCCAGCCCTGCCACCAGCCATGTACATCCAAGTACATACCTTTACATTACAGAGTTTGCTTGTGACTGTTTTGGTGCCTACTCTGACCCAACACTGTGGGACTCCCATTTACAGTTCATTGTCCTTTCTCTGGGAACAGTGAGAGTAATTCCAGGCTCGTACTGATTGCATTTTTAAGCAACATGACTTTCATTATATCTAAATAAAGATGGTAGGCATAAAGTCCAAATTGAGGAGCATTGTGCTGTTGTTCCAGGTGGGAATGCCCTCCCTCCCCAGTGAATTTCCTGACTGCACTGGGGGAGAACTGACACCATGTACAGTTCTCTCTGACAGCGGTACTCATTGTCCTCAGAGTTGCTCTGTAAGAATCGCATATTAGTCTAAAGGAGACTTTAAATAATTTCTTTTTTATGCAACTTTTTTTTTCCAGTTCCCTCTGTCTTCTGATTTCTGCTTTTCTTTTTTTTTTTTAATTTTCCTCTGCTTTGTTGTTTGTCCCTCTCCTTTTTTTCTGTGTTTGTATCCCAGAGCTCCCTTTGTAATTGCTTCTTTCCCTTGCTTTCCTCTGACATCCTCTCAGTTGTTACTCACCTCATTCCTCCCTCACTCTTTGTCATATTTTGCCTTGTCTTTTCCTTTGTTAATTAGTACGTTGTTGGAACTTCTGAAGGAAATTGTTTCACGCAACAGGGCATCAAAGAACAAGCAGCAGGTGCGGGCGTAACCTTATTCTTTGAACTCCTACCACTACTCAATAGCAAAGCAAAGCTGGCAGGATCAGCTTCTCTTTCCCTGATTAATTAAGAGAACAGAGGTAGCAAGAAGGAAAACAAGAGTGGGTGGTGATAGCAAGGGAAGGGGGCAAGAAAGGATGTTACAGAAGCCAGAGAAGGAAGATAGAAATAATATACACTGCAGAGGGAGTTTAACAAAGCTACAGAAATGTAGCAAACCTCCAAGGGCACTCATACCAGGCTGTGCTTTTCTTGGTCTGCTCTGAGACCTGGTCATCAGACCCTTACCTTGACAGAGAGCCCCTCACTTCTGGATTGGCTCCTCTGTCCTGCTTAAATGTCCCATTGCTCTTGACAAATCTGAATAAAGTATATCTGATAATGTACACTTTTCTGCTAATGGAATCAGTGACCACCATGCCCTGAGTTTTAAGAAAACCAAATAAAATTAAAAAGAAATAATTATTTACAGTTTTGCTGAAACATGAAAAGGCAAAGTCAGGAACAGGTACATAGCTAAAAATAACACAGCAGAATTTGCTGTTTGTCATGGCATTGTATTTGTTTGTCTGACCAATTTCATTATATAATTTCTTGCTGATTAATTGATTATTTTGCAAAATTCCTGTAAACTCTAAATAAACTATCCAAGATTTTCTGTGCAAAAATCAAAGGGAACTCTTGACACCAATCCATTATGTTAATCATATTTCTGGTTTTGACTTTATGACGCAGGATTTAGTGAGTGAAAAGCTCCAATTCATATCCTTTTTTATTAGTCTTTTTTCCTTCTGTCAAGCAATTTATTTTATTTTCCTTTTGGTCCAGTTTCCTATATTGCATGAGGTTAATAAGACAAGTTTAAAAAGATACCTCTATATAGAATATTGTATTTCTGAAAGTGATTCTCTATAAGTCATAAGTAAAGTAGAGAAAGCATAGATTGCATGTAGAGAAAAAAGAAGATGCTTCCTTTTCAGAATTCTCTTAACATATAATAAAATGAAGAATAAAGTCCTTGTAGTTTCAAGTCTGTTAAAACTGTGGATGGGTGGAGTTGGATACTCCTGATTTTTCAAGGACCAAATGACTACACATTACTGAAGGCAGAATCTCCTAATCTATAAAAAATTTGTTATATGCTTGACTTAAAGACCTACTTGCATTTCACATAACCTACAGGCTGAATAATCTCTTGGCTATTTTTAGGCATTACATTGAGTTTTGTTTTCTTCTTGTAGGACTCATTGACATGAAATATACATGCCAACTTGTTTCTTCTCTTCCTATCTATATTAGAATCTAGTACAACATGCTGCTTGGCTTTCAGGGTTTTTTTGGCTTTTTTTCCTATAATCACCTCAATTAAACAGCAGCAAACAATTTTTTTTATTTTATTTAAGATTAATCTAGCATTGAAACTAATGAGTTTTATTCAGTGCTGGGAGACCAAAAGCATGAAGTCCACTAAAGCAAAATGTAAACAAAAACATATAAACATACAATGGAACAGCAAGTTCTAGGTTTTAAAGACATTCTTAAAATACCAGATGTACAATATCAATGCTTTCTTCAGGTCATCTTTAAGAACAGTATCTGTTAGAAGTACTGAAAACAAGTATAAAGGAGTAATGTGGGATGAGTCCTCTGCTGTATATATTAGAGATACAGATACTGTAACTTGTACTCTAAAAAAAATGAACCAAAACATACCCCACACCAAAATGGTCAATGGCAAATGCAGGCCTCCCCCAGCTGCTATTGGAGTGAACCATCACACCTCCCTGAGTACCAGCACAGATTTTAAACTAATGTCTTTATTTTTTATTGTTTCTTTGGTTTTCTGTCCTTCAATGCCTTCTTGTAGTTTATATTTATTCTGAGGACAGCTATTTTCCCCTTGGTAAATATGACTGAATGACTAAATTGTTTACTCACTGTCTTAAATAAACAGTGGGTGACTACTGCAACTGAGCTATAAATCTCAAAGTCACTGTAAAAAGAAGTAGCTTTTATATAATGAAATCGTTAAAATAAGATTTACTAATCTGTATTAAGGTGAAATGCCTTCATGTAACATATTTTAGAGAATTAGACAATGCCTTTGTCCATTTTTGCTTGAGAATAGAAAGTGCAAAAGCTTTTATCCTGCTTAAAGACAAATACCCTCTGCTATGCCACCCACATGTACCCAATCTGTTGGAAAACTAGAACTATGGAGTCCTTTAGGATTGAGAACATAATTCTTTGCCTGTCAGATTATTCTGACAAATTACATTATAATTACTTTCTCATTAGTTACTGTGACAAATGTTGATCTAAAGAGAACAGGGAAGGATATCTTTCATTTAAAATCATCAAAACATGAACAATTGAGATTTCCTCTGAATACTTTCAAGTTCATTAGTATTTGGGAATGCTAACATGTTCATTCCTATTGCATATAAGCAGAGATTTCTAGCACCAGTCTCTTTCAAAAAGGTCAATTTTTATTTCTTTTTGAATATCTTTAAAATAGCATCCTTTCTGCTTCCAAGTTGACATTTTTTCTCTCTGATAATACTGGACATGATCCCTAAATAATGAAATAGTAGATATTCTTATTATGAGTTGTTTAAAGTGTGAAAAATTAATGTGTAGTGGAATATATTACATTCCTAGAACATAATTTCCTCAAGGAAGGTAGACAACAAACAGCAATTCCAACCTCTGTGGTAAAGCATGTGAGAGGGGAATAATCTGCAACCTCAAAATAAACTTACTTTCCTTTCAAAGCAAGAGAGACATTGGAAAAAAATTGCCTTTCTGCAGGATCCAGTTCCCTTGAGTTAATTTTTGACTGCTAGCAGTCTCGCCCTAAGGATTGCCTGATGCAGCTCAGGGAAAATCTGTGCTTTATCCCATCACTATATGAGTGCTACAGTTTCTTGATGTACATGAGAAAATGCAACAGAGGAAAAAGTTGCACTTCTGATTCAAAGGCACTTTGTGATCAGATTCACTGCAGCTCCTTTAAGACATTGGAGCAGAATTTTGTTTCCCTCAAAGAGACTGGACTATCAATTCCAGCCTGCAGCAGAGAATTCAATCAGTGAAATATGGGTAACTGATCTGTTTGTACACAATGGCCAGCTTGTACCAGAATGTCCTTGCAAGCAGAAGAATAACCTATATAAGTTCTTACCCACAAAGGAATGGGAAAGCTGTGTTAGGCTTCCTCTGCCCAATTAGTTATTAAAGTACAATCAGATTCAGCAGACTCTTTGCAATTCTTCAAGGTGCCTTATGAAGCACTGAAAATACTGCAAGATGCTGAAAAATAGGACATTTTGGGTCAAATCTCAGTTCTGTGAGTGTCTCCCTCTAGCACCTTGAACAAAGTTGGTTATTTGAATATGTACACCTTTCCCACAGTGGGTGAATTACTGGCAGGACTCTTTATTAATTGGGACCCTCCTAGGGGTTTTTCCACTGGGTAATGTCTTAGCATACAAGTGTTGTTTCTATGTGTGCATCTAGGAAGTGTGATCATGGCTTTTATTTTTATTTCTTTGGTATCCTTGAAAGACCTTTTGTAGCTCTGGAGAATGAGCTGACCTCTTTTGTTCCCCTAGCCTGAAAAAGGTCATATTTTGTTTAACTAACCTTTGAAAACACCAGGCCAAATTCTACTCCCACTGCACCATTCAGAGTAGCTGCAGCGTTATTCTGTCTTACAGCTCTGAACTGAGAGTAGTATTTTACCCAAAGCTTTCCATCTTCTGACTTGTAACTAGTCTGTCTTAGTTCATCTGAGAGTGCAGACAGCCACACCCCTTATACACTGTCATGTTACTTGTATTCTAGACACATACATGTTTTAATAGGAATATTCGTTCCTTGGCTCAGCTGAAGTGTAAGAGAAAGAACACAGACTGCTAATGTGGACACAGTTGTGTCTGAACTACTCTTAAAACTTTGGACTCCTTTTTGGCTGATGTTTTTTCATCTGGTCAAGGTATCATAATAATTTTTTCATGTTTTTTCATCTGGTCAATGTATCATAGTAATTTTTTTGCACAATAAATTTGTAACTTACACCTTCATGGTTACATCTTCTACCAGTTTAGGTTCCAATACTTCTTCCTTCTTCAGAGGTTTCATACTGTTTTAGATTATTTGGTTGGTTTTAGGGAGTTTCTTTCATTTTAATGTATTTTTTCCCCCTAGAAGAGTGCTCTGAACTTTATCAAATGACTTTCAAAACTTCTATCATTCTCTATTATACTTTGACATAGCCTCAATATTATAGCATATTAAATAAGCTTTGACCTAATATACTTACACAAGGTCATAAAATATGTGAAATTAACTAAAAGCTTCAAATACAAGCTTGGACAATGTATTCATGAGAAATAAGAAGAGGCAGACTATGCAAAACTTTTTTTTTATATTTCTTTTAATAACAGCCTCCATTTTGGTTTCAATTGGACATGCTCATATTGTATAATTCTTCAATATGTTACTTTCTCCGAAGGAAATCAGGAGCAGGGTACCTCAAGCCTGTATTTCACTCGGACTCTGCTTCCTGAAACTTTTGGGTTTGTTCCTATATTTTAAATTGAGGATAAAAATACATGTAAAAAGATGAATGTGATAAAACACTGCTTCCAGCCACAGGCATTAGATATTTGTTTTCATATAACAGCTGCTCAGGCAAAGCTAAGACTATATTGTGAAAATGGAACTGAAGAAATGAGAGGATTGGTTTACTTCTTGTAGAAGTTTAGATTGTATCAAAATCAGACCAAAATTTATTCTGACTTGTGAAAAAACCTGACCATTTTGGCCCATATGGCTTTTGTTGCACATTGTAACAACAAATGTAAAAACAGGGGGGAAACCCAAAAAAAAGCAACAGTTCCTGTTGGAGCAGAGGCAGAACACTAAATAGGCAATGAACAGGGATAATATAGGGTAGAGGACAGGAAGGATGCAGCAGAACACTACTTCCACACTTGCTCTAGGTGCCCTGTAGGCCTTAGCTTCTAGGAGTACAAATCCAGCATATTTTTTAGACAACATATTCCCTGAAATAATCAAAAACTAAAAATTAAGTCAGTACTATTTCAAAATGGATGTTAAGCAAAGATTGTATGTGTCTTCAGAAAAAAATCCCGTAACATCAGGGACTGGTACATAACAGCCGGAAATGTCTCAAGTTTTCTTTTAAAACTACTTCTATTTCATATTCCCATTGGTAAATCCCACAAGGAGTTCCAGAACCTCATAGTTATCTCTTATAGTTAGAAGGGTTTTTTTGCTTTTTTTCCATGCTAAATTTCTACATGGCCAGAGTATATCCGCCTGTTTTTATGATGATACTCTCTCTTCCTTAGATGGCGTAGCTCTTCTCTCTTGTGGGTATTTACCTCACTGGTATAAACAAAAATCATGTTTCTCCCCCCGAGTCTTCTCTTCTCATGGGGTTCAATGTTCCTTTGATACTATACTTCTAAAGCTGTTCACTGGATGTGCTCTGACTTAGTTTTTTCTGAGATGGACATGGAAAGGTGTCTGCCATCACTGACGACGTTTCTCCATGCACAGTGTCATGGGCTTTGACCGTCTACATGGGTTTCCCCATGTATGGTTGGCATGCTCCAGAGTGCATATGCACAGTATTTCTGTCTCCTTAGTGCAATGGCCTTGCCTGTTCTGCTCTGTCATACCCGTCACCTGACCATACCACAGTAATGCTTTGTAAACCTGGATTAATGTGTCCGCATGCCCCAGTCACAATGTCGCGTTCAGCCGTGGAGCTCCTAGCTTATGTTGGCTTTGTCATTGCACTTCTCCCAGGATGGCACTCCAGCCTCCACTGGTACTGACTTCACCTCTTTACCATGAATAGTGAAGAAAACAAATTAAACAAAGTAATTCAACTGCTTCTGAGACTTATCCTTGAGGAACTCCATCGTAACGGTATTCCTCTCTGCTTTCTGAATTTGGAGGAGTGGTATCATCTCTCCTTAGCTAATTCTTTCATCAGTCTACAGTTCTTGAATCTCCCACATCTGTACTTTCTGTAAAAAGAAAGAAATTATAATCATTTTATGTGTTTAGATTGTGTGAATTGAACTCAAAATTTACAGTTTTCTGACTCTGAAATAGTTCCCTCCTACAATATGTTGATATGTTTGATGACCTCTTCATTTTTCTCACAAGCAGCATTGAATGTCCATTCCTGTTAACCTGGCTTTTAAAAATGTGGTAGTTCCTCTGGTAGAAAATTCAAAACACTTCTTGATCACTGTTGGGCAGAATGCTTCAAACTAACTATCGCACCTAAGGATCAAAATTCATGAGGTCTGAATTTCAAGGAGAGAAATGGAGTGGGATGCCTAGTATTTAGCACAGAATGGAGTGGGATGTTTAGCATTATCATGTTGTTTGTTGGATTGGGTCTTGTATCACTACAAAGAATCACTCATGTGTTGATCTGTGGTACATCACTGTAAAACCAAAACAAATCATGATAGGTGTGTTCTAGAGTCCACAGCAGCATTTGGAATCCTTGTTCTGCTTCTCATGACCTTTCATCTCCATCTCCCAATATGAAACTTCACTGAGGCTGCTGCAGGGCTTCAACTTTATCCCCTTTAAAGATACACCATCACAGCTTTCTCTCACATATATCATGTGTAACAGCTAGGAATTTTAGATGTCAGAGCTGTAAACAACAGCCAGTAATGAAACCAGGGCCCAGACCACCTGTAATATCTGGCCTGATGCTGCCCCATACCTGAAGAATGCTAGAAACATGGCAGACAAGACTGTGATCTCACTGGGCATTTTCTTATTTGGTCTTCTTCACACAATCTGTTGTAGAAGGGCACTATGGTGAGGAGATGCAGACAAAAGATTTTTGTTCCCAGACACTGAAGGGAACCCATCAAAGTGCTAACACTCTTTTTAAGAGGATTGAAGAGGCAGAGAATTAAGGCCTACATCCGCATATATGCGAGCAGACCTGACTGACTTAGGAAGAGCTTCTTGAATTTCCCACTCCAAATAAAATACGTAAGGTGAAAGCAAAAGATACTGAATTAGGCTGTGAAGAGAGAGAGCTGATGAAGGCTGCTGCTGGAGCTCATTGGAACTCATTCAAACACAGGAGATCATAGTCACCCTGAAGGACTCATGTAGAAATTTGCTGCTAATCGTGTGAATGAGAAACTTTGTGAACAGCGCCAACAACGTGGAGTAGCATCATCTCTCCAAAGGCTGGAAGGGGTTGAAAGACGTAGCAGGTTTCTCCCTAGATAGAGGTAGTCGCTCCCGCTCCAGCTGGAGCTCCGTGCCCCGCCAGCCGCCACCACCCACACTCCACGAGGTGCGAGTGGGCGCTGGGACAAGAGGGGCTCGGCATTGCCGGGAAGGGCAGCTGGGGCCTGTCCTTCCTGAGTGCAGGAGTGCCCCTTCATTCCCTCGGAAACGGCCCCATTTCCTGGAGGGGGGATGGGGTTGCCGTGCCAAATCTAGGTGGGTTGATTTATGACCTGGGATGGGGGCAAAGGAAATCTCTCGCAGAAGGACACCGGGAATCTGCATCGGTGGGAAAAGGGGAGAAGCTGCCTTCTCTCTCCTCCACAGTCAGCCCGTAAACCCTTGGGTGGCTCATTGGCCGCTGCCTGGCTGCGAACCGGTGTCCGGAAAGGGCTTCGCATCCCTGCTCCCTGTGGCCGAGGAGGAAAGGCGGATGCCCGAAGATGGGCAGTTCGAGGAGTGGTGGTGTCGGCCTCAACTTTGCACAGGCAGCGAGGAGCTGTACAGGCGGCGCTGAGTGCTCACATCCCCGGGGCACGGTTCCCGTTCCTGGCTTGGCCGCCTCCGGCCCCTGCCCTTAATGAGATTCTTTGAAATAAAAAAAAAAAAAAAAAAGCGAGATTTAATGTTACATCCTTATCTTTGGAGGAGCGGGGTTTTTTTTTGCCGCGGCGACGTCACTTGTTAAACAATCCGCGGCTGAGCCCCTGAAAAGAGAGGCATTGCACCCTTCGTGCTGAATACGCTTCTCAGTGCGCATAACGCCAGGGCCTTTTGATGTCTCACAATGCGTGTTACGCCCAAAGATTGTCTCTTTGGACAGATCTACAACGCTTGGCTTCATGTTTGGAAGTTAAATGGACAGCGAGGTTGTAGAAACTCCCACGCTTGAAGCTGGCTCAGACACTCGGTACTTTCGCCTGTTACTTTCCATGAGTGAAAGCGGCAGGGGTGGAGGGAAGGGGCTGCTGGTTTAATCCGTGCTCCGAGGCTAAAGGGAGGGGGGAAAGCAATCCAGACTTTTCCTCTCTTTTCTTTTCTTCAGTTTATTCTTTGGCAGCCTTAAAATAAGAGCTATGTGCAAAGCGTGCGCCCTTCCTAGGTAGTTTGTGTCTGGAAGTCGCTGGCAATGTTGCTGCTCCATGAAATCAAAATTTATGATTATTCAAATGTTGGGGACTGTGAAAAGAGAGGAAGAAAGAGAGAAAATTAATATTGCAGCTGTTCTTCTGATTAATGAGAGATAATTGCTCATGAAAAGTCACCCCTGTGGCATTTTGTTGTCTCCTGGATCTTTGTTCTTTTCCACTATTATTGAGGACTTTCTTGAAGACTAAGCGGTTCTTTTCAATTTTTGGTATTCAGAAAGTGTTGCTTGGTTACAGATAATGGAGAAATCTCGGGCTATATTGGGTAAGATGTGCCACAGACAGCAATATCACAATGCCACTTTCAGAAAAGGATGGATACAAGTTAACGATGCGCTTTCAATAAAACATTAATAGACTTGTTCACGCTTTTATAATGACCTCCTTAATGGGAGCGGGGGGCAAGTCCTGTTTTTAGATTGCGTTCACTTCAGAAAGGCCAGCCTCGGGATTGCCGATTACTTTGAAAATCTTGTAGGAAATCAATGTTAGAGTAGCGAATAAATGCGATTATAGCACAGGAACCCGCGGCCCCTCACTTACCCACGCACGGCTTTATTTTGAGCGGGACTTTCCCGTACGGGAGCTGCCCCAGCCCGGGGTGCAGCCTGCCCAGCGCCTCCGCATGTCACCCCGGTGTGATGTTTGCGACTACGGCTGCTCTGCAGGTGTTGGTTTGGGTTTGTTGTTTTGGGTTTTGGTGTTTATTTGGGGATTTTTGGTTGGTTTTTAGGTTGGCTGTTTTTTCTGCTCGAAACGTGTCCCCGGGCTGAGGCGCTTTCCGCTGAGGCAGTTCCTCCCGTGAACTCCGCGGAGATGCGCGCCTGAAAGCCGGCGCTTTCTCCGGGCGGGCATGGCTTTTTCTTCTGCCGGGAGCTGCCGGGGTTGGGGGAGGGAAGGGAAAGAGTTGCTTTTGTCATTTAAGCCGTGAATCTCTTCTACATAAAGGTGTTAGAGACATCTGGAAGAAAAGAGGGACCAGCACCCAGTCCTGCGCTCGGCGGACCAGGGGAGCGGCTCTGATGTTCTTTTTGAACTGCTCCACTTTCAAAAGGGGGCAATTTCGTTACATTCTCATTTGTTACACTGTCTTGAACTAAAGGCAGACAAAGCTATACTCTGTCACCCCGAGCAGAATGAAGGGAATCAAAGGATTTTCCCTTAAAAGGACTAATTTTCTCCTTGAATTATGAAAGTAATGGCTAGGTAACAGCCTGTGCTCTGTACCCAACTGCTTAATACCTTCTAAATCCTTCCACGTGGCTCTCCCAGTCGTAGCAATTAGAGCTCATTATAGGCTCATAAGAGCTCTCATTTTGGGGATTACTTAATGGACAATGAAATTTTATCGGACAGAATTATTGAAAAATAAAATTGTAACGAGGCCGATGTGATGTGGGCGCACGCCTTGCATCATTCCGCCTGGTTTGGGATGTCTTTGCTTTCAAATGACTTCTTTTCTTGCTCTGGCTTTCAGGGGTGGGTTTTTCTTAGTGATTTCTCTCTCTCTTTCTCTCTCCCCCTCTCTTTTATCATTGCATTTGGTTTATTATAACAATTACAAATTGCAATTTTGATCCGACTCTTGCTCTGTCTGCCTTCCCTTACGACAGTCCCCTCCCCAGATCCACTCTATCACTGCAGACGGCTTTTTCCACTGAGGGTTGAGGTTGTATTATTATATTTTCATTTGCCATAATAGTCTCTCCTAAAGAAAAACAAAACAGATTAAATAATTTTTTTTTTTTTTAAATTAAAATAAAATGCAGATATTAGTTCAAATCTTCTTCAGATGTACTTTGCTTTAAACGGGAAGAGCCGAACTAAAACGTGCCATGCTTGTGCACGGTGACCGTGACTTAGAATCTCACGGGCCCCCCCGGAGCTCAGGAGGTAGAGCCCCCCGGGTATCCCCAGGGCCTCGGCGGCGGAGCGGGCAGCGATCGCTGGGGCTCCCCGGACCTGGCGGCTGCGGGGCCTCGGCTGAGCCCTGGGCAGCAGTTTGGGGAAAAGTAGGTGAGGCTGGAGCCGACCCGCCTAAACCCCGCTAGCCCCTAATTGTTGTCACAAGACGCGGGATTAGCGCATTGCTGGAATAGCTGTCTGTTTACACTCAGGAGCCCCCGCCGGCCGGTAAACACTTTCTAATTGAATTCTAATCACATTCAAATAGCCACATAACAGGCCTCAGCTGCAATTCATAAAACTTTAATTGCTATCCATAAATCCTCAGATCACCGAGCGCGGAGTGTCCCTAAGAACGCTGTTGCATCGCGCCTGGCTGGGGAGGTGCGGAGGAAAAGGGGAGCAGGGCTAGGGGAGAGCCGGCCCCTGCATAGAGGGGGCCTGCACAGCGGCACTGCCCGCGGCACTTTGAGGTTGGGGATGGGGACGAGAATGGGACAGCAGAGCCGATCGAGACCTGGCCCCTCTCTTAGCACGGCTCGAGTTGCACCGCCAAGCCTCGCTGGTCCTTGGGACGATGAAATGCCTGCTCCATCAGAACGGCGCTTTTATTTTGCTGGGTTTAACAGCGGGAGGCTGGGTGTGCAGGAGGGATGGTAGGATGTCCGCGGCCGGCCCTTGCTCATGATAACCGCTTCTGAACACGTTTCGGCTATTGCTGCGCTCCCGAGTTTCTGTTCAGCCTCTGGTAATCAGGCGTAGTCCGTGTTTTCTGCTTTAGAGCACAATTGTCACTTCCCTCTCCCGTGTCAAGTGGGATGGGATCCACAGGCTGTTTTAAATGCCGACTCGCATCTGCTAAACAAGAACGCGATAGTCCTTCTATTAACGATAAGTCTCTTCTTAAACTCCCATAAAACAGGTCATTGGAAAATCGCATAATACGCTGCGAATACCTTGGCTTTGTAATACACTCTAAAATGCTTCGAAGCCACCGACCGTATTTAGCTGTTTATCCAATTTTACTTTGAATGATTGCTTCAGCAAACTTAGTGGAGATCAAAGAATCCCTCCCTGACATGTTCGCTTTTCATTAGCGCTGCACACTGCGGTCCTGGAGCGGCCGGGGAAGTTCGCTTGGAAGTTTTCCGTTTCGATACCGTTTGGCTGAGAAGTGTCCAGATATTTGAAGGCTTTGACCGTTGCAGTAATTGCCAATTTGGCAAGATTCACTTGAGGTGAAAAGGGCGAGGAGAAAAAAAAGCCACCCAACCCACCCTACGTGCAGACGTATGCGCAGACGCACAAACGCCCTCCATCCCTAACTTTGTGTACCTGGCTTCTCTCATGCAGAAAGGGCCACCTAAAAGTCCTGAGTGCAGGGAGTGAGCCGGACTGGGGAAAGGTGTTGGCCCCAGGCCCCCGTGGCATCTATGACCCTCTGGATGTTCTTTTGCTGGGGTGAGGGGAACGGAGTTGAACCACTTTTTTCAGAGCATTACCTGCTCTCACCTCTTTCTCTTCCGGCGAGGAAAGAAGCATTTTCCTCGGGGAAAACCCCCGAGCAGAAACTCCTTCCGATTAATTTCATCCCCAGCATCCTGAGTGTGTTAACAGAGGGACATGCCTGCGAGCGCGATGTGTGACGGGGCCGCCGAGCAGCCGCCCCCTCCCCGCTTTCTCTGCTCCTATAATTTATTTTAGGCGGAGGCAAAGGAGTGAAGTCATCGGGTAACGAGCAAGCACGCACACTTTGCCCCCCTCCCTTACCCCGCTTTGGTCCCCCCCGGCAGCCTCTCCTGCCGGCCTGGGAAGCCGGGGAGATTTAGATCTGCGAGGCTTTCAGCCATCACGTGTTTAAATACTTGATATAAAACCCCGGCGCAGGGGATCCAGGCGGGGGGACTTTAAGACCAGCCCTCTCCAGGGACCCTTTTGTTCAGCTCTCAAACATAAGCACCTTCTCGACTCGCCAGGACTTCAGTGGCAACTTGGCCAAGCAGGAAAAACCCGACTTTGGGAGAGCCGCCCCCGGCCTCGCAGCCCTCCGCAATGTCACGCTCCTTCTATGTCGACTCCTTAATCATCAAAGACTCCTCGAGGCCGGCTCCGTCCCTTCCTGAGCATCATCACGGCCAGGACTTCTTCATCCCTCTCAGCATGCCTTCCCCCCTCGTCATGTCGGTGTCGGGCCCGGGCTGCCCGTCCCGAAAGAGCGGCGCCTTCTGCGTCTGCCCGCTCTGTGTCACCTCGCACCTGCACTCCTCCCGCGGCGGCGGCGCCGGCGGGGCCATCCCTCTGCTCAAGAGCCAGTTCCCCACCGCCGCAGGCGAGGCCCAGTGCTGCCCGCGGACCGGCCACGCTCACCACCCGCCGCAGCACCCGCCGCCCGCCGCCTCGGTGCCCGCCGCCGCCGCCGCCCTGGGACACCCTGCGCATCACCCACCTGCCTGCGCCGCCACCACCTACAGCGTCAGCGACCCCCGGAGGTTTCACTGCCTCGGCATGGGTAGGAGCCCTGCGGCCGCCGGGGAAGGGGGGCAGCAGGAGAAGGGGAGCCCCCAAGGGAGAGGGCTGCCGCGGGTCGGAAAGCTGCTGGGGAATATCTTCTCTCTCTTTCTATGTCTGTCTGTCTCCCTCTCTAGCCCCCCTTCCCTTCTTTTCCCAGTCCCGCTGAAGTTCGCATTTCTCTCCCGTCCAGGAGGGTCCGAATCCAGCCAGATTCAAAATGGGAAACGGATGAGGACTGCTTTTACCAGCACCCAGCTCTTGGAGCTGGAGAGGGAGTTCTCCTCCAACATGTACCTGTCCCGGCTGCGGAGGATCGAGATAGCCACGTACCTGAACCTGTCCGAGAAGCAAGTGAAAATCTGGTTCCAAAACAGGAGGGTGAAGCACAAGAAAGAAGGCAAAGGCACACAGCGAAACTCTCACGGGAGCTGCAAGTGCAGCACCAGCCAGGGGCATTACCCCCGGTCGGAGGATGAAGAGTCTCTCTCCCCCTCTTCGGCTACGGAGGATAAAGAGATCTCCCCGTTATGAGCCCGGCTCGGAGCTCCGCTCCTGCCGCCGGGTCCCAGCCCGGGGCGAGATGGCAGCACGGCGGCTCACCTGGCACCGCTGCCCACGCACGGCAGCCCGATTACCTGCACCGGGCAGGCCCTCGCCGCCGCGGAGGTTTAATTGTCATCCGTTCGCAGTAATAGAAAGATATATATATATATAAAAAATATATTTTTTTCGGAATGTAAATGTTTTAGTCGTGAGAGTTCAACGAAAACGTTATTTATGTAACCCCAGGAGAGGGCACCTGCTCTTTCTAAAATGTAACATGAGACAAGGCTCGCATGGCCCAGGGTGCCTTCCTCTGTATCCTCACAGGCAATTTAAAGGAAAAAAAAGAAACGCATCTCGAAAGGCGAGACATAACCCCCCCCCCCAGAACCAGAAAACCTAAATTAAAACCTGTAGAGAACCTTCTGGACGGACTTCTTAACAAAAATAAGAAAAGACATAAAGATCGCCCGATTGGGTTTGGGACGGCTGTTTGCCTGTGAATAGTTTTATATAAAAAATTATATTTATATTTATTTAAATAAATGAGATCAGATGAGAATTTAATTTTTTTCTTCTTATCCCCCCGACTCCTCCTTCTTCCCATCAAGTGCCAGCCCAGTCGCGGCAGCGAAAGTGGACTGGCTGGGCTAGGTGCTTTTTTTTGCAGTCCTTGTCCTTCGTACGGTGAAAGCATCGCTGTATTGTCAGATCTGCGTAAAGAGTGAAAATAAAAACCATCAGCTACTAACACGAACATGTTTTCTGTTCCCCTGTGACTCGGGACGGCTGGGGGGCGGAGAAGGGGGGTACTCCGCTCCGGCCGGAATGCAAATACAGCCTGTCCTCTGAGTCCTGCAGCCTTGTGTTCCTTCCCAGCCGGAGCCAGCGCACGCCCTCCTGGCGACTGACAGCTTTCTCCCGTCTGCTGGCCCGGCGGCTCCGCGCTGGGGACACGCGGCTGCCGCTGGCCCGGGGCCGCCGATCACGGCACGGGGCCGGAGCGAAGGGCGGTCCGCCGGGATCCCGCATACAGCCCCCCGCCCCACCGGCTCTTCCCTCACCGAGGGGGCTGGCTGCACACCTCGACCTTTCACCAGGCTGAAACTCCGCTAAGTCACTATACGGGACGATGTTAAGCAGTGATCAGGGATTTTTTTTTTTTTTTTTTCCCCTCAGGCGGCGGAACAGCGTTAGCTCTTTTAGGTGTTGATTTCATTAGGCGCCTTGGCCAGGCTTAGGGAGAAGAGCTGAGTGCAAACCCATTATGCTGAGACACGGTTGAAACTCTCTGCAATGTATGTCGGCCCAGCCTTGGGCAAGCCATCCTCAGCTCCTTGCAGAAGGGTTTCGGACGGCTGGTGAGAGTGGGATGGACCTGGAGCTAGTCAGTCCCAAATGAACCCTTTATAATTTTTACTTAGTTCCTGCAGTACTGGCAGCCAGCAAGTCTATATACAGCAAGCAATATAAGCAAATCAGAAGTTCCTTTTGCACATCATGTTGTTTTGCTCACCTTTTCCTTGGGGGGATTTTCCACTAATCCAATATACACTTTTGTCTGCAACCTCTGAAACTCTGCCAAAATATTTTTCATTAATAGTTCCCTCAACAATCCCTATATTTGATCCCCAGCCTTGGGGCTTCAGCCTAGGGGTACGTCTTCAATTTGACTTGACTGCAAGCACCCTGGATTGTGAAGAGAGAGGCACAGTGACACTTGCACTGCTTGCCTGTCTTGGAGGAGAAGCCAGCTGCATGGGCAGGGCTGGGGTATGGTGGAGAGAGCCTGGTATGGGCACTGCCCCACAACCTGGACCAGCTTCAGGGCTTGGGGCAGAGTCAACACACTTGGCATCACAGGAAGGGAAAGGAAAGGCAGGGCTGAAGTTTCGAGCCTGGACTTGGAAAGCAAATAAAAAATCTCACTGGTACTACCATTTCACTGCCTGTGCTGACTACATCAGACACGTGCCAGCTTGGGATGGGGATGTTGGTTACCCCAGTGGCAGTCCTCTCACTTGCCAGGCTGGGACGACCAAAGAGCCACAGGCTTGAGAGCCTTGTGACTCCCTCCCGAGGGGACTTAATGGAGGGTGTGGTTGAGTGGGCTGTTCCCTCTTCCCCTAAAATCTGCTGAGGTGGAATCTGGAAACTGTGGGTTCTCTGCTTCAGTTCACCTGTATCTAACTTGCTTCTATAATCACAGTGGGTCTTTTCCAGCCTTGAAGCTCTGGGAGAAGGTGTTAGTTCCACAGAAAGTACTGCCCACCCTCTCAGCAGTGTCATCCCATACTGTAACAGGAGGGAGTCAACAGCCTGGGAAAGCAAAACTTTGCTGGGTAAAAAAAAGCATCGCAGTGTCTGAAATCTAAGACTGCAAAATTCAAAGATATTTTAAAACTGCAAAAGTACTCTTGATAGAGTGTATATGTTCTCAGTGTAATTCTTTGGAAATATGTACCTCAGTGAAAAAATTGATATATCCCTCTGTTTCTAGAAGATAAACAGTGAGATTTCTCTTCATTGAAGGATTTAGCAATTTCTTAAAAATAATAAGAAAATGAAGTTATTTTATCTTTCTTGTAGTAATCAATGCTTGCATGTGTCTTACAAGGGTTGGACGGTAATATCATCATCATCATCATCATCACATACAAACTGTCATTGGGACAATTGAGACAATATTCCATTTTATTTCAAAGTAAATATTTCATGTACAAAACTTTGGAAGAGACGAATGATGCAATGGTTTGCCCCGACACATCTCAGAAGGCTGATACAACCAGCTCGATCTGAACCTGGCAGTTCAAGTCGGTGTTACAGAAGCACCACTGGAAGTTGAATGTCCCGTGATTTGCAGGAAATGTCTTGTAGGGTTTCCACATCCAGCATTCAATGTTTTGAAATTCAGGCAAATTTATGTTAAAATGTGTTGGGTTTTTCTTCCATGCCCTCCCCTCTCCCTTCTTCTTTCTATCCATTGTTTCTTCCTCCCACAAAGTATGAAGTGCAATTTTTTTCCCCTTGCTCATTCAGTGCCTAAGACAGGCAGTGTTCAGCTCCCGATGGAACCACTCCTGGCGTAACTTGGTGGAAGAGGGGTTGCCTGTGTCCTGGGTGGATTTCAGGTATGGAACAGTCCCTAATGACCCTCAGGGTCACTTAGCCCCCCAGCAGCTGCTGCACGGAACCCCCCACAAGCAAGGATCCGCAAGGGGAAGGTTGTACAACTAAAGCCTGAGCGCTTGCACAAGAGGTGCAAGTCATGTTTGTGTGAGTGACCCTGCTACTGACCTTCTGTAACCTGTTGGATAAGCATCCCTCCAGAAAAGCTTTCCCCTTGAAATATTTATTTACTAACTGTAATTCTACTTAACTATTTTCAATTAAAAAAATAAAATCAGAAGCAGAAAACATCCATCTTGAGGAGTTTCCCTGACCTTGGTTTGCATGGCTGAGGTCAGACTCATGGCACTGACTTCTCTGGTTGTGGATCCCCTGGTTGAACCTGCTCCCATGTCCCGATCAGATGTGTTATCCCACAGGGAGCAGGATTGGCCATGGGCTGCTGGAGCTTTGCAGTGCCAAAGACACCACCGTGCCTCGGCTGCTCTTTCGACCCCTGCTCTGCAGTCCCCACAGGCGCTGCTGAAACCTTCTCCCACTCTCTGACCTCTTACCTCAAGGTCCATTGCCAGCATCTCACACCTCTACCCCAGACCTGGGGGAGTGGAGGCCCTTGGGTCAGCTCCTTTCCATCAGTGGTGTAGCTGGGACACAGCGGCAGGTATGCTCCAGAGATTCCCAGACAGAAGAGCTCAGTGTTCTGGCCGGCTGCACATCCTCCCTGAGTAGTATGGGGCCGGTCTCATCAGCCAAGCCCCAAGCACTCACGGAGAGGAGGGCTCCTAGGGCAGGGATCCAGGCCAGGGGACTGCGGGAAACTCTCCTTCCTCAGTACCTCCTGTTGGGGCTGGGGCAGAGAGGGGACAGTCTATCTCATCCCGCTGCATTCACCTCTAGTTCGCCCTAATTTTCTGCTCCCGTCCCTCCCGCTGACCTAGCCCCCCTGGGACACGGCCTCGGGTGCGGCTCCCCTGTGCCTCGTACTGCCCTAGCGGGCAGGGGCAGCCGAATTGGTGGCAGGGCTGCTCGGCGGCTCAGCCGCTGCCCGGGGGTCTTCCTTCTTGCGCGGTTCAGTCGACGGTACAGCCGCAGGACGAGAAAGTTTCTGTGATGCCCACGGGGATAAGATGGCCAGGAAGGGGCGAGTTCTATTACCACCGCTCCGGGACTCCGGCATGCGTCCTGACACCAGCTCGGAGGACGCGGACAGGGTGGGGAGCACTCCCATTCTGGATCCGGAGCCTAAATGATGACCGCATGCAGTCCGTCGGGAAAGAAACCTTGCCCAAAAAAACCTTTTTTAATTTTTTTTCCCCCCACACTGTTGCGGTTGCGTAAGTTTTCGCGGCTGCTGGAAAAGCACGTTAATTACGAGAGCGGGAAGCGCACCCCACAGCCTCCGTCGGCTGAACCGTGTCTCGGTCTGGGCGAGAAACCCCGGGCAAGGTTGGCAGCCGGGCCCGGGGGTCATGGGTGGGACCCCGGCCCTGGGAAGGCGCCCTCGCTGCGCCGGTCCCCCGCCGGTGGCGGAAAGCCGTGCGCCGTGCAGCTGCCGGGGAGTCCCGCATGACAGCGGAATAACAAACAGCCCGAACCCACTGTGCCACTCGCAAAACCTCGGGGCGTGTGTCCGCGCTGCAGCGCGCTCAGCCTCGCCGTGAAAGGGCCGATTTCACGCAGGATCTGCTCCGCGCCCCTCTCTGCCCCCCTGCGCGCTTCCCAGCCGGCCCCGCTCAGGGCGATGCGCCGGCCTCGGCCCCTCCACGCCTCCCCCCTGCCCCGACCCCAGCCGGCGTGTCCGGGGGGATTTAAGCTGTTGGAAGCGAACCCAAAGAGATCGGAAGCGTGTGCTGTGTGCTCTGGAAAAATAACTAGTTTCAGATTAATGAAGGAGTGACAATTTCAAGGCTAACGTTGGCACTGCCCAAGCCAGAGCGTGGGGAGCTCGCCAGGCTTTGCTTTATATTGTCTGCTTTTCTGAAGAGCAGACAAAGATGGATAGAGAGACATTGAAAAGCAGGAGGCGTATTTCAAACAGTTCAATAAAGAGGATTGTCACTTAAAGACAAGAACCATAGTGCTTTGATGACTTTGTATTAGCCTTACCGTTTCAAATAAGTGACTCTACTCTCTTTGCGGAATTCACCGAGTTTTAGTAGATGACACTTGAGTGAAGTTGCTTTAGACAGAAATGAGAGCTCATAACTGCGGGGTAAAGCTTCTCTTCGGGAGGGTTTTACACAGGGCACTGCCGACCCGAGGCTTTTTTCTTCCCGTCCTTAAATTAAGGAACCCCGCTAAAACTGAAGTTTACAATTTACGTAGCACCGCTGTAAGAAATAGGGGGAAACGCTCAGCCTCCGTGTGAATGCAAAGAAAGCGGAAGGGAGACCGAAGACCTCGACACGACGGCGACAAACGCTGCCTCCCGGCAGAGCCCAGCTTTACAGGGGCGGTCTTTCCAAATCAGTTCCTACACCCTCGGAGGAAGCACCGACACAGTGTTGGAAATAAAAGTTGTATGGAATCCCCCAGGAGTGTTCCCACGCCCGCTGGGGCACGGTCCCGCATGTAGGAGGTTCCACGGCCGTGTCCCCTCAGGTCCCCGGCCCTTCCCGCCGAGTTCTGGTGGGACGACACATTCCCTTTGCCCGGGGGCAGCCGGGGTGCCGCAGCCCCGGAGTGTGCGCCTTGGGAAGGCAGAGACGTCGCAGCCCTGCCGGGGGAGATTTTGCTGCCAAACTCGATAATTATTTTATATATATACAGATGTAAAATCTTTTTTTAAGATGAGGACCCCCGACCGCTGCAGCCCCCCAGGCTTTGAAGGCACAGCGAAAGGGCTTCACTGTGGGTTTGAGAGAACCATTTAGTCACTGTTTCATTAGGCACTATTTGAACCTTGCAACATGTGGTAATTTCTAGGGCAAGCTGAAAAGGGGGGATTATGTAGGAGGGACACAAGGAAATTAGCTAACGGTTAATTTAACTCGTTTTCTGGTAGAATTTTCGATACATTCCTAATTGACTGAGGAGGCAGGTGAAGTCTTCAGTTCCAGGCAGACTCATTCACGGTGAGAATAAATGGCTCTTTTTCAACTCTCACTGCTCACAATATATCATCAGGGAAAAGACATGCAATGAATATGTTGATTTAGGGGTTTTTTATCATTATTATTAATGGAATTACACCCTGCTACGCAGGTGTGAGGGTAAAACCTATACTGCGATGATCAGATTAACAATGAAATGAGAATTTTATTAGCTTTCTATGTCATATAGACCTGGATTTAAACTGTCAAAACAAGAAACAAGAGGAGGGGACAGATAAATCTGAAGAAAACAATGCCAATCAATGGGCAGAAATAGTAGCCTGAATAACAAATGGTAATCAGCTGTAATGCACGGAATATTGACACTCGGTCCTCTACACCATTTATATCAAATAGAGAATATATGATTAGTCCATAATGGCAAATCTCTTCTGAGTCCAGGGTTTGCCAATTAATCCTCACCACATCAATGTACTATGAAATCGGAACACTTGGTCGCAAGGTCCGAGTTTTAATAAAAGGTCGTGTCGGAAATAAAATCTGTCTGATATGCTTGCCGTGTTCGCAAAGGGAAAGGGATCCGGCCGGGTCGGAGTGTCCCCGGGGCGTCTGGGAGCAGCCTGGGGAGCAGCGGAAAAGCAGCCGTGGTCCTGCATCGGGCAGCTTCCAACAGCGGTGGGCTGGCTGGAGGTGACCGTGTTCAGGGGCCGGTGGGGTGGAGGTGGCCCTGTGCTGGGGGCTGTGGGCCGGAGGTGTCCCTGTTCTGGGGAAGTGGGCTGGAGGTGACCCTGTGCTGGGGGCTGTGAGCTGGAGGTGACCCTGTTCTGAGGGCGGTGGGCTGGAGGTGACCCTGTGGGGGCGGTGTGCTGGCAGGTGACCCTGTTCTGGGGTAGCAGGTGGAGGGAACCCCGTACTGGGGGCGTGGGCTGGAGGGTGACCCTGTTCTGCGGGTAGCAGGCTGGAGGTGACCCTGCCAAGGGGGGGCTGGTGGCGGGAGGCGTACCTGCGCGAGTGCGGAGGTGTTGGGCGCAGCCAGGCAGGACCCGCCGTCGCCAGAGGAGCCCGCCACGTCTGCCAAGGGCCCCTTTGTAACCTGCTATAGAAAATGGAGGTATTCTGCATGACAAAGGCCAATTAAGCTCGCTATTCAGGACTTCTGCAGCTGGTAGCCCATTGGGAGAGTGGGAGGAAATGCGAATATATTCATTATGCGAAGGGGCGGTGAAAAGTACCAACAACCGCGAGTCTGGGCTGGGTGTTGGGTATATTTGTTTGGTGTTTTATGTGCCCTTCCCGTTATCTATATATGTAATTTGGTGGCAGGGGTGGTAGGAGGAGGAGGGGCGGGGTGGGCGCTGCCCGGGGAGCACAAGTCCCGGCCCACGGAGCCCCCAGTGGGCCGCGTCTCTCTTCACAGCGGCAGGAGCATCCTCTGGCGAAGAGGAGCATGGAAAGCTGCCGTGAAACTGTCGATTAATATATTAGCAAAGCTGCCAGTTTTCTGTTATAATTCTCTCTCTCTTTCTTAATTGTCACTCAACAGGGGTCAGCTGTGAGCTGCCAAGGTTCACTCACAGGCTGAGTGGCATGAAACCCCAGGGTGGACTGAAGGCCATCCAAACAAAATACTGGATAGACTAGCACTAAGATTGACCCAGACAATTCGTTTATTCATTTGCTTTCCAGTTCTACCTTCCTGAGCCAACAGGCCATAATACATACATAGCTGTAGTTGGTATGTAAAACAGTTTCCCAAAGTGTCTGAGAAATAGCTTACATGTTGTAGTCATCTTACTCTAAATAATCTGACTCCTATAATAGTAGAGGAATTTTAGCTCAAACTTATGTGCCACTGCACACAGAACTGTGTTTGGGACCACAGTCTTCAGCCCTGACCACCAGTGCATACATGTGAGCACAGATCATTCCCTTTTATTCTGCAGAAGTGTAACATGACAAAGGAAACTCCACCTCTCCATGCTCCCAGTTTTTTCAAAATGCCATGAGGTTTAAGACAGAATGTGGTCAACCACACATGCAGAAGTTTCAAATAGCATTAAGCCAAGGAGCATAAGACATGTAAAATGCATTTGAACAAAACTTGATATTCCACTTTTTCTCCAGTATGTTTAGATTTTAACTAACCTACCACCCTTATTGTATTCTTCTGTAACAGTTTTCAGAGTAGTCATGGCCTCATACTCTCAGTGTTGCTAAAGAAAAGCAAGCAAACATCTCCAGATTAGGTACTGTGAAGGAGAGAGACCTTTATTTTTTTGTTTCCATTCCCTTGAAAGACCAGTTTTGGCATTTCATACATTTTCTGGAGTGGACAGACAGGGATCCTATGCTGATTTGGTTTGAACTAGTAATCATAAAGACCCACAATATATCTTAGATATTTTTTGCAATTAGACATGTGATTGCCTCAACCAAATACAGGAGAACAGTGTAGGTGAGTCAATCTTGCTTGTCTAAAATCTGTAATAACCCTGAGGGGAGCTAGAAGAGTAACAGAAAAAATTGCTACTTGATGCCATTAAGATCAGTTTTAATTTTGCTGTCATCATTTTCATGCATTCTCATAGTTTTGTTTTGAACTTGCATTTTTTGACAGTCAAATGAGAAGCCATAAGGAGGAGTGGTTTTCTGTTTGTTTGTGTTGTTGTTTTTCAGCATGAGCTGCCAATTTCATATTACCAGTTTAAAATAATTATTGAAATGCTGCTGTCATTAAGAAAAGATTACAAGAGTTTTGGGAATGTTTGTTTTCTCTTGCTAAAACATTTTTCGAGATCTGATTTGTCTTTTGTAATTAATGCAGGACAGAGTCAGTTTAGGCAATGTACAATTTAATAAATTGTGTCAGTTCAATGCACTACATTTTTAAAAAAAGTTGTCAAATTACAGTGATGTTGTCAAATTACAGTGAAGTTGTCAAATTTTTTCTCTTTTCCAATTGCTAATGAGCAAGTGATTGCACACAGAGAAAGTAGCTCTCAAGCTTTTCTCTTTCTTCTTTCTTAGGCAAAAGTAAAATTTATTAGGTTCCAAATTCATATTACTCCCCACTAGTTCACCTCAGCAATGGATTACTTCTTGAGATAGTCTCCTAGTTTGTGATAAAATGAGCAGACTTTTTTTATCTTCAGAACTAATTATCAAGAGTAAGTTTAAGCTAGAAAAATGATCTAGGGATGGAATTCAGAGCTTGCAGATGAACTGCCATTATAGATGACCGTGAGAAGAAAGAAACCCCCAGCTAGAGATCTTTTCCAAAACAGACACTGAATCCTTCAAACACCTTGATTTGGGACTTAATGATTTTGGAAGTATTCAGGAACAAGACTGAGATCATCACCTTCATACTTGGAGGGTTTCTTTATTGTCTGTTCTACAAGCATAGGTAATAGAGCCAGCAGTTATTGGAGGTGTCTCCAACAGGGTGGGACACCCTGTGTCCCCTGCCACAGTGCTGACCCAAGCCGCTTGATGCTGCTGAGATTGGAGCAGCAGTTCTGGAGCTCACCGTCCTGAGTGTACAGGCATTGTGCCATCAGACGAGCAAAGGGCATGATGCTACTTTTTGCATTGAGGGAAATCCTGTACAAGTAAATGAAAACAAATCCTGAGAAGTGCAGGCTGCCAGAATGATGTGTGTCAGCCTTGTTTATGATGGAATCTCATGGCAGAGGTCAGTGTTGTTGCTGAAAAAGATGGCCTTTGCCTCTGGTCATTCACAGTTCTCTGGCTGTTCCATGTTTTGCTCTTTTTTCTTTTCTATGGAAACTTCTGCCCCTGCCTTCATTCCATTTCTTGAGAAATATACAAAATCAGAGGATGTGATCAGGTCATCCTGTTTACAGCCCTGCACCTACATGGGAGGAGGGAACATCAATACATCTGTATGACTACTACACTTTTCTAATTGATATTGGCTAATAGATCCCAAAATTACAGGGGAGCTGAGTGGTGGGACAAGCTTGAAAGACAGATAGATGAAGGTTCAGACAGATCGCTGTCATAAATTTAGTCTCTTTAGAATATGAGATTTGCAGTATCATCTACTGGCAGAACCTGCACTCCCATAGCTACTAGGTCAAAGTTGAGACGGTTTTAAAAAAACGTAAATGTAGGCTTTGAAAGAGTTTTTCCAGAGGAAGACCTCTGCTGTGCTTGAAATACAGGAATATCAGCAGGAACCATGGTCTGCCTGAAGCCATAAAGATGACTTACTTTGGTGGTCCTTTGCCTATAAGAACTCAGGGGTTTTGACTTAAAAAGAAAAAAAGCTTGCATAAAATTACAGGAAGAGGAGAGAGTAAACATAGTGCATATTTAGAGCAAAGGACATTACTGGTCTGTTGTTGTTTTCATAACTGTTTTTTTCCCCTTGTTAGTCTTGTGTTTAATTCTTCCCATACTCTAAAGAGAAATGGAAGAGTTTCACTATTCTTTTTCCTTATGTTAGTGTGCTCCCTGATGCCCTTCCCACTAAGGCAAACTCCAGGGTATTTGAAGAAATTTGACATCTGAAACTAAGGACTATTTTTTGTATAAAAGGTAAACAGGAGATATAGATGTTTGAAAACTGTTTCTGTCTTACCCTAATTTAGAAGAACCAGCTTCAACTTCCCCAGCCTCTGCAGCAAGCTGCAGTCCTCAGCCAGCATGCCCCTCTCTGTATCTTCACCTTGGTTTTCCCATTTCATCTTATTCAGGTTTCAACTTATCTTGAGGGAACTTGTGAATCTTCTAGGTCACATTTTGCAGTAATAATTTAAAAAAAAATTCATAGGAAAGCAGGGTGTATTATACCCCAGCCTATTATATCATGCTTTCACATAATTAACAACACAGAAACAACTGGTTTTGCTGGATTTTTGTTATTCTCTTCTTCTTTTTTGGAGGTTATTTGAGAGTGAGATAAAGAAACGTTTCTCTTTCACCTTTTAAGATCTTTACTCTTAGGAAACAAGGGGAGTAATATTGGGCAATGGTTTATTGTTCTTTTGTTGGTTTTATACATAAATGTTCTATTACACATGTGTATGCACAGTTCTTTCTACACACTGAAAGGAACTATAGAAATCAACAGAAAATTTTGCATTTGAAAAGATTATTTACTAATCAAAATAGTATACATTTGCAAAGACATTTTTTTGGCGGGGGACGCTGGCAAACCTACAGAATTAACAGCTCTACAGATGGGCAACATCCAGGTCTAAAACAAGGAGTGAAAGAAGACATGGTCCAGCCAAGTCGGAGCGGGGCTGTAATGGGAAACTGTCATTGGACCAGTTTGCTCCAAGATAGAATTTGAACTAATGCCACCTAATGGAGAGTGGGAATCACTGCGGCAGAAGAAGATATTGAAGTTTAGGGTCGGTTCCGGGGAGCTGGGTGGTGGTTCCCCCCGGGCTCTCTTTGGAAGGTAGGGTGAAAGCAAAAGGTGAAAGTTGAAAAAAAAAGAAGTGCAGAACAAAAGCTTTCCCTAAGAAAAGGAGTATTTTGATTCATTGGTGATTTTTCTGTTCAGGCTGCCAGACTGTATTAAAGAGGGAACAGGAATGACCATCAAATCAAAGAGGGGATGGGGATTTGAAAACTTCATTGTTATTGTAGCTAGAAGAGAAAATGGCACAACATGAATCCATTCTAGGGGCAATGATTGTAAATGAGAAAGGGAATGGCACAAAGGTAACCCTTTCCAGTCCTAACAAGGTACACTTGTGTGGTCCTAACACCCTTTGGCTCTCTATTTTGTGTAATTTGCTGGTTTCTTTGCTAGAATGACTGCAAGCTTGTAGTCCTGGAGCAGTGAATTAGCAAATAAATTTTAGTCTTTGGAAAACAGAGGTTTCCATTGTAATTACATTAATGCAAACTAAAAAATATATTTTAACTGTTCTATAGCATCATGAAAGAGATGGTACAGTGACGAAAGTGATAATTTCTGTATCAGCCTATTCCATCCACTTAGACCACTCCAAAAATGGGATGTTTTCACTAAGATGAGCTGTATTCTCAGCAACAAAGGTCAAGGGACAAGCATTTCAAACCCTGTGCCTGGCTCAGATATGTGCAAATACAACTGGAGCTACAAACCTTGAAGTGTCCATGCAACTATAAGTTTGTACAAGCAAAGAAGGATGTACATGTAAATGGGATTTTGCTCACATACACTAACTAACTGGAGCAGAAAATAGCAGGAAAGTTTTGCTTTTAATTATTTTAGAAAGTGAAGCAGGAAGGTGATATTTGTCTGTGCCACTTCACACTGTTGGCCATTTCCCACCCTCTTGGGAAAGTGCTAGGAAGGCTTTGCTGGTTTGTAGGCACAGCTTGATGGGTTTGCATACAGTTAGACGAAAAGTGGAGTAGGAATTCAGGAGCGAATTACAGCAAGGGTCAAACAGATGCTTATGGAGAACCCCCCGGGAACTGTCAGAAAGCTGTTGACTGTTAGAGAGCTGCTAACGCTTAAAGCCAGATTTGGAGTAGGGCTGCAGCAGGACTGAGAGTTAAGTGTGGGACAAGGTGAAAACCAAGTCTCTCCAGTTAGGTGATTCTCTAACTCTCATGGTATGTTTTTTGTAGACCATTTGAATTTGTAAACAGAATTTGTTAAAAACTGATTAAAAGATTTTGCAACTACTACAGATATCTACGTATCTCTATATCTCTCTCTATATACTTGGCATATTATCAGAACACTCAGATATCCCAGTATTATACATCCTTTAGCAAATAAATGACAATTTAAAGGGCTACTTATGGGGGAAAATACACCTAGGTTAAGTTTATAATGTAAATTACATTTTAAAAAAATATATGTACTACAGATAAGGAGATGGGATCAGTGATGACTTCACTTTTAGGCCTCAATTAGGTCTTCCATCTAACACAAAAAGTATTTGTATTCTTCTGTTTTAATTATCCGTGCCAGAGGAATTAGCTATTTTTCCTAATTAGCATTTTTCAGTACTTTCTGGTACCTAATAACCTAAAAATGTTCCTTTTTTATGACCCTATTGCCCTTCTGCAAATACCTTCTGCCCTTCTTCAAATACCAATGTGGTATTTGGAAGTTACTCACCATGTATGTATAGCCACTGATCTCATGTTAAATTTATTATCAGTATTCTGAGTCAAATAGGTTTTGAAGCACAAGAGAAGACTGGAAGTGCTATGCACTGAAATAAATGCAAGTGATTATTTGAATGGACCACAATGCTTCTGTGCATCTCAGCAACGTAAGGGCAAAGTAATTTCCCAGATATGCAGATTATGAAATAGCAGGAGGTGCTGATGTGTTATCCAAATGAAATGTATTCTCTCTGAAGGTTTACATTCAAATGCAAACCTGAAGGGACTGATGTTTGTATTGTAGGTATCCACAGGAAAAGGAGCTAATGCTTTTATGCAGCAATGACATCGTCAGCAATGCTGTGGGCAACCCAGAAATAGCAGCACTGCAGGAGAGTTTCTACCAGCTTTCTTTTTCTATTCTTCTAAGGTTTAATTAATCGAATATTAAGCCTCAAGGAACCAAACTACTTGCTGCATTTGCTACGCAGAGCACACTGCCTCTTGATTCAAAATAGATCTCTGTGTAAAATTGTATGGACATCTGTCACTGCTTTTACACTGCCGTAGCTGATTTTATTTATTTATTTAAGTTTCTCAGTTTCTTGCAGATAGTATTGTTTCTTGGAGCTTCCCCCACTCTGTTTCTTAGAGAACAATTGTTGACATTTCTTGTTCTTACATTGAGTGAGGAGGATGAAAATAATGCATCACTGAGTACAGATGATGAGAGACAAAGCCAGAGACCAAGTTTTGCAAATGCTGTTGAATGTGTTGCTCCAAGATCAGCCCAATATGAAGGAGTGCTGGTGAGTGCTGATGCACTTGTTTATACCCTTGATCCACCTGCGATTTTACATTCAACAGATTGTCATTCCAGTATTCTGTGTCTTCCTATAGGTTAACAAAAAGTTTTGGAATAAGGAAGTGTTTCACTTTGAGGAATGCCTACTGTTTCAGACCATGTTCCTCTGAAATCAGTGACAAAGTACTCTTTGATTTCATTGACTACAGGGTCAGTTTCTCAGATAATACTGTCTGATGTAAGAATCTTGAGAACTTTGAGCATACAAACCCTAGATTGTAATGTCACAGAGGACAGCTATTCCTATGATATTATTCTATGCATTGTCATACATTACTTCTCAAACACCTACATTTTCAAACAATAACAAAAAAGAATGTGCTTTAGTAAATGCTCAGGGAGAGAATAAACCATTGGCTTTGAGATCCAGGTATCCTACTAAAACTTTACTGCAAATTTTGGGGGATATGTGTATTTCCGGTATTCAGTGTGAAAACTTGCAGCCTTTGCTCTGAAGATGGTGAGGCACTGTAACAAGTGCCCATTCATTCAAAAAACCCCAGAAAATACAAATACAAGTGAGACACTTTCAGTGGAAATATAATTTTTTCTGGTTTTGCTTTTTTCTTTCAAGTGGAATTGTGTACACAGGTTATTTTCTGTCAATACTGAATGGTAACAATTTAAGCATACCTGAAAACAATTTTATTTTAAGCACAACAACCCAAGGAAAAATAAAATAGCATGGAAAAGCACATGTCTGGCCCACTTCAGCATACTTATTTTCCTTCATGGACTGTATTCCTGCCTGCTTGAATAAACTCTTATGCCTGAAGTGAGACAAAACGAACTCTTGCTGGTAGGAAGAAAAAAACAAAAGCACAAGAACTGGTGATGCTATATATTTCACAGGGTGTCAGAGCTGCCTGTTATTCCACATTTCCCCAGACTGCAAAAATGTGAGAACTGTCAAAAACAAGACAACCACCCACCCTTTGCTCTAAGTAATGATCATAAAATGTTGTAAATATGCCTCGGCATTTACACACTTTTTTTTTTTTTCAAGGGAATATTTTTACTTTTAATGTCCCTAAAATATTCAGCAGTGTGTTCAAATTCTTTGGAAAACAGTCATTATACTGCATAGAGGATTTCAGCTTGAAATACTCAAAGGGTGTCAGAGATATACACACACACACTTCACTGTAAGCAAACATTTCTGTCACTGTGAGCACATAAGCTGTCTTGTTTGTAGTATTTCAAGTGAACCATTTTAGAGGTTCTGTAGAGGATTTACAAGACGAGTTGACAGTGCTATTGTTAATCCCACTCATCAGTGTAAGTGTACAGGGATTTCCCCTTGGGAACCAAGTCTAACAGGCCTTTGAATCAGAAGACTTTCTTATTTAGTAATTTCTTTACTGACCTGATCCTGCTTCTACTTCTGCAGTACACCAGCTAAAGGCATGTGCTCTAAAGAGAAATCTTGAGAGCAGTTTCTAACTAGAGGCAACAGGGTATTGATGCTTTTACTATTTCATGTCCATTGCGTTTCTCATCACTATGGAAATGTTCCCTTTTAATTAGAGAATTCAATATTGTTTGAGCACACTTCAGAGGTTAAGTATGTGATTAAGTGCTTTCCTGATTCACTCTCTGGAGACACCTCTCTCTTTCCATTAATGCAAAGACAACCAGCTCAGCTTGGGTACCTGCATATAGAAGGCTAGATCTGGCTACTCTAAGTTTCTTCTTGGTGGATATGACTGTAAAAGGAGGCTAGGCAGTTTTTAATTTCCAAGTCACATATATCAAGTTCCTTCAGCCAGTGTCTTCCTGTCCAGGTCTGTCTGGCTTTACAATCCAACTGGCTTTACACTCTCTTGGGCAAATTCTGCTGCTCATCATGCTATAGCTCTGAAGGCTGCTGCAGTGGGTGTCTTTGGCTCACAGGTTTGTCTGACCCTCCCACTTACTTTCTTACTACTAAAGGGCAACATTTAATGTTTGGGAGAAAAGTAATTTGGGATGTATTCCCAGCCAGCTCAGATATTATTTTGAGATTTTCCTACAATTTCCCCATTTTTTTGGGGCACAGGGTGGTGTCATAGAAAGAACTGGGAGGATTTTTCAGGTGTGGGTGGTTTCTATGTGGGTGGGAGGTCAGTTTTCCAGTCCTGCCCTGTCTGCATTCCATGTTCACCTTCACCTCTGTGAACTTTTTATGGATCTTCCTGGGGAAGGTTTAGAGTGAGTAGTAGCATCTCAAAGGGGGTTTATTTTGGATCAGGTGACCTAACAGAGGAAATCTGGAATAATTTGATTTAGGAATAGCAGTTATGGGGAGATGACTATCAGTCAGTTGGGTGTAGTGATCAGACATTAGTCATGCGGTAGGCAAGAAACTAAACCCACTGGCCAGAAAATGTGGAATAAGTGAGGTCAAACCCCTTGGTACACCCAATTCCTCCATCCCCATCCAAAGTGACTGTCAGAGTGTGGGGTGTGCTTCAGAGTGAACTTATCAGAGCAGCTTACACTTTGTTGCTGTATGGCATGTAGGTCAGGAAAGAACAGGGATTGGGATTTTCTGCTCTCACCGTCATGAGGTCAAGACCTATTGAGCAGACGCTGCTCATGCAGTCTTGGCAAAGAAGCAAAGACTGGGCAAAAACCTAAGAGACCTGATTGGCATCTACTGTACTGTTTTGACAACTGTATAAGAAAAAAAAAATGTATTATCTAATACATTAACTTCTGTGACCTTTTAGTTAGAAGCACCTTTGGACATGATGTAGATTAGTTACAGACGGAGAGAGCACATACAGGTTAAAATATTACATACACTTTTATTGGTGACATTGCTTCTTCATTTTGATGCTAACCTCAATTTCAGAAACTTTGTAAGTTTCTGTATTGGGCCCTAAATTTATGCTGCAGGTATATTGTTCAGACTGGGAGGATTTCTGGGTAATCTTTGCTTCCTTTTCTTAAACACTGCTAATTCATGAAGCACTTCTGCAGTACCACAGATTTGGGAAACCCATACTGTACATCAGGAACTGGATCTGGCATGCTGAAAGTAAATTTCTTGTGATGAGCAAGAAAGAATTACACTTTTTTAATGGAAAAGAATCTATAGTTTACAATCCAAACACATATGTACGAAGATTTCTTTTTCAAATACACATAATAGAGATAAATAATAATTTTAACAGGTGCATAGTTTGAGAAGTGTCTCAAGTAATTTCCTGGAGTAGTTTATATAAAATGGCAGGTAACATACACTTGCTTTATTCTCTTACTTGATTCTCCTTTCACATATCAGGGGTGCAGTGGTGGTGTTAATTCAATGTGATTCTTCCTAATTCGTACCATGTAGGCAAGAATAGGATCTTTTAATGCTGAGCTGATGAACATTTTGTTAAACTGTTCAGGAAAATATTTTGACTGATGAGAGAAAATGCCTGTAATACAGCACTCAATATATTCAGTTGGCGTTGCTGTCATTTAAAATAGTGGGCTGAGCTTTGACAACATGAATGTTTGTCATCTTTTCCCAGGAAAGTAAAACTCTTTCTTCATTTCAGTGGTGCAAAAACTGGCCTATCAAGAAAGTATTGCCATTTTCAGAAGACCATTTTCAGATTTATGGTGTTAACTCACTTACAGTTTGATTTAAAATATAGTTACAATGAACTGTGTGAAGGTTTCAAATGTCGCATTAGAGCAATATTGCTTTTTGCAGTAAAATGACCAACTGTTATTTCCATTCCTCATAAGAGTTACAGCCTCTTCCTGGAATTTGGAAAACACCACTGATTCTCTCCACTTTGAAAGCAACTTTAAAGCATGGTGGGAAAATATTGCACACCACAATTCTTTTGAGCAAAACTGTCACTGCTGCTTTTTAATATTTAGAAAGGGCAACACTAGTGAGAAACCTGCAATCACAGACTTTCTTCTCACATAGAAACATTATCAACAGTCTCAAGAAAGAATAAGACTTGACAAAACCAAAATTGGGGAAAATATTACCCTACCATATTGGTGTAGGTGTGTTAGGATGGCAAGGATTTTTTTTTTTTTCTACTTAGAAACCCATAGCAGATGGAGCAATACCATTCTCCTTTTACACTTGCCTTCTCTCCTGTAAGAACTGAAATGTGACAAAAGAAGTCAGTAAAGGATTTTTCCAGTTTTATTTGTAACTGCTCTACTTGCACTTGATGTCTTTTTATCAATATGAATCCCAAATTCCTGACCACAATCTGAGCTACAGCTTTGCTTAAGAACAAAACAAGTTATACCAGTGTAGAAGGCGGCAAGCCTTGTCTGGGATAAGATGTTTAGGACTTGGTTTTTAAGGGAGAAAAAGACACAGACACTTTTAGATGACAGACCAAGGCAACATTTATGGGATAAACTCCTTGGTGGCAGCTGGGTGACAGATGTTCTGACACAGCTGTTTATCATTACACTCCCAGCAGCTCCACACCACTTGCATCTGCCCATGGAGCACCTCCCATAAAGCCATCCTTTTTTTTTTTATAGTCAACAGAGATGGACCAGGCTTAATTGGCTTAAAAAAGTGATTTTAGCTGAGCCATTTTAGGAGAAGCATATCAGGGAGAAACCCTATGAGCAGGTGTGTGGATGGGGCAGAAACTGGTGGAGTTTTCTTGCAGGGATGGGAGCAAGGATCAGAGGAGCTGGGAAGCTCCAAGAGCCAAGCTGCTATGACGTTAACAAACTACGTTGCTCAGCAGGTCTTATTAGCCTGGGCATGGTGCCACGCAGCTGAGGGGACAATGTGCAGCCAGCAGTGGCTCTGGGGTCTCTGTAGGATGCCCTGCTGTGTAGTGTAGACCTCTACTTTGTGTTTTCTTCAGACTATTCATGCTACAGCTGTTTTTAAGAGGCTAAAAAGGCCTCAGACTTGACAAGATGCATGGAGTTGAAGACCGAAATGAATTTATTAGTTTGTCTAGTGTGGGCTCATGTACATCCCAGGTTATTAAATTTCACCTACTTCTTTTTTGGAGTCTGGAACTGGTCCAAAGCCTACTGCAGCCTCTGGAATTACTCCAGAAAGTTCAATGGCTTGTGATTCAGGCTTTGAGTCAAGCCTCAACTTTATACATTTTTAATTATTGAAAGGACTCTAATCCCTTTCTGCCTCCTTGTGTGCTGATACAGAGACCTGATTTTCCACTGGTTAATGCTGGAATTTGTCACTTTTTGTAGGGAACATGCTGCATTTTCATTCAATGCAGTCAAACAGTATATTCTTCTGATAGATTTTGTGGGTATGTTAATGGAGTTGTGGCACAGATTTAGGATGTGGCTGACACAAATTATTTCTAAAACTCAATGAGTTGTGAGCATAGAAACAGAAGTACTGTACTTCAGGTTCAAAATACAGATCTCTGATCCCTGAGTTGCAGGTGGTGTCCCTAGAGGTGCAGGGTGAATCACACCCACAAAGGTGTACTAGCTTCCCTGTTCAAGTAAATAATCCCTAAGCATTGAGGGAAAAAAAAAATCTGTCTGGTACTAGAATAATGAAAAGTAGGCATTTGCCTCACACCTCCCAAAAATAGCAAGTGGAATGCAGAAAATTTATTTCAAGACAAAATATTTTTGCTCCTGGAAGCAGAGGAGAGAAGGGGAGATAGAGAAATGACAAGGAAACTCACAAAGCAAGGGTGGCCATGTGAGCCTGAGCAAGCAGAACAAAATTTTTCTCTCCACTGTGGGAAAATCTTCGTTTTCTGTCTGTCAGCAGCAAAGAGGCAACAAGTGTAAGCAAATGAGAAGAGGTTGGCACAGCACCAGCCCACATATAAAATTATTTGAAGAAACTTAGATGTTGAGTGCTGAAAAGGGGAGAGAAATCCCTGAGACCACACTGATACCATTTGTGTTCAGAACTACTTAAGAAATATCCACAAACTTAATTCCCTATATTGTTTCAAAAAGAAGATAGAATTGAGTGTTGAAAGAAGAGTGCAAGGGCTAATTGTTTAACAGATATAGATAACATGAGGTCCAGACCATTCTGCAAATAGAGCTTCCAGCTTTGCCTTATTTAATAGCATTCCTTTACTTGTGGTAGTGTAACAAGATGATTCAGGACATGGCCAAGTGATTTAGTGAAATGCTGTCACCTCCACACCCCTTCTGAAGGGCTGTGTGTTGAGAAGGAGCCTTCACAAGATATGCACTAACAACGTGATGAGCTGCTCTCAGAAGAGAGTGCCAGGTATCAGTGAAGGTAGCAGGTTGCATCTTTAGTTCCATTCCTGGTCTTTTTCCTGCCTGTTGTCCCAGCATTTTTATTCAATACTGAGGACTAACACTAGCTAGCAGCTAATTACTGCAATCTTAAGAAAGGTGTAATCTTTCTGATGACCTGCCCAGTAATCTAGGAAATCCTGAGCAAATATTGGACTTCTAATGAGCCAATTAATGAACCATCACTGCAATTAATTGTTTCTTTCTGTGTGAAAATCCTGAGAAAGAGTTATACACCTCTCTGTGCTGCAGTGGTTTGTGAAATATTATAATTCAGCTTTTACTCTTAGCATGAGCAAATCTCTGTCTCTTCTTAAAGTTCTGGAAAATCAGACTGCAGTTACTGCAGCCATCAGCAAGGTGCTTATACAGCAAAGATTATTGGTGAGGGAGATGCTTCCTCACCTAAGAGGAGCCATTGATTCATAGCTTGGTTCTCCAAGCTGGGAATGGGATACTAGAGATTTTATGCCCACTTACCTTTGCTACCCGTTCTTTCTGGCAAAACAAATGCTCTTCAGGATTACATGGAATCTGAGACTAGGGCCAGATTTTCACCTCTCAGACTGCTGCAGTGCTCCTGGTGACCAGCCCACCATTTTAGAGGACAAAATGGAAGCATTTTATTTATCATCCTAAACACATGCTTCATCGATATTTACTTCATTACTGATGTTTTATTTACCAATATCTTTTAGTACATTTTTTCTATTGCTTTTTTTTTTTTTTTTTAAAGAGTTTTCTCCCTTCTGGCATTTACTCTGTTGATAAATTTTCAAGACATTTTTACTTCGTCAGTTTGACAGACTGAGGTAAGGCCAAGCTCTCTGGGTGTCCTCCTCTTTTTCTGTACCTAGGATTTCCTTTTAATGGGTATTCTTGAGTACAACTGAACAAGGTCAACCCAGTGCCATGTAGAATGGCATTTGTTCTCCCATCTCTCTGATGTTAATTTCTATCCTGATATATCCTGTTATCAGTTTGCTTTTTTAAAATTATTTTTTATTTATTTTATTTTGACCATTATGTCTGTAGGAGATCAAAATTATCCCATCAGTTACAAGTCCTTTTTATAGCCACAGCAAAAGCTGTTCATATCCCATTGGTAGATGATCTTGCACTTTCTCATGCCAGATTTCATCTTACTTCTCTCACTTCAGTCTTTAGCTTCTTTTTTGCTCACTGTCCTGCTCCTTTTGCCTACCAGTGATTCTTCCCAGCTTGATGCCAGTAGCCTATATTGGCAGTCTCCTCCTTGCTCTACTGCTCTAGAAGGGCTTTAGAAGAGTAGCTGTGTCCTTTGCAGTCCTTTGGTCTCCTGGAAGAGCCACCCTGGATACTGTATGTTGTTACTGGCTGCTCAGCAAATCCAGCCTTGAGCTTCATCACAGCATTTACATATATACAACATCCGGAACTGGAAACTTACTGCATTGTAAGCTCTATTTCTGACTTTTTTGTCTACAAGATAGCCTAATGGTTCTTACAGGAAGTGACCAACTTTAGTGCAGACACCTTTCCATATTTCTGATGATAAATATAAATGAAAGGAAATCATCTAGCTTCTTGGCAATTGTGTCTATTTTACGTTTTGCCTTTTATCCTTAGTGACCCAGAAAATCCCATGTTGTTTCTCTAAGTTATTCCCTCTGATACAGGTAAAGAGCACCTTACTGTTTGTTTTAAACATTTTTGTGCTTCTCTTTATGAAATTTATGATGACCCTTCCTTCTAATTTTCTGCCTAATATTTGCTGGCTGTAATTTAGGTTTTCTTTATTAGGATCTCAAAAATCTGACTTCACATTTTGACTTTGAGTCTTTCCAATCCTGTCAATTTCTGTATTGTTGCGTGGTACTCATCCCTTGAGCCTCTAATGATGCCTCTTTCCAAGGAACACCTTGATGCTGGATTTGCAGGGGCTATGAATCTGCTGGGGTAAAAAATGTACCTGGAAAAATTTATGGACATTGGGAATTATTAAACATAAAATATCAAATGTCTCCTTCTGAATTTGCCTCTCTTTCTGTGTTACAATTTACCATAGGCCTGTGGTCTCTCTCAGTACAGCTGTTCCTACAGTCTTGTCCGCAAATCCTGGACTTTTCCTTTTCTGATTTCCTTTAAACTTGAACAATGTGAGGAGCTTTGTGTTTAACTGAAATGTCCTCCTGTGAGCCCCAGGTGTCTGGTGGGAGCAGAAGCAGCACCACCTCCTGCACAGAGCCCTTGATGCTCTGAGTGCAGCAGCACCCACAGCTTCTCCACCTCCCTTGGAACCCAGACAGAGCAGTTCAGTGCTGCAGGGTGCCTCAGCTCTGCAGACTGCCACTGGGACCAGTCTGACACAGGAGCTAAGGACCATGGCTGTCACACTTGGCCTGTCAGCCATGTGACTGCAGACTCCGGGACATGCTTGTCTACATTTTCATATATGCATTCATAAATATTCATGTGCGTAAAAAGCAACTTTTATGGAAGAATCCTAATCTTGACTGATTGCATTCTGCAAAAAGACTCCCAAACAAGCCACTGCTGGAAACAAACCCAGGTGTGAAGGGAAAATGTAGATAAATTAGGAAAGTTGATGGATAAAAGTATGCTTGCATATATAAGAACAGAGAAGGCCATAATAATAAATTGCTCCTGTATATGGTTTATTCATATGGTTCCCTATGTTTTATTTTTTCAGTTCTGTACTCTAGACAGTAATGAAGCTGGTTTTAGCAGTTTTTGTATCAGGTAGAATATCAAATAATAGATTATTGCAATCTTTCTCTGGAAGAGGTGACTTATGAAGTTATCTACATTGATCCAGAAATGATGCAATATCCTTCTCTTCTGAAAATTACAGATCCGTGCTAAGAGATGAAAACACAGGAGCAGATTTGCATGGCTTTGCTAGTTTATGGGAATATGTCAGATCATGTAAATAAAACAGCATTCTTGAAATCAAAATGTAAGGTAACACTACCAACTCGATATTATGCCCGTGTCTGCATATTAGGTAACTATCAAAGTGGCAAGTAATATGCAGTATATATATATCAGGTAATACACTCAGCAAACTTGGCATATCTTTTTGTCTTATGAGGGAGCTATTCAACTTTTTTTTTTTTTTTTGATAAAAAGTTCCTTGTGAAAATATAAAACTCAAAGATTAGGAAAACAAACTGCTATGTGACAAAAATATTTCAAAGGAATTTCAAAAGAGATGCTTGAGATAGCATTTCAAAACTGTGCTAGTGGGACTTGATTTTTTCAAAGGGTTTTGCCAATAAAAATCATAACAACCCAATAGTGATCAAAGTTTGTAATGAAGCAAATTTAATGCCATGATATAACTTTTTGATCAATGTCACCACACCCTTCAGAAAAAATGAGTGACCTTTGCACCTCAAAATCTTTTAATATGAGTATAGGAAATGAAAATCTTTCTAAACTGACGATTTCTGTTCAAAGCAGTTGTTAAATAAAGTAAAAATTAGCCTAAATTTTTTATGCAGTCGTATTCTCCTTTTTTTTCTTGTATTAATATTATCTACATTGCTGAAAGTGCTGCACATCTCATTTTCATGAGGCAGCACACAGAACACTTATCAATATTTTCATAAAACTGTATTTTTTCAAAATTTCCTGTCTTTTTGTGTACCATAGGAACATTTAGGATTGCAATCACCCTGCCTGTTCCAGTCATAGCGAGCCACATCAACCAGATGATACTGGAGGCAGAAGAGGCTGGAAAGGAACTGTGTGCATTTTTTTGACCCTCTTCCTGTTTTTCACCACTCTCTGTTCTCAAAATTGTTCAGAGAAGCCTTGCATCCCTCGGCTGATCAAATCCATCAGAAACTCCTTCCCTCTCAGGTATCTGCCTGCTGACTCAGTACAGAGCTGCAGCAAGCATCTAAGGCACAGCTTAAAGCCTTGACACTGGTTTTGCCACAAAGGAGCAAGCACCGACCTGTCTTTCTCCTGACCCAATTTCCCTCTGTCCCTGGTGCAATAAATGGGAATGTGCTACAGTCTGAAGACAGACAGATGGAGGAAGAGTCTCAGGATGTGACTGTTGCAATAGCTTGAAAGTGAGCCAGCACAACTTCATCATTGCACAAAGGAGTAAACAAGCTCAACTGGAGTATGGAGTTGAGATAACCCCAATGTTCAGTGTCAGCTCGCAAGCTGGGGAGAGTCACCATGCTGCAGGAATGTTTCCCATTCTTGTCTCTCTCTCTCTTTTTTTTTATTTTTTTCTCTATACTTTGAAAAAAAAAAATGGAAAAATTAAACTCAAAGAAATGTGGAAGATGGGAACCTGTATTGTTTTAAATAGTTTTTTCCCTTCACAATTTGGATCTTCTTAATTTTGTCTAAAAGGAAGAGATTTCTTGGAGAAAAAGAAAAAGACTTCCACAAGAGTCTGTTAAAAATTTCCAGCAAAAAACAGTGATCTGTTTTGGCTTATTAAAGCTTTTTAATTTATGATAACAACTGCCAGAAGCCCATTTGGAGCAGTGACTTTGCACTGTTTGCCAGAGAGGGATTTGGGATGGAAGATATCCTACTTGATGACAGGATATCTATCCTGTCCTGACAAGCTACATTCAATATTCTGAGTTTCTTCCATAGTGATGCTAAAATAGAACCCCTGACACAAGGAGTTGTACATATTGGTATAGCTTGTTGAAGTTTTTTAACCACCCTATAGAGAGTTTTAGGAACCCTAATCTTAACTCAGGCTTCAAGTAATATGGCCAAGCAGAAAGACTTTTTATATACAATATGCAGAAGTATGGGTTTTGACAAAATGCTTATTGAGTCCCTGATTAGTTCTTATGTAGTTATTACAAAAATATTTTTTTAAATGTTTGGGAAAGAGTAATGCTTGCAAAACATATTCTCTTGTGTCTAATTAATTATATAAAAGAAGATGAAAAGCTACTATACTACCTCTGAGTAATGTTGCTCACTACTTATATCCCTCAGCAACTTCAGAAAATATTTATCAAAATATTTAGTATGCTACAGCACATTTTTTATGATTTTTAAAAAATTACCTTACACCAGAGTGGGTACCACTTGGTGAGAGAAGAGGGAAGCAGAAGGGTGGTGTTTTACCAGTCTATAGTAGGCATAGACATTCCAACAAATTTAAGACTTTTATTGACCCTGTTGTCCTCGGGATCAGGACCTTTAAATTTTAATAGCTGTCTGGTGGCTAAAGGAGCCTCTTTATCTGTATCCTTCCTCTACATGACGGCAAAAAATCCAGTGACTCCAGCAGATGCAGTGCACAACCTCTTTGAAGAGTGTCAGATGTTGCTAGCACAATGCACTTCAAACTCGGAGAGCATCAGCCCAGCTGATCTGCAGGGAGTGATGGACTGGCTTGCAAATATCTGCCAGTTCAGAATACAGAGCCAGAGAATTTCTGCACATTTGTGGGAGTATGTGTGCAAAGCAAGTAGGATGCCTGCTGCCTGTGAACAGAAAGTAGAATAATGAAAGACAGTATAAAGGGGAAAGAAAGAAGCAAAATCTGAAAGCAGCCCTTAGAGGGCTATGGAAGGATTTCATAAAGCTCTGAATCTGCTTTATGAAATCTAGTCCCCTGCAGGGTCGTGAGCTGGCATGTTAGCCTGGCTTCAGATCGGAAAGGATCTCCTGGCCCCACCACTCTGTGTGCTGCCACCCAGGAGCCTTGGGGCAGCTCTGTCCCACCAGATCTGCAATCCTGTCGTGTTTCTTCCTGCCTCTAAATCTCCAGGGGCAGGAGTCAATTTTGGATGGCATGCAAGAGCGCTTGAAATGCCTGTGTAGAGCCTGCTCCTCTGTTGTGAGAGGCTGAGGAATCTAAGTGAACGGTCAACTTCTCGAGATTTAGGAAACAGTCTGGTATTTAGGCTAGAGTAAAAACAAATGTTGCCTGCAAGAGCAGATGAGGATGCTGTGTCTCACTTCCTGGAATTTAGGGCTGGCAAAGGCAGAATCCTTTTAATTCATATCATATCAAGGTCTTCTGCGCATTCTTTCTGAATGGGACATGCTGGAAGTGGAAAGTTGGCTCTGTTTTTTATTGTTTCCAAAACAAAGTCCTTTTGGTGATATTCCTAAAAGAAACACTAAAAACTTTTCTTAGTAGCCCACCTTCAGTATACTGATTTTTCTGAGAGACATCTAACTGATCCCTGTAGGTACAGCTTGTTACATATAATGCTGTCCTTACAGATTTTCTGATTTACCATTTCAGTTTTCTAAAAGTGAAAAACATCATGGATAACCACTATATGAGTCCAGATAAAAAAAAAACATCCTCTTGGTCCCTTCTTTGCTCACTGTAACTTTGTGGATTTCAGCCATTATCCCTCATTTACATTACTGATGTTAGTGTAATCATTATAAAATGACTGTTCTTTCTCCCTGTACAACTAGCACTAAACATAAGCTGATCCATTTAATTTACTTGGTCGAACCCAGACTCATGGACCGGAACTCCAAAAGTTTTTTCATGTGTTGGAGTACATGGGCCCAAAGTTTTCCAAGATAATCCAAACAGAAATAGTAGGTGGTCTGAACTTCCAGCTTTGTAGCCTTCTAGCTGCTTTAGTGAATGATATAATTATGAATGCATAATTAGCATAAATGCCAGCATGAGAGCACAGGCCTCTGCCTATGCTTTCTCCACAGGCTTAGCTGCTTTGTCTACTCTGGGTTTTCCCCTGCCACAGACAAACTTGCTCCCCTAATGTGGACCTAATTATCACTAAAACCACTCTCCATCCAAATGGAGGATTTGAGGACAGGCACCAAAGCATTTCAATGTGCCCGGAGACCTGTCACCACCACCTTAAAGACTAGGAAGTACCCTGCTTGTATCCTCTGCATGTGGTGTTTCTTGCACTATGGTCCTGTTCTGATTCCAGGTCTCAGCATAATCCCTGACCTCAGAAGACCACAGACTGCATCCAGGTCTTTTCCAGCAGAAAGCCTGTCCTCCAGTGTGTTACTCTCCTGTGCCTCTGGCCACATCTATGAGTTCAGATGTGGTGGTACTGATCCTTGGGCCTCCCCAGCAGATGGTAGAGACACAAGTCCACAGGAGTTACTCATTACGTTGAATGTGATATGTTCAAACTGACATCAAGATGACATCATATTTCTCAGCACTGACTCCTTACCAAAGCCACAGTGCTGCCGTATTTTGGATTCATTACCTGCTCTCATAATGAAAGGATTATTTTTTTACCCAAACAGGTTAAAACCCAACACCCCTTGCACTTTTTAACCTCTGTAAAGATCTGAAAGCTTTTCTCCCTGAAGGACACCTCACCACAGACTACTTTGGGTTTGACTTTTGTGGTGTCTCCTTTCTGTTGTGGTTTCTGGAGATGCTGCAGGAGCTGCAGAGCTGGCAAAGCCGTGGGGCTGGGTGGAGAGAGCCCATGGTGCCTGTGCTTGCAGACTATGCTCATTTTATTTTTGTTTCTGGGTGGGAAGCCAGCAGTCAGTTTCAACCCCAATTTGAATGTGTCTTTCTCAGAGTCTGGCTCTCTTCTTGTGTAACACTGTGACGCTGAGATATTCTGGGACACTTTTACTAACCATGGCAGAGATGCATTCTTGGAGACTGGAGCGAGGGTGTTTTTCAGTGCAGAGCCACATGTTTGAGTGATTCCAGCTGGGAAACCCACTCTCTCTCTGGTGGTCTGATGGAGATGAGGTTTACTGACCTTCATAAAACTGTGCCACCCACTGCAGTATGACCGCCTCCTCCCGTCACACACATTCCCCTTCACACTGCACACTCCTGTGACCTGGGGCTTCACCCTTGCTTTTCTGGGTTTGGGCAGGCAGAGCAGTTTAGAAACAATGATGGCAGAGAAAAGGGAGGAAACAAAGCTACCCAAGAATGACAGCAGGCTTTACTCAGGCTCTGGTGGCTGCCTTGAGGGATCCAACATGGTTTTTTTGAAAAACGGTTTGTTACATCTTTAATTGCTAATAATCCTCACTGCTGAAACGGGATGCAAACATCCTCCACTGTAATCCTGCTTCTCTCCTGCTCTTCAAAATAATTGAGGAGTGATACTTACACAAGGTGACTGCTGACCCTAGCTCCTCTTGTCCCTTTATCTTTATTCAGATGCTAATGATGGTTTAAACCAATGTTTGTGATTCACAGGCCTAAAGCAAAGCTAGGCAGAAGGTCTGTAGACAGTAGGGGAGCCAGCTATTTTTAACTATCCTCCTGTCCTAAGTCAATATTAGGATAAGCAGCAATGAAAAAGGCCAACATACGGAGAAGGAATTTGAAGCCAGGAGAGCTGCAGAAGCTGTCAGAACAAGCAGCCTCACAGGGCAAAGGGCAGCAGAGAGACACTGGCAGGTGCTAAGTGGGCCGTGGGACCATTTGTCTCCCACAAAAAAAGCACTAGACTCCTCAGATATTTACAATGGCTTCTGTCCACTCAAACTGTCTAACTACCTATATATTTTAACTGCCGCTAAACTGAGAGAGCTGCATGCCTCCAACATCCCTGTTAATGGTAAGGCTACGGTTTTACTTCTGAGCACTGTTTTGATCAGCCCCCAACTGTACAGCTGCTAATGTTTCTGGAGTAAAGCATTTCCTCAACCTTTCATCTTGTCAAGTTGACTAAATCCTACAATGTTTTGGAAAAGGACAATCAGAGCAGGTTTCATAGATTCATTCAGACTATCAGGGACTCTGCTTGTAGCTTGCTTAGCAAGAGATTCCCAACAAAGCTTCATAGAGGCGTGGAGTTCAATAATGCTTTTTTCCTACAGTAGTATATAATGCATTGGGAGAAAAACAACTAAGAAGAGAAAAATATAAGTTTGGTGATGGAAATGATGGATAGGAATTGCAAGAATTTATTTGGATTTATGTTGGCTTTACGAATGTTTTCTCCCATTGTAAAGAGAGGGAAAGGATATTCTGTACTCTCTTGACAATAAGGAGAGCTGGTATTTCCTTTGACTATGAAATAAAAAGTAGAGATGAAATGACCTGTGCCTATTCCTTCTTTGTGGTGTCCATGACTGATGTTCAAAGAGAACTGTTCTGAATTGGGCATTTTTTTGTATCCTTACTGCTATTTCTTCAGCACTTAGCCTGTTAACAAAGGACAAAGGAAGCAAAACATGGATGGGAATAGAGGCCAGGTTGGTGACGAATTACCAACACAATTCCCTTTCTCTGAAAGAAATCTCAAATGTGTAAAATCAGAATGAGCTCCGTCTTCCTGGCTCTTGCAGTACATGTTTTTCAAAGCTTCAGTCTGGGTTCTCCTCTTGTGTTTGCTTCCTGCAACCTCCCAAGGCACTCATGTAGGGCAGAGAAAGGCTTGTGGATAAACTCATTGCAACAGAAATGTTGGGGTGTGATGTATGTCTTGGTGCTTCCTAATTCTACAAACATGCTCAACAGAGATATTAGAAGTTTCCTCTGTGAAAGAGTCAGCTTCACCATGGTGGTTTTGTTCACTGATTCAGCAACGAATCCTCTACCAAAAAAAAAAAAAAAAAAAAAAAAAAAAAAAAAAAAAAAGCCTGACAAGGCTCGGTACTCTTGTACTTTTGAAATAATAAAATAGATTTGACTCCTCCTCCTACCTGCCAACCCTACTTAAAAAGAGAAAAATACATTTTCCAAATACATGTTCTTCATATGCCACAAGAAATCAAAGATAAATTACTCTTTCCCCTTCACCTCTTCTTTTCTTACATACCCTAAACAGAGATCTGATTAATCCATGATGAAAATCTGGGGCCAGTCAAGAGAATGACAAATGTCCTTGTGGTTTCATTGGGGCTGGAAGCCAGACCTAGCAAAAATTGATCAGTATCATCTCACCAATTGCAACCAAATGATGGTGACATATTTTCTATGATGGGCATGGGCCTAAGAAATACAGTGATAGTGGACACAGAAGCTATTACTTGACATCTCATTTTCTTATAGAAAATTGTGTAGTAATTTATATTATTTCAGTGTTCTTCTAGGAAATCCTTGCAGAGTTTACTTTCAAGGGATACTAAGGAACTTGACAATTGCTCCTGCTCAATATGTTGAGTTCAGCAGTCAGGTAACAAGGTTTGCACCATGAGAAAAACATGTTGACTAAAGTATAAATTCAGAATTATTTCAGTGCTTGTGTTGTGGCTAGAGAAGTGAAATTTATGACTTCACCAGCAAGCAGAAGCTTGCAACTGCCACAGCAGCAATTGTATCCTTTTAATGGAATTTGTTTTTTGTTTGGACAATGTCCTGCAAAATTAGAAGTTTCTGTACATAACATTTTAAGCACAGTTGGTTGTCAAGGGTTAACTTGGTTAGTGGAACGTAAGTGAAAGTTTTAAAATGTTGTCATAGAGAACAAATGCCTTCAAAGCGTCTATAGCATATGTTATTTAAAAGAGCACTGAAATAAAGTCCTGGTTTTAATTATTTTTCTTTGCAGAACTTCTCTAACTTTATTGCCAAAGAAAAGACTTCCAGAGCCAATTTTTAATTTTAATTATACCAGATTCAATCTGGAATATTTTCCTTGAAGTTAGAGTTACACCAGGTTTACACAAAGCAGAATCTGGCCCAGTTTCCACATTAGACTCTTTCTCAAAAGATAATTTAGATTAAAAAGCAAAATATCTGACTAAAAAAGCCAGCAGTCTAAGGACCATAATGGATCTGTACAAATGCTGCTGTATCCTCTGTTCTTGAGCCACGTCAGAGCTTTCCTGTCAAAGAATTGTAGCTTTACATGCATGGCTACAGGAACATTTACCTGCATTTTCCTCTCATCTCATTCTCTCTCTCTCTCCACAACCACCTTGCTCAAGAGGAGTGCATATAACTTAGTTCTCTAAGGATTATCAACAACAAACAGGCAAATGATCATGTAACTTAGGCAGAAAGTGCTCTCTGCAGAATTAGATGAGGTACAGACTTCAACAAGGTGATCTCAGAGAAAAAGGCCAAACAGTCTTTTGGAGAAGTAAAAAAAAAAAAAAAAGAAGGAGCATTTTCCCCTGATATTTCAGTGTTTCAGTCTCTCCTGGCTCTGAACTAAAGAAAGAAAAATGAAAACATGGGCATTGGCCACTCCTTGGAATGGCTTGAGGTGTGTCATTGATGCCAGTTTGATTTCTTCCATCACTGATTAGGGCCATAGGACCTTGAGTACAGGAGACACACAATGCTGCAAGAAGAATGACAAAGTGATTCATGCCTCCTGCTGACATACCTCCAGCATAATCTTGGTAAACATGAGTAAAATGAGTGAACAAATTCAATGACTAAGGAATGGCTTCATTCATTTCCAGGTCTGGAGCTTTTTGCTGACTGTGACAACATGGATGCTGATTCTTGCAACTCCTAGTGGTGGCTCTACACAAAACCCAGTCCTTCAAGCTCTTAGGAAGCATTAATGGCTTTCCATCTTCTTAATCCTTAGGACTGGGAAGATCCATGTTCAGAAACAGTCCATGCCACAGAAATAGAGGGACAATGTTTCGTTTGCGGGGATATTTTGGAGCATGAAATATCTGGTGATGAGAGGGATCCTTTTAGAAACCTAATTACAATTCATAAACCTCGTCTGTAGCTCCAGTATTTCCACAGCAAATCACCGCAAAGGAGTGTGTTAATCACTAAGCGTCAGAAGAAAACCTGTTGTGAGATGAAGCAGAAGAATGACATCCCTTGCCTGGAGCATGGGTGGTTCTGGGTACTCAGTAAACAGGTAAGTTTCTCTCCCGAGTCTGAAACTTTGCGAAGCTCAGTCTATCTTGGCTCTTCTGTGCCCATGGTAGGAATGAATGGTGAACACGATCAGCCCAGGCATATATGGGGACCGAGACACACAATTCACAGATGTTGGCACATGCCCACCGTGTCACGGTGACCACGACCACGACATCCAGGGTGGCCTCCACACCATCCAGCTCCCCCGTGCGGAACTCAGGGCTGGGTTCCCAAGCACAGTAGCCCGAGGGGAGCAAAGCTGGTACTAATAGTAAATAGCTGAAGAACGAAAGCAGCTTGGTCTGGCTGCGGTTTTGTCCTGCTGTAATCCATTAATTGCTGCAGCTCGAAAGAACAAAGGCAGATATAATGGTCCCGGGAGTTACGTACCGAAGTCAAACCTGGGCTGTATCAACAGAGGATGCTTTGATTTCAGAGGGAAAACTTTTCATTTGTGGCACGGGAGGAATTTATCTCCCTGCTTTAGTTGCAGATGCCACATCCCCCGAGCTGCTGAACCCGGCGCGGGCTAGACCTGCGGGGCTGGACCTACTGGAGCCATTAGATTCCCGGGACGGCCCCTCTTCGCCATGTTCTCCAGAGCCGGTGGATCGCTGATGAAGCGCAGAGGCAGCAGCGGATGGCGGGGCGCGGTGCCCCTGCCGGGCTCGGCCGGCTGCTCCCGCGGGCTCCGGTGCCCTCTAGTGTCGCGGGCGGCGGTGGCACTGCCCGGGCACCCTCGGCCGGCGGTGAAGGCACCCCGGTGGCACCCGCAGCCCGGCGGTGCTGCCTCCCCGCCCGTCGGTGCGGCGGCGGGGCCGGGGCTCCCCGCCCGAGGGTCGGAGCGGAGCGCGGAGCCAGACGGCGGCCAAGGGCCAGGAGGGTAACAGCCCCTTTTCCCCTTGCCTTGCCTCGCCCCTGAACTGCGTTCAGCCTGCTTCTGGACCAGAGAGGACTGTTTATTCTGTCGCAGTCAAAAAAGTCAGGGCGGGAGCAAAAGGAAAAACAAAGTCTGTTTTTCAAAGAAGAAGGCTTCCACGGCTGTTTTGGCATCTTTTAATGTTAAGAGCCAAACGCAACAATGAAAGCAAAACAGCTCGACGTCGTGGCAGCAGCGGCCTCGGTGGGAAAACGACGGGCAGGGGGAAGGAAAAAAACGGGTACGGGGAACTACCTCAAACACGAGTGTGAGGAATAAAAATAAAGGCTAGGGAGGGCAGGCTGGGCAAAGTTAATTTCTTTTGTCTGACTGCCTGTCCTCCAAGTGACACGGGATCCCTGCTATTCAGAGCCAAAATCTATTGAACAAACAAAATGAGGGAATCTGTACTTGTGGAAAGATGGAAAGAAATAAAAATCTAAACATCTGGTAGGACTGTAGGACTGTAAAAGTACACAAGACCCTCCCACAGCCAGAATACATTTCCCGGAGGGGCTCGGGCCCTTGTTGGTCCCCTGCCTAGCTCTCCTTCCTAGGTGAGGCTGCCCTCTCCGCGGTGTTGTCCTCCCTAGGCGATAGAAGTGAACACAGATGTGAGGCCGCTCTGCTTTCTCCCTCTCTCAGGGGTCTGAGGGGTCTCTGCTCTAGGCTGTAGCTGCTCTTCACGCAGGGGGTCCTGCTCGAAAAGGTAAAAAGGACTGCTGCTCCGTGCATCGCTGAACGTGGGTGACGATAATTAAACCCAGACATGCCTTCCCATTCTTCTAAAAGGCTGCGGCCCCTCAGCGGGGGTTCCCGCGGAGCCCGGGCCGGGGCACTCCCTCTCGTCTGCCCAGTCCCGCCGGTGGCCACACAAGCCACTTATTAGTCGTTCATATAGGCTTATCCAGTTATTCGCTCCCCAGCTCACCCTTGGGAGAGGACCGCAGGAAAGGATTTATTACTTGAAACAAATTGTGATTTCCCCAGGGTGAGGGATGTGGAACGTGGAGGGGGGAAAGGAGCCTCGAAGGCTCCCAGCCCCTCTGGAAGCGTCTGAGAGTGGAGAGAGTCGTCCCGCAATAACCTGAGTCGTCGGTGCTCCCGCTGCCCGGACTCTGAGAGCGCCCCGGGCCCGGGGAGGGGGACACACACCCCCGCCCACCCCGGGGGGCAGGCTGGGAGAATAAACAGGCGAGAGCGGCTCTAGCCCGAGCGCCGCACTTTGTTTGAGACATTCAGCTTCCATCTGTTACCACATAAACACACGCTAACGGGATGCTTTATGCTCCAGACCTTCATGGGAGGGGAAGGCGGGAGGACAGGGGAGAGGAGAGGTAGAAAATCCCCCCACCCCCAGCCTGTCCTCTCGCTAACCCCACGGTCCTTCTCGCCTCCCTGGATGGGACCCCCCTGCAGCACATGGGGCGGGAGGCAGAGCTCAGCAGCCGTCCCGGAGGGTTTATTTTAACTACCACCTCCTCTGCGCGGGGCCAATCCATAGGCACCGCCGGCACTGCGGAGCGGGACCGGCCCAAGCAGCAGAGCGAGCAGAGCCCAGCTCCCGCCGGCTCGGTGCTCCTCGGGTGGCGGGCGTGGGGACGGCGCGGCCGTGCCCTTAGTGTGGGGAAGGGAAAGCTATGTCGGGGAAAGGGTCACCGCTCCCCAGAAGGGTCCTTGAGCGACGGGACACCTCCGTCCCTCTCTCCACAGAACCGTCGGGCCCCCGCCCGAAGGGCCAGACTGGCCTAGCAGGCAGCCTTGCCAGACCCACAGTTTGGAATTTTTATTTTTCTCTGGGTCTTGTGAGATCCCACGTGGAAGCCGTTAACGACCTCTCGATAATGATCATGACAAAGGCATTATTCAAATGAGGCAGGTAATTGCAACCAGAAGGCGCCTCCTCCCCTTTCCTTTTGCTCCTTTCTTTTCGAAAGGGTAACTCTCGCATTACATCCCATCCTGATGGTATTTCGCCAGCAATCACCCCGCACGTTAAACCAGATACGCTCACGCCGCTACATCGTGGCCCGAGCCCTGCAGGGTCGCCCCGGCGCACAGACGACGCTCATCTTCGAGGGGCTTAAATTTGCGAGAGCCTGCAGCTCTGATACGAGTCATGACAAAGCATTTCCCTCCACAAATAAAGGGGTTCAGGATGATGGCGGGGCGCTCGTCCTCTCAGATGGAGAGTTCCAGAGTGCGGTGTGGGTTTTTTTTCTCCTGTGTTGTTTGTTTGTTTTGTTTGGCTTTTTTTTTTTTTTCTCCGTGCTTTTTTGACTCACTGGGAGCCTGTTGTTTATTCACAAGCGTTACGGTATCCTGTTAGCATTCCGACTAGGGGCTGCTCATAGATCAGACTCCGATGATTTCCTGGAGGAACATGTGGAAGCAATAGCGGGGTTGTGCACTCACCCGAGCCGAGGATGTATTGCGGAGGGTTTGCAAAGGGCCGGGAGCGCCGCCGGGAGCCCTGAGAGCCCAGACAGGGATACGGCAGCCTGAGCGCGCATCCTTGGGAGTTGGTTCTCATTTCTACCTCTGTTCTCTTCGGGGCATCTTCGTTTCAGAGGCTTAATTCTCCCTTGCTCAGGAAAGAGAAAAACCACTGGGTCCTGGCTCTTGACTTCGAGAACAAACTTTTGTTTCATACTAAGTGGGAGAAAGAGGTGCGGGTGGCGGTGCTGGACTGGGGAGGGAAGGAAACGGGAGAAGCCCCGGCACGCAGCTGTGGGGCCGGTGTCCTCCCCAGAAGGTAGGCGGCGGGCAGGGACCCGCTCCGCTCCGCTCCTCTCCGTTCCTGGGGCTGCACTGCCCCCTCTCCCGCGGCCGCCGCATCGCCGCGCCCCGCCGGCCCCGCTCGCCTCGCTCCGCACGAAGCCTGCAGCAAAAGGGCGGCGAGGGCAGCTCCCCGGCAGCTCCCTCGGCCACCCCTTATCGCCAGTGATAGCGACGGCCAACAAAGCAGAGATACCCAGCGCTGTTCCCCGGCGGGGATCAAAGCTCCGTCTGGAGCGTGTTCAAACAGGACGGGCTCGGACGTGCGCTGCCCGCGCCTCCGCCGGCACCTCCGGCCCTTGTCGTGTCCCTGGTTAGGTTATTACTGGGGTCTGTTTGAGCTGGGCAAAAGCGAAGGCAAAGACGAAGAGAAGAGTGTTCTCGGTCCCATCGGAGCTGCGGGCTTTGGGGGGGCTGACTCCTGGTGAAGGTTACCTTTCGTTGTGTCTTTCATTCATAAATGTTAGTGGTTCGTCTCTCCCCCTGTATCTCTGTGCCTCCTGGTCCTGGCTGGCTCACGGCCGTCCATCCAGCTTTCTAGCCCATACCCGAGCACAGCGGTGTACAAAGGACACGAGGAAGCCGCGAATTCGTTTCCAAATCAAACTCCCCATCCATAAACTCACACCGTAAGCGTGGACATCGAGTCCGGCGCCCGACCCACCGTCCTGGAGGGTCTGAGGGGGAATGCTCATTCATGAAATTTGGGAGCACTCTGAGTTTTCATGAAAGTTTTTTGGGCCTTTTTTTTGTCCTTTTTTTTTTTTTTATTTTCTCCCCCTGCAGTGCAAAACTCCCCTCTTCCCCCTTTCCTCCCCCTCGCCCCTGCCATATGGCCAACCTCCCCCTCCCCTGCGAGGCTGCCGAAATCTGGAGGCAGAGACTGGCCCCCCTGCCTGCGTAAGAGCCTCCCGCCGGCGCGCCCGCCTCCGGCCGCGGGGCTGGGGGCGCCGGGCGAGCCAGCACGCTCTTATTCTGAAGGGGCCTGAGGGGGGCTTCATTTCCTGACAGCTATTTACTTAAAGCAAATGATTAGTTTTGGAAGGATGGTCTATAACATTGAATCAATTACGGGACGCGGTTTGTGAGACCATTACAGTCGGATCGGGAGGGAAGGCGAGCGGGAGGGAAGGAGCGCGGCAGAGCAGGGAAAGTCACAAAAGACGTGGACATATTTTGGATGTTTTACAATCTGCAGGATTGGGGCTGCGGATTGTAAAGGAGAAGGTAAGAGGTGCGGAGCATTTCCCCCACCTTTTTCTTTTTTACACCTTTTCTCCCGGGGATTTTTCCTCATTTATTTTTTTTTGGGTTTTAAAATTTATTTATTTATTGGGGTGCTTTCTTCCTTTTTTTTTTTTTTTTTTTTTTCTTTCTTATTTTCTTTTTTTTTCTTTTTTTCCTCCCTTCTCCCCCGATGCTCTGAGCCGAGCGGAGGGCTTCTTCCCGCGGAGCGCAGGCGGCGGGCGCTGGCGACCCCGCGGAGGGGAGTGGGGGTGCGGCGCTGCGCCGCGCCGGCCGTCGGGGTGCGGCGGCGAGCAGCGCGGGCAGCGCTAATGACAAACACATTGGGACGGCGGGGGCCACCGCGCCGCATTCCTGCTGCGGGGGCGGGAGCGACCCGCCGGGGCTCCGCGGGCAGCGGCGGTGCCCGCCCCAGGGGGGAAAGCGGGGACGCGCACCGATCAAGTAAGCGGCTCCCTCTCTTCTCGCATCCCTCGCTTCTTTCACCCCGCTGCTCTCCCGTCCCTTCCCCCATCCCTTTGTTTTTCACCACCTTCCCTCCTTTAGATCCCCTTTCTCACCTCGTTCCCCCTGACCCGGTAGCCTAAAATGCCCCAAGATCCCGAGCGGAGGCACGCACACAACCCCCGAAAGGCGACCCGATCTCCATCCCTGCGCGCCCGTCTTTCTTTTAAAAGTGTCTCGGTGAAAGGGAAGATGCTGAATTTAGACAGGGCTGGTACCTGGAGCCTTTCCAGCCTGCAGCCCCTCTTTCAACGGGAATGCCAGCCCTGCCGTACGCCCTGCCGGACTGCTGGATCCCACTGCTTCCTACCCCGGGAAGGGCAAAGTCTTCGCGGCCACCTTTTGGATTTTGTCAAGCGCGGAATTGCAAACTTGCCAGCCTCTGCCGGGCTGGAGTCCCCTGGAAAAGTCCTAGGAGCAAGTAGGAAATGGCTTTTTGGCTGTCCGCGGCATTGCTCAACATTTTTGGACGCGGATCCCATAGCTCAGGAACCGTTCCAGAGAACAGGACTTGGACAGCTTTCTCTGGAGCCAGCAGCGACAGATCTAGCAAGGCAGCAGCAGTCCCAGGGCACAGCCGCCAGCCCCCGGAGCTCGTCCGCACCCCGTCGGGGAGACGGCTGCTGACCAGAGGCGGGAGAGATGCCCTGGCCCCCACCAGTGCCGGGGGCACGTTTCCAGCGCCCCTCCACGGTATTTCGGCGCCTCTCTTGCCAATGTTAGAGCTCCCTAGCGCTCCTTCGGGGCCTAAGTCTGCACGCCCGGAGAGGGCAGCGCATCACCCCGGCCCTTATGGGAACCTATGGACCCGTTCCCGGGGCTGCGGGCGCATCGCTCCCGCTTGGTCCCACAGCTCCCACGAGGGGCGCAACCTCTTTCCCCCACCGGGACTCCCGCCCCTCTCCAGACCCCACGCCCTGGGGCCTCGTGCTTCTCCTGACGGAGAGGGATGGAGAAGATCGTCGGGTGGTAGCACCACCTCCGTAGGGAAACACGTCTGTGCTCTGCTCCTCTCCGTCTCCCCTGCCCCGCGTTTTCTTTTTCCCGACTACCTCGCATTAAGGAAAAAAAAAATTGTCGTCTCTCCAGCTTGGCAAAGGCTTTCCTATTGTTTCCCAGACAAACAGTGAAGTGTCTGGGAGCTGCCATCTCTGCTAGGTTTGCTCGGCATCCCGGGCAGCCTTTGATCTGCAGCGGCTCCGGCCGTCGGGCTGCGCCGAGGGTGGGCGGACCCGGGGGGAGCCGCTGCAGCGCCGGTGTCCCGCTCCCCGGGGGCTGCTACCCGGGCTCCCCGCGGCCGGCAGGGTCTGTCAAGGGCCTGCAGCCTGATGGGGGCTGGAGAGTGTGAATGGCACTTCTCACCGCCATCCACACCCCGACTGGCTGCAGGCGTCTCCCCGACGGGACGCACCGGGAGAAGCGGGACGGCTTGTTATGCTCTCGGCATCTCCCAGGGCCGATGCAGAGCCCAGCTGGAGTCCCAGCTTGGCTGACTAAGCTCTGTGTTCTTAGATGGGACAAGACACAGGATCAAAGCAAGGAGACAAGCATCAAAGTTTTCTCTGTCATCGTCTCATCAAAATCAGAGCTGTGGAGATCCGACTTTTAACTCTGTGTGTAGAAACGCTAGGGGAAGATCTCCCAGCAAGGGATTTCGGGTTTAGCTTCTAGTTAACAATGAGCATTTTAGAACGCCCCTCAGCTAAACAGCAGTTTAGCCAACCTCAAAGCTTGGGGGAAAAAAATTTTGCAGAAAAATGAGACCTCACAAAACACTGGGATTTAGGAGTCCAAAAGAAAACCAGCTCTCTCAGCCTGCAGGCACTCTCTTGCTGCTTTTAAATGAGATCCCTTGTTCTGGTACTCCTCTCCAGGCGCTGAGGGGCAGGAGGTGTACCAGTCCAGCTACCATCGGGTACTGGGGTCATCTTTGCTGTTACTAGTTTGTTTGGGAAATCTTCATGTGGCTCTGAGGGTAATATATAGGTATTAGGTTTCGAGAAAGCAGGAAGTAATAAATATTTTAATAAAAATACCTCTCTTCTGCACTACAACATTGGGCTAGGATTGAAGTAAAGTATATATAGACAGAAAGTCTTTGTAGCCCAGATCTTGCAGATTATTTCCAGCAGTACCAGTTGGTCTAAAAAGGAGGCTGAAATGTATAATTACATATTCCTTGCCTTGCTTGCTTCTTTATTTCATTATGACTACAATGGTACCCACTTTTGCACATGAACTCTAAAATTTTTAATAGAAGATGTTTCCTTTTTTTCTTTTGAAGACTTCAAGACAAAAGAATGACTTCTGAGAGGTGATTTTTCCTGATGGTGGTGAGAATTGCAGATAATTTAAAAAAAAACGAGCAAGAAAGCAAGCGGTCCTTTCTCTCCCTCTTGCCTTGCTCTCCTGCTTGACTCATCTCCTTCAAGCCTATAAAGCTTTGCTTGGGCACCCAAGGGAAAAGTTTGCAATAGCTAGGCTTCCTAGTTCTTGTGGTTAACAGAGATGGATATTTTTTTCCACACATTGATTCTCAGTACTTGAGTTGGGAACTGAGGTGTTCTTAGATTTGATTCTGAGAATCTAAGGAAGATATATTATTACTTGGAAGTGCCAGCTGTTTCTTTGTTTTTTTTTTTTTTTTTCCCCTGTTTTCTGGGACAGTCTGGAAAACTCTCCTTGGGTCAAGTGGGAAAACTTAGGCTTTGCAATTCTACCGCCACCTTTGCTCCTAGACTGAGGGACTCTGTCCTGGAGAGATAGGCTGAAGAATCGGGACTGACTAGAGGGCTCGTTGGGAGGCAGCCTCACTGTGTGTCCTGCAGGACCTAAAGTACTCAGCAGGAGTCCAGTACTGGGCTTTCCTTGATGCATAGTTTTACTATCTACAGGCTATGTTGGCTTCAAATATTTGTAAGGGGACATGGAACAAGCCTTGTTTTGGGAGAATATTTGTGCCAGTGTTTTCCATTGAAGAGCTTTGAGCCTTTCCCCAGCAAAACCATCAGACCCACATGTTAGTGCTGCAGGGCAGTGCTGCTCTTGTGGAGATTTGAGTTTGCAGTTTGGGAACTGAGGATCAAGAAATGTTTCAGGAGGTCCTGTACGAACATTTACATTCAACTGGTGACATGTACCACAAGAAAGAGATGTCTTTTCATGGGCTGGCCTTAGTTCTTCCTGGAAAAGATCAACTTTCCCAGAAGGACAGACTGCCACTCTGACAAAATCACGACTGAAATTACCCAGCCCTCTCATAACAAGGATAATCATATCATTACGTGCCAAGATTTACAATCCAAATACTGTCCTATCACTTATGTAAATACAGAGAAAATGGGACCAGGGTTGCTGTGTTGTTGGTTTGGTTGTTTTTGTTGTTTTTGTTGTGGTTTTTTTTTTGTCTGTTTTTTTTGGTTGCTTTTTATTTTTGTTTGTTTGTTTGGGGTTTTTTTGAGGGTTTGGTTGGGTTTTTGGTTTTTTTTTTTTTTTTTTTTTTTGTTTTTTTTTGGGGTTTTTTGGTGTTTTTTTTTTTTTTTTTTTTTTTTTTTAAATCACACGAAATAAAAAAATGTAGGAATTTTGAATTTTAAGTGGATCCAGGAGCCCCAGTTTAGGCAGCTGGGTTGGGGACCAGCGCAGGCTTCCGCAGGACAAGCAGTGTGTCTCGTTAATGTGGATCAACATTGCCATCCTGCGGCCGCGAGTACGAACTGCCGTGGCTGGGTGGCTGGCAGGAAATCAGCCCAGCAGACTAATTAGTCTAGTCTAGAGCACCGGTTAGGTATTCGGGAGATGGGCTGGTTTTCTGTCTTCAAAGAGGTCTTCGGCTGATTCACGGCAGTATGAAAATAACGCATACCCTTGGCTCTTCTCGGTCCTCCTCTGCTCTTTCTCTTTAGTTCATGCAGAGTGCTCACCTAGGAATACAATAATTTTCTGAACATATATTCCCATCGAGTTTCTGAACACTGGTTTTGCCTTATCTTTTGTGGCACAGTCAATGAAACCTTTCTTTATAGGAAGCCAGTGCTTGGAAAGTTAGTGTTTGGAAAATTGACTCCTGACTAGTAACAGTTTTTCAGAATTAGTGTTCTGTTTTTTCTTTTTCTTTTTTTTTTAACCACTAAAGCGCACAAGAGAGATGCATGGATTTCTGTCAGAACCTTTCAAAATCTATGTAAATTCAATGACTGTTCAACCTGGGGAAAACCCCTGCAAAGAGTTTGGCAAATTCCCCAGGGCATTACCTAACTTTTACCATACACACTCATATTTCTATTTTAGCTAGCAATGTCCTAAGTATGCAAAAAATTAAGTTTTGCACAAACTCACATTGTATGTGTCATGATAATACTGGATTTCAGCTTACATAAACCTACTGGCTTTAGCAAGGCTACACCAAGTTGTGGATTGATAGCCCAGTGTTAGGAACTGAACCTGATATATTTATCCAGGGCTGAGACTTGGATAGTTGGGGACAAAGACAACTGGTCTGCCATAAAGAAGGTAAAGGAGCTAAAAAGGTGCATACAAAAGTGTGTGTGATTGCAAATAAAGAAAAACAAGATAAGTGTTCCTGCTTGGTGTTGTGGGAATGAGCAAACTCTCCTTCCCATAAGTGTGAAATGGTGCCTGTGTTAAACCTTGACTCTGGCATGGGTGATGCCACTAAGTCAGGTGCGTGATGTAACTAAATTCAGTTCAAATAGGTTTCAAATATGAGTGATAGTGAATCCCTAGTGCATTATTCTGTCTTTCACAGTGAAGAAGTGTTGCTCTGGGTCTTGATGAGATTAACGGGTCATTGAGGAAAGATCAAAGCTAAGGGTTGTGAAAGAAGAGCCAGATGGAGAAAGCAAATTTAGTTAAGTCCTTGTGTTTTTAAACTGCAATATTACATTGAGGCACTCATTGAATTCAGTGTCAGCTCAAACAAGACAGCAAGTTCAAAGTAGCCTTTTGGAAATACCATCACCCATGTTTACATCATTTGGCTTAAGCCCTCACTTACACACAGAGCTCTGCAATAACCCAAGTCTGCTTCAGCAGAGCTTCTGGTGTGCAAGAGCTGAACCAGCTTTGTTTTTTCTCTTCCTGTGCTGCATCACTTGCACTGAATAGTCCGGCAAATCAACACAAGAAGGGGAGAGAGTTGCCTTTTCAGTTAGAAAAGTGAGGAAGCTTGGCAGAAGTGGGGTAACATTGTCTTGTGGATTGTGGGAGGTTAGGAGTCAGATCAATAAAACAGACCATGGCAAGTCTTTAAAGAGTTACAGAGAGTTACTTTATTAGAAAAAAATGCAGGGTATAAATGTGATAAAATGAGTAAAGAAGCTAAAACCCAGGCAACCATTTGATATCCAAGAGACTGTTATTGATGGGAGAGAGATACATAAACACATGGCAATTATTGCTAACTGAAGAATCAGGCAAGATGGCTCGTCTCTGCTGGAACATTGTTAGCTGAATTTCTGAAGGTGTTTGTACGTGCTTTTTAGGCAGGTAGTCTTCTAATCCTGCTTCAGAGACCTTTTTTGTTTGATATAACATTCTTTTGCTCTGAAAAGGGGTGCTGCCTTTGCAGCTACCTATTGCAGGAGGAAAGCAGGACTAGATCAAAAACACTCCTTGGCATGTTGCAAGCATTTCGTTCCCATATGGCACTGCCACAGTTGTAATAACTAGATGCACCTATGTGCTTTCATATCTCGGCATCAGGAACTGAATACCAGAGGATGAATAGAAACTCTACAGAGCCTTTGAAAAGTAGTCCCTGTCTTGGCACATCATCCTTTATTTTACTCCTTAGTCAGTGTTTCAAATTAGGGGCTCTTCTGTGCAGTGTTTTTTAAATCTATATTGGATTTGGGCTAAATCCAGTTGCTATTAGAAGTCACCAACAAAGCATCTGTTGGTTTCAATGGGAGCAGGGACTGCAGGATATTCTCCTTTAGAAATGCCTAGCAGGCTGCTTGAAGGTTTTAGGTAGAAATGTCATTACATGGCACAAGAATTACATAGATGCTGATTGCTATTGTTGCCTCTGTAAAACAGATTATATGCTTCAGGATTATATGCTTGAAAGCTGAAATAATTGCATGTGATCTATTGCACTGTTGGGGAGAATAGATGCTCTATGAATGGCACTGCTACAGTTTGTCATGGATTCATTTCATTAGAAAATTTCAGCATGTGTTTTAAATAGCATGTCTCTCGATCAAGGGAATTCTTGTTAAATAAGCAATAAGCACTATTGTATTACATTGTATTCAGAAAGCTATATATACACATATGTACAATGGCAAAACAAAAATATCACTCAGGGTTGTACTATTTGCAATAAGACTAGCTTTAAAGTGTACTTTTTCTCCCATAAAAGCTTCTTGCAGCTGAAAAGTCAGAACTTACTGCATGAAGATGTTACATCTTCATTGATGATTGTGAGGGTGCTGCCTCTGTGCAGGGGTGTTTCTATGGGCTCACTCCCAGACGCTACAGCAGGAGCAGAGCTGCCTGCAGGCTGTTGGAAAGGGGATGCACCAGGACTTGGTTCCTTGCACCAAGACATGGCTCCTTACACTGCCATTGGAGAAAAGGGTCATGGTGTCTCATCTGCCTGTGATCTGTCTGGGCCACATGCACCTTGTGGCAGTAGGTGACATGAGTCTCACTGGGCTGTGGCTGTGAATTTGGGTCCCTGGGCCATTCCTCTTTGTAGCACTGTGTGGGATGATGGGAAACTGCACTTGGGCACTGTAGAAGAGGGATCCTCCTAAGTCTTACACAGTTGACCATTAACTGTCTCTCTCTTGCATTCTCCTTTCTGTTTCAGTTGTTGGTAGCTATGGGTACTTCCCCATGGACGTTCCTGATCCTGGGATGTTTTCTCACAGGTAATGTTCCTCAGTCCTCTAAGCCTCTCCACCCCTAATTCTTCATAAATTTATATTTAAACTTGCTTTCATTCTGCCCACAGTAACAAATGCCACATGGTTGCCAGCTGGTTACAGACCTGTTTTTAACGCTTTTCCCTCCGGTAGGCTATGACAAGACTTACCAAGAAGGCTGTACTTTCACTGGCCCTTATCGGGCATTTTGGCTCTCCAGTGCTGTTATAACCTCCCCCCTGACTTGTCTGGGTGTGCAGGTGAGGTGAGCTGCTGCCCACCTCCAGCTGTCCCACGGCTGTCACACTGGCATTGTCCAGCAGTGTGGTGCAGGCCAGGCTGCCTGTGTGGGCTCCCTCACCCTCCCACCGGGGCTGCCAGCCCAGCCTGACAACATCTGCTGAACTCACGGTGATGGGAGGGCAGGGCAGGCTTTGCCACAGGGTGCCAAATATAGAAAGGGCTTGTAGAACGAGGTAACTCTGGGCAGGAGTGGAAAATGGTTTCAAAGATGGTCTGGATTCCTGGTGCCGCTTTATTGCAGAGAGTTCCAATTTCAGTCAGTGGGCCTAGGTGCTTGTTTACTGTACAGGTCATTTGGTAGACTGAAACCACAAACATATTTCCATGGTGAGTTCCTCATTTTGTGGGGATTGGACCCTCTAATTTTCCTTCTGAGAGCTGGACCTGTACCAGCCCACCTGCAAATTACCTAGACTTGCAAATCTGAGCTTGTAACTGGAGATTGCATCTGAAAACCAGTGCCATCTACAACATCTAGTTCAGTGAATTGCAGTTTTAGTTGGCTACAAGCCTTCTGTACATTTTGGCTAGAGGAAGACCTGATGTATAAGCTCCTGCTCTGGTCCTTTGCAGAAATTGAAGTCAGATGTGAATGCAGGTTTTAGCCTTAGGAAGTGGTTTCCAAATTTCAGCTGTGAGCTTACTTGAAGGCTGACAGGACTGCTGATTTCCTGACCATGGCTGTAAGGAAGTGTGAGATGTCTGTGACCCAGCAGCCAGGGTGTGGAATTCACTGGTCTGCAGTAGAGCTGTGTACACCTTTGGGGCTGGAAAGATGTGGTGTGGATTGGGAGCTATCTCTAACTTCACCTCTGTCTGTCTTTCACCTCTTGATTTGACAAACAGAAGTCAGCAAGCAAACACTTAACATTTCAAAGGAAAGCCATTTGCTATTCCTCAGGCAAACCTTTGGCTTTTAACAAGGGCAAATTTCCTGGGACATCAGCAGGTCTGAAATAGTCAGAAAAAAAAGCTGCTCTGGATCCTCTCTGCTTCCTTTCACATCCCTGTGCTGAGGCTGTTTTGTGTATTCACATGCTATTTATTTGTGTCTTTTTGCAGGACCATTCCTAACATTTTGCCAGCTTCCTCTGCCAACTATTGTTCCCAATAGGAATGAAATGGTGGTACAGCTGTATTCCAATTTCACACTCAAATGCTCTGGAGACAGTGAAGTGAGCTGGCAGTACCCAGTGACCGAGGGAAACCACAGGATAGACATTAGACATGAAGAAAACAACAGTGGCCTCTTCGTGACAGTGCTCGAAGTAGGAAATGCCTCGGCTGCTCATACAGGCTTGTATGTTTGCTATTATAACCACACACAAGTGGAGGATGGGGAAGTGGAAGGGAAGGACATCTACATCTATGTGCCTGGTAAGTGGGGGATGCCACAGCTGTACCTGGAGCTTTGGGTGGGAGAGGTGAACCATGGATGTTCAGAAGAGGTGTGTTGCTGGTGGAAATTCACTTGGAATTGGAGGAAGAGAAATAACCCAGGGCCATTTCCTCATATGTAAATAAAGACCAGCCCCTGTGGATGTGTTCTTCTTTCTTTCTACTGGCTTTCACTTTTTGATAAGAGCTTTAGTTCTCATGATGAGTGATGAACTCAGAACTTTAGAGCTGAAGTCTTCTGACCACCAGGGGCTGGAAAGTAGACCTTGGTGGCCAGGTCAGCTCATCTGTGGGAGCATGTCCAGCCTTCAGGTTTGCCTGGCTCCCGGATGGGGATTAACAGCAACATCAGTCTTTCCAGGGAGCATTTGGGTGAATATTTTGGGATGTGTACTGTCCAAGCCAGTGCCATGTATGATACTATAGCTGCTGCCAGATGAGGAAGGCTGTACCTTGTTCTTAACCTGAATTAGGCTTGGATTAAGAACTGGAAAAAGCTCATGTGTAGACAGGCTCTGGGAAGTGTAAAGCAATGGAGATGTTTTGGGGATGGCTGTCACAAAGAGAGGAAACTGTTCTTGCTGGCCAGTCTGACACAAGATTAAACACATGGTACTACTGTGCAGTGCCCTGTAATTTTCAAGGCAAAAAACAGCCTTCCCAAGCCCTGTGCTGCATTTCTCTGTAGTGGTGGAAAACTGTTGGACTCAGAAAAAATGGCATCCCTTCTTTTTGGGAGTGCCTATTTGCCCTCCCACCCCCCTGTTCTGACTGGAAACCTGCTTAAAGGCTTTCCACAATCTCTATGGGATGAGAATCTTTATTGTCATAGCTGAGATAGGCACCAAAGGCTGAGCCACGACTAACTGTTTTTGTAAAGCCCTGTCTGGATGTTTCCTTGGCATTGGCTGGGCTTCAAGGGGTGAGGGTCACAACTGCAGGGCCAGAAGAGATTGAGCCACTGGATTTGCAGTAAATATTTTGAACAGGGAACAAAAGAGAGAAGAAGAGATTGCAAATCATCCTGCAAAACTGCAGCATGTTCTGAACGAGACGATGTCTGCAATGACAAGGAAGATTCTGGAAGGGCAAAAAAGCCAGGAAGCAATTAAAGGACTTGTTTTAAAGGCTATTTTGCAGTGGCATTGAGTTTTTGCTGTTGACAGTGATTCAAAACCAATGATTCTTCCAAGACTTCTCTCCATTTGCCACAACAAATGTAAAGTGTTTGGGCTTGTTCTTGAAGCAAGATGTTTCAGCAGAGGCTGCCAGCTTTGGCATATATATCTCAATATCCAAGCAACTCTAGACAAATTACCAGAAGATGTTGTTTATGTTAAGCAGTCTTACAACTCACCCAGTGGAGGAATATAAAGGCAAGAGATGGAAGATTTCTTCAAGAGGACTTTTTGGTTTGGTTTTAGAAAGCCTCTAGACATCAGCCTACCAGATTTGTAGGGCAGAGACACCCTGTAATTTTTTCCACTTGCTAACCATCAAGATGTCATAGATACAGGAACATATCCTTTTCTTCAAATTATAGAGAATGTCTCTGTTTCCACTATAAACTTTGTCTTCACAATTGTTTTTCCTGCAATGAATTAGGAGGGCAATGGGTGGCAGCAACCCACTTCAGCCAGGGAAGATTATGTTGGGACTTCACACAATATCCTATTTTCACTAACAGCACATAGAAAATCAAACTAGGTGAATCTTGTTTCTGTTTTAAATTACAGTGGGGAAATGAATACATGGAGTTGGCAGCATTTTTGTGACAGAGCGCTGTGTTTGGAATATTGCTACAAAGAGCCTGCCAGTGCAGCAGAAAGTCTATTGTTGGGGGGATTTGGATTTGCTATTTATTAAATTTCATTATAAAGCTTTGCACAGAAGCTTCAGGCTAGCACGGATTATTTGTTTATTCTGAATGGCCAAAAGGAGATGATTTGAGGGCTATGCTTTTTATGCATACATAATGTTATGCAATTATGTTTTAAACTCAGACTTTGGATTGGCTGGGTAGGAAAGTTGGCATGTATTTTGTTGACTTTAAAAGAAATAAAACTACCAGGTCCTTGTTTGCTTTTTTTTTCTAGTTGAATACCATATTTTGAAAACCACATGCTGTGACCATAATTAACTATGTCTCATAACTGTAATGTTGGACATGTTAGAAATACATGAAGATAAGTACCTTGAACTATTTTTGATGAAATGTGGCTTTAGTGGTGTTCAACATAAACAACATGAAACTGACTTCTACTTTTTTTTTAAACTTGGAAAGTGTTTGGATTTTTTATTTAATTTTTATTTTCCCTTCTGTGTTGTATATGTTGGTTAGGAGACAGCTACTAATGAAAAAGGGGGGAAAATATAACTTAAAATCATATGAGTTGTGATTAATAGCACTTAAAATTTTTAGGGGAGGATCTTTTTCCTTCTTTATTTTGCATCCTGAGTTGTCACAAGGGAATCTAAGCTCTTTCCTGTTTTGTGCTTAGGAGAAATGTTTTATTACATGTCACATCAAATAGCTAAAGTGCGATACCACATGAAATTAACAAACCTTGCCTGCAGTATCTGAAACACTGGGAGAATGAACTGTGAGAGTTTAACTTATGACCTGTAAATGATCATTGATATGCAATTCTTGTACATGGACTTGCTACAAACAAGAAAATGTAAGATTACCTCTTGTTTTTTTACAGACCCAGACATGCCTTTTGTTCCTTCTATACCAGAAGACCAGTTCATCCTAGTAGAAGAAGGTGATCCTGCAGTTATCCCTTGTCGGACAAGTGACCCGGATGCTCAAGTGACTTTAGTTAACAGTTTAGACAAGTCTGTGTATGCTTTATATGACACCAAACAAGGTTTCATAGGGAATTTTCCTGCGGGCTCATACACATGCAAAACAATGGTTAAAGGCGTGGAGTTCAAGTCTGATGAGTTCCTCATCTATATTATAAGAGGTATTTATTTCTGTTCATTAAAAAAAAAAAAAAAAAGAAAAAGAAAAAGTAATTTTGTTCTTTCTTCACACTGTAAGAGCACCAGCATCATGAGGTTATATCAGATATTTCTCCAAGGATGAGCTCCTTGCTCCTCTGGTAGTACTGCCAGTTACTTAGCTGCAAGTTTACTCACAATTTCGATGAGAATAACCTGTTCCTAACTTTATCTTCTCTCCAAAATTATTTAAAAAAAAATGTCTTGTAGTCCATGTATTTTCATCCTATTTGATGAAGTACAACTTCAAAAGCTGGTGTTTCCCAGTGGCTTTGAACTGTAGAACTCTGGGTAGCCTGATTTCATTATTTTGAAAATATTTGTTTTCCTGTCTATCAAGGAATTCTCAAAGACAGTCACTGTTAAGCAAAATGTGAAATTGCTTTTCTGCCCAATGCCTTTTTACAGGGGGATTTGAGATAGGAACCTCTAACTGAAATTTTGTGGATTATTTCTCTGTGGAATTGAACTCAATGCCTATGCAGTTCATGCTTTAAATACAAATTTTTTATATTGGTGTAGATCAGCAGTACTTTTAATGAATTTTCAAGGTGATTCCTCAGTAGAGAAAGTGAAGTGGAAATCTTCGTCTGAAACTGCACTGTGTGAAAACTCTAATCTTTTACAAACTAAATGAGATCTCTCTCTCTCTCTTCTCTTAGCTACTTCACAGTTGCCTGTTGAAATTGAAGCTCTTAAAACTGTCTACAAAACAGGCGAGACCATTGTAGTGACTTGTGTGGTCTTTGACAATGAGGTGGTTAATTTACAGTGGAATTATCCTGGGAAAGTGGTAAATATCTCTCTTTTTTTTCTTTTTCCTCAATGTTTGTAATTACTTATTAGGCAAGCAAGTGAGGTTGTAAAATATTCTTCTCACATCTGAATGAGGAGAGCTGAGGAGAGAAAACCAAGTAAGTTCTTTTAATTTTAGGTTACCATAAAAAAAGTCAGTCCCAAAAGGTAAATTTGCTGTCAGTAAATAAAACATGAGAAGAAGGTGAGGTATGGCTGGGGAAGGAATGCTGTCTCACTGGTCTTGTGCTGCTGCAAAAAAAGAAATGTTAAAATAGAAAGATCTAGGGATGTTGGACATCTGAGTAGAGCTCTGCTAACCTCCAAAACAGTTCTTTTAAATCCTGGTTCTTGAGGATAGTAAAAGACAATGAAGCATGAAGTCTATGATCTTAAGTGTTCTTCATTACGAAGATGTAAACTGAAATGATTCTTACAGTCACTGAATTTACTAATAGGAAACATCTACTAAGAAAGTCTTAAAACTTTTGTAGAACCCTGACATTTTTCGAACTTTTATTCAGTAAATCTTGGCTAGTCCAGTCACAGGCAATTTCAGAATATCCCATGTAAGAAGTCTGGTTGCTGAAGGAATGATGCAATTGTGTACCTAGCTGTTACTCCAAATCCTGCCTTTTCCTAAAGTAAGTTAAGAGCCCAAGAGTAAAAATTATTTGAGCAATTTTTGTTTTGTTTTCCATCTTACACATCACTACAGTCTCTGCTATACACCACCTTTCAAAACTAGCCCCAGCATATTTTTATACCAGCCCCTCTTGATAACATGGTCTGTCATTTTCACCATCCCTTTACTCTCTGGAGGTTTCTCCTTGTCAATAAATTATTCTTGTTTTGAGAGGAGGGCAGAACTTAGGGTCTATTATTTTTGTCTGGTGAAGGGGACAAAAATTCATCTTACTTCATGAACATTGAACAAATGGGACTCAAGTGTCTTTTACATCTGAGGAAAGGGTAGTGCATAAAGAGTGAATTGCTCTGTCAAGATGCTTGCCCAAATTTTCACAGGTATTTGTTTCCTGCGAACAAAATATGAGCTCTCAACCTTCTGTGCCTGCCCCCAAAGGGGTGTATTTTTATAGGCACAGCTTTTCTATTGTGGCTGAAAAAGGCATCCTTAACTGAGTTACCAAGCCTTCTGCCATACAGGATTTAGATGTTTGCTCTCACTTCAGAGGTATCAAAGATCTTCAATGATGTGCTTTTAGCTCAGTTACTTAAGCAAGTTTTTTTTTTTCCTTCTCCAAACTACAGAAAGAAAAAGGTCTGATAAAACTTGATGATATCAAAGTCCCATCACAGAAGCTGGTTTACACCTTGACCATTCCTGAGGCATCAGTGAAAGACACAGGCGATTATGAATGTACTGCTCGGCATGCAACCAAGGAGGTTAAGGAAAATAAGAAAGTAGTCATTACAGTTCATGGTATAGTCTGATTTTAGTGTCCAAATTTATTAACACATTGGAAAATGCCATTCTTGAAATATGTTGCATAGTATTGTTTACAAAAGGCTTTTTCATTTACAGACAAAGGCTTTGTTCACCTGGAGCCTCAGTTTAGCCCTCTGGAAGCTGTCAACCTGCATGAAGTCAAAAACTTTGTTGTTGATGTGCAGGCTTACCCAGCACCAAAAATGTACTGGTTGAAGGATAATGTGACTCTGATTGAAAATCTTACAGAGATTGTTACTACTTCAGGAAGAGTCCAGGAAACGAGGTACAAAACCTTCTGACCTTTACTTTGCCATGCTGATTTGAGTTCCTTCCCCAGGAACCTGCTCACTGCTCACCTGCTCCTGCTCACTCTTTACACCTCAGTTTGTTGCTTCTTCCTCAGTGGCATTTAAAAATAGTTTATTTGTTTTCTATTCTGAAGGGCAATGCCTAATTTACTTCTTCTTACTACCTTCATAACACCAGTCTCTTCAAGGTTCCTGAGCAAGAAACCTCTTCACTCCCTTTAACATGTCTCCACACCAATAATTTCCATCTGTTTCCAAATCAGGGCTTTGTCAGGTCCTTGCAGAAAGTAACTAAGGCCACGTCTTTCTCTGTTGTACTGTGATGGTTATTTACCACTTGAGTAATGACTTAGTTAAAGGCATGCTAGAGATACTAAATGCCACTATGTTATAGTTGCAACATACCCAGATTATGTGTTTCACCAAAATGATTTTTTTATGCCTGCTTTAAAAATACAAACAAAAACTTGCATTTCTGCAGGTTTCAGAGTATTTTAAAATTGATACGGGCCAAGGAGGAAGACAGTGGATATTATACTTTGGTTGCTGAAAATGAAGATGAGATTAAAAGATACACCTTCTCATTGCTAATACAAGGTAAGCAGCCCCAAAGCCTTGCCCCCCAGAGCTCATGGCATACAGCAAAGACTTGATTCACTTACACACTGCATTGCCTGGGGTATAGCTGTATGACAGGCATGAGCCAGGGTGAGTAAAGGAGTGCGTGCGTGTTGGGCCCTGGAGCTTTTCTAGCCTGATCCTGGCTTTCACTTCTGCACTGGCCTTGAGCCAAAAAGAAACTTTATCTGCCCCGCTAAGTTATTCCAGCTGACGGTAGGAGGATAGCTCATTTAACATGACATGAAGACGTGGCACAACTGCAGCACTTCCTTCTCATTGCTCTGGCCTAGAATCCACTCTGTGTTACAGGAGATAAGCACCTCCTGGTTGAATCCGTGTCTGTAGCTCTTCTACGGTGTTGGCCAAACAACACCTGTCCTGCTTTGAAATTTGTAGCTGTTTTTCTTGTAGGCACTGACAAATAATTTAACAAACTCCTGACTCCTTCCCAGTTCCAGCTCTGATCTCAGCTCTTGTGGATGATCACCATGGCTCTGCAGGTGGGCAGACAGTGAGATGCTTGGCAGAGGGGACCCCACTTCCTGATGTGGAATGGCTGGTTTGCAAGGACATTAAAAAGTAAGAGGCGTGTGTGGTTTCTTACCTGAAATATTCCTTGTATCCTCAACCATCTTACTTACTGTACCATGTTTTCCTCATCAAGAGTCACTAACTTTCAGATAATTCTTATTTCTTTTTAGAGACATGTTGCTTATATTTAAGTGCCCTTTTTTTTGCATCCTATAGGACACAAAACAATGCATCAATTCAGGTTTCTCTCAAAAAAGCTTTCTGTTCAGTAAGCCAGCTCCAAGGATTTCACGCTTCAGATTTGAGTAAGGATTTTGAGAAGTAGCTGTCCCTCCATTCAGGGAGCATTTTTAATTTGAAGGAAGACAGGCACAGGTTTTTCAGAGATGCAATCTAAAGACCCTTCTGGCCCTTAAATGTGTTTTTGTCAGAAGAAATTTGCAGGGAAAGGTAATTCTTGTTCTGCTGTACCTACACTCAGTGCCCATTTCCTCTATTATTCTTCTCTGCAGGTGCAGCAATGACACCTCATGGACCCTTTTGACTAACAATATCTCTGACATACACATGGAAGCCCACCTAGATGAGAAAAATATGGTGGAAAGCCAAGTGACTTTCCAGAAGGTAGAGGAAACCCTGGCTGTGCGATGTGTGGCAAGGAATGACCTTGGTGCAGTTACTCGAGAACTGAAGCTTGTGGCTCCCAGTGAGTTTGCTTTGTTCTTCTATGCAATTACAACAGCCAATCTGACCCTGCTCTAACTCGCTCCAGTTCAGTCCTAATGGATAAAATTACAATTTTTTGTAGATAATAAATTTAAGTGGATTTTTTCCCCACCTTGGTATTTCTGAGGATGAGGCATTTTACAGGTCATTATGGTGTATCTGCTTTTTGCTTATTGTGTGGTTCCATAATTCATTTTACCATTTTATTAATACTGGCTAAGGAACATTCTTCTAGACAATCTGCATTTGGTTATGAAACAAGATAGCAGAGCAGGTCTGGGCTTGGAAAGACTTTATAGTCACCTCAGGAACTGCTCCTTCCACTTCTGCAGCACATGGGAACTGCAATGATAGGGGAGTTGGGTGTTTTATGGGGGTTTGATGTTCCTCATGAGGAAATATGGTTTATTGTTTTGCTCCACAGCCTTGAGATCAGAGCTGACCGTGGCTGCTGCTGTCTTAGTGCTGTTAGTGATTGTGATAATTTCACTGATTGTCCTGGTCATCATATGGAAACAGGTATGTAGAACAGCACCTCAGTTTGGGTGCTGAGCCCTGCTGTGTTTTGAACTGCTCTAAAGTCAGGTCCAGGACTAATTCTTGGTTTTGCATTCAATGTGCTCTGCAGAAGCCAAGGTATGAGATTAGATGGAGAGTCATTGAGTCTATCAGCCCTGATGGCCATGAGTACATTTATGTGGACCCAATGCAACTGCCTTATGACTCCAGATGGGAGTTTCCTCGAGATGGGTTAGTCCTTGGTAAGTTTTCTGTAAGGGAGTAGCCTCACCCTTCTTTGGGGAGAAAGACATTCAGTGATCATTCTGAGGTCTCTTCAGGATTTGCAATGGAAGTTACAGCCACAAAGTCCAGAGTGTCTCTGTGCCTGTCTATTCTCCTCAGTTCTCCTTCCTGATCCTCTTCTACAGTGGCATCAGCCTTGAGGTCCTTGTGTTAGTGTCTCCTGTGCTCCATTCCAGTTCTCCTCCACATGCCCTATGTGCAGTGTCCTGCAGCACTTACGTGGCTGAGGGGACTCTCTCAGTGTTAAATGCCCTTTTCAACCCTTGTTTCTGCTAAGGCATCCAAAAGAAGGACATCAGTACTTTTTATCTGCAAGACATTTATATGCTTATGTGCAGATGCCAAGAAAATCTGCAACTAGTTATGTAGTTTTATTAAAAATGTTTTAAAAATTATTAATCCATGCCATGCACATATCAGTGCTGAGTAACTGCATATTTTTGCAGCTACTGTCCTTCTTTCTTCTTCCTTCCCCTTCTGCTTTCTTGCTTTGCTATTCCTCATTGGAATTCATACAGAATTCAGTTGTAATTAATTCCTCAAGGCTGGCACAATGTCTCTTTTATATCAATTGAAAGTGTAATGACTATAGAAAATTTTAATGTTCTATCCAGATAGTGCTTTAAACATACAAGGCTTCCCTCTCTTGGAGATATCTGTGGACCAAATTTTATTGCAAAACATAGGAGAAGATTAAATGTGTCTTCTGTTTCATATATTTCAAGAATCATACTCCCCTATATATTGTTCTTCACCATCACAGAGAAAGAGTTAATTCTTGACAGAAGCAAGAGAAAAATTTAAGGTTCAGGAACAATATCCTTTAATTAAATTCATGTTGCTAATTGAAGACTAGAGGAGGGTGAATGTTTTATGGAATTATTTTATTACAACCCAGACTTTAATTATATGCCTAAATAGGATTTGTCAGATCTGAGTTGTTAAAGACCACCACTGTGACTGTCTCCCTCTGACTCATGAGCCTGCTTCAACGCCTCCTTGTTTAAGAGTGTATTCAGAATAGTCAGTAACTTCAAAACCCAATGCCCCATATCCTTTTGGCAATCTGGATTGCACAACTGCTCTACTTGACACACTCACCCACTGGCACTTTTGCCATATTAAATACTTGCTGCTGAGGGGAGACCCTCTTTTGTTTCTGGGGCTGACAATTCTGGTTTGTGTGGATTTTCTCTTATCTAAGTGGGAGATGACAGCAAAGCAATTACACCTTTAGTTCAGGAAGGCTCTGAAGCAGGTTATAAACCCATTTTGGCTTCCCCAGATGAGTATTTCCCATCCTAGTTGTGTAAGCCAGCTGGCATTTATTTGTTTTTTCTAGCCAGTAGTGCCTGGAGTGCAGTGCTGTGTAAAACGCCAACTCTGAACATTGTCTGGATGGAGCTTCAATTGATAAATTTGGGTTACACTGCAAATTTCCCTTTGCAATCACTGACCCACAGTATATGCAGTGCACTGCTGATTAAAGGGCTCATGGACCAGTGCAAGTCCAGGAGATGAGTACCAGAAAGAACAATGCAGTAAAGCCATGAGTGGCTTGAACCACTGCCTTCTCCTGGCTCTACTGAGAATTAGTGAGGTCCCGGCAGGACCTGGATCTCCTCATCTGGCTGACAGAGCTGAGAGCAGTGCCTTTTGATGCAGGGGGTCCGAGTCCTGCTGCTCAGGGTACCAGGGTGGCTGTATAGAGATAGCAGGATTGCTGTCATCACTTCCCCGCAAGCCACATATTGGTCCTGGTGACCTTAATAAAATGAAATGCTGGTCTGACACAGAATCTGACCTGTGCCCATTTGAAAAAGGCAAGTTAAGGTTCAAGTCACACACAGTCAGAGATGTGGTACCTAGTTTCATGAGTCTAGAAACTGGGCGTAGATTATAAAACTTGACACTTGTTTGGCTTTTAATATAGACCAAGAGACTTATGATTTCATTTGAGGTGGGTTGATCATCCCAGGATAATTTTAGCAAAAGAAGAATCCAGCTGAGATGGTTGCATCTGGAACAAATTAACACACTTCACCCTTGTGTCCTCTGAGCAGAAAAGCAGCACCTCTCTGGCAGGCACAGCAGATAAGTTCTGTGGATGGGTACAGAGGCTGAATTTGCTGCTGTTCCTCCACTAGTTTGAGGGGTCTTGAGCTGCTGGTGTGCCTGCATAGTCCCTCTGTGGTGGTGAAGCAGCACTGCTCCTTCAGCAAGCAGGTCACAGCAGTGCCTTTATTCTGAAAAATAAACCCACACTCTAATTTTGAGCTTCAATGAAGCACTCATCAAGAATATGATGGCATTACAGATGCTTCCAGTTCTTTGGCAGTTAGCTCCCACCTGGCTCCAAATTTCAAATGCAAAAGACATGGGGCTTGGACTACATCTGCAGGGAGGGTTGAAAAGGGGAAATAGCAGTGATGGCTCCCTGCCATTCCGGAAGTGCTTTCACTGTCTCCACATGCAACCCAGCCCAGAAGAGGTGATGGAGAGGGAGATGTGTGCCTCATGCTCAGCTGACAATATGGTTTTGGGGAGAAATTGGCTTGTGAAGACAAGAAGATCAAGGAGCATCAGCAAATGCCATCACATTCTGAAGGGCTGCATCCTGCCATATGGCTCCCAGACCTTCAGTCTGAAAAGTTTCAGGGGGCCAAATTTCAAACTCAGGTTGTTTGAATTAGTCTGAAATTTAGTGTGAAGCTTTCTCACATCCTGATTGGAAGGATAACCTTTGGAGCACGGGAATCTTGTAAAGAAATCACATAGCTTCTGTGGGCATGACAAACTATGCTGTCATAATCTTGGAAAGGTTCACCAGTGTTAACTTGGCATAAAGCTAGGCATTCTTTAACCATTTCTTGAGCTTGTTAATGATGTAGATATTGTTTGGCTGGAAATTTTCTTTCAAAAGCATGTGTACAATAAAAGTGGGGGCAGTAGCTAGAGGATATCAGAAACATATGGCATTGCACGCCAGATAACACCTTCAAAAGTGTAAAAGGTGACAAGTTCAAACTGCAAACAAACGTCAAAATGCTGTATACCTCCATAGTAAAAGTTACTACTTATTCTTTCTATGCTCAAATTTAAAAAGTAACATAAAATCAAAGCAACAGCTTGTCAGGTATGTGATTATATTCTGGCATCTGGACATCATATACAGGTTTGTTCATCAAGTTCCCTTGATGAACTTGGTTTTCAATGCAGAAGCTAGGAAATACAGTATTTTGGAGTTTGTTTGTGCAGTTCGTATTTCTCTAAAATCTCACTCAATCTGTACTAAATTCTTCTGGAGACTGTATCCATATCAGAAGACAGGCTATATTAATCCCAAATTTTTGTCTAAACTGAGGAGGGAGGGAGGAGTAAAGGGTCTACAGACATTAGCTGTTTCATGACAGCACTTGGAAATTTGCAATACAATTTATTCCAGCAGATGAAACACACTTGTACATTAAACTTCAGAGAAGTTTCCCCTCATATGTGATCAACATGCATTTCAGCTTCTTGAAGATCTGAAATGGTGCTGCCTGTCTGTTTCTGAATGTGCTGTTCACGTGCTTTAGTCCATTTTACTGCTGGATGCATCTAGCACTTTATAATTGACTGAAACTGCAGCTGAGGGACCCAATTAAGATTTGTAAGTCAGTAACATGCCTGTATTTTAATCAGGTGCTGACCGAGGCAAGGAGGTCAGCTTAAGCCTAGATCAATCCATGATGTGAGAGAATAAAGTGAAGATGGCAGAGTATGGGAAGGGACGAATTTGAATGAGCTGAGCTTCCAGGTGCAGATGTGTTCTTGATGTTTGCTTGCATCTTTTTGAGAATTGTACTTAATGACAGCATTTCATATCTGCTTTTTCTGCTTAAAAACAATAATACAAGTGGTCTGGCTAAGGGAATGTGCCCTTTCTACACAAGAATCAACTCATAGAGGAATGGAGACAGGAAAAGAGCTGAATTGTTGTTCCTTTCTGAAATAAATAATGCTCTCCCTTGTGTTCAGGTCGTATCCTTGGTTCAGGTGCATTTGGAAAAGTAGTTGAAGGGACTGCATATGGATTGAGTCGCTCTCAACCGGTGATGAAAGTAGCTGTGAAAATGCTGAAACGTAAGTTGCTATGGTTCCGTTTCCCAAGCTAGGCAGGGCAGGTTCCCACAGGGTTATTCAAACATTGCTTGTTATAAATTATTTCTTCATATCTAAAGTTGAAAATGAATGATTTGAAATGACTGGTTTGTAAAATTATATGCTTAGATTGCTTTATGGCATTTCAAGCCTGAAGGTACCCAGGCTTTTGAAAACATCTGAAGTTTAGGTTTAGCTGAACAGCTACAAAACCCCCCAAAATATTGAGAAAGATAAATAACCATGAATTTCTGTGAACAAATGAAGGCTATACAACAAGGGGAAATAGGCAGGTGTTGTATAAGAATCTTAAGTTCACTGAAGATTTCCTGGTTCATGAGAACTGAGAATCTGATGCAGTGATTCTGTAGGAATCACAGGGAGCTTGCTTGTGTTGAATGAGCAGCTTGTAGAGTGCTTCTGTGCCACGTGGGCAATCCACTACACCCCTGAAGAGGGACAAACAGACTGGGTCAGCTACTGAGCTGCATCAAGGGAGTCCCTTATTAATCATTTGTAGCTCCTCTCCAAGAAAGCCATGTATCAAGTAAAGGGTATGGTGGCAGCAATGCTCCAATGAGGCAAGCAAGGAGAAACTTTGTGGTTTTTTTTTTTTTCTACAGCTACAGCTAGATCCAGTGAAAAACAGGCACTCATGTCTGAACTGAAGATAATGACACATCTTGGCCCCCACCTGAATATTGTCAATCTGCTTGGAGCTTGTACAAAATCAGGTGGGTTTGGCTGACAAAATAAAGGTTTGCTGTGGGGTCATCATTTGGTATTTAACAATTCAGTGTTTAACAAGGACATTGATGACTAAACATTTTTAGCTTTTTATGTAATCTTCATGTATTTGTAGTTTTGTAGACTGTTAAAATGGCCAGGTATAACTTCTAGTACTTTTATAGCTTTCTTTCCCACAGTGAACAAATATTCATTGATGTGTTCCTTAAATTTTATCTAGTCTTGCCTGTTAGTTTACTAAGTACCTTTTATTTTACACCATGTGATCATAGACACCATAAAGATAGGGTAGGGGATTGGACAGAGAGCTCCAATGGCCAGAACCTAGGGCAGAGTTAACCTAACGAACTGCTCCTCTAATTGAACAATATTGGTTGGATATTCTAATTGCCATATTTTATAAAACTGTAGAAATTGAATTCAGAGCACTTTTTTTTTTTTTTTTTTTTTTCCATATTGTGTACCTGAAGGCTTTTATATTACCATTCTAATGTTGTTTGGAAAAGTTTCTGTTCTGTTTCCAGATGTCAACCCAGGTTTCAAGTAAAGGATTTACCAATAAATATAAACAAATATAGGCTCTCAGAAAACTTCTTGATTTGATAATAATTGCAGTCATAACTCCATATATAGAAATGTATTAACTCACAACTCTATTTTCTACTACTTTTGGAGTCTTTCTGTATTTTTTTTTTTAAACCCCACTCATCAATGCATAATTTTGCTTTATTTTAACAGGTCCTATCTACATCATTACTGAGTACTGTTTTTATGGTGATTTGGTGAACTACCTGCATAAGAATAGGGACAATTTCCTGAACCGACACCCAGAAAAACCTAAAAAAGATTTGGATATCTTTGGGATGAACCCTACTGATGAAAGCACAAGAAGGTGGGAAAAAAATGAAAAAGAAATATATGACCTGTGACTTAAGGTCTTAAGTCATTATTAACCCTTATTGCATTACTCTCATTCATTTAAACTCCACCCTAATTTTTCTTGTTTGACTTTTATTTGTCAGGTTTCATAGACCTGGGAAGGTTTCAACAGTTTTTATGCAGTCCCCCTGACATGTGTCCTAGGTTTGTGTTTCCTGCATGTAAATATGCCTGCAGTCTGAGGACTCATGTAGTTTTTCCAGAGACATCCTGATGTCCCAAAGAGTTTTAGTAATAAATCACAGCCCAGTGTTTCTTCTTTTTTTTTTTTTTTAAACCAAAACAACAACAACACCAAAACCAAACCAAAAAAAACTCCATCCTTTTGTCTCTACACACCAAAAACTTTTAAAAGTAAAGTGCATCTACCTGTCTCCTTATTTTCACACCTGGGGAATTTCCATTGCCTACAACTCCTTCCCTTCAACAACCTGGCAGAGCTTGTTCTTCAAGCTCAAGTCCTTTCCTCGATCTACCAATAGCCAGTCTCAACAGTGTCCTAATGTTAATTTTCATCCCAGAACTTTATCCAGATGATGGCTGAGGAAGTTTGTCATCATATATTCAGCAATAATGTAATGCCATAAAATGAGCCAGGATTTAAAAGGTGAACAGAGATTCATTCAAAAAATCACTCAGACAAGTAAACCAACTGACTTAGCAGCTGAGTAAAGCCAGTACTGTTTATCTGGGTATGGGTTTGTTCAGCAGGACTGGATTTGATGCAAACTGTCTGGGTGAATAAATTACACCTATCATTTGGAATACCTTGAGATAAAAGCCCTAGGTAGTGACACTTGAGCTCACCAGGGTTTTGGGAAATAAGGCATGGTTATGTATCTGACTGTTGGCAAAAGCCTAAGTTTGAAGTTCTTGTGTTTGATTACAGTAATACACAGTAAATTGTATTACTAAGTGATGGTTATGCTGTACTTATGATATATGGTATACAATGTCATGTATCATATGATATATATATAAATGGTATCTTTTTATATATATATGTATATATATTCCCCAACAAGAAGCCAGCTGTTGAACTTTGCATCAATACAATGGTACACCTTAAGTGAATTGTTAGATGTGCAATGCTGTGACAGGAAAATCACTAGCTATACACTTGTATTTTTTTTTCCAATTTCAGTTATGTGATACTATCATTTGAAAACACTGGAGAATACATGGACATGAAACAAGCTGATACTACTCAGTATGTGCCAATGCTGGAAAGGAAGGAGGGCTCTAAGTACTCTGATATTCAGAGATCTGTATATGATCGGCCTGCTTCATATAAGAAGAAATCCATGTCAGGTAATGTAGACCTGTCCCTTCTGCATATATCATTAGTACAAATGACTCTTGTGTAAACATGTATCTTATTTTTGTCTTCTAAATGCACACAAACTCTTCATCTCTGTTTAGCAAGAGTGCGAGCATAAGCTGTAAGCCAAAATCTTGTGGTTGTATTCTTCCATTCCACTCTGGGAGTAGGAGTGTATGTTGCTGGAGCAGAAGGGGTCCAGTTGTGCATTTGTTTCTGTGCTGAAGTGCTGTGTGGCAGTGCTCTGCAATAGGGCTGTAGGCACTCTTTGGAGGCAGTGATTTTATCAGTCTTGTAGTTTGAAGGATTTTGAGCAATAGCAATGACCAATAATAATAATAATAATAATAGTAGTTTATATTGTACTGTTCCACTTACATTTCACATTAACTGACACTTACCAAATGCAGAACACTCCCAAATACTTTCCTGGATTATGCAATTAAGTTAATGAATGCATCCTATTCCCTGTCCCTGTTCTCAGAAACCAAATATGCTTTTGTTTAAAAACAGACACCAACACTTCTGCCCCCAGGCCTCAGAAACTGAACCATATCCAGTCCCAGATTTACATGGCACTTATGTACTCATGCTCTAGGACAGTCAGAGAAAATGAATCACTGAATTTTGACTGTTTTTTTCTGGCATTTTTCTTAAAAGAAATAAGAACTGTTGCCATAGAATTCCTGACCTTTTTTTCTGGTATTGGATTAGTCCCAGTGAATACTTCCTGAGAAACAACAGTGTTCAGCAAAAGTAAATAGCTAAGAATGTGTATGCATGCACAAAACCCTAATGAAGGCATCACCTCTAAACAACTGTTTTTGTACCACACACTGAGTAAAAAACCTGTGTGACAGTTCAGTAATGCCTAGTATTTCTGTCTACTTTTTCATTTTACTTTTTCCTACTCTTCCCAGGGGAAAAAATTACAGACAGGAGAAGTCCAAAATCTGTTATTTAATATTAACTGTTTTTAAAAATGCAGTATGTGTCAGTGGCTGATGCAGACAATGAAATTGATAGTAGTTACTATGAAAAGACTGTTTTGGTCATGGTACTCTGCTAAAATTACCAGCTCAGAATCATGATAGGTAGAGGAAGATGCATGCTACTTTCACACTCCACAGCAAAACCACATTTTTCTTCTTTTTTTCAATAGAATCAGAAGTCAAAAACCTTCTTTCAGATGACAGTTCAGAGGGCCTCAGCCTACTGGATTTGCTGAGCTTCACCTACCAGGTTGCACGGGGAATGGAATTCTTGGCTTCTAAAAATGTAAGTAAATAAAAAAGTAAGCAAAGTGGGATAAGGCATAAAAAATGTCTTCTGCAGCTATGGTTTTAAATTTAGATTTTGAGCATATGACACAATAGAGTATTCTTTTTGGAGATATAGATATAAGCTTTCCCACTTACTTGGAAACAGAGATCACCATGGTGGGAAAAATCAAAGCAGCAGTCTCTTGTCTTCCCCTGCTGCATCCTGTGACATTGCTGGAGTCAGGGTGTCAGAGATGGTGGAGGATCAAAGCAGGGTCTGGGTGAAGGGTCCATGCGGTCACAAACCAGCATGGTCAGAAGTACAGGCGTATTATTAGTACATGATGGGTAGAATGGGAAAGGGTGACCTCACTTTTGCTTCCTTCCCCCCCTAAAATGCACCCATGTGAGACCACACTGGTCCTGAGGCCTGGTGCCTCCCAGCCCCTGTTAGCAGGTGCTTGTTCAGTAGAAGGTCTTGCTAGGACTGTACCTGGAAATCCAACCCTTTTGTAAGGGCAGTGGTCCTCATGGAAAAAGCATGTCCTTGAACAATTTAATTTCTATCCATACAGTGTGTGCACCGTGACTTGGCTGCTCGTAATGTCCTCCTGGCTCAAGGAAAAATTGTGAAGATCTGTGACTTTGGGCTGGCGAGAGACATCATGCATGATTCCAACTATGTCTCCAAGGGCAGTGTATGTACTTACTCTCTGGAGCTCTGCTTTAACTGAAATGAAAATTGTCAGTTTTAAATACTATTTCATGTTCTTGGCATTCAGTGTTGGTTACGGTAATTGACCATTGGGATGAATGCTTCTCAGAACAATTTATCTTCAGATTATTAATTCCTGTAACTTTTCTAACTCTGTTTTAAAGCCAAAAAGTGCACATTTAGTACTTCACAGTCTGACATTTTTAACTGTCAGGTTTTGTGACTGGATAAATTATTAAGGAACTGTCATTCTTTGACATACCAGACCTAGTTCAGCAGTGACAGATTTTGCATAATACCTTCAGTCATTTGCTACCTGGTCATTTGCTAGTAATGAAATGAATAAAGTTATGGTTTAGCTAGTTTCTGTGGGGAGCAACAAGTAGCATGGCTTATAATCCTCGTACCTCTGTGTTAAATTGAATTAAAAATAAACACTAGCAAGGGTAATGCAACTTTTCTTATAGAGCTTTGTTATTCCTGGCTATCAGACAACAATTGCAATGGTAAGCATTTATTTAATAACTAATCTGTGTGTTTGTAATTTTTTTCTTTCTACTACAGACTTTCCTCCCAGTAAAATGGATGGCACCTGAAAGTATTTTTGACAACCTGTACACAACATTAAGTGATGTCTGGTCTTATGGCATTCTGCTGTGGGAAATATTTTCTCTTGGTATGTACTGTGAATATTTTCCTATGTGTAGTCATTTCCTATGTGTAGATTAAGTTTTTTCAATTCAAACTGTTCTACATGAAGTATTTCAAATTCTGCATATAAAAATATATGTGTGAAATCCACAGTTAGTTTTTCTTCTGTGTGGGAGTTCAGATTCCAGTGTTAGGTGTGAAGTGAAATGTCCATGCTCTCCCAAAGTTCTCTTTAGATTTGGTATGGATTTTTTTGTTCGTTTGATTGGTGGTTTTGTTTTTGGTTGCTTGTTTGTTTTTGCAATATACTTTTTTTTCTGTAAAACTGAAAGAACTGTGTGAAAATCTTTTGTGGAAAAGTATTGGTGTGCCACAACAGGATTGATTTTCTGTCTAGTATGAGAAGGAACATGTTTCTCCCTTGCAATAGGGTGCCTGGGGCTGCAGCCCAGCTCAGCAGCTGCTTTGGAATAGTCTCTTCATACACGTTTCAAAAGAGCCTGTCTTAGTCCCATTACAGAATGAAAATAAATGTCAATCTTCTGGGACACTGATTTCTCATTTCCAGGTCAACACTGTTCACACAGTTGGTTTATGGCAGTGCAGAGTGGTTATGACAATATATGGCAGTTACAGACAATGTACAGTTCCCAGCTGGGAACAGCCTGGCTCTCTCCTCAGCCTCATTAATTAGCCTCCTGGAAGGGTGGATGGCCTGCTTCAGTGAGCGTGCATTACCCAGATTTACTGCCAGCAGAATTACTCATGCCTGTGTGGTATCTACTGCTGCCCTGTGGCAACCCCAAGCCTAAGATTATTGGGTAGAATAAATTGTCACATAACTGCTTCTCAGAAAACAACAGTTGCACCACTATTTACAGTATTGATTCCTGTAATCTCTGAGCATCATAGGATCCTGTAAATAGCCATTCCTTGATATCCCTGGGAGGCGTTGGGCAGCTCAGGAACTGAAGCACTACACTTCACTGCTCTACCTGTAAAACAGGTTCTGAAGCTCAGTTTTAGATGAAAATCCTACTTTTGAAAGGGCAGAGGTTTCTGAAGTATAGTATGCCTTCTCCATCTGAGAAAGTTGTCCCTTTTTGGAAAGCAAAACATATCCTCAGCAGTGTTTTTTAAGAAGGTCAATTTTAACATCTTGCTACCATGCTGACTTCAGCTTGAATTTCCCTTTCACACATCAGCAACAACAGAGTATGAGTGCAATGATGTCTCTGTGTTGCAGCCTCAAGTTATTTGTTAACTGTGCGAGTTTGGGCCAAGTCCAAACTTTTTGACAACCCATACATGTGACATATTAACTATTGTCTAAAGCCAGATGCCCAGCTGGGATAAGTGGGGTATGGAGAGGGCTTACACCAAGGCTTTGGCCTTGCAGTCAGGATGAGGTGTGTTAGTCTGTGTCACTCTCAGCTGTCCTGCAGGTGCCAAGGGCAGTAATGCCAGGCAGAGCAAGTATCTCAGCTAAGCTCTCACAGAAAGGCAGTGGCAAGGAGGAGCTGTGACCTCAGCCTTGTCAAATGCAGGCTGATGACCTGATCCAGTTTCTGCCCCCGATACATTCTATAAACTCTGTAAAGATATTTTTTTTCTAACTAGTACCTTCTTCAATCTTTCCTGGCCAGCATTTCACATTAAGGCTTAATGTCATCAAGACAATAGCTCTGATGTGAAACACTGGCTAGGAAAGAATCATTCTGATGTCATGTTAAATTATAGTGTAAACACTTCATGAGGTGAACAGGAAGACAGTATTTGGGAACTCTGAATGAATGGATAGTCAAGTACAGAGTAGTACTTCTGCTTTTCTTTTATCTGCAGGTGGCACACCATATCCTGGCATGATGGTTGATTCTACTTTCTACAATAAGATCAAGAGTGGATACCGAATGGCCAAACCTGATCACGCTACCAATGAAGTGTATGTGTGCATTTGGCTTTTCCACACCTGCCCAGTCTCCAGAGAATTTTGGCTTTAGTTTCTATTTGAACAGTTGAGTTCCTCTACCAGCTGGTTAAACTGGTTTCCTTCTTATCTGCAGGTATGAGATTATGGTGAAGTGCTGGAACAGTGAACCAGAGAAAAGACCTTCTTTCTACCATTTGAGCGAAATTGTGGAGAGCTTGTTGCCTGGAGAGTACAAAAAGGTTTGCTCTTTGTAATTTTTCTCCGTGTTTTCTCTATACTGCTACAGAGGGAACTATAAACATTGTTCCAGCCATGAGAGTCATGAGCACTGAACTGGCACATTCTAACCTATGTGAATTCTGTGATTAGCATGGGGATATTGAGTTGTTAGGATTTAATTAGACATGAAGAGTTTTGCTTCCCAGTTGATACTGCAGAACTGCCTCACTCAGCAAGATCCAATGAAGAAACCGACCATGCAATTTTTCTACTAGAGAACTAGTTCAATATATTTTCATGGGGTTTTGTAGGCTGCGAAATAATTCCATAAAAGGAATGTCTTGGTCCATGTGTATAATCTCCCTGTTCTTTGGATCCTGACATTAGCAAGTTTTCCTCTCATACTTCTGATAGCTCTGGACAAGTTGTGCCTGCCCCATCATTCAGTGTTTCATTTTTCCCACCTACCTTAACTTCCTTCTCCCTACTCTTCTTTCACATCTATTTGTCTGCTTTGTGCTGACCCAAAGTTTTGCTCCTTCATCATCTAAAACTTATGTGCCACTTTTCCCTTCAAAGCAATTGATGATTCTGGACTTGTCTATCCACTGTTGCTGGCTCATAGGGCAGAATATTTACTAGGCTAATGAATCCCAGCTGCCCATCTGAAGAAAGGTAGCCTTAGTGAATAGCATCTAATGAGGGGGTTGAAATGAATATTTTCAGAGCTATGAGAAGATTCATCTGGACTTCCTGAAAAGTGATCACCCTGCTGTCACACGCATGAGAGGGGACTGTGACAATGCTTATATTGGTGTAACCTACAAGAATGAAGACAAATTAAAGGACAGGGAGAGTGGATTTGATGAGCAGAGGCTGAGTGCTGACAGTGGATACATCATTCCCCTGCCTGACATCGACCCTGTTTCTGAAGATGAGCTTGGCAAAAGAAACAGACACAGGTGGGTGCAGTTTACAGAACTCTTAGCCCACAGTCACCATTTGGGGTTATATTTGGCAGTGTCCATTTACACTTTCCAGCATCATACTCTGCAAATAGTTTCCTTAGCTCTTTTGAAACTACTTATGGGGGAGTCACATATAAATATGCCAGTATGACTGGCCACAGTGTTTTCAATGGGAAAAAATTATTCTGCCTATTTTGTGGTTGCCAGGGTAAGGTGACTGCTGGTAGGGTGCTTCCTTGTGTTTTTGGGACTCTTTCAATAGCTTGGTCAAGTCACAGTGGCTGTCTGGTGGATCTGTGGGCATATTTCAAAATACATCTTGCCTCCTTGGAGCTTCATAAGAGATCTCAAAGGATTGATTTGTTTGTATAAGACAAATTCCAAAATCTGGGAGAAGCTGTTGATAATATCTTCTACGGTATAGTTTTCTATGAAAGCAAGATGTCCGGAACTTTTTACTTCCCTCTTGTCAATTTGTGTGACCAATGCCACTACAACACAACACTGCGTGACCCTATATTGCTATCTTATTTTCACCTGACTTCCCTAGATTTACCTCAGTGACCTATTGTCACAGTAGTGTCATGAAACTATTTCTCCAACAAATGTCTGGCTGAGAGTGCTTGGAGGAACATAAGAACAGCATGCTTCTTTGAATTCCCAGGTGGTTCACTGCTTTTGATATACAAGATATGACATGTCCTGAGAAACTGGTGGTCATAGTCATCTAGTCACTGTGGGTCAGAAAGCATCTGGGGAGGTAGTGTTCAGTTTTGCTAGAGATGGGAGTATTTACCCAGTCACAGTCGCCACGTACCTTATCTCTGAGAGATTTGTCTCTTCCAGTTCACAGACATCTGAAGAAAGTGCTATTGAAACTGGTTCCAGTAGCTCTACCTTCATCAAGAGAGAGGACGAGACCATTGAGGACATTGACATGATGGACGACATTGGGATCGACTCCTCAGACCTGGTGGAGGACAGCTTCCTGTAACCCCACACACACACGCCAGCTCTGCACACAGGGAAGCTTCCTGTGTTGCCTACAGACTTCTGCTCCACAGAGAAAACCACTTTATTGCAATGTCAAGGATGTGAAGAGGAGGTGGATTTGTAGAAAGGAACTCCCAGAAACGGGCAGAGGAATCAGCCTGAGCATAAATGAAAAAGACATGTTGAAGATGGATTGTTTTAGTGTTGCTTCTTGCAGTACTTCAGTAGCATCTCAGTGTTGTTTACCACTCCAACTGGTAGGAGGATGAAGGGAAAGGCCGCAAACAGACCAGTTTTGTGTTTCAAGGGCATTCATATGACTTTGATGGATCAACTTTCCACTGCAGCAATACTTCACCTTTGTAATTATGTAAATAACTGTCTACTCAAGGATCTTTTGAGGTGCACATTGAACATATGCCATGGATTTTAGAAGAGGTCATTCATGAATTCTGTGTACTTCCTCCCTCAATCTCAATGTCAGCTGCTGTTGAACTATCATGTGAATTGAAGAACATGCAAAAACCACTTTTGGACCAGAAAGGTCTGAAACCACAAGGGACTGACTGGTACTATAAAACATGTTACTTTCTACCATTAATGCAAGTAAAGGGGAATAATAATGATAATAATAATGATAATTAAAAGTCAGTCTATAATAGGTGTTAGAAACCTAGTAAGTCCTTATTAACCATAGAAGGTAGCTGTTTGCAAGATAATACTACTACTGTTTTCAATAACACTAAATGTATATTTTACAATCCATTGTCCTTCAGTAAACACACAATATCAAAACACTTTTTTAAGTGCAGGGGAGAAATTTCCAGCCCCCCAAATTTTATGAATTCTTTTTTTTTTTTTTTTTTTTAATCTACACTGAATGGTAATTGTTCTGGTTAGCTAAAACTACTTTAACATTGAGAAAAAAATTAAGATTTTTTTCTTTCATGAGATGAGTAGCTTTTCTAATCAGATATACTAGAAGCAATTAGTTTTCCTCTGATTAAGTGAGGTTCTAAAAATTTAAATTTAAAAAAAATTATGGCAGATTTCCAAGATGCTGGAGAATAGAAGATTATGATAAACCACCAGCCATACCCCATTATTAGTGTTTCATGGTACTCAAAAGAAATCTTATCCTGAGGTTAGCTGTGAAGAATTGATTTAATATTTGAACTGTTCAAGGAATAAGGACATTTCTCCTAGCCTGAAACATGAGTTCAAATAAGCAGAAATAAATATACAGAAAATATTCTTGTCTTAGCTTTCAAGTTTAAACAGGAGCAGAAAACTGTACTATCTTTGCAGACTGTAACTACAAAAGGTAAATGCTTCTAGGAGTGTTCTTTGGAAGAAGGTGCATGAAAATGAACTTGCTCTCAGCCTGCAATTGTTGGTTTTTCACACCACTTACATGAACGAAGTATTATGATTACTGCTATCACTGTACAAAGTGTTATTGAGATATGATGCTTTGGAAGACATACATACGAAAAAAAAGTACATCACTGCCAAGGGCCCCATCCTTTCTGGTACTCAACTTTCAAACTTTGCCTTAATTCAGTGCAATGAGCACCTTGTAGGATATGCCCAGCCTCTGTTACCACGTAACCAATGCAAATGCCGTGCAAAGTCACTCCTGTGTTGCAGCATTTTCCTAGAAAGTGTGGAAGAGTGACTGACAGAATATGCTGCCATGTTAAACTACAGTTTACCTTTAAATGGCCCTATGAAAATCTTCGTAAGTCCCCTTGACTTCACTTGTGGACAGTTACAGATCAAATAAAAGCAAATGCAATATTGACAGTGCTACAGTGTGGGACGCTGCACAGGCAAATAATTCTGGGTCTGGGTTTCAAGCTGTCACCTGGCTGAGGCCATGCACAAGATCTCAGCAAATGTGAAAACAGGACCTGAAGCGAGCCCCCACATTTTCAACCCCGATGGAAGCTGACAATCAGAAGGAATGGTGAATGATGGTGCACTCTCTACTTCTTGCATTCGACAGATCAAGAACAAGTGTCTTCCTGGAACCATGCTTTTGCTAGACATGTCACTGAGCTCTGTATGGGAACAACTGTGAAACATAGACTCTTGATATAGCCGAGACAGATGAGATGGTGTGAAATCTCCCTCCAGTTACGAACTACGAACTGAGAAAACACAAATTGTCTGTGGATATCCCAGATATCTGAATGGCCACTTGAGATGACATGTGCCTTAATTTGCACATGTAGTTTTTACAACTACACATTCAAATTAGGCAAGCAATTTCACCTGCATTTTTGCACATGGCCTAGTTTCTTCAGGGTTTGAAAATCAGCCCCAGCATGTTTTATTATATCAATTACTGGAATCTAAGGACATTTTCATGCAGATTTGCTTTCCCCTCACCAGTCTCATTCTGTATCTCACAGTGCATCTCAGGCTAGACTCAAACGGTGAACCAGAGCTGGCTCACTTTCTGGTACACGGTCATGTTAATTCTCCATCTTGTCATGAGTATTGTGCAGATCAATTTCAGGGGTCTAGCCAAACCCAGCTCACTGTAGGCTTGGAATCAGACAAGCTGGCCTGGAAACTGGAATGAGGAAAGGAAGAGAGAGGATTTACTAGAGAGGGAGAAGTGTGAGAGGATGAATTGTTTAGTTTCACAATATTATCAGTATTAAAGACTTTTTTTTTTTATGGCTTACTTTTTGAGAAGCCACTGGAAGAGATATTCCCAAACCTTTTGCTACAGTAATTGTATAACGACAATCAGTGTTATCCTACAAAATGCAGCTTTTGATTTGGAATGGCCAACCAATTCCTTACAACGTGGTCTGCAGCTTGTACAAAATGGTCCTATTACATGATGAAGGACGTGAGATATGATGATGTTATACATCAATATGTATATAAGTATTTTTATATAGACTTCTAGAATACTGCCAAAACATTTATGACAGCTATATCACTGCCTTTGTTTATATTTTTTTTACTGTGATATATTCCACAGGCACGTTAACTGTTGCACTTTGAATGTCCAAAAGTTATATTTTAGAATAATAAAAAAGGAAGTGTTTCCAAAATGATGGGTGTTGTGAAATGTTTGCAGAAGGGCAAACTGGCCTGAGTGATGGTAGGCACAAAATGTATTTCAAAAATGCCCCTGTTGATATTTTGTCTTTGAAAAAATCTTGTAAATTAAGATCTCTATATTTCAATAAATGATATATAATTTAAGGATATGTGAGGGGTCTATACTCACTTATTGAACGATGGTTATAAAGAATAAGTCTTGCTCAGGGATTTTTTCCCTCAAGAAGCCTTTGAGTTCTCTGCAAAACCATCAGGCAGTAATGAGAAGCATGTCTCAGAACCCTTCCAGCGGACATAGTGAGGAAGTGTTGGCAGCAAATGACCAGCTTACCAAGTGACATCTGTGGGGGGTCATATTATCTTCCAAACACAGCAGGTATGGTGCTCCAGCACTGGAGTGAATGTGGGTGAGTGGGTGGGTACCAGGCTCCCTGCACAAGATGAAACCCTTGTCCTTGGCACCATGTGTGCTGGGGGGTTGATGCCTGCTGGACTGCACACTCTCAGGAAAAGCCCTTGGCTACAGGGCTTTTGAACTTGGGCTGAACTCACCGCCTTTGTAAATCAAACCAGATTTTTAGTATGGTTCTGTGCTCTCACAGTAATCAATTTTGCACAGTGTATGCAACTGAATGTGAATTTGAGAAGATTTGCAAGATTTCAACCTGAAATCTGAGTCAAACTTGACAGCTGCACTTCCTGTACAAAAAGTCTGTCTTGGTTCTGTCAGTCACTCTTCCTGTCATGGTTTTCCAGGGGAGCCAGGCAAGGCTGGCTGTGGGAATGCCATGTGAATGGGTAGGTTAGCAACCTTCTGTCCTTGTGGTGATCACTGTTCATGCTGGAAACTTGCTGGGAGATGAACTCTCCATCTAACATCTCTCCCTCCTCATTCAAATGGGGTGCAGCATCCTGGGCCCTTGCCTTAGATAAGAGTTACAGTAGGTTGTCTCTCCTTTGTGTTTCCTTGCTGAAAGGAGTCTTTATCCTGTAATCCTGCACACACACACACCACTTCCTGTCACCACAGAGGGACAGGAAAGAGTCCTGGATGTGCTTGTGCCCTTACATCCTGCTCAGCTGTGCACCTGCTCTTCTGGAAGCTCAGCAGCTGTGTGAGGCATAAGGACTAATGGACTTGTTATTTCTGCTGTGTGGGGTAAAGGGTGGGGGCACTGAAATCTCTCCCTATGCAAGAGCCTGGGTACAGAGCACTCTCCCAAGCACAGGGAATGGCTGTGTGTGCCTGTGAGCATATCTGTCCATGATGGGGAGTGTGGATAGTGAGTTTATCACCTTCTTACTGAAGTAAACCCACTTTGGGCAAAATTCTAGCCCCTTGCTCCATCAGACTCAGAGTCCGACATGTGCTCCACACATCATCTTGCTCCCTGTCTCAAGGCCTCAGCAAGCATTTGGCTAGAAATGTGCAGAGGGCATGCAATGGCAAATGACAGAGGCAGTCTGCCCAGGAAACGGGAGCTGTGAGAGAGCAGCACTGTGCCAAGAGAAGAGAAGGGCAGGCTTCTGGACAGAGGATAGGAAGAGAATGGATTTAGGTTATGGAGGTAAAGAGATTTTTGGCTAAGCTTCTGAGTTTCTATGAGTGGTGCAAAAAGCAGCTGGTTCATAAGCCAGAAAGAAGCTATCCAGCCACCTTGAAATGCTCCCCATGCCTCCAGAAACCTGAGGCATGGCGCCTTTGCAACTGTTTCAGCAAGATCACTGTATCCTGTCAATTTAGCACATTGTTAGAAGTTGCGTGGTACGGGAGCTGTGTGCTGGCATAATCCCCAGGAAAAATGAAAGGGAAAAAAAGAAAATGCTCAAAAACAAAGCATAGAGAAAGTCACCTCATGGATCTGGGCTAGCTCATGAGGCCAGCAGCTGAAGCAGAGTCCATATTCTGCTGGAGTCCCATCACTGCTGCCTACAGCAAGGTGAGGGGCTGGGCTCAGCACTCATGGGCTTGTCCTCCTGACCCCATCTCTGTCCTGCAGCAGCTTATATGAGACCAAAACAGAATGTGTGGCAGAGGAAGCACCAGCCCCTTCCTCTGCCAGCACTGATTTCAATGCTTTTCAAAGGGAAAAAATCAAACCAAAATCATTCCCATCCAAACAACTGGAGGTAAGGATTAGAACCACCTTTAAAAATTCCAGCGTTTCCTTTAATTTGTTAATAATAACTTTACTGAAATAAAGACACGAATTTTTCTTTTCCAAGTTGGCCACAAGATGGAAGCAACAGACAAAAATATGTGAAATTGTTTTTTCCCTCATCCTTTCTCTGTTTTTGCTTGCACAGCAGCACAGATGTATGGCCACTGCAGAGGCAGCTGGAGCTCTTAAAGCAATAGGAAGAACACACAGTGTCCATCAGCTCCAGCTGCTTTGTTTGGAAGAACTTTGAACCTATTGTGATAACCGTAGCTTTTTACAAGATGAGGCTGGAAACTGCCTTGCTATCCCTGATAGTGCTGAAGGGCACTTTGCCTTTTGCCTCAAAAAACTTACCTCTTTTGGAGACAGAAGGAGGAATTTAAAATGAAATATGATTTAAATTGAGGCAAGAAGTGAGACCTTAGACATCACCTGAGAAGATGTCTGTTTCTTTGCATTCATTCTTGTGTTGCTTCAGTATTGTGCTGGTGCTAGACGGGGAGCTAAAAGCACTGCTGACCTGAGGGCCAGGTTCATGTGCCTTCGTGAGACTCCAAAAAAATAGTTGGCCTAATGTATGTACTAAGACACCCAGAAGGCATGGGGGTTGGAGGTTAGCTCAAGTTTGCAAGCTACTTCCTGCAGCAATCTGATGTATCACACTTTGCTGCATCTACCCTGCCATTAGCTCTGCTGCGCTCTGCCAGCAGGAGCATTGCCTGCTTCATCGTTTCTCCATACAAGTGATGCAAGCTTTGTAAGAAGGGGGATGCAATTTTTTAGACCACCTGATAAATCTGAAAAAAATGAGAAGAAACTCACATCAGGTACTCAAGCCCTTGAGGTAGGGCTTGGGTAGCTAAAACCTGGGTTGTATTTTCCAGCTCTACTAATTGGCCTTATAAAAGCTGTCTTTTGCATATTACTTCTGTGTGGATGAAGGGAGACAACAGCCCTTGTCTTGCCAGCAGATGCATGTACCAGCTGATACCCAAGTCTAAGATAAGCCTGTTTAAAGGCAGCTCTAAGCTTTGAAATTTCAGCCACCTTGTCTAAAGCAAGCCAAGCATGTCTGGGTTCCCAGAGAGAGCTCTGCAAAAAAGTGGTTCCCGCCAGCAAGCGTATATAGGTGTAATTGTATTTATACCAAGTGCATTTGTGATCTCACTGATTGAGTGCTTTTAAAGGTAGAGTTTTACTTTTTTCACAATCTATTTGACATGCAAAATGATGGGTGCTTTGGTAGGTAAAAATGCTACTATACTGATGTGGGAATGATGTCAATGCTCTAAAGCTAATCTTCAATTATACAAAAAATGGAGTCTAGTCTAGTCATTTAACCTGGCATGCTATATAATACAAACCAGAGGGTTTTCCCAAATTAATTCCCATTTGAACCAGAGCCTGCCATCTAGGAAGAAAAAAACCAGGCTTTTCTCATCTCTGTGAATCCTTGTGTAAATATCAGGTTTTGCAGCTGCTTACATATGAGACAAGTGTTATTAGTTCAACACTCTGGGCATGCACCAAACCAAGACTTATATTTTCATACTGCTTGCCCATCATTTCTAGTCTGATGGGCTGGATGAGCAGGGAATTGGAATTTCATCAACATATTTTAATTGTTTTTAGTGCAGTTCCTGGTGTCTGCCTGTGCCAGTTCTGGTTATGTGTGTGCAACACTCTGATGCTCTGCACATGAAGCGGAAACTCCTTTGGCTAGAAGTTAGTGGAGGTGGACTGGCCTGAAGGAGAAGAGGTGCCTGCAGGAAAAAAAGAAAGGCATAACACTTCTATTCAGTAAAATATACGGGTGAATTTAATTAAACATATTTTCCCACTCTGTCACAAGACCTTCCCATGCTTCTTTGAGCTGTGTCTCCCTGTTGGCTGGCTCAGAAAGATTGGTCTGTGAAGATGGGAGGAGCACCACTACCAGCCCCTCCTGGCTTGGGTCAGAGCTGCTTGCACTTGGTTTTTATGTATGCAAAAGCAGGAATGTACAGAGGACCCTTCATAGCATTTCCAACTAACGCCCAATGTAGCAACATGGAGGCTTTGACACTGCCTTTGGTTGCAAGTACAGGAGACTGTCCATCATTCTCTTACAGCTGTGGGCTGCTGTATGAGATGTAGAGATGCTCTCTCTTGACTGCAAGGTTTGTCACAAGTAGTGAGACTATGCTGGGGCATGACACAGTCTGCTTTTTCTGCTGTCTTGCTAAGACTGAACCATTTGATCAAAGGGGCATTTGACTTGGCTCTTTTCTCCTGTGCCTACCCTTTTCAGCTTCACCCTGGAGGTGGGCTGGGAGCTCTGCTGCATCTCTGCCCCACTTCAGACTTGGACAACACCAGCTGCTGCCAAGGGCCAGAACTGAAGGGGTCCAGTGCCACTTCAAGCTGCTCTTGAGAGCTGGCATAGCTAATGCATTTCCACAGCTCCTCCCTGGATCCTCGGCTGTTCCCCTGGCAGTGAGAAACCCTGAGAATTAAATACCGTGAAAAAGCGTTGTTGAAAATGTTCAAGAGAAACTGCATTTCAAGAGAAAATGCATTTGAAAATGTCAGCATACTGTAAAAGAAGACAAAAAAAATGGTGAGAATATATGTTGCTTTACTGTCAAAAACTGAGCAGCCCAAACCTGTCCTGAGCTGCCAAAAATTAAAAACTTTATTTTTTGGCTTGAATATTTTGGTATTCAGATTTTTTCCTGAAAATTCCATTTTTTGCTATGGACTGAAAAAGCAAGCTATTAGTTTTTTTGATCAGGTTAAATCCACTTTTACCTTTTCCCTCCTGAAGTTCCAAATAAATGCTGGGAGAGGATAGGGGTATGAGAGCTGTGTCTGCTGGGTTGCTGCTCAGACTGTGGATAAGGGATAGCCAGGCATGAAAGATGCATTTTGTTCCCCTGCTCTGCCCTGTGGCAGTGGGCTCTGGGAGCCTCCTTTTCTGAGAGTCCCTGACACAAGGGCTCAAACGTGTGAGCAGAATGCAGTGGTGCTTGTATGTGGGCACAACAGGCACAACAGCCTGCTGGCTGCCCCCTGCCCATGGGCACCTCACATTGATGGCTCAGGAGTAATGTGAAGGAAAGCTCTGAGCCCCACCACAGCCTGTCAGCTTCACACCGGTCAGAGACACTGCCAGTACTGCCCAGGTTCTGCCAGCCATGTGGACAGGGCTCATAAAAGACATTGCCAACCTGCCACATATTAATCCCAAGACCATCTCAGCCAGGGGAGCTCTGCTGTGCCAGCACTGAATTTTCTCACGATACTGCTCAGGTTATCTTCTTCTTCCTCATCAGAGAGTGAGTAGGAGGCTCGTGAGTGTACTGAGTCAGTAGAAAAGAAGAATGTTCATACATATCTGCTGAGCAGTGGTGATGGAGCTCATGGTCTCCCGGTCTCCTCCTCTCTCCAATACTATATATCTGATTCCAGCAGCTTGTCTATCATGCTGTCCCCAGGCTCCAGATGAGGTCACACACACATACTGCTGTCCCCGCTGCTGAGACCTGTCTGACTCATGGCATGGGAGGAACAGTAGCTCTGTTCCAGGAGACCTCTCCAATAACAAGATCTGCTGCTGGTGAGGGAGGTAGAAGGGCCCCTGTACAGTTGTAGGTGGTAGGAAAGGGAGCCATACCATACTAGACAGGATAAACATCATATTATGGCACATCCTAGAGTACTAGCAGGGATTAAACTCTGTCACCTTGCCCAGGACAATTCACCTCTTCTCTCACTCCCACAGGAGCATTGGGCAAGACTCTGGTCAAGACCAGTGGGTCAAAAGTGTGACACTCCTGGATCACCCAGAGGGACAATTAAGGATTGGCCTTGAGGTTATCACCAGGACACCTTTACAAAACTTTAAAAGAGACTACTGCTTTGAAGGAGGCTCCTTTAGGGCTCAGAGGATGTTGTGATTCAGGCTTGAAGTTTCTTACTTCTAAATGTGCTTACCATTGCTCAAGATATCCTTACTGAGTTTTGTGCATTGACAACTCTCTTCTAGGGATTAGTCTGAGAGCTTTCTTGGCACTTTGTTCCAGAGAACAGAGGGATGGGTAACCTAAACCAAAGGAAGTAGGTCATTGTCCCATTTTACTCCAGTCAAACAGCTGCCAGAAGGTAATGGCAGTGATAGTTCCATTACTACCCCTGCTGCTGTCGGCAGCCTGGGCTAGATTTGAGCAGCTGACAGCTGATCCTCCTGTCAACTCCCCAAATCATCCGTTCTTCATTTTACCTAGAGTTTTACATCAAGTAGCCATGCAGCAGCTAAAATACTGTCAGATTATTATTTTTATATAATTGTATTGTCGAACCTGACTTGAAGTTGTGAGTTTGGATTGTCTATATTTGTATATATTTAACTGTACCTTCTTTCTCTTCAAATAGACAAGCACTCTAAATATCAGGAGTGTTTGCAGGTCCCTAAATTTTTAATGAATCTGGAAAAAAGAAGATAGTAAAAAAATTTAAATAATATATAAATCATTTTAAAATAGCAATAAATAAAATAAATAATAACATTAATTATTATCTAACTCACATGACCCACAGCCTAGGCTGAGATCAAATCTTTTTAGTACAGCAGGCACATCTTGAAGACATAACATCTTCACTAACCATCTGAATTCTTCTGGCTTTAGTACTTCTGTAACTGGAAGCACTCGAAGTTTAGACACAGGTACTAATACTTCAGAAAAAAAGTGAATATTCATAAATTACAGAAATTGTACATCTTTGGAACTTTTCATTGCATTGCCATGACTACATTAAAAACGGTTTGTTGAAATTCAGTTTTAGCTTATCAACCTTTGCACGTGATCTTATTTGTCAGCAATTCCGTATAAAAAATATTGCTAAATACATGAATGTAAAGCTATATATCTGCTCAAAAGTGCCACAGTTTCTCAGCAGAGAACATTTTGCATGAAAATGTAGTTATTGTTTTGGACAGAGTGATGAAAACAAAGGATGTTAGGTAATGAGAAGGTCCTGGGAGAGCTGGAGGAGAAGGTGCTACCAGGGCAGTGGCTGGGCTTTCCCGTGTCCTGTCCCAGCATGGTTCCCCCACTTTAGGTTTCAGCAAGCTCAGCTCTTTAAGCAAAGAAATTGGCAAAAATAATCCTTAGCATTCAACAAGCAGAAAGTGGCAACTGATTAATACTTGTCTTTCCTGCTTCCCTCCCTCCCTCTCTCCTAATTCTCCAAACATATAATTATGGAAGTCACAAAGTAACAACACTATCATCCTTTCCTGTCCTTCCTCTCCCTTAAGGCCACATCACCCCCATGATATGTCCGTAGTCAGTACCTTGGAAAATCAGTTTGACTCCTTCTTCCCTCCCTGAAGGTGCTGTGAGTCATTTGACTGAGCATTGCTCTGGAGGACACAAACGCTTTGCTCAGTGCTCACTGAAGTACTTTGCTCCATGCTCACTGCAATACTTTGAATCATATATTGGCCTTGGGTTTAAAACCTACAGATTTTGAAGGGCTGTACGCATGAGTAACTGTGCAGGAACTCGGTGGGATTGTATCTTTAAAAGTAAGTATTTTGACTCAAGATGTGCCAATTGGAGAAGAGACAGACAAAGCAGAGAAACCGTATTATCAAAACGATAAATAGACAATATGCACCAGTGTCCCAATATCCTCTTCAGTTCCTCAATTCCTCAATTTCTCAATCCAGTGACTCTTCAAGCCTTTGTAAATGAAGGCACATTTTCATCTCTGCTTCCAAAATATTATCCAAGGGTTATTAAAAAAGTCCTAATATGCTGTTTTATCCCTATTCATTTTCTAGTATAAATCTGGAAATATTTCTACTGGCATAGGAAGATTTTGACTCAAAGTCTGTCTTGATTACATAGTGGGCAGTCTGCTCCTTGCTGGCTGACCTTATTAACCCTGATTCTGCCTAGGAGGTAAAATGATTATGGTGCTTAAGAAATTACCTGAAGCACTGCTGTACCAAATAACAAGAGTCGTAAGCTGATCCTCCCAGGCAGGATTTAAAAGCAAGACAAAACATGCTAGGTTCTTTCAGTTCCACTTGATGGACTTTCAAGTTTTTGCATGTTTCACATGATGTTGTTTATCTTTAACGATGAGAGTTAGCAATGCACAAATGAAAGTAAACAATCTGTGATTCCAGTAGCTGGGACTTCACCATCCATCACAAAAACATGGCAAAGGAATCTGATACAGCCCATCACCAGTCCCACTCTCCTGTCAGATGTCCACAGGAGCTCACAGATTACAGGGCTTCTCCAGAAATTCACTCTGTGGGAAAACCACCAGCATTCAGCTGATTAAGTAGAGTTGTATTTTTGGTTACCTGCTTTGTCAGGGGAAAAAGAATCCTTTTGCTTGTCTTTTTCAATTTGCAAGTAACTTCTAAAAAAAATGAGAATCCCAGAATCTGTTGCTAAATAGTTTTAGAATTTGTCTGTTGAGCTTTAATAACTACCAGCAATCTGAATAAAACTGAAAGAAAGTTCAGGAGCTATACTGAATAGGATATTCAGGCATTACCTTCAGTCTCAGATATTCACACCCATAAAGCAGAACTGTAAGAAAGGCATGACTGATTTCTATTTATCTCTCCCATTTCCAAAAAGTCAGGTTTATACTCTGTCCTATGTGCAGTCATTAGAATGTAGTAACATAAATAGCTATATTCCCTTATCAAATTGAGTTGTTCGTCTGCTTTTCATCTAAAGCAGGTTCAGATGGCTGTGTGTACACAGTCACAGGTGTACGTGCAGGGTCTGGTTTGGATTTGACACTTCCTCTTTCATCTCTTCCATTCCAAGTGAGGCAGTGATGAGCATTTTATATCTCTGAAGTCCATTTCCTTTAGCTGCTTCTTGTCATTTCCTAGCAGGATTTGTCTGTGTATGTGAAGGCACAGCTGGAGAGGGGTGATGTTTGTCCTTTTCTTTCCTACAGCTGCTCTGTGTGTGTGTGTTGAAGCTGTCAAGGAGGCTTCTCGGTCACAATGAGGAGCAGTAGAGGACTGTGACCTTGGAGTCTTCTCAGGACACAAATCCGCTCCCTGGTTTTAATTTGGTACTTCCTGGCGTTTTCGATGTATAATTATTTTCACTTTTTGCTTCTTCGAAAATAAATTAGCGAGAAATGGGGAACTGAGAAGAAAAGCTGAGTGTCTTGGGCTAATGAGAAGAGGCAGGAAAAGAGCAGACACAAGTCCACAGCTAGGGAAGATGCTAGAGATTAAATGAACCAAAGTTAAACCTGGCTCAAAGTATTTGCAGCAAAGGACCAGCTGTAGATAAGGAAAGGCCAATATCAGAGGCAAAGGTGATATTTATACAGAGGCTGTGAATCCAAGGGCAGGCACTAATAAACTTCCTTCAACCTGTATTACACCATAGCCATCATTCAACAGCAGCATTATAAGGCACTGAAAGCTGATTTTAAAATGTCCTTTTCTACACTGATTTCACAAAAACTCACATCCCAACTATGACTGGCGGTCAATTTGACAACAGAATGAGGGCTAGGTCCTCTAAGAAGAGCACGCCCTACCATGTTAATCTCTACCTTTTTTTGTTAAAAGAGTGCTGTCAAAATGATACCTGAGTATATCCTAAAATGAGCTAAATGTAGCTCGAGGATTACACCTGTCTTTGCCAATTTCTATCATTAAACAATTTCCTGTCTACAGTTTTGTGCTTTATTTCCTGCTGATGTCTAAAGGATGCACACTGACAGCTGAAGAAAGCGACTGTTGTGAAACACTGGCACTGCCTGTGGGGCCGTGATCAGCAGCAAGACTGACTGGTGAGCTTGGGTGAGATGTTTTCTTTTGTTTTGATCAATCGTTTAGCGTGAGAAAAATGTGGCTTTGGCAGATCTGGCACTATTCACTAATTGGGCTGAATGTACAGATTGACTAAAGCACATGCTTATGGTTTGGGTGATCCAAGTTCAACTCCACCATCTGCTTCAAGCCTCGTCTTCCTGCAGCCCTTGCTGAGCAGGCTCTGGGCTGAGCAGAGCTGGCAGGTGCAGAGTCTCTCTCAATGAAGCTGTTACACTTTGCATACCAAGATTAAATATTTATTAGTGCTGATGGTCCTTTGTGTCCCTGCTCCCACCTGGGTGCCCCCATCACTGCACTGTAGTGCTCCCTCTGGAGCAATTCATGTTCAATGTAATGTGCAAAGTGAGACCACACCAAGGGGAGAGGCGGATAAAGCCTTTCAGTGCTGTGTAACAGTTTGCGAGGATAAGACAGTCTCCTGGGGAAGAGATGCAGTTATGAATCTCCTTGTACAGAGGAAAGCAGGACAGGATTGGGTTTTCCTTCACTCTGAATATGTGCCAAGCCTGAGGCTCTTGTGGAATTCCCCTTTGGGTGTTGAAACTTCTCCAGTCTCTGAGCTGTGCAGAGGACCATGAGAAGTGCTCAAGAAGCTTGATCCTGCAGGGGACATTTAAAATCCTATGTACTAGCATCCTCACCTGGCAACTTTGGGGAAACAAGAGGAGAGATGCTGCGGTAAAGGGCCGCAACTCTCTGTAAAAGAATTAAAACTAAGACTAGCTGTATTCTCTTTTGGCTTTTATCAGTTCAGGTGAGATACATTCAAATATTTCTCAGGTCTAAAGACTGCCCCAATCAACAACACAACTGCAGAATTGATCCTTTCCTTCAAGATTTCACAGGTTAGACACAAATATGTTTTTAGATGAAGAGTGTTCTTTCAAATCTTTTTTTCTTTCTTCTGAGAGTGCCAAGTAGCACCAGTTTGGAAGTAATTTCTGAAATGTGGACATCTGTCATCTAGGATCTGTACTGAAAACACCATCTTTTTTCATATGGCTTACCAAAAAAGTCATTCATTAGTAACTAGTTTCAATTTTAATGACTGTGGGTCTGATTATTGGTTGTAACTCTTGAACTTCTTGCCACTGTCAGTGGGGTTTACATGAGCATACATCTGGGTGCAGAATTGGATCTGTCCCTCTTTCTGGTCAGACTGTTTATTTTCATGTGGCATTTCACAGGTCTTCATTGATCTCCAGAGCACTTCAAATGTCTGAGAAAGAAAAAGTTGCAGAAAAACAAATATGCCATAAAATTACTCTAAAAGTAACAGTTAATCTCCTATTTGAGATGTTAATTAAGAAGGAAATGCTTTGGAATATACCCTGAATCTTGTAATTAAGTAACTGGCTTTTTTCTTGTGCTTAAGCAATCTCCTTAGCTGAGAAAGCATGTGTTCTACACCCAGATCTTTTAGCAGTAGTTGAAAGGTATTTCACATCAGTCCACGTGTAACAGAAAGTATTTCATCAGTCTGAAGTAAGGTATAAACAACCTCAGGAAGTTTGGAATATGTTATTAAAACTGTTCTCTATTATACTTGTTACAGGGTGTTTTGGCATCTCATCCTTTAATATAAACTTGTTATGTAAGTCACTTTTTGGCTCACCTCTGTTCTGTCCCATGATCTCTCATTAGAAAATCACACTGTTTTGCAAGTGGGGTATGAAAAGAGAGACTGCTGTGTGCTGCTACTCATTTAATGATTCATCTGTCTTGCTTTCCCCCCTCTGTATCTGAATTTCAATCTGCTAGTGTCTCAGGCATTTCTTCTGACTTTCTCTTTCCCATGTCTTGGGCACACCTGCACTCAAAGGTGTCCAGCTTGGCTTTGGTCACTGCCCTGAGCATGGTGTCAGGGTTGTGCTGGCCCTCAGGCCCTGCTGCAGCCAGGGGAGAGGCCATGACACCCATGCACATAAAAGCCAGTATTAAAATGTAAAGGATGCTGAAGAGGAGCCCCCTTTGCTGGCCTGTTGTAGGGTTTGAGCTGAGCCTCCCCAGAAGATGGCCCTCTCTAAGGCCCACACACCATCCCATGGCAGGAATGCTGCCACATTCAGTTTTGCAGAGAGAGGTACTGCCGTCCCTAAACCTCTGCAGAAACCAAAAGGTGTTTAAACCTCTTTAAAAAGGGAAATGCGGCACCCAGATATTTGTGTTTCCAGTTTACAGTTTCCTGTCAGTACTTTGGCCTCTTACCTCACATTCGATGTTTTAAACTAAAGGATGCCACAGACAGATCCCGTACCTAGAGGATTTTGAAGATCAACAAAAATATCACTCTTTGAAAAAGCTTTGAGGCCCTGTAGCTGTGGATGCAACGTGTGCTGTTCATTAGTGCTAAGGAGGTATTAACTATATGTGGTAACAGGAAAATATGAAATATGAATATGAAATATTTACAGCACTGAACAAGAAAAAGCATCAGGTAGTTAATTTTCTTTGACATCATCTCTTGAAATGAGTAGGTCAATGTGTTCCTAGGATTCCTCAGTGTCTTCAAAAGTCTTCAGACTTTTGTCAAAGGGCTATAATAATTTGTCTCTTTAAAAGACCCTTGACCTCATCCTTTTATGAGTCATGCTTCTCATGCTGAATAGAACAAAGTCCATAAATCACCCTGTAAATCAAATAACAGAACTGAAAACAGCTGAGCAATGGGGACTGCTGAGCTCCACCACCACCAAAGAAAAGTCAGCTCGAGCTTGTGGTGAGGTTATTTGAAATGTCCAGAAACCTCAGAATCAGTAGGAACTCAGCCTCCCTCAGGGCTTCCTGTATTACCTATCAGGAATTGCTGGCCCTGGGGCCACAGGTGCCATGGCTCACAGGGCATCGGGGTGGCCACAGGAGGAAGAGGATGAAGGCAAGGACAAAACAAACCTTCAGAAATACTCCTGCAGTTTTTAAGGCATCACCAAAATTTGATACGCTCATGCAGGAGTAATTGGAAGATATACTTTGGTGTCAATGAGTCCAAAAAGAAACCCATTAATTGGATATTGCCAGTGTTTGCAGATACTTTATCCAAAATTTCTTTGGAGGTGGAACCAATCTGGAATATTTCTTTGCTCTTCTTTATACAAGGGTATGTTTAAGACACCATTTTGAAAAAGCTTATAAAGTGGCTGCAAAGTGACATTTTGGGGACTTTATTAACAGAGCTGTGAGGTGAGGGGTGAGAAGCAGGATGCGAGAAACCCAAACGTTGCAGTGTCAGGGGTTGCATGGCTGGGGAGGAGAGTGGGTGGCTGCAGTGGCCAGGAAGGAGGGCAGCAGCCTACATCACTGTGGGAAGTGGAGAAGGCCTACAAGAATGTAATTGCAGAGAGAATACACAGCAGCTGGTTACCTAGTCTGTCCTCATGGCAAGTTGAAGCCCATCAGTAAAAGCTGCTACAGTTGTTATACACTATAGTTATGATATATAGCAATAGTTACACACTATTGTCCCTCAGGAATTAATAATGTGTTAATGATACCTTATCTATAAATAAGTACTATAATTTATGTAAGACAGTTTTTCTGTTCTTTCTCTGGCTCTACATTTCACTCCCTCTAAAAAAGGCAGGTCTGTATCTACTTATTTGCTTATCTGAATTGCTTTTGCTGCTTTTGCTACCTCTGCTATAAATTTCCTAGGAAAACACCCAGCAAAGCCACGGCAGGAATTCAAAATTTCTTCAAGGTCACTCACATCAGAGGTGTTGTTCAAAGCTTTTTAAATAGCTAGCCTAGTGCTGAGTCAAACATATTTTCCTTGACTTGGTTTGTATTAAAGGCCTGAGCTACAAACCTTACTCAGGCAAAACTTCATTTTAACCAGGGCTTTGGCTCCTTTGGTGTCCTGGCTTTGCTTGCTTTAGTAGAAATCAACTTGTATGATACCCTGACCTACACACAGAGTTTGACACTAACCTTCTTTGACCAAGGCATCCTTGCTCATCCTGTGCAGGCAGATATGGTTATCACAACAGATATGGACGTAACAGTGAGGGAGGGTTTGGACAAACCACCGGGACACAATCATTTCCTGAACCTCAAGCACAACTGGGTAAGGTCACTGTGAAGACCAGTCCATTCTTCTGGGACAGCAGTCAAAATATTGCAAAATATTTGCAAAACATTCCTCCTCAATTCCAGCATCATTATCCAGCTACTTTGTTTGATGCTAATAAATCTCCCATCACCCCAATTTTTTCTCACTAGAGCAGAAGTAGACTTATTAGCTTGAAATGTTATTTCAGGGAGCAGGAGAGTGAGGTCAGGCAGTAGTAACCAAGTAGAAAAGGAAGGTGGCCTGTTCATGCAGCACAGATATTCCCAGGAGGTCCACTAGCTCCTGAAACTGCCCTAGGTGTGGGGCTGGGATCTGTGACTGCTTGGAAAGAGCAGAGTATCTGGCTTGACTCTCAGATTGGTGTTTACAAGGCAGATAGAGGAAAAATGGATGTTTTACTTGAAATGTTATGGAAATCGCTCAGAAATAATGCCTGCAGAAGGCAGTTCTCAGAGTCTATTTCTGTTCATGAAAGGCGTGCACCAGAATCAAAAATTCTGCAAATCCATTTCCTTTTGTTTTATCACTGCTAAGTTCATGAACTAAGAGAGGATTCTGAGCAATTTGACTCAGTTTCCAAGGGGAATTATTAGGTTGAACTTTTTTTCTAATATATATACTCAAACCTATTGTTTTTTTTAAGATAAGCTGGGATTTTTCCCTCTATACAACAATAGTTAAATCTGATATTCAGTTGCTTGGCTAAGAGACTGATAGGATTAAAACCTAAAAATACAAAAGATAGAAACCAGATTGTGTTATCTAAAATATACATCCTCTCTTGTCGTGCTAGTAACTTAAGTTCATACAGTGTAAACAGAGAGCTAACAATCTCTGGTTTGTCATTTGGGCTAGGGGATTTTTTTTTTTTTAACATAAACTAGCTCCGAAGAAGGCAACTCACAGAGCTCTCTGAGAGAGCAGGTACATAGGTTTCAATGTATCCCAGTCCACAAGTTTTGATTGATATAGTCAGGACTCCTGTTCGTAATAAATATTTGAAGCTTGAAAAACCTTCTGGTTTAATTCTGTTTAGAAAAACACAACAGTTTTAAGCTAATTTCCCATGGCAGAACGATACTCCACACACACACACACACACACCACAACACACACTACACACCACCCACACACACACACACACACACACACACACACACACACACACACACACACACACACACATATCCGTGTGCAGCTATTTCTTGTGCATAGATGCCCACCAAGAAAGATGGGTTTCATGTAACTGCTTGGCCCTCATTGTTTCTTACAAACCAACAGGAAGGTACCAGGGGCCTAATCCAAAGCCAGCTGATTTTTCATATTCCTCATTGACTTTGGAGGACACTGGATTAAAGAGAGTCGCAGTGCTACTTTCTTACTGGGTTTCACATGTTTCTAGGGATTCCAGTTGTTCTCCTCACCCCTCATGCAAGCTGCAGTCCCAGCACAGCAGTTACAGAGGTAACTGTCCTCACAATAAAAGGCTTGGAGACCTCATGGAATCTACTAGTCTGGATGTTCTACTGATATGGAAGTTGCATTCACAGCTTTCTGAAAACATAACGCTACATTTTTATCTTGCTGTTATGAGAAAAAATGTTACCAAGATTAGATAGATCCCTCATAAATGAGTATCTGAGAGAAGGGGAATGAGAACACTGCAGATTGTTGTCATCCTGGGGCATGGCAAAAGCAGTGAGTAAGGAAAACCTGTAGAGAATGGTCTACAAAGAAGAAATTGCAACTGACATTAAAGAAGATTTCTGAGATGCTTTGTTTTAAAGTTTAGAACTGGAAACCATGTGTAAGATGTGTCAAACAAGGAAAATAACAACTAAATGTCAGAAAAAGCGAGAGGCTGATTCCTTAATCAATGAAGGCAAAGAGACACAGCAAAGTCAAAGGCATGAGACAAAACCAGACTCCTGTGCTCTGGGATTTAATGCCTATCATCAAGTTTTCATTTTTTTTCTTCTAGCTTCTCAGTTTCTCTACCAGGACTTCTTCTTGCCTACAGTCTAACAATGAAAACACCATTCTCCTGGTTCCCAGTGTGGCTCATGGCATTGATGAGCTCAGTTACCACAGATGGGGAGGAGATGTTTGACATACTCCAGTTCCAGCCTTGGAAGGACTTTCAATTCAACACTACAAACCCAAGCACCAGCAGAAGTCAGAAGCAATCTTTCAGATGCTGCTTACGAGTAACTGGATGTCTGCAGCAGCTGGTGACAAGTGTGACCCACTGAGCACAGCGCTGCTCCCAGCACAGCCAGAGAAGGCTTGGAGCTGCCTCCATCATGTGATGCACATCCTCTAGATTCTGCCAAGTGTGTTGGGTGCCACAGTTTGGCTCCCCGTGAGCAGGGAGCTTCAAGGCTTTTCCACTTCACTAGCCTTGTTCCTCTGTGTGTTGGTGTGGCTTTGCCCATAGTTTTTTTCAGAGAATTAGAGATTGCATTGCAATGAAAGTATTTTTAATTTTAGGCAGGATTGCTAACTTTTTTTTGCATCTGGGAAGTAGGAGCCTTCAAACAGAGCCAAAATATTGAGAGCCATCTGCACTGGTTTCATTGTCAGGGTGGCCTTTGTCCTTCAGCCTACATAGAATCATGGAATAGTTTAGTTTGGAAGGTTTTGACTTAAATCATGTAGTCCAACCCCCTGCCATGGACAGGAACACCTTCCACAAGACCAAGTTGCTCAAAGCCCCATTCAGCCTACCCTTGAACAGTTACAGGGATAGGGCATCCAAAATTTCTCTGGGCAATTTACTTGTGTCTCACTACCCTCATGGTCAAATTTTCTTCCTTATATCCAGTCAAAAGAAAAACTTACCCTCTTTTAGTTTAAAACTGTTGTCCCTTGTCCTGTGACTACAGACTCTGGCAAAAAGTTTTTCTCTGCCTTCTTATCTGCTTGTGCCCACACAAATTCTGTGATGCATGGAGGAGCTAAAAAATGCAAGTCAGCAGGGGAAGAGGTAAAACCTCATTGTGAAAACTGGGGTGAAGCAGGGTCATTTGTAGTGTTTATTCAAAGCTGCCCAGACCAGGTCAGTTCTATATCCCTGCACACTCCTTCCCTAGAGCAGCTACCTGGTAACCTGCAATTAGCAGCTTCCCTCAGTCCTGCACCCTTGTGAGAGACACCACTTTTCTGGGAGAAAGTATTTCAAAGTCAGGAAGCCTGTGGAAGGAATAAAAGGCTGCCTCTAGTAAGGTGTTAGCCCAAAAACCTATACAGTGTATTGTCCTGTGCTTTTTGATACTTGGAATTGAATACAGTTGCAATGTTTAAGAAGGTAGGATGTCTGAATTTAAATTCACCTTTGTAACTTTTGTTTGCTGGTATGTTTTTGTTTTGTTTGGGATTTTTTTGGGGTTTTTTTTTGTTTTTCTTGTTTTTATTTTTTTTGATCCTGGCTTATACAGGTGGAGCCAATCTATGCATTAGCTTGTTCCTGTCTTCCTGTGGCTTAGCCATGTATTTTAAGACTGTTTTCCTTTACAGGAAATGGGAAGCTGTGGAATGCAAAGTATCATTTTAGTAAAAATAATACTGCCTAACAAACCCCAAATGATTTAGTGTATGCAAAAAAAGCCAGATATGCCAGAGAGACTCACTTGGAAAGTGTATTTGGTATTTAACTTTTTTCCACACTGCAATTTTTAAAGTTAGTTGGATACATCTAAAGAGGCTGACTTGAGTAGGTGGTTTGTTATTCATCACTTATTTTTCAGCCATTTCTCCAAGCATACACAAAATACAAACATAATCATTCTGCAGCAAGCAGCGTCTCCGGCAACATTTCTGCCTCATATGGAGTCAATCTGAAGCCATTATCCTGTACAATACAGAACTACAGTCACCTACAGCATGATGTCCAAGGAAAGTGGGCAGCTAGTAATCCTTTGGGATGAGTTACTGGTTGAGAAGCAAGTAAGAACGTATCGGAGATTCCTTATTCACTGGTGAAAAATCTTTCTTCTTAAAATAATAGAACACTACTACTTTAGTGTTACACTGAGGACTGAGAACATAATCAAAAAGGTGATAGTGAGTATTTCTAATTACCTAGAAGACAGATCAGTGCTGGGGTGGCCAGTGGCCTGCAGTACATGGCTATGGTCTGCAAGTGCAGAGCCTCAGAGGGACAAATTTGCTTTCAATAATTTCACCTCCTTAGTGGTGTGGCTGTCACGCCGTTCCTCCCTGTCCCCCCACACATGCACAGGTGAAGCAGATCAGCTAATCGAGTAGAAAATGAGCCAATTTGTGAATGTTTTCCATGGGCAGATGTGAAAATTGGGACAGTCCTTCAGTTTGACATTGGTTGTGAGGCATGGGTATAGCCCCCAAATCCTTTGCACTTGCAGGTGCTGAAGGTTCATGATTATGATTGCAGTTTGCCATTTGCAGCTTTCACACTCCAGGCACCAGGAGTTGAGGTGCTGGTAGCTTGGCAGAGCTGGAGGGTGTTGAAAGGGGTCTGTGACCTAGCTACCTGCCAGCCAAGATGCTGTGCCCAGCAAATCCTTATGTGCCAGAATGTCTTCAAGGAAAGCAGGGAATCAGTTTGCAATCTATTAATTTATTTCAGCTAGAATTTGTTGCACACACAATTTACTTGCACTGATGAATTCCATCCTCACCAGTGAACGATTATTTTTGTTTGTGCACGGACTGCAGGAATGAATACAGACTATTCAGCATCTGTAACTCAGTTTTGACCATGCAGAGTAATTAAAGAAAATATATTAAGTAACATATGCTTTAGCTTGTTTGTTGCAGAGATTTCCCTTGGCAGATCCAATTACTTTCAAATGTAGTGATAGGGTGATACTGTTCTGGCAGAAACTTCCACAGCAATGTTATCAGAACAACTTTCAGCCAGCACACATGGACAAGAAAGTCGGCCCAGGTTCCATGGAACTGGGACCATCCCTAAGAGCCCTAAGGCTCTGATTTACTTGCCAGGGAAATGAGAGAGGATGTGCATGCTGCCACAGTAGAAAACAAATTAAAAAGAAGCTGTGAATCCACTGACAAGCAAGGTAACCATACCAAGCATATCTCTGCCATGCAGCTGTGTCAATTTGGTTAAAATATTTACATTTTATACATGTCAAAAATACAAAGCATGCTACTGTGTCTTTCTTAGAAAAAAGATTAAGTAGGTTTAATAGCCTAAGTAAGAGAGAAACCCCCTAATTTTATAACAAATTTTGCTACAGGTATTTTTCTTCTTTTATATGACTGCTTATGATAAAACATCAGTGTGAAAACCTAGGCCATTGCTATCGCAGGTCATCCTTCATGCTGACCACAGCATCAGGCAAATACAGCTTCCTGAGCCATCATTTAGCACCATGATTTTGTTTCTCCTGGACATCATCCTTTTGTTTTGAAAGGGGGGAGAAGAAAACAACACTCACCTGCTGTTGTCTCATGGATGCCTCATGCCTATTCATTTCATTTAGTTGTTTTTCATATTCCAAAGTAAACACATTCTTCCTCACAGTGTTTGGTGTTTGCCATGTGCTGAGAAATAGATTATTGCTGTCTGGTACCTTCTCTTCTGTTGAAAATGAGTCCAAACCAGCAAGGTGTTCCACCTGTGAGTAATACTTTCTCAGATAAATGGGACACTGCTAGAAATTAGAAATTACTAACTTGAACAAAGATTGAAAAGTCAGTTTTGCTCTTAAAAAAATACGTCTGAACATAAACAGAAAAAGGCAGAAACATAAGCTGAGAGAAGGAAAAGAAACAACAATCAAAAAGGCAAAAACCTGAAGGCCAGATCTTCCTAGAATATACCTCCTGCACAGTATTCTCAGGTAAACAAGTTGCAGGTTAAAATGTTAAGTCCATAATTAAGTGTTGGGGAGTTAATTCCATTTAGGTCCTTCAGTTCTTGATATGTGAGTATCACCAGCTGATTGATGGTTACTTATATCAATCACACCTGGTCATAAATACTGGCTGTGAAAATTATACCTCAGTGGTTAAAATCCCCAAAACAAATCAGATGCTAATATCAGGGCAGCCCAAATAGCATGCCTCATTTCTTTCAAAATATTACAAGTGAGGAAAAACCTCATCAGTCCCAGTGTTTCTTGCTTGTAGTAGGCTTGGGTCAAATCATCACCAAGCAGAATAAACACTGTAAATGGAAGCATCCAAATGCAAGCTGGAGTTTTAAACTGATATCTACTGCCAAAAATATCACAAAAAGCCTAATACTTCTCCTGTGATGTGGTTAAAACTCACAACAAGGTCACTGAGGGAAGGATCAGATCCAAAACAATGTGGCTACAGGTAGTGATGGCAATTTGACTGTTGTAAAGAGTGAGCTCTTAGATCTAGGGATACTCTCCAAATCCTCAAAGTGCCCCTCACTCCCAGGTGGGAGCATTGCCCTTGTTTGGGAGGGCTGGCTCTGATTATCAGGGAAGCTTTTGCTCATCTGCTGGGCTACCTCTATTTTCATGAGGCTGCCTGTGCAATACTAGTTTGGATAACTGGCCTTTTCACTTTACTCAAAACCAAAATGAGGTGTTTTAAAAACCAGGACCACAGGAGTAGATATAGGTTTTCCAGTAGACTGTATTAGCACTACCAAACTATTCAGATTTGATTCTCATCACTTTGCAATGTCTTTCTAGTTATTAAATGCAAAATCTTTGTTTAAGGCAAAGTGAAAAAACCAAAAATTTGCTTTCGCCCTTTTGTTCCTCAGCTATTAGGCCATGCTGCCATTTCAGTGGTCCAGTGTGCTGGAAAGAGGTGAAGATCAGGCCATTGCCAGAATAAATCTGGCTTCCTCACACCCCATTAACTCATTTAAGTTTTTTTACTAAGTTGCTGTAGGTCCAGCAGTTTAAATGCTGAATTAGGATGTAGTTCTCAGTTGTACTGCTGGGCCCAACTGTCTCCAGAACAGAAAACTGGGAATGCTTTTTGTTAGCTAGAAAAGGCCTTTAACAGACATTTTATTCAGAGTAGATCAGTCTAGCTTTTACATCCTAACTTTCAGTATACTTTTTTCATGACAAAATGTATTTCTTTTGTAATAGTGTCACGCTTGCAATTGGGACTCTTGAAGGGACAAGCTTGCTGCTTTATATATGCAGTTCAGTTGTAACAATGTAACACTAAGATTATAGTGCAAAAGTATAGGATTTTTCCTTCTCTGTATTCAGTTTTATTTCTTGAAGTCTCTATACCTATATGTATGTACAAAAAGTGCTGCTATGGAAGATTCAATTTGTTGAGAAGCATAGTCTTTGATTTGTGACTCTTTTCTTCTCCTGTAGTCTCATCTATTGCATTAATGCTAATCAGATAATTTTCTTTGTGAAACAATAGCTTTTATACACATGCACAGCATTTTTATTACAGCTCCAGTTCATAACACGTATAGATTTACTTTAAAAATTCAACTTCTAGGCTTCTTCAATTTGCTTTTAATTTTAATTTTACTTTAAGTTTTAGTTTTTTAGCAATGAAGAGTTTAGCTCCAAACAAATATTTTTTCAGGCCATTCTTGTTAGGCCTGAATAGTTTTTAAGTTGCTTAAGTGTTAGTTATTATAAAAATTCAGTTCATGAGGACCCTTTTACCAGCGCTGGTAACTTTGGTCCAGGTCTCCATTATTGCAATACTCTAAGGAAAGGTGTCAGTACATGAACTTGTGTGTGTGCTGGGTGTTGCTCAAAAGGGACTTGTTTCTCTATCTTCGTGGAAGTCTAAAATTTTGAAGCCTTTGTTTTCATAAAATATCCTTTGCACTATTTAATGATTGCCAGCCTCTGAATCACCTTCCTTTTGGCTGACTCCAAAGTTTCCATGACACTGGATTACAGAACCATAAGAAGCACGCCTTACAGATTCAATTACAGCCTGAGAGAAGAAAGGTGAATAAGATGGAAACTTGCAGCTGGAGCAAAAAGCTTCTCTCTCTAAAGAGAATCCAGAATAATATACTTAGGAAAGGAGGGCGTTTACCTTAAATACTGTGAAAAAATGGGACAGCAGTTTCCTGAAAATAAAATGAGGTGTATTCTCTTGTGTGTGTCATTCTTGTAAAGTGTATCTTTTTTACAAGCTGGTTGTAGTTGAGATGATAATTTGCATGTCAAGCAAACTGTCTTAATTTCCTTGTTCTTTCTTCCCTCCCAGGATGACACTGCCTGATATGTGTTCTAACAAACATGTTTGTCAACGAAGAAATCACAGCAAATGCACAAGTTAATGACAGTGTTAGCTGCTAGTTTGACATCTCTCTCTGATTGACTCCATTGTCAAATCTTTTCATAAAGATAGCCAGCAACACACTCAGGTACACACAGACTGGCTCAGAGAATTGTTACAATACATTATAGTCCAATATTTCTCCTCACAGTCAAATTAACTTAGAATTTAAAGTGTTTTAGCAGTTCTGATGAGGCACTGTACCTGCATACAGCCCTGGTCTGAAATGCATAAAAAGCCCAGTCATACAGGTCTAATTTAAATTAACTTTATCCTTTGTAGCATTAGCATTAATTCTGTGAAACTAAATGCATTGTAATTACAATAAATCCACTGGGTTTTCTAGTCCATTAAAAACACAAATGAGAAAAAAAAAGTTCCTCCCTTTTTCTCCTCCCGAGAAAGCAACAGTTTTTGAACTGGGAGACAAACAGATATTTCAGGAAGTCCAGGTGTTAATGTGAATGACTTTATCATTTCTGCTTCAAAGCATCCTATTGTGGCAAGCATAAAAATATGAATGCAGGCATTTAAAATCAATAATTCCACATTGATAATGAAATACCTTTGTCAAGTTACAGCGTTAACTGGCACAACGATATTACTAAAATGAGAAAATCCTTAGAGGGCAAAATGGAAAAAGAGAAAGAAATTCAGAAAGAAAGGAAAAGTGCTATAAGGGAAAGCCATGCTACTATCTTAGAAAGAGATTGTAAACTAGGTAATATCTTCTCATTTCAGGGTTCACTGGAGTTAATAATCTTGAATGTTCTGCTCATTCCTGAATCTTCATGGTCAAGTAGCAAATGCCTCGTCAAGGCTCTTTGATGTGAAGTAATATTAAAATGCATTCTATGCACCAATAATAATACCACCTCTCACTTATGGCCAGGAAGTCTAAGTCACGTTTCCACACTGGACTCTGCAATAAGAGCCTTTGTCCACACTGGCTGAACTGCAGCACTCTTTCAGCACAAAGCTTCTGCCTTGTCAGAAGATGATCTTTAGAGATCAGCTTTTGCGTTAATTAAAACAAATTAAACATTTGTGAATTTTGAGTGTTTGTCCTGACAATGTCAGTCTTCTGATATACCATTGTTTACAGCACTCAGATTTGAAAAATTGGCAAGGGTGAGTGTACTGTCTTGGAGTACAGGAGGAACTTTTTGTTCACTTCCACTCAGCCTAGAAGTGGACTGCAGCTCACTTATTTCAGACAAAAAGGTTTCTTTTTTCCTTTTTTTCCCTTTTCTTCTTTTTATTTTTTTTTTTAGTTCCAGAAACCAGCGTCGGGATTTATGGCAAATGCTTCTGCTTTTGGGATGCTGGGATGCTTCTCTGCCATTCATCCAACTGTGTGTACTCTTTCCAGAGCAGGTTCTGCTTAACCTGGTGTAGTCAGCAGTTTGATCCAAGAGAGCTGGTGGTGCCCACATCTCTGCAGCGAGGTGTCAAAACCCTCCCTCCTGTGTCCCTGAGTAGAAAATACACCAGGTTCTTGTGATGCCTGGAGAGGCTACCTAGAACAGAGGTTAGACAGTGTTAAAGGAATAAAGTAGGTATTTATTAAAAAGGCCTTCAAAGGGCACACCTTGGGCAGTACAAGAGCCTGGCCATGGTTCCACCCAAGACGGATGCCAGCACACACATTTTCACACTTTTGTAAGTTTTGGTCCACTTACATATTGGGGTTAATTGTCCAATTATGGCTTCAGGTAATGAATTCCCATCCTCCCAGATTGCTCTCCTCAATTCGCTGTTGTTTACACTTTTTGGGCCTGAAGCTGCAACGGTGTCCTTGGTTCTTGAGCTGTAAAAGGATTTTTACAGCTAACTAAACTGTGAGGAGAACTTGCTAACACTTTATATGAAGTTCAGAGTTATATACTAATGCAGTATAGAACCTGGGAAATACGGAAGCTAAAACTTAAGGCATCGCTTTCAGAACCTGGGGAGCCAGACCCTTCAAAGGGGCTCACTCTGCTTAGCAGGGCTGGGGAGGCTGGTTACCAGGAGCTGTGTATCCTCCCCTTTCTGAGCTACACCAGAAGGCACCTCTTTGCAGGGTTACACCAAAGAGCATGATCTACCATAAAACTATGCACAGTAACAGCTCTGGTGGCTCATGCAGCATTCACGTCCTGGCAAAGCTTTCCCTTTACAAGCAGAAGCCTATGGATTTTGGATGTTGTGTCATATTGCACATGGCAAAAATACTCAATGTAAGCATAGATTCTCTTGCACAGAATCTTAGCCTCAGTAGGCATCCACTAGAATGCACCACATACTGGGTCAATAGTCAATACCACTGAAAAGGGAGGTGTACCTTGAGTGGCTTTTGAGGCAGAGCTTGCAAAGGCCAGACTTATATAGACATAAACAGAAAAAAATGCAAAGGCTGGCTTTCATGTATGGAGGGCCTACACATAGTTTCAAATCATTCCTGAACTGGTAAATCTAACTCCTGCTTTGATGAAAACCATCCAGCTTAACTAAGCATCCAAATCTACAGATGATGCTTCTCAAGAATGAAAGGCATTAAAGGAATTAGAGATGAAGAGGATATGTATGGTATTGAATGCTAAGCAAACCAACTATATTTTTTTATTTACTTGCAATAGGAAGATCCTATGTTCCTGAGAGTGATAATATTTTACCACACACACTTCAGGTAAAATTGAAATACACTAATTGAAAGTTGTCTGAGGATATTTTTAGGGAAAATTCACCTTCTAAGAGAGAATCAGTGGCTTTTGTGGTGTCAGAAAGCAATTTTGTAATTTTATAATCCCAACAGTTACCTATTAACAAATACCTGTCCTGCAGACAGTCACCACCAAGATCTTAATATTCTATAGGTCTGTGTTGGGGAAGAGCACCCTAGCAATTACAGTCACTTGCAGATACGTGTTTTATAGTGTGTTGTAAAGATTTTTTTCCCTGAACATCGTTTTGCTCTGTAGCATACGTCAACTGAACTGAATGAATTTCTCAGTGTTTTATTGGGCTCAGCCATTGAGAGCAAAGGCTCTTCCTCTGTCTTTGCTGATGCTTGTGCATTGAGCATTGTTGCTGCATTTCTATCGTTCACAGATGGATTGCTAGGAAATGTGTGAAACTGCCTTGGGCACCAAGAAAGCAGGGGCATCAAGCCAGGATGTTAAAAGACTATTTCCAACAACTGCAGCTGCAGTGTGCCTTACTCCACACTGAGCTCCACTCTCCTACCCTGGCTGGTTGGCTTCCTCTTTATGTAAGAAAGAGGGCATGTTTCAAGTGCAAGCAAATTGGGGAATTACAGTAAAAATGAAAAGATAATCTCCTTTAAATCATGTGCAAATTCTTTCTTTGGTGCTCTAAATCTACACATTCCCACAAATAAGATGAGCTACAAAAATGCTGAGACATGAGCATCTTTCATCAGATCCCTCCCTGTTTGTGCAAAACTGCAGAGAATGCAAAGGGCAGTACATAAATACCAAAAATTAAACAGTGATGTGATTAAAAACTTTTATTTTAAACCCTATTTTTTCACTTTTTATTTCTTATCATTTGATGAGAGTGATGGTCCCCAAAAACAATTTGAGAGGAGAAATTGGGAGCAGAAGGGAAGATGAACCAGCTCAGCACCAAGCTGTAAGGAAAAGATAGGAATTACCATGCCATCTCAGTGCCCAGCAGACCTGAAGCACATCACAAGCAGAAGGAAGCAGTTCAAATTTGCCTCTAAATTAGAAGTATGGGAGGCTGAAAAATCAGCTAGTAACAGGCTCTCTGAGGTGTACCTGTCTCTGGAGAAAAACAGAACTCAGGGACAAAAGCAATCTTGCAAAATTTTGGTGAAGCAACAAAATTCCAGATACCACTAGAGCTTTTAAGGAGTGTCTAAGGAAAAAAAAATCCAGAAAAAAAGGATACATTTGATACCAATAAAAAGGACATAAAAGTAATCTACATCAGTATTAATTCTACTGTAGCAAGTCCAGGGCATAATTTGTCTGTCTTACAATAGCATTATAACTGTATTCTCTGCTTATTGCAGTTCATTTCATCATTCTGCATCTGGAATGCAAAAAACCCAAGGATACCCAACTGGAAACAGATGGCATTCCCTCTACCTAGATTAATATTTACATTTCTAGACACTTAATCTCAAAGAAACACCACAAATGGAAGGGACATAGGAATGTGAAAAAAATGTGAAGAGTACAGGGAAAACTGCCCTGGTGAGAGGGCTGGATTGTAGAGGAAGGAAGGGAAAAAAAAGGGAAAATAAACTGGTAAATCCTGTTTCATATTACAAGGACAAGAGAGGGAGCCAATGAAACTGGAAATCAGTAATCAGAAAACTAATTAAATCACCATGCTTTGTCTTTATACAATGCATAATTAATCTATGTCACAGATGTTCTAGAGTCAAGAGAGATTAGATGATTGTATACATAATATGAACATCTGCAGCCATGTGATATAGGATGGAAACCCTTGTGGTGTACAGTATTACCCAGGTACTTACTGATGGAGTTTTGGATCAAACTTCTCTTACTAATAGGCTGTTTTCTAGCTCCTCTGCACTGGGCTTGCATTATATTTAAAGCAACTGGCAAGACAGCTGGCACACTGAGTTCTTGATATGTTAAAATATTTGGCCTTTTCTAACCTGTGTCATATATATCTCAACCTCACATAATAAAAATCTCTCCTGAAAGAAAAATAAATATTATTTATTTCTTCACGTGGCTTAAAGCAAAGATTGCATCTTAGACACTTTGATTTAAAAAATATATATTAATTCTGGATATATTATGCAGAATTAATCATATGGATGCAGATCTCTTCCATCAGAAGGCTGGATGCCTTTAAGCAGCTTTTCCCTTTGAAAGCCTTGAACTCTGAATGTGACGAAATCATTAGTATTTTAATAGAATTACAATGAATGCTAAAGAGAGACCCCCACATCCCACATACAAACTTTCTGGCAATAAAGAGCCTTTTCAGACTGTATAATCCTATTTACTGTTCTTAATTGGAGAACTGCGTTTGTCAAAAAGTACAGAAGTCTTCAGTTGTTTGGAAGCAAGTCTGGCTCATCAGCTCCTAAGGGAAGAAAAGAACTATTTATTTTAACTGTTAAGCCTAAATGCAAACTGCACAATCAATTTGTCTATCCAAATACTGACCTATTTCATGTAATGTCAGGATGAGGCTGGACTTGCTCTATAAGGCTATTGTGGCACATTAAAAAAAAGAAAAAAAAAGAAAGAAAGAAAAAGAAAAAAGAACAAAAAAAAAAAAAGCAAACCCTATTCCTGAGCCCGGGAACCAGCTTCTAGAAGGTGGCAGGGTGAATGACTGCCAACCCCACCGCCTCCCTCTGCTTCCCCAGAAAGCACTGCCTGCCGGGAGGCAGGAATTGAACCTTAATTACCCAGCTCCATCTAGTGTTTGGGAAACAGATCACTCCCTGAAACCCACCCTGCCCTGTAAATGTCATCGGGTTTCTATTTCCTCGAGAAGAAAGCGTTTTGCAGAGCGGACAGCGAATGGATATGAGCGCTCACGTACAGATGAGCACGGCCAGAACCACCGTGTTTCTGTGCATAGAGATAATTCTACAGCAATGGGTCTAGGTCAGATCTGTGAACTGCAGGATATTGGTAAATACACCCAAGAGGAGCAGGCAAAGGAACAAACTCTACTGGGCATGCATGTCTTGTTAAGGGATCTGAATTTCTCCGTGAAGATTTACCAGGATCAGCAACAGAAACTCACTGCCCCACATCCAAAGGAGGTGGCCAGGAGGAGATGGGTTTGAAGCTCCTCAGAAATGCACCAAAATGTGGCATTCAAAATGAAACTGCCTCTGGATTTCTAGACAGAAGCAAAAGCATCCAAGCCAATCTTATCTCCCTTTAACTGCCCTAACAAAGGCAAGCCTGTAGAAAGTAGAGCTCAAAGAAATTGCAAGAGAAAAATCTTGTCTTTGGGGCCTTCCAAAGATCTCCTTTCTGAAACTGCTGACAGTTGCCCTCTGCTCACTTTCTCTGGCTCACAGGTGACGTCTCTTTTTCAGCCACTAACAGAGCTCCTAGAAAACGTGCAGCAGTTCAGCTGCCAGTCACATTTCTCAAGTCTGACATGTTTCATCTATATTTCCTTAAGAAGGAAATAAATTTACAGCTCTGGAAATAAGAAACTATGGCACTTTTCTTCCAGTACTACAGTCTGAGCATTTTGAATAGTGCTGAGATAGAGCAGTTTAAATAAACAACATGACAGTGTTTTTAAGAACAAACCCAGCATAAGGACTTTCCAGGAAATACTTGTACAACTTCATTAAAGACCTCCATTTAAAGCCAGCTGGTTTTCTTTCTGGCCAGCTCAGAATCAAAGTTTCTTGCTTTTCTCTCTCCTTAATCATTTTATGTAGTTTGATTGGCAATGCACTCCAGCCAAATTGCCTGGGTGATTCACAGTTTGGTCCAGCAGAATGGGGACTATTCCTGCTCAGGCTCTGCAGACCAGAAAACCATCAAGCTGCTTCTTCTGAACAGGCTGAATTATATAGTTCAATCAAACCTTGCCCTCATACTGCAATGGAGTTGCTTCACTAAATGTGGAGAAGGCTCTCTTCCTGAGTTGTAACAATAGTTGTAATTCCACAACAGCAGTCGCGTACTCTTTGCTTCAGGGTATCTGATTTGCATAATAACTAGAGAGATGGTTATTGTGGAAAAACATGGGCTATATGCAAATTCTTATACTGTGGGAGGATGGCAGCCTTGGGAACCAGTTACAGAGAAGAGATTTGAGTAACTCTTCACATCTGTTTTTGTAGGGGTATGTTGACGGTGAATTATTTTAAGGTGGTGCAGCTACAGGCCACCAATTCTCCAGCCTTCTGCTGCCTTCAAAGGCTGCCTCACTGGCCCTAGCCCTCACACACTGCTCAGGGAATACCAAGGAATCTCAGTTTGCTCCCCGAGGCAGTTGGCTCATGCACTAGGTGAGCCTAGGTGCCTCCTTGCCCCATGGAAGAGCATCTTGGCTGCAATTCCCAAACCCAAGCAGTGCCAACTGCCTCAGCTCCACCTCCAGGTTTCCACACAATATTGCAGGATTATTAATGCACTAGCCTTTTGCCAAAGCAACGTGTTGCTCAGGTCTCCTGCAGCATGACTGGATCTGCAGCACCTCCTCCTCTACCTCATATTAACCTTCTCTATAGTATCCTTTAATCAGCCTGAAGCAAATCCCATCCATGCCTAAATAAATTAAAGGTAGTATAAGCTTCTTAGATCTACTTAATGGCCCATACCTTCTCCTCCCAGCTTCCTTCAAACTCTCTGAGCTAAAATATAATTCTCTTCACGGTGATCCATAAAACAAAGCACATTTGTAGTTATTTAGCAGTCCATTTTGCAGACTTCCAGAGTGAAAAATTTTCCTCTGAGCAGTGACAAATCAGATGGGAACATGCTTTAAAAACATGATTTTGCACTCCTTTTCTGCTTCTCTCTAGGACTAAAGTAGCAGACAATATTTGGTCTGATTTGGAAGTAGCATGGGACATTTCAGAAAGGATTTTTTGGAGGGGCAGAGAACGTAGAACAAATTGCAGATAATGGTAACTGGACTTGGATTTAGCTTTAAAGCTAAAGTGACCTGCAATGAGCTGCAGAACTGAAGGACAGTCAGCATTGCAAAGCCTTTCTACTATTATATCTTTCTGCAGACATTAGCATCTGTGTATTGCTTTATCTGGCTAGCTACTGTAGGTATCATGAGACCTATTGACTCACGATTATTAGTAAAGTCATAAACCCACAGTCACATTTATCTACAGTAAAACATTTTGCCATCTATGCTATCAAAATAGAGCAGAAGTCAAAAGAAAATACGTAAGTCTTTATCAGGATTTAAAATGTTTTGGAGTAATTATAGCTCAGTGAAATCCACTTTGGAAAACAGCTCACACATCCTCGGGTTTTTGGGATTTAACTTGCTTACACAGAAGATTTCAGCGCATCATTTTAACATGGCATCTGATAATTTTTAAGGACAAGTTTTCTTGTGGACAAGTTTCTGTAAATTTGTAAATCATCGCAAAAAACTAAATGAAGTAATAAATCTGAATCTCTGATGAGAATGTACCTGGAATAATTTCACCTTTCACTGTCCCCAGACTTCAATTTTCTCATTTCTACACTTCATGGGAAGACAAGTGGTTTTTTTGGTGTTTTGTTCAGAACAGACCAGGAAGTATCAGAATCCTAGATTAAAAAAAAAATGTCTGAATATAAGAGATTTGCAGACAGATTTGTCAAGCTCAAAGTTTCAGAGAAATGTGGCTAGCCTTAAGATAAGTATTTCAGCTTGTCTTGAATGTTCCTTACCTGTACCCTTTAAAATTTAATGAAGTATTTTGGTGTTTTGGATTGGACTCTAGACTGAAGAGTAATGACTTGAAAAATCTCTTTGTTGTATAATTAATCATGAAAGGGACATTTATTATTATTATTCAAGTATTTCCTAAGATCTCTGCTTCTGCATAGAAGAATGTCGAAATAATTCAATTAGTTTCAAATGAAATGTTTAAACAGAACTTAATATTATCCTGTTAATGAGAAAAGTAAGATCATATTGTGGCTGTTCAGGTGTCAGATGGTCTCTTGGGGGGCTGCTGGCCTTCCCACCTCTGTAAGCCCCCAAGGCAGAGGCACAGCATCACTATCGAAGCAGGGGCAGCCACTCCAACCCCAGACTACCCAAGACCCCAAGCACAGATCTCAAAGTACAGCAGCTTTTGCAACATTTACAAGAAAACTGAGGTGTTTCTAGACACTCTGAGGGGTTTAGTCACACTCCCAGAATCCTCCAGGGAAATCCTTCCGATTCTGGCATATGGCACCATTTCCCAGGGTATTTCTTTAAGCAAAGAGGAGAAGAATGTTCTGCTCTTCTCTCCTTGGCAGGATTGGTCATAGCTAGAGATGAGAAAAAGCATCTCCAAATCATGGGAAATAGCGTTGCAGTAACATCTGGAGAGTATGCGTGCAAAGGAAAGAGCAATTGAAATCATGCAAGAAGTAGGGGCAAACACTGAATGACATTTCACTTCTGATACCTAAGAACTCTAGCTGCTGGTTGGATTACTGATATTCTCTGGGTGGGTACTAGAATCACCTGATGGGGTGAAGCTTTCTGCCATGCCAGTGAGAAGGATCAGTAGCTGATGCCAAAAGGCAGGAAGAGAGGTTACCACATTTCCAGAGGGCTCAGCCCAGACCTTGTGATGTTGTACCCTCCTTCTCCCAGCATACTGCTCTCCTGGTTACTCTAGGAGTGGTGTGGTGGAAGTCACCAATGAATGCTGTTCTGGCATCATGCAGTAGCAAAAGCACTGCGGTTTTAGCTACCACCATTCCTAAGCTCTGTCAGAACAAAACCCTCAGTGGAAATTCTGAGTGGTCTCTGAGTTTGCACATTGCCAGCAAGTCTAGGAGATACTTGGCACAGTCCAGATTTTCCAATGCAAGACTGATTTCCATTAGACTGGTTGAATTGCACTGGCCATGAGAGGATGTTTTTCTGTAAACAATCATTTCAGCCTTTGCAGGTTCCTGTAACTTCTCCTCTTATGCAGATCGCAAAGGGTCAAAATAAACTCCTGTGCACTTGAGAATCAACAGAAGTTATCCATTGCAGTATTGTATCATGTTCATTTTGTTCTGGTTCTTCATACCCACACTAAGATGCCGAATGAAGTACTTGAGAACATTCAGAGCAGCATCAGAATATGACTTTGAGAAGCTACAAGGAAATTGGAGATGTCTGCTCCATGACTAATGTGCTGATTATAATATCTGCCTGCTGAATTTTGAATAATACATGGGAGAGAACTACAGAAAAGGAAGTCAATAGACTTGGATCACTTTGCATGCAAACATCTCGGCGATCTGCTGCTGCTGCTGAACTTAACCCAGAATTGGTCAAGAGGAGTCGTAATGCTAAGCTGAGCTGGTTTTCTGCATGTGTTTTCAGATCAGTGCTGGGAAACGAAATAGATGAGTGAAATTAAGGTTATATTTGGTTTAAATGTAATTATATGTTGCTGGCTTGATCTGTGCTTTACAAATGTGCGTTTATGAATTTTTTCTCATGATTAGCAATTTCTATTTGAAAGGGTGAGGAAGTGCTTGGAAGAGTGAATTACTGCTCACCACTGCTGCCAAGTTTCATGTTTTAATTTCAAGTTTCATGATTTCTGATGCATTTCTTAAAACTTAACATTCTTGGAAAAAGATTCTATAACATTTCCAGCTTTTTTAAAATGTAAAACTTGAAGAGATTTTACCTAGGAGATCAGATCTAAAAGGCAAATAGAAAGAATCTGAAATGTGTTACTTTAAGCACGCTTCATGATATTAGGTTGATCTGGTGGGACCTGGGAAGCCTGATTCCTGAGAATTTGAGAAAATTCTATGCTTTACTTCTGTGAAAAATAATACGTCAATTATATAATTATATTTTTTCAAAATCAGTTGCAATAGCCAAATGAAGAGAAACATTTGTAATGACAAGTATAATGGAGATGCTACTTGCTTCACATTTTCATACAGTCCATTTCAGTTAGCTCTCAATTTTTCTCCTCTTTAATATGGTAACTAACAGAAGAAAAGGACATGTGATTTTCAGAGAGAAGCAGCTCAAGAAGTACAGTTCTGTACTTGAGCAGGTGATGTAAGACCTGTTGGGGAGAGAAGCTTTATTTTTCATTTAAAATGCCTTTGGTATTCTGGAATTTTTGATTCTGGAAGCCTTTTTTAGCTGGTTCCCTGTATTCCGTATCAAGCTCTGTGAGCTTGCAAAAGTGACTTATACAGAGAAATACCTTAGATCTGAGCTCAGGTTCATCCTGTCAATGCATAGACAGAAATTAGGCTTTTATATTCCTGGGATTTGAGATTTCTATTCTCCTCCTGACACAGATCCAATTTGCCTACTCCAACAAAGTCTATTTGTCAGTGATTACTACAATGCATTAGCCGTTACCATGTAACTGAAGAAATTAATGCAGATTAAAGAGTACATTGCCATAGGAATATTCCATTCAGTCCTAGAAAGAGTAAAAGAGTGTAATTGAAACAGCATCTTCAGGCCAGTCCCAGTTTCTTACAGCTTTCTTTCCCATTTCATTAAAGCTTGAAGCTCATTTAGTGTGGAATATGCAAGAGTGCTAAAGAGGTTTGCAAAAACAAGATGAAAGGAATGAATTAAAAGGAAGAAACAAGATGGGGGAGACTGCTCTTATCTGGGCTGATTGTGTGAACACAGCATGGTGTGTTATAGGATTCAAATGACTGTAAGTGTTGCAAATTTCTGCATGGCATGTCAGATCGAGGTCAAGTCCCCGCTTTCTAACAGACGGTTTACTCTTGATCAGCATTGATTTTTCATGCAAACAAGCTCAGTTATTTTTTTTCTTATTCATAAAGGTCAAACATAGATTCTGTAAGCTTTGCTTCCCTTTGTCCTCTGTACAAAAAGAGGCTCTTCTGAACTTCTCCCCTGCCATATCTGTTTCAGTGATCTTTTCTTCTAACTTCACAATATTTTTTTTTCCATAGCAATACTGTGCTAGCCCTCAGCTGGATGCAGTATAAGCATATGATTTAACAAGATTCTTGTTCCCAAGAGCTTAGAGTGTAGGTAAAGCAGAATTATGACACAAAAATACACTTCGAGAACAGTTATACAAAAGCAAAATTCAAGTCCTCCTTCCGTGAGGTATGACTGAAGTAAAAAGAAAACTATGTGGACAGATTTGGCCCCTGAAATATATCTGTCCCTTTTTTGCTGTCTCTCTTCTCTGAAGAGAGGTCACTCACTGTTAACAGGGCTTTATTTTGTCATGTGGTTGGGCATGTCTTGGAAGCTACAGCTTTAAAGCTTTTCTTATGAAACCTAACTGTGATCTTTGAAATTTAGGACCCGAAAGAAAGGAGATATGAGTGCAATAAGGAAATTGTGGTGAAATACTGTAAATGTTTGGATTAGGACATGTAAATTTCAGGATCACACAAGAAGAAAGATGATTCCACCTGAACTTGGTGCAATGGTTTCTGCCCTGTTACAGCAAGTCACCAGATCTTGGCTCTTGTCTTGGAAAAAAATGTCTTCAAGTCTACTGTTATTTAAAGATCTGTGTCATGAAAGCAGTAGGGAGATTAAAACAAACAGATTTTAAGCTTGTTAGCTTCTCACCTCCTTTTGAAGCCCTCTGTTACGTTATGAGGATCTGTATTTTCCTTTCTTTAAAGTCTCTTTTCAGCTGCCTTTTCTGTTCTGTGAAAGACCCACACAGAGCAACTGGGGAAAACACGCCAGATAAGGAATATACAAATAACACTATCTGATGCACAGACATAAAAAATTATCTTTTGTATCATTTCTCAGAATAATCTAAACTTCATACAGCAGAACGAGGTTTCTTAGAGGTGCTTTGAAGGCAGCCAGTGGAGTAGAGCTACTTCTCCTCTTGTCCTCTTGCTGTCAGAGTAGGAAAGAGGATGTTTGAACCCCCAAGTCCTTCCCCTAATTTCTCAGCTCCAGTAGCAACAGCACAATGACAGGCCAGGGAAAGGGCCATAATGTGGTTTGATAGTCTTAACAGACAGCTTTTACAGCCAGTGAGAAAGCATATTACAGAGCAAAGGAACAAAAAGAAATTAAAGCTTCACACCTGTCTCTGTGACCTTGGGCTGTTGCTTTTTTCATTCCCAGCATAACTTTCTGGACTATAACTTACCCTGTTAAGTGTATAATTACTACAGTGACCACAAATAAAAGTTGTTGATGCGTGCAGTCTGGAACTGAGCACTGTTTTCTTTTTCAGCTTTGGTGCCCATGTGTGCTGGAGTATGCATTGAGCCTTTGAGACAGGGAAGGGGAGATTACAGTTCCTACATGGTAGGATTGTCTGTCATGTTTATACTGATATTCTTGTCTGCAGTTTGGTTTACACTGGGGTGCAATAGCAACAGTTAAACTTAAAGGTCACTCTGCACACCCCCCCCCCCCCCCAAAAAAAAAAAAAAAAACCAACAAAAAAACTCAATCCTACCTGAGAATCTGTGGTCTAAATGCACAAGACAAGCAGACTTGGGAGGAAGAAAGCATCTTTGTTACTCACAATATACATGAATATTTCTGAAGAATACATTTTAAAATCAATACATTTTCTTCTAAGATATAGTTGACCCATATTTTGCAAAGTAGTTGGAAATGTGGGTTGTTCCTCCTCTCGGTTGATCCTGTGTTGATCAATGATTCTGTGGAGTATCAATGGAGTGACGCATTAAGCAAAACTGGTTTTCACAAAGTAGCAATGCTCAGAGTAGCTTAAATAAATCTCCAGAGGAGCATCCAGAACAGCTCAGCTTGTCCCACCATCATTTTGATGTCTACCAGCTCTGACTGTATTTCTCCCATGCCTGTTGATACTTACAGTATTAATATGTTACTGGGCTGGGCAAAGTTCACCTTGTTTGGTCTAAACTACACTTGCAAGCTGATGTCAGTATTGTGAAAAAAAAAAAAAATCCAATCCTAACTTAGGAATAGTGCTGAAAACTCTACAGTAAATATAACTCTATATTAAAACAGTTCTTTTACTAGTGCAGCTCATTTTAATTGGCAAAATAGTATGACCTGGACTGATAGAAAGACTTCTTTTGGAACATAAGCTGACCTACAGCAAGAAAGATGTACTGCTCTTATACAACAAAATTAAACATTTTCTAACATAAACAGGGTTTGGAGGTCAAGTGCATAAAGATGTCTAGGTACTCAACTCCACTGAAATTAGGCAGGAAAATTGCTTAGCCAAGTTTCTATCTGCAAAGAAGCTGAAGAAGGCATGCCAAAGGTTATCTCTCCAACAAGAAAATACTGGTAGAATAAAGATTACAGCACACATAGAAGTCTAAGGACATTCATTAGGAGACCTTAAATCTTCCAACATCTATTTTTTGAACTTGCAATATCATAGCAGGATCCAAGTACGTTTCTTTGCACACTGTCAAAGCATCACAGACTGAATCTGCCTGATGGGAATAATATTGTGGGTATCTGTGTTACCTTACCATAGTCCTGTTGTTTCCTCTGCCTGTTCCTGTTCCTGCCCTAAGACTGCAGAAGCATTTACCCTTCTCTGCAACTGCAAGTCATGCCTCCTTCAGGGATGAATTTCAGGCAAAAACCCCACCCCCAAACCAGCATAAACCAGCAAACAAGGTAAGAAGAGGCAGTTCTTACGTGCTTGTAACTTTAAGTCCAGCTACACAAGGATTAGTGGGCTGAGTGGAAATGCCACCTCTGCTGATTTCTGAATGCATACAAGCATTTCCTCAGATTGGGCTCCTGCAGCTGCATTTGATTTGACAGCCATTTCACCAAAATTGCCTGGACACCTCAAGAGACAAATAAACTAAACTAAGCAGGAAGGACTGAAACAGAGAAATGAGAGTAATCACGCACTGTGGCTAGGAAATCCTGGCTGAAGTTAGATCTGAGTTTATCTGATGACTCTCTGTTTTCAGTGTTCAAATATAATTTAAATGGGGAAATGCAGGTACCTAAACATAATGCTTTTGGAGATGGCGGCAGTTGCTGGAGTCATAGAACGTGTTGGCAGCTCTGACACAGGATTTATGGCAGGATTTGTGCCCTGCTGGAGCAGCAGCTGCAAGCCAGACGGGCTTCTTGGAGCATCTAAAATGACATTAGACAGCTCTTCTTATATTTAGGCACCTGAATCTCTTTAAATGTTCCTTTCTTGGAAGTAAGTGTTTTAGCATCCATTCAATGCTACCTCCAAATTACAGGAATGGTACAGTTGTGTAATTAAATACAGAACAGAAAATTACTGAAAGAAGGTGCCTCAGGCAGTCTCGACATGTCATCTTGCAAGTAAGCATCTTGACACAGTCCATAGGATATTGGATAATTTTTTCTGTAAAACCCACATTGCATTCAGTTTTTGGAAGGTCGATACTTATGCAAAACTTTCCACCTTTTAATTACTGTGTACCTTTCAGACTCTGAAGTGAATATGAAATTATTAATTTCCTCATGGCAAACTATTAATGAATACTAATGAATACAACTTTACAGTGCCTTCCCCTGAAGAAAAAATTACCTCAAATCCCAGTTTACTGTGGTAGATATGATGTCAAAATCCTTAAAGTGAGAAAGGGGACAGGCAGTGTGGGCAAAATGCCTTGATGCTCCACCAGTGTTGTGTCCACATGGGTCTCCCTCAGAATACGCTGGGGTTCTTAGATTAATACAAGGCTTTTCCAGTTAATATGATTCACAGTTGTATGCCACATGCTATTACATCTTGCTGGTGGTTTCAAAAGGTGTGTTATGTCACCTTATCCTAGAGAGGGGTACTGGTGAAAGGGAATAATAAAGTCCAAGTCATTACATTTACACTTGCAGTGTAAGCAAGTTAGGAGTGAGGAGACAAAATACTGTGATATAAGAGTAAGGAGGAGGATAAATGATTCAGATGAGAGGAGGTGGGTAGGGAAAGGGGAGGACAGTATGCTGTGGGAATGCTTACTGCCCATCTCTTCAGCCTGGACACACTGGAGGACTTTGTGGTGACAAACACTGAAATGGTACAGAGGGACAATGTTCTTAAGTGTGGAACAGTGCTCTGCGAACATCTGATTGGAATCTCTGTTTCCAGTATTAAAGTGATTAGTCCTAAAAGCCTAGCCTTAGGTCCAAAATGTGTCCTGTACTTAATAGGCAGGATGAGCCTCAGGGAAACTGGAGATGTTGAGGTGCGATCTCACAGCAGCAGCAGCAGCAATGAATCAGCAGAGAAGGAACCTGAAGTGCCCACTCCTGGGAAAACAGGGAATCCTGCCTAGGATGGATGTTCCCGCCTTGTCCTTGCTGGCGCTAGCATGAGGCCTGGAGGTGTTCTGCAAGGCCCTGAGTGAACCCCAAGATGCCCCAAACATAGGGTTCAAGGAAAACAGACGAGCTTAGTATACACAAGTCTTAAATCCTTTGTAGTCTCAGTTCCATTCCAAGGGCCAAGTTCACATTCAAGTGCCTCAACTATAAGCCTGTCCTATTTGCTTATAAACCACTGTCTCCTTCACAATATGTCTTTACAGTATCTTTAGAGAATGAAATGGGCCCCAAGGGATTAAAAAATGTGTTGAAGAGAGCAAGCAATAAAGTATGTGTGTAAAGGGAGTCAAATAAAGGCTGCACAGGAACTCTTAATTTTCCCATTTCCTAATTTCTTCACTGTTTTCATAATGTGGTATTTTAAAGAAAAAAATCCATCTCCTACTGTCACTCAAAACCAAATCCAGGCAAACCACAGAAAAAAAAATCCATTATGTGACTCAGCCTTTACTGTTACTAGTGTGGTTGGGACCTTTTTAGGTCCAGAGCAAGTCCTCTTCTGTTTTTACATTAAGGTGAAGGGTTTTGTCTGCCATCTGCACACCTCAGAGGCAGGAGGGCTGGAGGCTTTACAAGGTGTCAGGGCCATTTACACCACCTGTAACCGTGCAGACAGAAAGAGACATCACAGATTGGTCCTGGAAATGTTCATGCTGCTTCCTGCTTTTAAAAAAGGACAGTGCTGGAGATGTATTTCCTGATGGCTTTTATCAGACTTCTCTTTAGAAGCTTAAAGAGCAAACGAGTTCTTTTAAGCTACTGTGCGTAGTGTTTGATACCTGCTTTAGTGATTTTTCACTTGGCCATGTACTCCAGTGATTGCTGAGGACCACCACAGCTACTGCCAAGAGGACCTAGGAGCTAAACCACCTTCCAGTGCTTGCCTCAGCATCACAATATGTATGAAATGATAGCTGCAGCTGCAAGGCTTGGCACACACATCCCTGAACAGTTGTGGGAACCCTTGATGTTAGGACCTGAGCCAGCTTCCTCACCAGAGGCTGCAGCCTCACCATGAGGCTGCACATCCCTCTGTATCAAATTACAGTCCTTTTGGTGGAGGAGACTGAGCAAAGGCTACTCCAGTCACCCTCTGCTGCTCATGGGTAGTGTGGAGAGGTGGATGTACATTTCTCACCCATAACAGGGTGGGGCTTTGAAGACAGAGATTCACTGACCCAGTGGTGCAAATGAATTTCCATTCCTTGCTGTCAATTATGGATCAATTAAATCTAAAAGACAAGGTGGGAGAGGCTCTGTAGAAACTCTTTTTGGGCCTTTCCTGTGAACTAGGGTTATAGGCAACTTCTGGCAATTCATACATGACCACTGGGAAAATTGGCACTGGCAAAAGCTGAATGTTGCTTTTGAAATTTAAACTAGTAGATAAATAACTAAAATCCAGTGGAAGGAAATTGGTGGTCTACTTGGTAAATCTTGGAATGTGGAAATTTTTAAAGGTGAAAGTGATTCATCACTAGAAAACCTTGTCAGTGGATTGGTGAAACCAAGCGTATGATTATTAATTTCATTTTTATTCAAGACTAACTGTTTTCTGAAATGGATTCTCTACTTCAAACTAACAAATACTTGAAAACATCTGGTGGTTTGCTCTGGTAGGTCCCACAAGACACCAAGTTAGGTGATCAGAACTGATCGTTTTTACGCTATGATTATTTCAGAAATGCACACTGCATACTTTAATATCTCTGGTGGGTTACAGACTAGCTGTTCTTTGCACCTTAAATGTTTCTGAGTGAACTCAGAGAGTGATTTGAATATAAGTATGCAAAATTGTGCTTGTATTTTCCTGGAAATTCTTTAGCACTTTTTTTGGAATACCCTTCCCTTAAGGATAAATGGCTATCAGCTGCCACCTATTACATGGTAAATTCCACTCAGTTTTTGATAGTCAAAGTCCATCTCAATTAATGACAATAGACAAGAATTTCTTCCTCTAAAAGAAAGTCACAAAAACTAATACTGGAGAGCTCATGGCTTTAGGTAAAAAAATGAGCAGACAGATTTCTAAATCTGATATGTTCCCCAACTTCGTAATTCTTCCTTAGATTGCAAAACTGAAATATCTCTGTGAGCAAAGATGAATGTGTAATAGCTAAATTCACTACAGATCAACTGATCAGACATCCATGTGTCATCATGTGAACCCATGAGGAATTTCCTGAGTATGAAAGATAGCATATCAACCCACATTTATTATTTTGGTGAAATATAAAATGTAAGTGTGATATATTTAGATACCTTTTTTTTTCCAGTAATGTAGTTCTGAAGTTTATGATATGAAATGTCATTTTTATTTGCAAATGAACAGATAAATTTTTATTTTCTATTTCCCTTTCTCCTTCAGTTCAAGTAATGGGTTACTGCACAAGCACAATCTGTGTTACTTAGCAAAATTGTACTGTATAATATTTGTAATTCCATCTGTAAAATTAAAGCAAAAACTTACATCTTTGTGATACATTTTTCATGGCACTTATGAACAGCTGCACCATACCTGTTAATCTTTTAATTTCCCCAGGCCACACCTTCTCTCACATTAGAAACTGTTCAACTTATTTTCAGTCAGCCAGGTTTTATTTTCTACATCCAGTACAGTTCCAGGCCATGTGGTAATTTCCACAGAGGTCTATGGAATACCTTTTTTTCTAGGACTGCTATTTACTTGAACCAAATGGTTAAAAAACAAATTGTAGCATGTTAAAGCACAGTTTAGGAAATAGATGATATCCACTGACCCCCTGGCTAATAAGTGGCCATCATGGCTTATCAAAAGAAAATGCAAATTCCCAGCAGGCAGTACTAGCACAATCATACTGGTTCTATTTGGTGTTGGTGTACAAGCCAGAGCAGGACACACAATAGAAAGGAATGTCTGAACCATTTGATTAGTTTTCTTGCAGCCATGGAATTGCATTCAGAAATGTACAAAGTTCCATCTTAAAACCACTTTCCTCTTTCATATCAACTCAGATGCTGGTAGAGGCTGGTGGAGAACCTGTCTCTGCCAATGATCTGCTTTTCTTACTTCTTTTAGCATCTCCACTAGCCACGTTTGCCCTAGTGAGTTGGTCTGAAGCAGTATGTGAATTCAATGTGAATACTCTGATTGTTCCCATTTACTTTGTGCCACTTCGGTTCCTCAGAGGAACCAAAAGCACGAGGAGGAAGTGATGTGTGAGAAGGACCTTAAACGACAAACTCTTTTACGAATGTATTGTAACACTTATGCATCCTTGGTCCAAGGTGCAAATATGACAAGATGACATCCTTTAGGGGTTAAGTCTTTGCAAGTTCCTGTGATAGCTGACACCACAAGGACTATGAGCCACAGGCAGTTTACATGCTGCTGACTGCCAGACATCAACTCTTTACTGTAATTGGGCTCTCTCTGTCACATTCCAAACAAACATTGCACCTAAGAGAATACCTATTCTGCACCATGCCATATTTCTGTCAGGGGTAAAATGGCACGTAGGCATATTTTAAACCAATAGATTCCAGTTGGCTGTCCAGTAACGGGGCAGGCTGCTGCACACAGTGAGGTGCTGTTACCATTCCCAGCCCTCAGACCAGCAACACAGCATGGGCGAGATGCACAGCAGATACAAGCAGGATCTAGTGTGTTCACTGCTGTGCTCAGAGACTCCATCCCCTGCACTGCAGCATGAGAAGCAACAGGAGATTCTTGTGTACTTCATAAGTGCAAAAGAAAAGGATCAATATTTCCAAGAAGGCATCTCTCTATCTTCTATGTGTAGCCTCAGATCTCCCCTTTCCTTCCTTCCTTGGACAACCCTGAACAATCCTTCCTTTCACATCCCACCCTGAATTCCCTGACAAGCAGAAGAGGTTGCAGAAGACAGTTCTGTCATCATGGTATCGAAAGAATATACCAGTTCCTAAAATCCTAAAATCCAGTAGGATTTAAGTTCCTAGAGTTCCTAGAGAATTTCCCTCTTCACAATTGACTTTCCCCCCATAATAATCCTACAGAAAATGCTGTCCTTGATCACCTAGAGATCACTGGGAGTGGCTGCTGGCAAGGGCGTCGTACAGGGGCAGGACTGCTGAGTTTCTCTGTCTGTCCTCTGTGATGAAGATCAGACTGCAGAAACTCTTCCACCCCTCTGAGCAGGCTTCAAAAACTCTCCTGCCCCTCTACGCCCCATCCTGCAGTAGGTATGACACAGGTACATCTAGAAGTCATCCTGGAGGGAGCACTGCTGGAGTGAGAGGTGTTTTAGAGGAGAAGGAGCTGGAGGAGAGAGGCCAGGGAAACTGAAAAGGATCCTGTTTCTGTAGGGTTGACAGCACCTCCTGCCTGCCTGGTGACTGACCAACAAAAGCCTGGAGAGGAGGTGTGAGGAGCAGCTCTTCCTCTGTTTCTCAGTTTATAGCCTACATTGCCCTCTCAAATTGTCTCCCTGATCTTAGGAGCTATGGACTACAGTGGTGCCCAGGATATTGAATTTTTCTATTTAAGCATTCATGAATGTAATGAAAATTGGATGAGAAGGCCACTCTCACTTCCTGACGGTCTTCTGTTTTGCATGTGGGATGGGTGCACAGATTGTGTTCTAGCCAATTTTGGGAAACTAGTTCTTGATTTCTACTGTTACAGTTTTCTTCCATACACGTTCCTCTTTCTTTCATGCAGCTGGGAAATCTTTTGCTGTGTCTTTTAATATCCTTTGCAAGTCTGACTCAGCTTGACTTTTGGCAATACTCCTTTTATTGAGCACAGATTTCTTTGCTGATCAAATGCTTTTCCAATATTTCTGAGCTCTCTGCTACTCTTAATATGACTTCTGAGGTGCTGACTCAGTTTACTGAGTCTGGAGACCTTTCTGACAGATTTTGTATTTCTGCTTGGGATATAAGTTGAAGATACTACGGCACTTTCGGCATTAATGCATTTCTTTCTGTTCATGTCTTCTATTTCTTCAGCTACTAGAATTCATTTCATTACACAAAATTACCCTTCAGAAATTGAAAAACTTTAAAGTCTTCCAGTGAATTTAAGCAGAAACAGGTTGTAATAACAAACAATTTCATAACCAGAGAATATTATAGAGGATACTCTATTTTTTTTTTCTGAGAGCTTCTGTATTATATAAGCATCTCTCCTGAACAAAATACTCCAGAGTCCCTTTCTTCCCTTTCTTGTTCCATTGCAAGTGGTCCAGGCTCCCCTGTGTTTCACTCCCCAAGAGTGTCCTGTGATTCTTTGCTTTTCACAGAAAATCCTGCCCATACACCTGATCACAAATCCTGATTAAAAACCAGCTGTCTTTCCCCTGGCTGTAAACTGTGAGATCTCTCATCTGTATGATATCCCTTCATAATACAATTCCCAGTTGCAAGCACCAGCTGCAGTCCATACATGCCTGCAGACCAGAAACCCCTGGTCTTGGAGCACTGAGCTACAGGAACTGCCTTGTTCCTCCCTGCTGGTCTCCAACCCAAACATACCCTTTACTGACTCTGGCTTTTTCTGCTTGTTTACTGTAGTCCAGTCCAGTATGACCAGGTACAGCTCTGAGGCAGGACTGGAGCCAGGGATGGGAAGAATTGAGGATGAGCACTCCAGCTGTAAGACAATGTTGAGGGCTCAGGACATTTTTATCTTATTTCCTGATGCGTTTACTAAGTCCCATCGGAAGATTGTGATTCTGAGGATGATGTCTCATCATTAGCAAATTAGATGCTGTAATCTGCTTCTAAATGAATCTTCTTAGGGGGTATTGCTCAGGGTCAGATTAAAATTAAGTGAGAGAAAGACTGATTAAAATGTAAGGTGAGCTTCCGTTTTCTGCTTCTGGTGGGTGTAACATGAAACCCTTGAAAGGGCAGAAGTATTCTTAAAGCAATTTTTCTTTTTTTGTGGCCTACCCTGGAATTGTCTCTAAATCCTGACTGCTCACAGATCCCATGGTGATGTGCATTTCCTTCTCTGTTCCAGGTGCCAATGGGTGTCAGACCCCAGGTCTTCAGTGCTGAATGGGTACTTTAACAGCTGCAGTAAACACCTGTCCTGTGGGAGCAATCAGCGAGAGGAGTCCTTCCCATACTTTTCTAGCCACTCTAGCATGCAGAGTTGTGGAAACTTGGGCTAGCAAAGGGTTGCAGTTACTCTAGCAGTGTTTCTTTCAAACTACAAGATCCCAAGTTATATGCTAAGGGAGGAACAGCTCCAAATGTCTTCTTGGCCTAATAGCTCATTTGTTCAGTTCTGCTCTGATTTCTGAGAGGGATGTAACCAAAACCAGCAAAGAAGATTTTGTGAGAGACCAGTTGCACTTTATCAGGGGCTCAGATTATCTGGTGGTTTTTCATGGCCATTGTTTTACTCCTTGGTTACGTCAACCTTTATTTACCTTTTGTCATCTCAAATTAATTCTGTTCACATTCAGATGTCACACTGATGCCGTTAGGGTAATACGAGATCTGCAAATGGGCCAATAGAATGTATTTGGTTTTAATTTTTACTGAAATAAATGACTCTGCTAGCTACTACATATCAAAGCTTTGCTATGGCAGATCAAAACTGTCCTGTTAATTAGCTGCCATGTTAATTAATTGGACATGTGTGAGCTGCTGTTAGGTGCAGTCAAACAGCAGCATATTTATTTTTCTCATGGTGTATAAATGGCATCAGCATTTCTAGCTTCTCGTCTCAGAGCTGCTGCCTAATTTAATGACTGAACATGAAGGCTGTTTATGATGAGTAGTGCTTTAAACTTTTCTGACATGTTCTCCTTTCTTCTTATTTTCCATCCAGTGGCACGACATGCATGAGGTGCTTCTACTCCATGCCCACTGCCTGCCCATGTGGTCCCAGTGCTACTGGACAGTCTCACTGAATGTACCATCTCCAAATGCCTGAACACAGCCTCCTTTTCCCAAGGCAGTGACTCCCACCTCAGGGCTAAACTTTGCACTGAACAGTTTCATGTCATGTATTCCAGCTGCTAAAGTTCCTTGTAGTCTTGGTGACTGCAGGGGACATTGCCTTTCCTCACCGCCGACTGGCCTGCACTGGGCTCTCCCAGCTGGTTACCACTGTCTTATTCAAAGCCCTCCTAATCTAATTAGGTGTCTCTTGTGAACATGCTAACAACAAAGGCCACACATCCAGAACTATTATTTGATGCACAGAACAAAGTCTATTTGGTAATTTTTCTGTCATGGCTTCTAATAGCCAAGCTCCATGTTTACTCTGTAATATATTTCAGGTTTTCATGCATGAGCCAATTCCTACTGGCATCCATAAAAAGGCCCCTGCTGACATTTGGCTGGGGCTCAAGACCTATATCTCTATCAGAAGGCTTTGTTGTCTGCCAGCATTTTTGAGCCTAATGCACAAATACAGCCAAAAAAAGGGACAGCTGTGAGAACCATGCTAGTGAAACCAGACAGGTACATCCATAACACAGTTTCAGTCGTTTTACCTGAATAACTGACACAACAGATTTTAGCCTTTTCTTTGAGATAATTGAAAAGCAGATTTAAAATCTGGGCAATTTTCTAGATATCATGACAAAATTATCATTATTTTCAGGCCAGAGACTAATGTGGTTGCACTTAAGACAAATTCTTAAAAAATTTGTTGTCACTTGTTCTGAAGTGAGATGTTAGAAAACAAAAGCAAGATCTTGCCAAGAAATGGTGATAGTTATTCCGATGCAGAGTTTTCTTCTCAGTACGGTGGAAGTATTTATCTCCACTGGGAAGTGCCCAACAGCTTCTGACATTTTGGTTACCTTCATTTTTTGAATCATATTAAAATTTACTGAATCATAATCATGCACATATATACATGAAGTGCCCATAAGATGGGATCAAACATGAAACCAGCAGATGTAGGGTGTGTGTGTGTAAGGGTGGGTGTGCTGTTGTGTGTTGGACATGTCTCTTTACAGCTCATTCTGAAGTTAGAAAAAACACAACACAGGGATATCAACTGTCAGGATAGGATGAGGACAGTTTCAGATAAGCCTGTGCTCATGAAAGTGGAGACTAAATGGAAAGGTACAAGAGACGCTTAACTCAAAAAGCAGAAAAGCAGTACTTGTTAATAATTTTAAACACACAAAGAAGCATAGCCACCAAAAGCATAGTCACCAAACAAGTGGCTAGATAATAAGGGTCCCATCTATTGTTAAAAGATAGAAAAAGAGGAAAGATAAAAACTACTAGGCAGACACATTCAGAATCTCAAGAGACAGTAGGAAATAAAGACTTTTGAAGGACACACTTTAGGAGAGCAGCAAATGAAATCCAGTGTGGGCAGTTATGTCCTGCCAGCTCTACGCAAAATGAATATAGCTTTGAAAAACCTTGTTTCAGGTGTTTTTTTAATCCTAAGTTTTTGTGAGTATATTGAAGAAGGCATTTGGAGAAAACATGCATGAAGCTTTCATGATCAGGTAGTTAATGGTCCAGGATGAATTAATTCTGGTAAATGATTGGAAGAAGTTATGGATTGTCTCATCTCTGATTTCCACTGTTACAAATTAAGAATTGCTGCACAAATGTCAGCGGGATACATTAGTGAGAAAGGGAGAATTAACACCTCAAAAATGTTTTTCAGTTTCAACATCCTACTACATTTCAGCAGTGCTTTGGGATCCAGTGAGCTAAAACGTGCTGTACAAATGTAGATGTGTCTTATTAAGTGTCTGCTAATTTTATTCAGGGAAATAACCCTTGCTGCTCTGAGTTCAGCAGAGATTTGCATAATCTCAGGTAAGTGAATCAAACATGTCTTTTAAAAAAGAGGCTCAACCCTAAAGTATTTAAATCTAGAAAGGACATTAAACTATTCAAACTAATCTGAATTTCTAGGTGATTTTCTTTATATTTTATCTTTCCAGGGGCATCTAAATCCAGCTGCATGAAAAAAATGGAGGAGAGGGGAAGGTAAAAGACAAACAAAACCCAGAACATTTGAAGGAGAAGTGGCATAAATGAAGATTGAAGAACTACAAAGTAAAAAAAAAAAAACCTATGAGAAAAAGCATTGCTCAGTGAGTGTTCTAGTCTGTTGCAGGAAAATTACATTTACAGTGTCAAGGATAGATGGAGAATTTTTTTTTAAGAGACTAAAAATACAATCCTTGAGCTTCATTCTAATGCCATCATTTTTGCTTTGGAATGTTTTACATTTTTTAGAGCATAAATATGCCTTGATTATCCTTCCAGGTTCTGCCTCTTTTTCTGAGATGTGCTGATTAATAACAAACATGAGTGCATAAAAGTCAGAACACTGGAAGAAATCCTTGAAATCAATGATGGTGCTCACCTTAACTTCACTGAAGCCAAGATTTCATCCAGAGAGTAAGACTGTTGAACACACCACAATCCTTCGTGTACCCTGAGTGTTTTTTCCATTAACTAGTTGCTTTGTATTGGTTTCTGCAAATTTTACAAATGACAAATATGAGCCATGAGAAGCCAGAAAAGAACTATCTGGCTTTTTCTTCAATGGTCTTTGAGCCCAGAAACCCTCAAGAATTTAGGGCTTAGGTAAAGAAAGGTGTCCCTGTCTTGATGCTCTAAATAAGTAAGACTGCTCTTTTGGGTTACTTACTCCATCATTGACAATGACCTTCTTGTCAACAAAATGTTGAGCTTTCCTTTTTGCCTGTATTATTTTAAAAATCAAATGCAGGATACACTGGGAAGCTGACTACTGTCACTTAGTCACAACAAATTCATTTTAAAAACCTTAGCCAATTTTCTTCCTTACTCCAATCAGATAGGGCGTTGGAGAATGAGAACTTAAATTCCCATTCCACATTATTCATTGTCATCTTCCTCCCATTTGTCACCATGCCAGTGTTGTCAGCTTACTTAAATAACTTTTAATTTTTTAATGACTACCTGGTGATTAGCCATTTAACAGATACATACAGAGTGATTGTAACTCTGTATTCTAGTCTAAACTACCCATGTTCTTTTTCTGTTCTTGTGAATTGAGAGCTCCACTTCTCCTTTCTTTTTGAAGACCATTTTTTTGCCCTTCTTCCATGTGGAATTCACATTTTTGAGTACGAGCTTGTACAGTGTAGATGGGATTCTAACAGTCCCTTTACAATGGCATGTACACGCCTCCCAACTACAAGAAAAAACGAGCTGATGCACTTCACAATTATTTTTCTGACTGCATTGATTGATTGAGTGATTGATTGAGTGATTGCCTACATACCCAGGACCTTTTCTCTCAGTCTCTTTACCCTGAAAGTTTTGTTTTCCCAAGCCCAGCCAATTAATCAGGAATGACATGAGGTGTAAGCACACAGTGTGCAATCAGTGAGTTACATCCTTTCACACATATCACCTGTCAGTACTCTGAGTCTTGAGAGTTGAACCCAGCCTCAGCAGAACCTCACCATGGAATACGGTGTTTCCATATTGTGGCTTAATCTTTCACAAAGATCAATCACAGTTCCCATTTCCTGGAGCTGTACATGAAGGAATCACACAACAAGAGAAAGTTTCTGTGATGGCTACTCCAGTTGTTCTTCCACCAGTGCAGTGGTGTCTCCTGATGCTTTGTTTTTTGGATTGCAAGTCTGGGGGGTTTCTCTGCAAGTGTTTCTTGGTTATTTTGGCTCTTACTGTGCTAGACATGTAGGTCCACCAGAAGAACATCCATCTCCTGCACTAGCAAGCATCCCTCCCCAGTGGAAACCCCTTGTCCATCTAGGTTTGAGTAGTCTTGTCCCTTACCTGTGTTTGTGGCTTTGAATCCTAATGTAACACCAAGAGGAGTTTGTTTTTATGACTGAAAAATACCTGTTATAGGAAACTGTAGAGGTCAATCAGGTTTCGCTTAACTTTCTCAAGGGGAATTGCAAACTCATGGGAAGAACCAGAATCCCTTTACTCAGAATGCTCTACCAAGCCACATGTACCTGACAGGTTTCAACACGAGACCATGAAGAATTGAACAGGATGAAGTATCACAGCCTGGTTATTTTAGAAGTTGTGCTGACACTAAACTTGCCATTGTGGAGGCCTGTGGGGGACTTTGGAGACTAATTCTGTCCTTAGATTAAGAAACAGAAGGAGGTTCTTGACTGTAAGATACTAGCAATGAGGATGCCGTTTGTGTGGATATCTCTAAGTTCTGCTGCCTGTGCACAGAGGTTGACCGAGTGCCTTGTTTACTTTGGGAGTGTTCACATTGTTTAGAACTCCATGCATGTAGTGCCTTCATGCTGTGCCTGTTAAAATCCTATGCCAGTGCCCGTGGGGCTGCAAGTGATAGATACTTGGTTACTCAAATATGTTTGAGAAGATTTCCTGTTATCATCCTCCCTTGCTCCTGCTGTTTTGCTACCATGTTCTCAAGACCCAAGAGGTTTCAGATCTTAAAAAATTAAGGAAACCGTTATTAAACTTTGGAAAATGTCCAGCATCACTTCCATGAATGTTACTTAGAGCAAGTCTCAGGAATCCAGTCCAATCCTAGTGTAAGTGAAGGGAAAGTCAGATCTAGCTGATGTACCAATGCAAAAACAAGACTGTAACTTGTAGTTAATGGCACACGTGGTGAAGGTTGCAAAACATCGATGAAAAAGATAAGCTTGAATTTCTTTAGCATAAATCTCAGTAAATGACAATCTAAGCAGCCACAGTCCAAAGCACAAATCTAAAAGGAATAGCTGCTCTTTTTAATATCTTTTATTTATCCAGCCATTATAAAGACAGTAATGACAAAACAGAAATGATAATGCCTTCCACCTGAAGCAATGCCAAGCATGAGTTAATTATAATGAATTTGATAGGAAGGCCATTTTGAATGAAGCTTATGGGTGGAAAGGCCCATCTATTTGGTCCAGAGTACCTTCCAGATCAAAAATAATTCTACTGGTGTGGATTTTATGCGATCAGATGTAGATTGCCACAATGAAAAGACCTATGGCTAAGCTGGTTGTTGGAAGAAAAGAATCACTTTGAGTATAAGATTTATGTTTAATATTTAAGCTGATGTATGTTTCTTCTGTAATGTTTCTGATTAATTACTCCTAAAAATCCCTGGTTTTCCCAGTCAACTCTTAGGGGTTCCTAGACTGGTGGCCAGAGGGAACAAACACATCTGTACTGCAGACATAATGATACATGATATCAGCTCACCCTGCTACTTGCAGCTCAATAACCTAAAATAGTTATTCATGTTCTACAGGTAATCTGTACTATCTGCTTAGTGAATAGTACAATGGTAGAATGTGTGCAAGCTCCTTCCTCTGTTTCTGCTTCTCCTCCAAAAGGACTGATGAGCTACAAGTCATCATATACCAGGGCCTAATTTATTTGTGCATTGTATCCAACACAATTTTCCATCACTCATTAAGACAATGCAAATTTTTCATTGGGGCAAAAGGAACAGACAATATGGGAAAGGAAAAAAGGAGTTTATGCTGCTTGAAATCAAACCAGATCAACAGTATTTTGCATTTAAGATGTACATTTTTCCAAAGGAACTCATGCTTTTTTAAAACAGCATATTTTTAGGTGCCATTTAATTTAAGGAAACTGAGTTTGAAGATGTGATTCCACAGTATGTCAGGTTGAGTACTGCATGGAGAGGAAGTACTGCATTGGGGTTACAGGAGCATGCTCCTGGGTTGAGGTTTCAGTGCAAATCTACCATAAAACTTGCAGGGAAAGATCAGGTTACTCTCCTGCAGCAGAAATCACAGAAAGAGTTACACTCTTCAGCAGGCCACAGACACTGTTACACTGAAGCCCAAAAACACAGGTATCACAGGTATTGCAACTGCTTGGGGTTTGTAGTGCCTCTCTCCATAAAGCAGCAGAGGAAAAAGAACACACATGTCCTACAAAAGCAATGTCATCACATGCAAACAGGAAAACTCACCTCAAGAGAAATCCATTCCGAAGAACACTGACTATGGCTGAACAAGGGTCCAAATGGTACTTACACATACATGACTTGGGCACAGGGTAAAGGACACTATTATGCTGTGAATAAACCTAAGAGAAAACAGTTCCTTGTTTCTCACTTGCTAAGACGCAGCAGGTAATGAAAGATACTTGTCTTTGAGCATGTAATTTGGTTTCCTTCCCTCATTTTCCTTTTTCCTTGGATTTCCATCACATTTCAGGGTATATTTCTTCAAAACACAGCAATATTGCAGAAGTGCCCCTTGAAACCTTAAACCTAGAAAGAGAAGTGGGATTTTTTGTACAGGTGAGATGGCACCACCTGAAAGTCAGATCACCAGTTAGAGATGCTGCCCTCGCAGGAACAATGTTGTGAGAGAGTCTTGGCAAAACTTGCTTCAGATGGTGAACAAACAGGTCTCCTATCAGCTGAACACCACTCACTTACTTGTCAGGAATGGGCCTGCAGCAGAAGTAGGTGCTTTCAAACAGTGAGTATGGTGCCAAATCTTACCACAAAAAAACCCAACATTGTCTGCATACCAAGAGAAAAACAGTTGCTATAAAGAAAAAGAAAGAGAAGTGATGTTGAGAGGATGCTATCTTTAAGTCCCCAGCACCAGGAAAGCAGTGACATGTTTTTGACCAATGGTGTGCTAGGTTATGCAGGACAAAAGTTACCTATTCCCAAATGCTACAGAGACATGGGGGCCCCAGAAGGAGGGGTTCACTCACATGTCTATAGGCAGGACTGAGGCCCAACAAGGGGCACTTCTCCAGGTGTTCCTTCAAACTCAGAAGGTGAGAATGGCCTCATTTTCTGTGCCATATGTGCTGAGGAGGCCATCCCCAAACTGATGGATCACAAATAATCAGCTAAAAAATGACAAGCAAACACTGATCTATCAGGAGCTATAAAATTAGGGCTCCTGTTTGTTATCCTCTTCTCTTCTACTCTTTGAGGATTACTGTATATGCACAGCCCCTGTCTGAGCTTTTATCTACAGCCATTAGGACTGGAACTTTTCTTTTTTAATGAATGCTGAGATTCTCACATAATGACAAGAGCTGTGGAAAGCATCAAATATCATGAGACATGTGAAAAAAAACCTTAAGTTGGCAGTACTGCACATAAAAAGAAACAGCTCTTGTCTTACAGAGCTACAGTATAAACACAAGACAAAGAGTAGTAGAAAGCACCACAATTTTACAGATACAGCAAGATTAAGGAAAATTGTCAAAGGGGAAACTGAGGAAATATCTAACATGGCTGTTTTTAGAGCCTAGTTATAGGGATAGATTTCTTCTTCAATATACAGCCTTAATTTTCATGGGGAAAATAAAATATTTTACATGCTGCCAGAGGATTACGTTTTCCTTTCTAAAACAGGCAAATTAGGCTATTGTTGTGACAAATCATGCTAACATACTGCTTCAGCAGGCCATAAGCTTTGCAAATAGAATTTGCTGTGCTATGGCATATTTGTATTTTTCAATGAAATGAATGAAAACAATGTTATGGCACCCAGAGAAAGCAATTTTGAAATATATTCAGTGAGGATTTCTCGGATTATTTGTGTGAGTGTATGTATGTGTGCAAAAGCAAACGAAATCTCATCCCCTGCAATTCCTCAAAGCATCAGGAAAGTGACAGACTGTGACACCTCTCCTTGCATTGCTCTGCAGAATATTATCGCAGCATTGACCACAGAATTTCATACAGTAAACAAATTTTACCCATCAAAGTGACGGCATCAATTTTATTACAGGGTTAATTTGCTTCTGTTTGACAGATTATTTTAATCAGAAACCTAGCCAGTTCTCAGCTGTAGCTTATTTTGACAGTCAGTGCCAACAGAGTGTTCCTTCAAGTTGTGGGCACATTGATTATGGTGGTTATGAGATGAGCTAAAGCTATATACACTTGTTCTCTATTATTTAATGAGTCATTGAAATTAATAACTGCCATCTTCTTATCTTGCATTACAGTTGAGAAACACATTGGTTGTAGCCAAAAATAAGTTGAAAAGCTGGTTGTTTTGTTAATGGATCTGCTGTACTTGTGCACTGTATAGTAGTCACTCAGTTCCCAGAATTTTACCGTCTCTGTGTTCTTTAAAAATTTCCCAGTATCCAGAGGCTGTTTCATAAATGCTAGAACATACCTTGTTTCAAGTTAATGGAAGCATATGCATCTGTGCTAGTATTAACATAATTCAATTAATCTTATTTAAATCTATTTGCTGGTATTTGCATGAAATAATGAATTGATTAACATGGCAGCATATGCCTTATTCATAAATTATTGACTTAAAAAATAAAACCAATACTGGAATGAGAATTTGAAGCTTTAATTCAGTAAAAATGTCTGAGCATTTTATTGAACGACAATCTTACAATAGAAGTATTGAATCAAATACAACCTAACACTAATTATACTATAGCCCTTCATGGCACTTGTCGTCCTGGCTGGTTTTGCTTTCTGACCCTCTTCCACTTAAGCTTTTATTTTAAACATCAAATGATGAGTGTATGAACTAAAGCTACATAATAATTACTTTGTGCTGCTTACCTTGTTCACATTGAAAAATTGCCTCTTAGCGTATGGGTGACTGTGTCAGAGCCTGTGCTGTGGTGTATGAAATACAGGGAATCTTTACTCCACCAGAAGCTTGGCTTGGGTGACACTAAGTCTGCTTTGATGGCTTCATTCAGGGGAATTTAGTATTTTGAAACAGACCATTGCCATATCTTTCTTTCATGCATTATCCTGCATAAGCAGGACTCATGGCTCCACTCTAGAGTCTCTGACAAAAGCATGTAGAGAAAGACTTTCAAAAATGATGGAGCACTTTCAAGTCCTCACTGAAGCTGGTTTTTTCTTTCTTTTTACATTTACTGGATAAGTACTTCTGAAAATTGTCTCCTCAGTTGCCATAGAAAAGTACCATAAAAAATTACCTGCCCCACAGGTAATGGTAAATTCATACCAGTGTTCACTTGCCCTCCCAATTTGTGCAGCCCATAGTATTCCCTCCTCCCTGTCCCCTGTACACACAACAATACTTCAGTCAGCCAGGAAATCTCATTGCTATGAGTAGGTCTAAGAACTCACTTCCCTCAAGTTGTCGATCTGATTGATTTTCCTTTCAGCGTCTACTGATAACAAACCTTAAAGAACATTGCTATTGTCATAGTTGCCTCAACAAGTGAAGATGTAAGGGAGATGTAATAACAGTCTTCAGATATGTCAGAAGTAGGTGGAAAGACGACAGAGAAAACTCTTCCTCTCCTCCCAGGTGGACAGAGCAAGAGTTTAGCACTTAAATAGAAACAAGAGTGATTTATGTTAGGCAATAGGGAAACTGTTCTCAGTGACGAAGCATTACAATATATTGTTGAAAGAGGAAAGGGATCCCTAAAAATGCACTTGGACAAACTCCACTGGCAAATTGTTCAGGGAAATCTGTAAGTATCTCAGCATAAAAGAATGGTATAAATGACCTTTCAGCTTTTTTTCCAAACACTCGTGTCCAGTGGAAGACAGATTTCATTCTTAGACTCTCCTGAGGTTCTACTACAAATTGAAGTCAAAATGGAGATGACTCACTTTCATCACCAGCAATATTAGTTTTGCTGAGATGCCACTACTAATGGCTACAGCAAACAGCAGCACTGGTGGCAATCAGAGATCACGTGGGCAAGGAGGTGGCTGAAAGAATTTTTACAGCCCCCCCAGCTTTTCCTTTCCTGTGGACAACCTGCTCCTTCCACAGCACCTCTCACTCTATGTCCCACCCAAGTGCAGGATCATGACCACTGCCCTCACTCTAGACCTTCAATGCAGCCACTCTGCTTCCCATTTTGTTGGGCACTCTGGTACTTTGTCACTGACTTCCATAGACACTGGACAAGGAATCTAGTGGAAGTCATTACCTCTGTGGTCTGACAGACAGAGAAATGTTGCTTCCTGCAGTGGACCATCCCAGCCCTCTGAGGCAGCATGTATGGCACCAGAACTGACTCTAAATTTTTCACTCCACTTTACAGCTGGGGAGACGTCAGCACTTCTGCGGCTGATGGCATTGGCACAGCCTCACGGACACTATCAGCTGGCAGCCAGCAGGCACGCTCTCCTTTCCTGACTGAATGTAGTGCTTTCCCACACCTGCAGCACCTATGATAGCATTTTTCCATGTTAGACTGCAGGCTGGATGTTTTCATCTTCAAGGTGTCCTGGTTCTGGCAGGGAAACTAGCTTAGAGTGGGCTGGTGTAGTGGCTGTTGTCAGATGTCTCCATGCTGTGTGCTGAAATGACATCTCGTCATCACATGCAGACAGGAAGCAGCAAGCAGGCAAAAAAGAAAACACAACAGAAAGTATTTCTCTCTCTGCCAAGGGAACAGTCCATGCACAAAATCCTGGCTGCTAAAAAGGGAGACAGCAGTGTCAGTAAATTATAGCTTTGGAATTTTAGTGCCATCTTCTTACCTGAATTTTTATTGCATATCTATTAACTAATAACATGTAGTTGAATACAAATTTTATGTGAATATTTTCACAGTTTTCCACCAGCTTGTTTTTCTAAACACTATAATATTTCTACTTCTATTTATGCATCTAGGTTTTAGTTACTTCTATCACATTGGAAGCATGTAATAGCTTTTCTCTGTTTTTCAACAGATATATTTTTTAAAAACTAGGTACATTAAAAATCACTCTTTTTTACTTTACAAGTGAAATAAAAATTCTCCTTCATTTATGTTTCACCCCTGGATCTAAATTCACACATTCTTCTTTTACTCTTAAAAAAAATCCATAAATTTATTTTGTGGCAGTTGTAGTAAACTGTAGCACTTTAGTGAAGACCTTCTGTGTTTTCTTTTAGCATGGAGCCTGTTCCCAGTAAGATTTATGCAGAGGCTAAAAAGAAAATCATGCTAGTTTTTTTTGTTAAAATTTCCTTCACATTTTAAGCACTAAAGTGTTCATAGCCTGGAAACTTCTGAAAAATGAAAATCTCAGGAGTTTTATCCAATTTACAGCCTTCCAAAAAACTCTTGGCATTTTTTTGAAGCAGCCACTTTTGGGGAAAAAAAATCTATGTAAAACTCCATTCTCCTGATGAAAAAGACTTGGAAGTTATGCTTTCACATGCTTATCCAGCTTCTCAGGCACATTAGAAAATTATTCCCTTTAGAGAGAAACACTGAGGGTTTGGGACAGGAATAAGCAATCCCATTGCAGAGCACACTCAATGTGCTGGGGCTCAGGAATGCTTTGTGGTGCTTTTGTTGCTGTCTTCTTTATCTCTACTCTGTATCTCCCTCATTTTATTTCAAGATTTATTTGAAGAGGATGGAGGATGTTTAAGTCCCAAATAGTTGGGGGGGGGGGGGTTTGTTCCCTCTTTTTTTTTTTTTTTTTTTTTTTTTTTTGGTGGTGTGGGCATATATCTCAGCTTCAGCTGGAAGTCAGAAAATGCCATTTTGTTTAACACAGAGCCATTCAGACATGATGAACACCCTGAGTGAGCTGCAAAGCAAATCAGTTCTGGTGCAGAGGACCTGATGTTTGTGATATGCAAGTTTTTGAAAGTTTCACTTCAGACTAGCTGTAGCAGAACCTACACTTCAGACTAGCTGTAGCTGTAGCTTTTGCAGACGGAGCAGCACTCCTGATCTGCAGTGCCTGGTTCAGGTTAATCCCAGAAGAACCTAGCTCATGTTTTCCAACAGTTCTTCACAAAGCATGCTAAACTGGGACATGCAGACTCCTGATCCAAATAGAAACACTAGTGAAGATGCATCCTGAGCTGCCCTGGGTTATACCTCAATGCAGAATTACAGGGACCACTGGCAGAGTCTGGTGGCTAGAATATATCATTTTATTCATTTGAGTGATCCTGGAATAAAGCACTCTCCCTTCCAAATTAAGGTGTGCCTCTCTTCCTAGAGTTCATTAATACACATGTCCTGGATGGGTAGCTCTGTTAGTGGCCAAATGCTTATGTAAGGAAAGATCCTCAGCAAACAGTAGTTTGTCTCCATTTCCAGCCCCAGGGATACCCATGGGAAGCTGATATGAGGTAGGTACCCAAGTACCTTCGTGGATCTCAGACATGCACGAACCCTTTGGCTGGTGTTAGGTGGTGGCAGGCAATAGTTAGAGAACTAGAGATGTAACCACCTTAAACCTGGGCTTTTCACACCCATAAAAAGTAAAATAAACTCCACACCTCCCACCTCCATGGTGGCAACTCTCAGTCAAGGAGCAGCGCCTTTTAAGACAGTGATTACTTCATCCTTTGTGTCCATTTGACTGTGGTTGTATTTCATGGAGTCAACCACAACAGGAAACAAAGGTATCAGCTAATGAAAACCCTTAGCTGAGACTCAGGGGTGATTGCTAAACATACCAGTGAATTAAATGTGAATGCAATCAGACCAATTTCATTCCACATAGGAAAGTCTACACAGGATGAACTAGAATTCATCTACTTTTCTCAGTTCACAGGTCTGGTAAGTTTGGATCAAAGTAAACCCAACATCTCTATGAATGGATGCACACAGGCTTTCTCCCATCCTCTTCAGTGAGAGTGTGTTCATTCAAATTTCCTCTGCTTTCTCTGGTAGTGGGGAAATGCAGCCATTCTGTCACAAATTAAATGAATCCTTCACAGATAAGATAGTCCTTGCAGCTTCCTGCATAGAGCCCAAAATTTTCATCCTGTTTAATAATCAGACACTGTAAAATGGCATTTTTAAATGTATTCACAGCTTTCAAACATCTGGTGCATACTGCTGGTGTGCAGCAGACGACTAACTTGTATTTATTTTGAAGCCTAATGCCATGGACTATTCAAGAGAGAACATCTGAGAAAGAACATCCCAAAGAAAGGCTTATTGGTGAACTTACCTGCCACTGCCCTTTACTCATTTGTTGGAACAGTATTTGTATATTTGCATAACTTGAGCTGCTCAGCAGCAATGAAAGCCATCACTATCCTGTTATCATTAGTTTTTGCATCATTTATGTAAATATCCATTTGCATGGGTGAGAAATATGGGTCTTACCTTTTCCTGTGTTTCAAAATTATTAGCAAAGGTTTTGTCAGAAGTATTTAGTCTTTTTGGAGCCCTTTCTATAGGTTTTGGCTAAGCAATTTGAATATTTCTTTACATTTTCCAGTCTCAATCTAAACAAGAAATTTTTGATGATGTAGAGTTTCTGCAAAAGTAGTCATGTCATCTCCCTTTACTTTAATAAATTGAATCCAACAATGGTCAGTCTCATTATAAAGATATATATTTTAGTTTGACAAGGTTTGTTTTCCATAAACCGATTTTGATTTGAAACAGCTTTCTTTCTATCCTTAAAATCAAGTCCTAAACTCACAATTCAACATTTTGTTTTGCTTCCAAATAGTTCTGATATGCTTGTAATATCCAAGCTTCCTGCTAAGGGTTTTTAAAATACTGACATGCCATTGACTTTCTTCCACTCTTCTGGACACTGCTGGAAGTTTTCCAGTGTGCTGAAAATCACCATTTTTGCTCCTTGATTAGCTGTCTCAAAAATCACAGATGCAGGTTATTCAGACCTGCTGATTTAGAATGTTTAATCTTTGTAGCTGCTGTTTAACATCATCTAGATCCATGCTTGGAATGACAGTCTACAGAGGGAGCTGTGATATAATCAGATTTTAAGTAGCACAAATTTGCACACACACTGGCCCAAAAAGCTTTACCAGAGGCAGCCCAGTTTCAAAATATATGTATGTGTGTGTGTGTATATGTATATGCGTGTGTATGTATATATATATATATATATATATATATATGCATCTCAAAATCTAGCTGGTCTTTTATTTTTATAAATAAGTAAGTCTTTTGCTGTAAGAGCTGGAAAAAAAATCTTGTGAGCACAAAATGGTTGTGTGCCTGAAGCTAAAGGAAGCCTTGGACAACTACTTGGGGAAGCCAGAGGTATTTTTCTGTCATAAAATGTGAACTATGATGGTGAGGGACACTAATCCTTATCTCAGCATGTATCATGAACTTGCTCTGGAAGAGGAAAGCCTACTTGACTTCTGTCAGAGTATTATTTAGAACTTTCCTGGCAGTACTTTCCATGAAGATAAGCCATGTAAGAGTTATGTCCCCAATGTACCTGACACAAAGCCCTGTCTCCCTGGCACATTCTCTAGTTGCCTACCAGCAAAGCAGTGACTTTGAGCAGACATAGCTGAACAATTTCAAATATCTTGATTTGGAGAGGGTACCTCACTGTCATAAACTATTTTTGATGGTGGTGTATTTTCACTTTCTCTTCCTGCTTTCCTTGGCAGGTTGTCCTAGCTCTGGCCATGACAGTGCTAATTTTTGAAGTAGGCAGGAGGGGGCATAGGTAGGATCTGGAGGTTATTCTATGCCACCTTACTCATTTTCTGGGAACAGGGTAGCCTTTTGGAAGGAGCAGTCAGTTATTGTCGGGGATGAGAACTCACATGATAAATGTTCATTTCTTGTACACACTTTCAGTAGTGTTGTTGCTGTAACCCTTTATTATCTTATCTCGTTGCTGTTTCCAGTAAATTTTTCTTATCTCAACCCAAGATCTTTACTTTTTGTGCCTCCAATTCCCCTCTTCATCCCACCACAAGAGGTGGGGAGAAGGGAGCGAGTGAGCAGTGCATGGTTTGGAGTTTATCAGTGGGAACACTAAACTGGAGAGTGGCATTCCTAAATCAGGAGGCAGGTGTATTTTCCTACAAGAGATTGTAGAAAATTAAACATGGCTGTCTTTGCCTCTCCAGGGGCCAGACCTCTATTTCCAGCATAAAATGGGAGTCGGCACACGTCCAGAGCAAGACATACTAGACTGAGATAAACACACTAACAATCCAGCATACAAAAAGCTAACCCCCCACCTCCACCACACAAGTGCACACACACCCACACACCCACACACAAAGAGTTTTATTTGCAAGCAAAAAGGAGTTTCGTAAGTCTATGGGTTTAAACTACTCTAGACAGTCAAAACTTTGATGACACCACAGTTTATGACAAGAAAAAAAAAGATGGCTCTGGGTCACAGTTCAGGCAGTGCTATATTGTACATACTGTTCATGCTTTTCTAGTTTAATGTGGTTTACCTCAAATACTTAATGCTGGGCATTATGTGCTGTGTACAACCACCCCACCCCCCCGAATGACTCCTTTTAACATTTGAGACAAGACATCTGACTTAGAAATTTCCCAGCATGCAGGTCTTTGGCACAGTGTTTGCCTTTGAAGTGAAAGAAAACTGCAGTTGACAGGGAATGCTTTGATGAAATAGTTTCTCATGAGAAAATGTGGATTCATAAACATGGAAAATTTTCATGGAAACACATGAGGCAAGAAGATAAGTTAGAGTGAGGATACCTTCTGGGGTACAGGGAGACTCCCACAATGGTTGCAGTGTTAGCTGGGATGGAAGGGATGAGTGTCTTTCAGGTAGCATTCTCAAGTGTATCTCAGGCAGTAAATACGCTCAGGCAGAATCAGTGCAGTCAAGTGCTCATTCAGTGCTTGAAAATGGCAGTTAAAGTATCAGATGGAAAGTTTTTCAGCACAGAATTGGCTTCAGGTGTTGCTGATCAGTAGTGGGTAAATTTGTGGGTCTCACAGCTGAAATCCAGTGAGGACTGTTTACTGAGTGTTTCCCATAGATAAATTGTCTCCATGCTGTCTGGAGAAATTTGCCATGTCAAGGAATGTTTGTCACCTGCAACAAAGCAGCAATACATTCCATGTTTGCAAGTCATTCAATCACACATCATATCAAAAAGGCTTCATATCATGGAGCTGAAGACCATCAACCAGAATCAGTGGAGCATGATAAAGGTGTTCGTGGAAAGACCTACAAATTAACAGCACCAAAGATGTTGTGGAAAGCAAGGTGGTAAGAAGTGTCTTTGGATTTTGTCTTGCTCATGGAAACAAGCTTCTCCTCCAGCCAGGCTGCTGTCATACCCACTGTTCAGCCCATGAGCTGCTTACTTGCAGCAACAGAGGTGGCTGAGCCCCAGAAGCACAGCCAGGATTGTACCAGAGCAAATGAGACTATTTGAAAGTCTAGCAGACAGCTGAATGACCTCTGTAGCTGAGTTTGTTTCTGTCCTGCCAGCCCTGGATGCAGACACAGCTAGTGTGTGACTGCCCTCAGCAAGCTGGCAAACCCACAGGCATCTGTGTAATAAGATTGTTCTGATAAATGCTAGAGCCGTGGAAAAGCCCATCCGCAAAGCTCTCCTCCATGCCTTGTATTAATGATAGTCAAAATAGGAAGCACCCAAGGCTGTACACTTGTGGAATCTCAATTAGAACAAGTCTTAGCCTTCATAAAACAGGCATAAAGCATATTGGTAACTTTTCTCATGGCTGGCTTTTATTCGCGTGAGATCTCACTGCAGAACAAACTTCAAACAGGGGTACTAATAAATGTCTGTCAACATTTGAAAATCCATTGGTCATGCCAAACCCTCATTTCCTGAGAGATGTCTGTTCCCTGAGATGTTTCTGAGCAACATCCCTAATCTAAGAAGCCTGAGTTGGCTAACAGTGAGGTTTCCAGGTGGGCAGAGGGGGTGAATGCAGCTTCATGTCCAGCCCCACCAAACTTGTCCTATATCTTAATTATGGGCTCTCAGACCTGCTTAAAAACTGAGCTGCTTCTGGAGGTCAAAAAGTCAGTCCCTCAGACGCAGGAAGAGCTGACCCTTTTGGTCTCTGGGCCTTACAACACAGGGTAAAAGTACTGTTCTCCTGACAGCTTCCTTTCCTCTTTTTTTTCCTAAGAAGATGCTTGTTCAAGAACACTGTTTTCTCACCTCCCAAGACAAGGCAATTAGCCTTCTCTGGGTAAAGCCTCTCTAACTGGAAGCAGTTAACTTCAATCATTGTAACTCTGTTAGAAGCCACCTTGCCTTTCCCTGGCATTGGGAATGTCTGTCCTGTTAAAGCCTGTACCAGACTGGAGTGCTGACAATACATATAACCTCTTGGCTTACTTATTTACATTACAGAAGGGACTGAATGTGTCCAAAAACATTTTAAAGATTAAGAATATCCCTTTCATTTGCTTAAGTTGTGACTACTGTGCTGCAATGTATCACTGTCCAAAAAAATGACACCTGAAAATATGTATCTAATTTGATATATATTCATAATAAAGTGTATTTAACTACAAAGATGTATGTGTTTAAAATGTTGCTACTGGAAGAACATCTGAGCCTTATTGCCACAGGCTCTAGAAATGCAGCAAATGCTCAACAGTCCAGTGACACAATACTGATTAATAATACCTGCATTTCTGAACTACCTTTAACATACTTCAAAGGGGGTTGCTGCAAAGGCTCTTCCTTTGAAAATTAGGGCTGCTTTTCCTCTTATGCAGACTGGAATAGAGGGGAGCATGACTAAACACTTGGCACCCTATGCATAAAACATATTTATTTACTTATACTTATCATAAATGATATAAAAATAATTCTGTGCAATCAAAACAGGGTCAAGCAAAGTAATCTGATGTAGTGGATTTTGAAGCAGCAAGAAAAATTAATGAAAAAAAGCTGTGTGTCTGTCAGAGAGCTGAAGACACTCCAAATAACAAAATCCTGGCAAGCCTAGAACTCCCAAGGGGTCAGGCAATATTGATCTGGCTGAATTTCATCATATAGGAAACCTTACTGTGCTGGATGTCTTGGCCAGTTACAGAGCCTATAACATTTTCTAAGAAGACTTGAGTTCTCATGTCTGGACCACAACTCTATGAACAAATATTTACTGTGTTTTGGAAAGTTTTTCCCACGAAGGACGAAAGAGTTTTTGGTTGTGAAAACTTTATAGATGTCCGGTTTGGTTATGCTTAAGGCTCACATTTTTCAAATTGCATAGCAATTTATATGGCCAAGATATTATAAATTAATTTTAAGAGCAAGGCTTTTCAAGGCACTGTATCAAATGTCATTGCTGTTTTTAATTTAAATTATCCCTACTTTTTTTTTTTCAGTTGCTAATTTATCAAAAGAATTAAGAGACAACAAAGAAATGCTATCAGGTTTCTCAAGCGAGATTTGATCTTTATGAAATAAAGCATGCATAAGTTTCATTCTTATTAAACACTTGTTACCATCCAAAGATAATGAAAATTAGGGTATGTCTTCCTGATTTCAAATGTGTAACTCAGAGGCAAAAGGCACTTTGAGGATGTATCACAGAGAGACTAGATCTGTGAGCTTGACATTAATCGTATTTTTCATGTCATGCTTCATGCCTCCTGCATTGCTACATTATTTGCATTACGCAGTAAGCCTCAGTCATAAACAAATATATCTGAAAATCTGTATTGAGAAGGTTCAAGAACTGCTTGAAGACATAGTTCATAGTGCAACACTTAGATGCATTGAAAACTGCTGGTAATTGCAGGAAATATTCTGAACTTTTTGGTAATTTCACATTCCCCCCACCTTTTCTTTGAAAATCCCTTCTCTTTGATTGAAACTCTTAATATTTTAGAGATGCAAAGAGAATTCTGCAAAACCATATTGCAAAGTTTTCTTAGCAAACTAGGTTTACTGGAGACATACAACATGTGCAGAGGGAAAATTAAATTACAATCTGAATCCAAACACAACAGATAGTGCCTGAAGAAGCTGTGAATGCCAGCAGGATTTCCCCCAGCATGTTATGATGCTGGACATGTTTGAATCAGAAGTTCAGTGCCTTTTCCAGACAAGTGGAGAATAAAGGTAACTTTTTTTAGGAATATTTCTGAAGGAATTAGATGCTGCAGAATCAAGCTGCCTCAGAGATGCATGGCCTCTTAATTGGCAGGAAAATAGAGGAATTCAGAAACTAACCAAGCTTTTCTCAGGTCCTGTGTTATGCTGGGCTTGGGGCTTGCTGCCTTGCTGACAAGACCCAGAGAGACAGAAGTCAGCCTTGAATAGCATCATGTGTATCTAACAGAGCTGAAGCTCCAAGAAGCGTTTTTGGAAAGAGTCCCTCCTCACTTTTTTCCTATCTAGGAATTATGAAAAGTCTTTCAAAACATGGCCTTTTTTGGTGTAGGACTTATTAAAAAAATGAGGGGAGCCCCTACATTGTTCACATGTACAGAGTATTGCCTCCTTCCCATGTATGCATCTCTATCACTGGCAGCTGCCACTGGCCTGTCTCGTTAAAGAGACACTGTAAAATTTAAATTGATTTGAGCAATGGATGTACAAGCAATGTGCCTGCCCACAGGCTCTACTATCACATCTGGAGAGAAAAGATGCAATTATTACCTTCTTTTATTCCAGCCTTTCACCAGGGGTATCAAAGGCCAGGACAAATGATCAAGTCATCTATGGGACAGCGCTGCTTTCCAAGCTTGAGTGAGCTTGCAGCAGCTCCTTGCAGGGTCACCAAACCTGGCAGAAACTCAGCTGGTTATGCTAATATTTGGGGTTGCAGCAGGATTCCCACCGGGAAGCTCCCTCAGCTCTGTCATATGATAGTAACAATGAAACAATAGCTGCTGTAGCGCATCAGCAAGAGCAGCAGCTGCTAGAATAGTGATTTCTATAATCTGACATCAGTTTTAATAAACTTTGTCTGTCTAATGTGCCCAGTGGGATTTTGCAGAGGTTAAACCCTTCTCACACAAAACTGCAGCCTCGGGTTTTTGCTTGCAATTAAAAAAAGTGGGACTAATGTAATATTTTTCTAATTAACAGCCTCCTAAACACATGAGCAGAAATTGCACCAGGTACAGGTTTGTATTAGTATGATTGTAATTTATAATATGTTAATAAATTGGTTTTTTTTCTCCAATTTGTGTGTTACCACTTTAAAATGTGAGTTATTAGTATGCAACTTAATCTTTCGCAAATTATCCGTAAGATTTAAACACAATGCATGTTGTCTTAAATTTGGTTATATCTTCTGTGACATTTATATGTACTTCCCTTTTTTCTATGTTGATAAGTTAAAGATGCCCTCAAGCATTTTTAGTTTATATCTGTGTATTTGTTTCCATGAAATTACACATTTCATGTTGTACAGCTATATGCTTATCTGGAGACTGGGTTTTTGTTTCTTTTTATCTTGCAGATATCAATAAAACCAAATCTCTGTTTCTCTTCTAGGTCAATAAAAAAAAAAGTAATTCTCTTCCCATTAATGAACATTATTAGCGATGTTTTCAGTTTCCCAATTTAATAGTCACCTCCTGTGTTGACAACCCTTTCTTCACAGAACAAGGGCACAAAGCATCTCATATAGGGAGAGCCTATGACAGATTGCCCCTTCACTAATGGGGGCTCCAGATATATGACTGAAACATTTACATCAGAAATGGATTGCCTAGACCTAAATTTTTCCCACTTCAAAGCCTGAGGGTGACCAGATCAATTCACAAATACATCTTTCTTCTTTCATTTCCTAACTGTGTCATCATCATGTGAAAGTCTTAAAGGGTTAGATCAGATATAATTAGGAATTTTTTATTTATAATAGAGTATAGAAGCCAAAGGAAAAAAAAAAAAAAAAAAAAAAAAGAAAGGAAAGATGAAAGAGACCAAAAGGAAACTGGGGGAAGTCCCAGTAAGTCTGCTTAATAGATAGGAAACAGGTCAAACAAAGAAGGCAATTTGCGTGTGTCTGGGAGACATTTCCTAGGGTTAGCAGAGATGCAGATTTCCTGGGCATGTTAGAAAAAGTGGGATTTACTTTCTCCTACTTGGATGTTCACAGTCTGGATGGGGAGCAATATCTCACATTCAGCTCAGTGTAGCATCCCATCCTGAACCTGCAGAGATGTTCCTAATGATCAAAAGTTGAAATAACTACTCACCACTTTTAGGTTTCACAAGTCGTTATTGCCAGTGAGGCAGTGTGACAGGAGAAGGGGCTGGAGAGGTGGATGGAAGGGTGTGAAAGGATAGGCTGGAAACAAACAAACAAAAAAATCACAGTAACATGAGGCAGTGGGTGGAGGAGAGGAATTCACAGCTCCTAATCATCAGTGACATGAAAGTCTGAACTCAGGTCATGCCCCACCATGGAGCATGGCTCTCCATGACAGATGTGGGAAAAGACAGCTTCCTGCAGCAGGAGCTGTGGAGACTCAGTGCAGTGCAAGAGAGAGCTGAACGACCTTGTGAGTCTCCCCATGAGTCATGGAGAATATTAAAGGTAGAGATCTAAGAGTGCAGTTTTAGGCTTTGAATATTTGACACTTTCTACAGCTAACCAAGCACACTCATATGCCTCTCATTTAGCTCAAAGCCAGACTTTAATCAACACTGACATCAAAGTTCCAGATACTACAGCTTTCCCCTGGGTCACAGGTAATGCTCCAGTTATTTATTACCATCTGGGAGAGGAATTTTACACTTAGTCTTCTTGGACACTGAGGACTAAGCATTATTCTGAAGACAATACATCTCCAGGGACTGAAATTCTGTCCAGAGCCATCAGTGGCTAAGAAACCTGCACGATTTCTTGAGGACTTTAGTTAAATGCAGTTTAACCTTTCTGTGCCAGCTGGGTGCAAAAACTGAAGTGCTGGTTGCAACAAGAGCCACTGTTCATACACTATTTCTATGTCTAGAATTTTTTTTTTTAAAAGTTGCTTTCAATAACTTCATATTTTGCCATGGGCTTTATTCTCAGAGAACAAAAATATGTTTGAAGAAACAGCACAGGTATATATTGTGTGTATATATATATATATATATATATATATATATATATATGCAGTGTGTGTCTCATTAAAGGTATACTGCAATGGAATTTAGGCTCAGCATGTAGTTGGAGCATTGGTCTATTTACAAACTTAATATGCCATAGAGAAAAAATACCTGTTGCATATTTTCTGCATTCTGTTTCCATGTGTTAAACTGAATGTCACTTCTGTGTTACTTCTCTTAAGCTCCTAATCAGAGAATTAGCTGGGTCCAAAATTTTTGCTGAAATAATGATGTCAAGGAGGAGTCAATAATACACAGCTCTAAGAAACACAGTTGTGCTTGCAAATGCTGCTGGGACGGCAAAATTGTTTTTGGTATTGCTGCTTCTGTTCAGAAAACTGGAACAAGTTCTAGTGGGAAAACACTTTATTTTGTTGCAAGCAGTGATTCTTCACGAGGGTTTGCCAGGATTTCTTTAGAAATAAAAACTCTCTTCTAGAGTAGACAAAGACTTTGCAGTTGATTTTTCTTTTTTGGCAGAGATGTCTCACAATTCCACGTTGTATTTGCATGTCTTGACTCTAATGACATTCTAGTTAAAAGTAAAAACATTTCTTGTTGCCTGGTTTGATTTAGTGCAGAAATTAGATACAGTTTGTTTAAAAAAGAACTTTTAATTGTAGCTCAAAATAGAGTGAAATGGCATAAAAACTGATGTCACGGTCCAAAAATACTATTCTATTTTGAACATCTAAACGATGTCTGGTCTTATAAATGTTCAGATAATCATAAAAGTAAAAGAGAATCAGAAGAAAACTGAAAGAGCTCTTTCATAAATTGGGCAAAATCTATAATTTGCGTAACAAAAAGATGTCCTCTAAAGATATGCTTGCTGTTAAAACTGAGATACTGTTGCATACTTGTCTTAAAAGAAGTTAGCAAACATTTTCTTTTTTATCCAGCTGCAGTCAATCAAATAGTGTAAGCAGGCTCTGAATGAATATGAATTTGTTTGTGGGAAATATAACATGTAAGTTGAGCATTTTCAGAAACATTATGACTGAGAATGTACCCAGGTCTACCAGCAATCTGTGCACAAATATTTTGTTTCCATGGTCCTTTCAACACGGGTATACTTCTGCCAGTGCTGTTTAATGTAGTGACATCAGTGATGTAACATGTCACAAACTGGGGATCAGCTTTTTGGTAGTACCCCTTGCAAAATAATCATGTGGACAAGGCACAAGTAGTCTTAATTCTCTGTTCCCAGCCCACCAGGGAGCTGATACAGGTGAGAGAGCTTTGGGCATAAGTTGGAGTGCACTCAAGAGCTATTGCCAGGAGGAAATCCCTTTTTGAAATGTAGTAGTGCAGAGCTTCCTGAGTTCAGACCCTTGCTGCCACTGCAGGAAAGGCAATCCCATATTACCTCTGACTGCTTGGGGAGCCATCTCTACCCCCTCACCTTCACTTGTTCTAAAGTGCATACCACTTGATGATGCTCCATGACTGTACAGATTCAATGCAGATCAACTCAGAAGAGCATTCCCTGTCTGTCCTTTAGTTTGTATGTGTAAAGAAGATGCAATTTATCTCAGACATCTTTTGTAGGAGGAAATTAAATCTATATGAAACCACAGCCTAGCTAAAGGAACTGAAAACAGAGGCAGGGGCCAGAATTTGCCAACACTAGGAAACAACCGAAAGACCGAGAATACAACTGCTGGGGCTGCAGTCCACAATGCTCCTCACTGACAGTGATGTAAATTTAATAACTCTGCTCTCAACCTCCCTTTTTGTGTTACAGTAATACTTCAGCTCAGCTAGTTCCCTGCCTAGATCCACAAAGTGGCCTCACAGAGCTCTGCCTAGCACAATGGAGGGAAGATAGACAACGAAGTCACAGACAAGGTAGCAGCAGCTTACTGACACTGAGCTACACCCTGTCTCACTGGATTACTCCTAGAGCACTCCTACAGAATTGTGACAGCGTGCACCAGTGGAGGAATTTACCTACAAATAGAGTTGCTAGGCTTGCTGCTTCCATCAGGACATTCCATTCAATCCATGTCACTGTTAATATAGGTACTTTGGGAAGTACAGTGGAATTTTTCAGTGGAAGAGGGCATCTGCAACCTGCAGGCTTTGTGCTATGTTGCTTTTGATGCATAGAAAGCAGAGCTGCTTTAGAGAGTATGTATCACCCAGCTGAGGAGGCCCTCTGGAAATGTCATGCGGCATACTGGAAGTGAATCTAGCACACTGGAGATGCTCAAAAACTGCTCTGGGAGGCTAATACATAGCCCTACATTGCCCTCACTAGCCACAGAACACAAAGAAGGTCAGTACATTTTTTATAGCTGGACACAGTGTAGCACAGGGAAACTTCACCAAATTTATCCAGTGGGGCAGGGCAAGTGGGGTCCAAAATCCCACACATGGCAGTTGCAGGTTCCTTTCTTTCCCACTGAGCAAGGAGACTTGCAAACCAGAGTTTACAACTCTGCTGGTCACAGCTGAAAACAGCAAAAGGGTATGAAACGTAGCTGGTAGTGATAAAGATCTGGACAGAGATGTGCTTGTAACTGAGTCTCCATGTCCAAATATTTGGTTAGTTTTGCTTTGGATTTATTTACAGGGAAAACTTGTTGATTGTATTTGTCTACCTCATTGTTTTTTAGAATTTAAAGGACATGCCTGTTAACCTTTGAGACTGAACAGCATATGCAACTTTCACACTATTTCAGCCACCTGTAAGTGAGATACCTGTCCAAACCAGTTGTCCAGCAGTTGTCCAGCTGGGTGACTGTCACTGCAGAGGTGCCTGCATTTCTGCACTAGATATAGACAGAAACTACTTTTCTATCTTAGACACAGGTGAATCTTAGCCTCAGCTGACTCTTTTCAATAGAGATCTTGTCTTCATTAAGTAACTAAGAGAAGCAAAACTCAATGAGCTTTCAGTCAATAACATTTTATCCACTGTAGCTGACCACAGAACAATATGACATGAATACGAAACAAATGCGATGCTGAATTGATTTTTGTCTTTTTTCTTTTATATATTTTCCATATTCTTTACACATACATTTGTAGCTCTGTAGCCTATCATAGTATTTGTAGCTAGCATTTTACCTATTCTATGAGACAGAAAGACAAGATAAATTCCCCAGTGGCTCCAAGCTGGGAGTCCGAGGTTAGATTCGCAGGAAAGCCAGGGTTAGATTCTCAGGAAAGCCAAACTAGCTCTCCAAGACACATTTTCATAAACAAAGATTAGCTCCTATCTAAAATAGGGGGAATTCAAAGAGGGATGAGCTGGGGGGAATTACCTCACTACTTATGTCTCTAACTGAGAATTTTTGTCAGATATGCTAATGTGCTAAACATACAAAAATTGTATACACATTAGGCTATGGGTGCATCTTCGGTGTTTTCCATACAGAGAATCATGCATTTAAGGATCCTTATAAAAGTAACCCCTTTTAATCACCTAACTGTCTGGCTCATGAATTTAGGACCAGCAAAAAGGCATCAAATGGACAGTTGATTTGCTGATCCAGGACCCTGTTATTACTTTGAACATAGCCTGAAGTTTTCTCTTGTATCAGTGACTGATAGTATAACTGGTTAGTTAGCCAAACTAACCCAAGGACTCTGAGGTGTTGGTAGTTCTGGATATACCCAATGTTTGATCGCAGGATTTCTGAAGTGATTGGAAAGGAACTTGACATGTTCATGTTTTTTCCAGGCCTTTGAGGGTCAAAATGACACATCCGTGATCATATGATTATGTTAGAGAAACTGAGAAATCATCTGTTAAAGAAGATGAAAGAAAACTTCTAAATATTATTTACATTTTGTGATGTTTCTGCTTATCAGCTGAACAGTGGCGTGCAGTGACGATTATATGTCATCAAAGTTCTACAGATAAAAATGCCCCAAGACTTAACCGCAGGTTGAGACTCTGACTCAGATTCTGTTAACAGTACCTCTTAAACTTGCCTTTGAAAGGAGCCACCCTACCATGTTATTTTGATTTCTGGTCACTGTCATAAATCCAATGCCTGTTGTCATAGACTATTGAGTGGGCATTTGCCACAGTCACATCCTAATTGCTATATTAATTTAATCTCCAAAGCCCCAAACCAAATGATCCACTTCTGACACAGGAACTTGAGCAAAATCTGGGAGGGGATTGCTGCCTGCTCTCTGAGGTGTAGCAAGAAAAGCAAGCTTTTCCTGGGCTGACATCTGTGTTAACAACAGTCCATATGCAGGCTGTAGAGAGAGAGCTGGTAACACACCCGAGATCATGCATTTCACAGATTGTACCTATTACTGACATCTTGTATAACATTTAATATAAGGATAAATAGAGACAACAGCCACTAGGACTAGGAACAAAACAGTCAGCCAGCCAACCTAAGGCAAGGGAAACAGCTCCAAGATAACCAAAATAAGCACTGCTAGGAGGAGCTGACTGCTGCCTTCCATTATTTCAACCACCTTTTGTTTAGGTGTGCACCTACAATGGGGAAATCACCTGTAAGTACCTTCACACCTGGCTTCAGATAGAGGCATTATAGCAATTACTTTGATATTTTGGCTCCTGTAGAAAAAAAGTGTATGCTCATATGAAATGCTACCTTTTGCAGCAAGCCAGTGTAATTTCCTTCTCACTGCTTGTTCTCACAAGTAGTTCTCTACTTTTCCTCCCTCAGTCTGGCAGTAGACCTGTTCACAAAGCCACACAGTAAACCAGATCACGAACTAGATTAGGGTGAAAAGTAGCCTTTTTTGTGGTTCCTCAAAATATCTGTAACAGCAAAACAAAGAGCTAGCAAGTTAAAGTGCCTCAAAAGGGGACAGAAATAAGGCAAGAAGGGTCAGGAACTTCCTAAGCCTATTTCATGTCCAGTGTCTTACAAACCGGTGTAGGAAACCCAGGCCTGAATGACACAGGAGTAGTTTGGGATGGACACAGACACAGAAACCATGCTATCAGCTGTGAAAACCCAGTCCCAGCAGATGCACATCTCCTCAGCAAGAAAGGCCTAGAGGGGTAATGGGCTCATAGGATGCAAAGCTGACATTTACATTTGCATTATTTCCAACAAGGAGCAGATGGCAAAGGCATGCTCTGTAATTTCCATCTGAACCCTAAAGAATCCATAATCTCAACTTTAGTTGGGCACTTTTGGGTTCTAAATCAATGCTGTTTGCTGCCAGGTGACAACAGCTCCCTCCTCAAAGGCAGCTGCCTTTCAGCAGGGGATGACTATACAGGCAGTTAATTAGGGACCCTGGCTTTCACTTCTAAATGTCCGTAGGATTTGTAACAGGCAAAAGTGAAATCATGGCTTTTCCACTGCAGGTACAAAAAGTTGATGAGCTCTGAAAATGCAGCTTGGTACAGATGCTGGAGGTCACCTCCTACTAAGTGAGTGTGGGAACCTGTACACAATTTGTAGCCTGGCATGGTGTCCACAGCTGGGATCAGGGGTTCTCCCGTGTTCTCCAATTCAGAAGGAGGAACAACACACAAGAGGAAACAAAGTTAACGTACCATGACAAAACCAGATATGGTCTTTAGAATTTTTTAACACTAATGAAGTTGTTTATATTGCATATCAGACATTTGTAGGGAAAAATGTTTAGAAACATCTAGATAAATTGCACACCAAAATACCCATCATTTTAATATGGACTCCCTAAAAGAACTGAGATAAAATAGGAAGAGTATCACAGAAAACATATCCTGAAACTCATTTGTCTGAATTTGAGCATACTGAATTGATATGACCCTAGTAAATATCCTTAAACTCAGAAGAGGAAGAGAAAAAATTATGAATAGCCATCCTATTTAACAGAATATCCAAATTCACAAGTCTTCTAAACCTAGATGATTTCATTAGTATCAGCAGGCTTTACAATACCTGTCTCACAGGGACAAATACCATTTTTAATGCTAAGCATCTTCACTGTTTTCTTTTCTTCTGGTTATCCAGACAAAGTAAGTAATCAAAATGCAAATTTATCAAGGTGCAATCCCTTGGTGCAGGCCTTTCCAGGTGCTAGGAAGCAAGCATTCATTTGTAAACTGTCTGCAAAAAGACACTTAGGCTATGTAACAGGCTGCTGACTGAAATTTCCATCTTACTGCACCATCCCATTTTGAAAACTTATCAAAAGGACTGCAAAAGCTTCTACAGGTGAAAAAAAAAGGACTGGATGATAAATGTGATGGGTATGACCTTTTTAATGTGAAGGCATTTTTGACAAGCTTTAACACTTACAATGTTGTGTATGTCTACCAGCACTGTGGGCATGGGGGGCATGGGGTTCATAATATATACTGAATTCACAAATACACAGAGCTAAAAAAAAAAAAAAAATACCTCAAAGCCTCTGGCAGTACAAGATAGCTATAGGAAAATCGAATAAGACTGATAGGAAAATAATCTCTTAGAGACATTTGGTTACCAAGAACTGTGAAGCCAGATAGTAATGAAAGACTAAATACATAAATACCTGCTGTGTTGTCCCCTAAGACACCACAGCACTGCTTTGGTAAGGGTCACCTACTCCGGAGAGAGGGGGGCAACAGCATTTACAGCATTTTAATTTAATAGGGATTGCTCAGAAAGGTTGCAGGGGCAGAAGTGAGAGGTAGAGTTAGCTCTGTTGACACTTCATCCATCTGTAGCAAGCTGCAAGGATAGCTTTCTCAATTACAGGACTTACCCTCCCAAAGACAGAGATGCTAACTAATAAGTGTCTTGCCCTCTAACTAGTTCAGCTGTCCATTCCTGGGAATTGAACAAAAACAGAGCAGAAACTGTAACAAACTTTGTAGAGAGAGAGGCAGCCAAGAAGACCAGGCTTGTGTCTTTCTATGAAAAATAGTAAATGGGTCACATGTGCAGTCTGTTTACTACTCTAATAACTGTCTTCTCTCAAATAAATACCAGCTGCTTTTAAGGTCAAACACAGATATCCTTGTTCCAGACAAGGTGGTTGCGTTGTGACAAATCTACCTTGCTTTGTACAAGGAGACAGGCAGAGCAGGCACTGCAGATGGGACGAGGATAGAGCAGGAGGCTCATATGATTCTCTTCTGACAAGGGCTGAAGGCTCCACAACAGACATGTGAGAGCAGCACTAACAGGGGGAGTCAAAACAGGCTGCTTGCCCATAAAGTACAACCCAAGTTAGTAACAAATTTTAAAGCTGAATATGGGGGAACTGACACATTTCTTCAAACTACACAAAGCTATAAACAAAATGGTACCGAAAGAGCTTTGAAGATACCTTGCAAAGCTGAAAAGGAGTGAAGCAATTTATGACACACCTAAAGAATGCTAAATTAAAATAGGTTAGAGAAAGATACTTTGAGGGGCAAGGTGACAAACAAGACATGATAAAAAATCCAAATTTTTTATTTCATCTACTGAGGGAACACAGGCAAGAGAAACACCCTCTTCTCCATATCACGACATATCTCAAACGAGGCAGTTCCTTCGCTTTTGTATTAGTTTTCTCCTTATTTGATCCCCAGATTTATAGGCAAAATAGTGCAATTTAGAAAATATGTCAAAGGAGTCAACTGGATCTCATGTGGCTTTAATCACCTCGGATAAAAATGCCTGACAAGCCCCTCTCTAGCCATTTATTTAGATTGCAGATATGGAAAAGCACCGTAAGAAAACACAGGACTCTTTATAAACTGCAAAGCAAAGTTAGTTCTTGTCACGAGATTCAGAGCCTGGATATGGTTTCAGCAACTGAGGCATTAATATCCTGTGGGAAGCAAAGAGAGAGGGCAAGGACAAGGCTCTCTGGGTCTGCAGGCCAAAGCTGGCGTATATGTGAAAGACAGGGAAGAATGGGTAGGGCAGCAAGATGGGAAAGGAGAATGCATTTGAAGAAGCCACATCAGCTGTTTCTCCACAAATACTTTTATAAGCTCAACTCATGAAAAAACCCCCAACAATTCAACCCAGCAACAAAATTAAGTAAGACAAAACAACACTTGAAAAGACCTAGGTAGCTGCATGGAGTCAATTCTCAACAGTGGCATGTGCAAACAAAGCTGCAAGCGATAAAGGCAAGAACTACACTTGGCAGTTCATAAAGACAAATCTCTTTTCTTAGTAAGATTGCAGGCTATAAACTAACAAAAAAATGCTATCAAGAAGATTAGAGCCTTTATTTTCCACTTAAGCTTAGACTGATAAAACAGTTTCTACAATAGTGTGCTATGCATGTGATAATACAAGATGTCTTCAAAACCAGCATATATTTCAAGCTTCAATGATGACTATATTGAGACTCTTGACATTCAGTGCTGGAAAAATCATTAATTAACTAGGATGGCAATGCTGGTTTAAGATCACAGGCATAATGGGCTTTAGTGAGTATTCTACACAATTGGATTAAAAGGGAATAAGACACATCTCTTACTTTAGTATACTAAATGGATTCAGTTTGAAGATTCATATTCTAGGGGGAATGAGATAAAGGTGTCCACTTTATATGAATTTATTTTAGTGTCAACCCTCTAAAAATAGCAGATGGTTTATCAGTTAAACTGCATGAAGATATTATAATCCTGCCATCCACAGATGAAGCCTTAAGACATATGCCTATCAAGTGCTACCAGTTTTCTCCACTTACCCACCCTAATTTGTCAGCATGAAGAGCAGAAGACTAGATATTAATAAAAAAAATGCAATGGGATGTTCCAAAATCTCAAAGTTTCCAGAAAACAGGTCCAGCTGGATTATACCTTCCTGTAACAACAGTTTAGACCAGCAGATTTCACCCCCCCTATTTTTTTATTATTTTATTTTTTTAATTAATAAGCAAGAGGCTGAGAAAATCCTCAGCTACAGTTTTGCTGATTAGGATCAAGATACAGCAGAGTGCTGAGTATATATTTTTGCACAGTGGTCATATGACATTTCTAACAGCCACTCCTCAGAAATGCTGTTTTAGATGAATGCACAAGGCAGAAATGCAACCACTTTTTACTTTTCAAAAGCTTAACAAACTTTTATGCCTGTGATTAGATAGCTTTTACAGCAACATTGGTAAATCAATATGTGTTTCAAACCCTCATAATTTCTCAAAGCCTTCAGGAATCACAGAGGAGTTAATTCTAGAGCTGTCTGGCTTGCTGGGGCTGCCAGTTTATATGAAAGAGCCATGCTCCAGCCTAAAGTCTGTCAATCTGCAATTTAGAAAAAGGAAAGTGCAACCTTATAGAAAAAGTTGTTATCACGGGTTATCGGGAAGGATTCTAGCCAGCATTGATTGGCTGCATCAGAAGAGTATTTTCCTCTCTTCTCAATAGATACATTTTGTCATAGATAAAACAGATTCCAAGATTATTTATGCTGTAAAAAAAGGCTTTCATAGCTTGACAAATAAATTGTTTGAAACCATCAAACTCAGTAATTTCCAAATGCATTTCCATTCAGGTACAGAAATGACAAGTCCTTCATTAGAGCACCAGTTTTTTGATGACATTAGCTTAATCTTTCCAATATTATTGATCTATTCAATGTTTACTTCAGCAACAGTCCCATGGATGTCTAAAAGCAGTATTTTGAATTGACTTTTCAAAGGAGCTCATCCACAAATTTTGAATCACTTTCATGCTTTCAAGCTGAAATGAACTCTTCAAATATAATTTCACGTATTTCTCCAAGCTTATCATGCTTATCTCCAAACCTGTATTGTGTCCAAAGCCCATAGATCTCCCTTGTCTCTCTCTTCATTCTACACTCCCCCAAATGTCAGCCTACTGCAAGACCATAAGGAGAGATGGCATTACCTGTCCTAACGTACTGCCACAGTACCACAGTGACAACTGAAGAGAGAACATGCGGGCCAAAGAAGAATCTTTCTGGTTTATTCTCACATATTTCAGAGAAAGGTAGGAAAAAGACCTAAGAGAAACCTCCACTGATTAAGAAATTTACTTTTGCTTCTATAATGCAAACAGGATATAGACAAGAGAATTACAGCATGCAGTGCAAAACACTGGAAAGGGCAACTGTGTTTATCATTATAATTATTAAAAATAAATGAAGGGGCAAGGTTAAAAGAAATTCACCTTTGTTTCCCACTTACTGTTGCTATTTATAGTCAGTCAAAGCATGGAGAATACTGTTGCCAGTTTGATTTTGAGATCTAACATTGAGCTAATGCTCGTGAAAATGAGGCATATGATGCAGAGCCACGCGGAGTTCGGCTTCATGTGATCAGGGATGTGCAGGACCTAAAGGCAGGCCACTAACTGAAAGAGCACTAATCAAGGAGCACAGGGAAAAACCTGCCACAATAACAACATCACATGTTCCTTGATAATGCTTTAGTGAAAACCTCTTACAGTGGTTTTCATACAGTGCCCTGCCTTTGCATCTTTAAGAAATTAAATGCTCCAAGTGTTTACATTAAAAATTCCAGCTCACTTTTTTTCTTCTACAGAAACAAAATCCAGAGATACCTGGAAAATGGGGGGGGGGGGGGGGGGGAGACACACACACTAATAAATCAAGTATTTCAGTTATTTTTTCCTTCCTAGGATTAATTTTATGTGGCTAGTACCTAGTAAGAAATATGATTTTAAAACATTATTTGATTTTGAAATTGTTGGTGTGCTAACAAAAAAGTATTCCATTTTGCAGCAGAGGAAAGCAGAGGATTCACCTATCAAAAGAGACTGGCTGTCAGAGATGAAAGAGTGTATAGAAATAGAGAGAGCCATTTTAAACATATAAGACAAGACTTTCATCTCATGCTGGACCATGTGGGACAGCGCTATTAACCTTGGGGAAAAATCTGACAGGAGTGGAAAAGAAAGGAAGATGAAGGAAAAAAAGGGGAATATTTTACTTTCAATAATTTTTCTGATCTGTACTAACACATTTCAAGAAGTCTACATTTATGCTTTTCCAGGGGTCAAAGTTTTGCCGTATGTCCTCTACATCTTTCTGTACATCCAGAAGTGTTATGGGTTTTCTGGCAATCTATGTGTCCTTCGCCCACCTGCCTGTTCAGGTGCTGCCTGTGGATACCTTGGGCAGAGCATGGCTGATGAATGCATGCATGACTCCTTTGCCCGGGTCACCTGTATACCTTTCTTTCACCTCAGCAGTGTGTGACACTGACTGCCAAAGCAGTGTTAATGGTAGGCATTTGTGTAGTTTGTGTTATTTCTGCCCGCAGAGCAGCTCCACTCCAGCTCTGCAGCTACAGAAGCGAGTGCTCCCAGATCCTCCTCAGCGTTCTCACCGGTGCTTAAAAAACTCCCTCTGTGGGATTCCACAACCTCTTCTCACAATGCATTTGTAGTCTAAATCCTCCTTGCTCTTTGCAATTGTCTTCCTCACATTTAAGAGATTTTTTTTCCCCTGAGAACTAAACGGATAACTTTTTATCTTGCCCTTTAGGGACATGACAAACAATCACTCACAATCCTTTACTTAAGGACTCTTTCCATGTTTAAGCTCCCTGTCAGTGTTCTCTTTTCCATACCAAACCAGCCATTTCTTTCAAGTCTTCGCTTTGTACCACAGCACACACTTTCAAGTCTCACTCGACGTGTCCTGGCCCTTAATAGGTGGTGGCCCGCAGCGGGCTCAGTTGATCTCACCAGTGCGAGCCAGGGCGGAGGCAATACCTTTGCTACCTCCAGAATCTGCTAAAACACCTCCAGGAGCGATCAGTAAGGATTTCAAAGCAAGGAAAATGGCCCTTTAAGGGATGCTCTCTCCGTTTCCAGCTCCCCTGCCCCGCCCGGCCGCACCCCCCCACCTCTCTCCGGTCCACGTTCCACTTGGGTTTACGCAGCCCCGCGGCCGCGATCCCTCGGGTGCTTGGCACGGCAGAATGCTGCCCGTGAGGAGGGCGAGCTGTCCCCCACGACAGCACTGTGCGCGCATTCAGCCACCGAGCTCTGTCCTTTTTTCTTAAATCATTCTGTTTAGGGGCTTTCTGGTGAGCCCAAAGGAGGCACCCCGGAGCGCTGCCCTTCCCGGGGGGCGGGGGAGCTGCTCACCTGCGCCCATCCCCGCGGCGGCGGGGCGGGGGCGCGGCGCGGGCGCGGGGCGGGGCCGGCTCTACTCCGCTCCCTCCCGCGGGGGCTCGGGCATCTCCGCGCCGGGCGCTGCGAGCGGCAGCCGCGCCGGGATGGAGGGCGCGATCCGCGCCCGGGAACTGGCGCACACCGTGCTGCTGCTGCTGCTGAGCCTCTTCCCCGCAGGTGGGAGCCGCGGGCGCGGGCGGGCGCGGAGCCCCGCGGGGCTGGGGTCGGCACGGGCGGCGGCGGGGAAAACTTCGGCGCTGACGGCCCCTTCCACGGGGCAGCCCTGCGCCGGGGGTCGGGCGGCAGCCCGCGGTGTGCCCGGCATCGCCCCGCGCTGCCCTTGTGGGACGCCCCGCCGGGGGAAATGAAGTCCTTTGTTTGCCGTGCGCGGCTATCCGGGGCTGGGAGAGGGGCTGGCAGGGAACCCCGCCACCCCCCTCCACCTCCCCGGCCGGGCTGTTTTGACAATAAACTGTCCGGGGATCAGTACAAAATGTCCCCGCGGTTAAGTGCTCGTTGAACAATGGGCAGGAGCGAGCGGCCGGCGTCAGGTGTCCAGCGCTGTGAGAGGGGTGCAGCCGCCCCGGGGGGCAGGTGGGCTCGGTGCCCTCTGCGCCCGCCGCCGGGCCGCTGCCCCGGGACAGGGCATCAGGGCTGGTCTCTTCGGCACTGACGGACCTTCGCGGTGAGGAGGAGGTCGATGGGTCGATGGGTCGATGCCTTTCAGGGCTTCGGGAGGGTCAGCTGGTGCTAAAACTTCGGTGTGTTGTAGGTTCCCTTCCACTCCTTTCTAAAAAGGGGGTTTACTTGCTTGACCTCACAACCCTAGAGCACAGGTCTAATGGTTTTAAATACTGCATCTGGCTGCAGAGCTGGGCAACTTCGCACATGGCTTTCAGAGCCGCTGTGCACGTCCTTGCGTGGTTTGTAGGCTTAGGAGGCGTTTGGCGGTGTCCAGGGGAAGGTGCTGGAAGGAGGTCGCTGCTAGACCTGGGGAGGATTTTGGCTCTGGGCACTGAAGTGTGAAAGGAGATAACGTGAAAGGTTCTTTCGCTGCTTATCTAAGAACGAGCTGAGGATCCAGGGAAGCGATGCACAGCGATAGGTATTGAACGTCTGCTGCCACCACCAGAGAGGAGCCTTGTAGAGCACCCCGTGTGACACAGACAGGGAGGGTTCCGACAACCTCTGGCCGTGGGAGAAAATACCACTAAAACACCAGCAACCAGCAGTAGTGACAATATACCCTTCTTCACTGTAAAACGCTTTGCTTTAGGATGCATTTATGGTTTTGTTCGGGTAACTTTTTGTGTTTGCTGACTTTTGTTTATCGGTAATCTGAGGAAGTGTGATATCTGGCAATTTGGGCATTGTTTTTAGAAGTATCCACATAAGGCTGCAAAAATGCTGTGGCCACAGGAGTGGGAAAGTCTCCTACCAATGAGTTATTCCTAGAAAGAATTTTTTTAAATGTTGAAATGATTAATACCTGCCAGCTTTCTTTACTTCATGTATTTCTTGCCTGCACTTTAAGGTTATTCTTCATCATACAGTTAGACTGTCCTTAAGGGAAGCTTGGGTAACATGTAACACTGGCAGCTTGTCCTGGAAGACAGAGGTACAGTTTCCAGAGTACTGGAGAAGTAAGGAGGGAACTTTTCTTATGATCCTTCTTCTCATTCTGAGTTTATACACTTACTTATACTATATACTTACTTGTGGGAGACTTCAGGGACACACGGGACAAAAACTCGTGTGAACAAAAACATACCATGTTGTAAGAAATAACTTGCTGCTGCAAAAAGACAGCTGTCCTTGGGTATGTATGTGCATCATCTGTGTATCACACAGATGTAGGAGTATTCTGGGCTAGTTTTGTGGTGCTGGGGGAGGTATCAGCATGATGGTTCAAGTCCTGGCAGCAGTATAGGAACATCAGAAGTGACAGGCAGGACAGAGCTGATGTGCTGTTCTGGCTCGCTCCAGAGCTAGTTTGACCCTGTGCTACTTCTGGTTTTGCCTCAGTGTAGACATTTGGCTGAGATGATCTCCCACAGTCCCTGTTGAGACCTATCCTGTTTATCAGCATACAGATTTATAATAAGTATCTTTTTTTGGCTGTTGGACAAGAGCTTCTTCCTTTGGTTGCATCCCGGGAAGGAGGATGTAGAAAACAGCTTGATGTAGCTTCTCAAGGTGTAAACCATTTATCTTTTCTGTCCATAGTCCCTTCCTAATTTTTTGTTTTTCTTGCAAACTAACATACTTCCAATACTTCCTTCCATTTGGGACTTGCCTTGTCTTTGATTCAATATTCTGGAATGATGTTTTCTCTCTGCTTCTCTTGTCCTCCCTCAAGGCTTGCTTTGTCCCCCATCATCCAGTACTCTGCCAGAGTCTCTTGCACTTCCATCCTGTGGTCATGGAAGACTGGACATGGTTCCTCTCAACATCCATCCATCAATGGAACTTTTTTTTTTCCAATCAGCTGCAGAGTAATAGGAAACTCTCCCTTTGCCCAGAGGGAAGAATGTCTGTTTTCATGATGCTCCCTGCTACCTGTCAGCCATGAGGGAGGAAGCTTGAAGGAGAAAGATTGAATTGGATAAGGATTCTGATTGCTGTCATTCAGGCATTGCCTTTACCGCCCCTCAAGCCATCTGAGTATCTTGCCCTCCCTATTCCTGTTTCCATCTCTGCTCTCTCCTCCTTTTCCTCCTTCCCCTGTGGCAGTGCAGAGTCTCCTGTGCAGAATTGTGGCCTGAGGCCCCTGCCAGGAGCAGAATGGAAATGTTAAATTGCTCAATATTCAACTTTTTCCTTGCACTACCACTGGGAACCCTCTCCCTGCAAGTGTGTAAGTGATTTTTGTTCAGGCTTTATAATAAAGAATGTGACAAATTTCACAAGAAGTGAGACTCCCATTTACATCCTGTTCAAATACCATTCACAGAGACTGAAGACATTTCCATGTGCATATTTTGCCAGAGAGAGCCTCTTGTCAACAGATGACTGCAGCTGTAGTACTGTTGGGTTGTATTGGCTCTCTGGGGGTTTTCCATCTCGATTCAGCTCTCCCAGTGATTGTCCAAACAGTAACGCTTCTTTGCAGGTGCCTGAATTAAGCAAAGGATCCTGAGTCACCTCTAGAAGGGACATGCTGCGCCAGGATACAGGTGGAATTGGAAGGGATATGTCTTTAGCACATGTAAACATGAGCTAGGACAGGTCCTGGAAGAAACATCTGAGTCATATTTCAGTCAGTAGGAGGTTCTCCTCATGAAGTTCGTCCTTTTTGCTCTCTGGTCTGTTCTGAGCGACTAATGGTATCTCTGTAGTATTTGGATTTCTGTCTGAACTATAGTTTGTTTTTACTGCAAGCTATTAGAAAGATTTTTAAGGCATATCTGGAGCTGCCAAACTAAATGCCAAATACTAGGCATACGTAGTTTGAAGGAAAGCTGCTTTCTGGTCTGAACAGGAAACAATCTGATGGAATCTGAAGGTAAGGAGCAACAAATTCTGGATAAAACAAGAACTACACAGCATCAAAGAGTGTCAACAACATATATGTTTATCTACAATACACAGTGACTGATATAATCTCATATCAGTCTTGTAGAAGAGAGGCAGTAATTGCTCAAGGTTAAGCCACTTTTCAGTTTTTTTCTTCTCTGTCCATGGAGATGAATGCCATTGCAGAGATCAAGTGTTACACATTGTCTTGCTCTATGGATATGACACATGATTTTACAGATGTTGTTTTCTTTTTCATCTAGTACAAACATCTTCCAGGATTTTGACTCATTTCCTTAAGTCTCTTTCAGCTGTTCAGAGAATGGCTAGAGGAAATGAGGTCTGATATCCTAATGCATTGCTTTTACTGTAAGTACCCTCTCACTATAAGTACAAAACTTTACCTTTTTAAAACTTCTGAATGTCTTCCTGACTGTTCCTGTGCACGAGAAACAACTTGCAGATGTTTCTGTTCCTTGGAAACTTGGCTTCCCTAGTTGGGGCTTCTCAACTGTAACAGAGCTTTATGTGTTCATTGTGACTTTAGGCAGGACAGAAGAGCTGATGCTGCGGCATTCAAGAAAAGTGTTACATCTTTTGGTCATTTATTTTAAAAAAATCTGAAGAGACTGCGCACAGAAATTATGAGATCTTGACATAAAAGGAATTTAAAAATTACTAATATTTTTCTGTATTACTGTATTCTATGGTATTGTGCTTGGCCTTTTCAGTGACTTTTAGGAAACTAGAAGGTTTTTTTTTCCAGTAGGACCCTGTTTGAGAATGAATCCTGCAAACAGTCATAAATGAACGCAATTTTACGCGTGTGAGCAGTCCCCTTGGCTGGCTGCCAAACCTAATGACAACTGAAGTGTATTGTTTGTCCACTGGCCAAGATTGCTGCCGTTAGTGATAAAAGCATAAGGAGAGTGTAAACATCTGTGTTTGAGGGGAGAATGTGACTCCTATTTTCTAGGGGATACCAATTAGACAGCTCAGTAAATGTTATTCTCTCAGTGGATTTCCTCTTGGGGATTATTGATTTATTCTGAAAACACAGGTTTTCAGATTTAATGGATTTTTAATGATATTTTTCATGTTGCAAAAGATTGTTGGTTTTTTTTACAGCATGTGAGGCTCTTGACTTTAACAGCAAAGAGGCATGTAAATAACAGAAAAGTTTCTAATGTTGCTACCATGCTATGCAACTTCTGGGCTGCTCCATAGGGATCATTTCTGGAAATTGAACTAAAATGAAGCATCACTGGGTAACAGGGCTTTTTGTTACCAGGGGGCTGACTGCACTAAATGTCTATAATTTTAAATGTCATCTTGGCAGTTGAATCTGTAATCACATAACACAATCAAATATCTGATATGAAGATGAATTCTCTGGTCAACTAGGCACTGGCAGTTGTAAATCTAAGTGATAAAGAGGATGCATGGGCTGATTTGAGTTAAGAAGAGATGAAAACTGTGTCAGGCAAATGCGAAAATTAGAGAGATGCATCTCTTACAGGTTCTTTGGATGTATGGCAAATGCCAGGTTAGTCCTACGTCTTCTATCTTTTCCTATCAGTCATTGTGTTAAGTTGGGCAGTGCACCTCTGCCCATGCTGGGTGACCATGCTCCTCATGAAGGACCAGAGGGCTGGATCAAGTCTCCTACGAAGACAGGATCAGAGAGCAGGGGTTGTTCAGTCTGCAGAAGAGAAGGCTGGAGTGGATTTGTTTTACAGAAAGGCCTTGTGCAAAAGCTACTCAGGAAAAAGAAATCAAGCTTGTTGGTTATAACCTATCATTCAGAGCCTGCATGCTTTGAAGGGGTGGAAAATCCCAGTGAGCTGTGTCATAGAAATGTTTTGAGTGTTCGCATACCTAGGCTATTCAGAACTAACTAGACTCCTGCTGGGTGTCATAAGATTTAAAACTTGCACTTGGCTCTCTTACTTAATCTGGTTTTTGTTCAGGAGTTAATGGCTGCACTGGATGTCACATGTTGAAGGTTTGTCTGCAGGCCTCAGGACTGGAAACTTCATTCTTTACTGAATGAAATCTGACTTTCTCATGCATTCATCTCCTTCCTGCAGCTGGGTAGGAAGCTCCCATAGAATTCTATGTGTAAGGCTGGAGGAGACCTGTAGAGGTCTGGTTTGTCCCCAGCTCTTCCTTGTAGTCAGATGGAGCAGATCTTCCCACACAGACTTTTGTTCTAACCTGCTCTAAGGCAGATCTGTGCTGCAGAGTCTTGCCACCTGTTTTTTCTTGTAAATAGTTATTAAAGGTCAAAAGCTTCTTCTGATACCTAGTCTCCCTTGCTGGTTGTTTAATTCCATTCTTTTATTCTCCTGGTCTTTTGGATATAATGAACTACTCATCACCATCCTTTTTATAATAATATTTTATACATCGACAATATAAAACCTTCAGCTTCTCTTTTCTAGGATAAATCTTTTCCAACATTTTCTTTTGGAGTGTCTTCTGTAACTCCCTTCTCCTTCTGCTCTTCTCAGCCCTCTCAGACTTGTTTGCATTTCCTCCAGATATGATGTGTAAAATTGACATCTGACAGCAGATGAGAAATGCAGTGTTTCCAGGTTCAATAAAATAGTTACTTCCCCCTGTACCACGTGCTTCAATTTGATTCAAAGCATTGTAAATCTGATTTTAATCATGATTTAAATCAGCCAAAAGCAAGCCTCATTTTAACTGTTTTGCGTTTGTACTTAATCATTTTGCAAAGAAAGGTTTAACCTCCTTTATTACCATTGAGATAGGGTTTTAATTAAATATAGCCTTTGCAGTTAATGTTATACTTACTTTGATTAATCACTGTGCCTGTATTTAAGCAATTATGTAGCTTGTTATATATACACTGGTCCTGATTCTTCATGTGTATGTTTTAGTATGAAAATAGAAAATGTTGACATTTCTTGTATTAGATAATTGATTTTTACTGATGATTTGCATCAATTACAATGAAGGAAACAAGAATTCTGAAAATGTTCTTCCGTTAGATAAAAAATAGCACCACATAGAAGCCAGCCAATTCAGAAGAAAAAACTCATTGAGAAATGTTTTGAAATAGAGAATTATTGCCTGAAAGGCCTATCTGTAGTCAAAACTGGTGGCTTCTAATCACTATGCTACAAAAATTTTAGAACTAGTCCATGTCATTCTGTCCTTATTCTTAGAATATCAATGGAAAGAAATGTCCATGGTTTTTTTCAGCTCCAGATAAGTTGCTCCTCTTTGAATGGACTAGTTGCTTAATTGAGTTGTACTGAATGAACTGAAATAAAGAAAATATTTTCTCTGCACCTGCTAGGAAACTCCAGATGCCAAAGGCTGGTTTATTGCTGCAGCACAACCTGCCTAAAGATACTCAGGGACTGACTTTGATGAATCCAGTAGTTGTATGATCTTTAAAATGTTGACAGCAAATGTACGGTTTGAATAAATTTTTGCTTTTGTTTTTTTAATGATTAGAGGGACTGTAAGTTTAAATTTATGTTGTTGTATTTTCAAAATCACTGTTGATATTTTTACCTTTTAAAAGGAAAATGTGCATTATCAAAATGCTGTGGTTTTACTTTTCATGTAATATTAAATTAAATATGCAACTTAAGAGGGTATTTTTACTTGAAATGGTTCTGTTTGTATGCATTATATACAATTCAGTGCTAGGACCTGATCCTGAGGCATTCATTTTCTGCTGCTGAGTGGCTGGCTGATTCTCTTCTCCACTTTTGATGCTTGTTTGCTATTGTCTATGTCATGGAAGTGCTCTCTGTGCCTGGATGATCATAACTTTTGTACTTTGAAAAGAAATTATAATATCTTCCACAAAATAAAAGCTTCCTCCCAGTGGTGTTCATTTTAACACAAGCTGCTAAAGTTTCCTATTCCATAGCATGTCTGACTTCCTGGTATTATACATAAAAATGCTGACTTTGCAGTAGTATTAATGTTATCATACCTAGGATTTGGTGTATGCAGCACAATAAAAGAGGTCACATGGAAGGAGCAGAAGTGCGCCCTGTGTTTCTGGTATCCTCCTATAAGCTAGATATATTCAGAAGAGATGCTGAAATGGGATTCCCTGTTTAAGCAGGCACTCGGGCTGCTTAAGTAGTCCTCTGTGTATCTCTTCTGGAGCAGGAAGGAGGACTACTTTTCAGTAAGCAGCTACCTATATATATATACACATATATATGTATATACATATATATATATATACACACACACATATATATATATACACACATATATATATATACACACATATATATATATACACACACACACATATATATATATGTATGTATGTACACAGATATGCAATGTATATGCAATTTCTGATAAGGCCTATAAGTAAATTAGAAAATAAAATACAATTTAAAAGCAAAGACTACAAGTTGGACTTCTGCTGATACTGGACTTCTGCTGATACTGGAGATGAACTTCAGCAGCCGAGTTATTTATCTCATTGCCAGAAGACTGATGAAGTGAAGCTTAATTGTCAGAAATATATCCAAGTCTCTGTATTCGAAGCACTTCTAAGACAACATCGGTGACAGATGTGGCTAGGTGTTGGTGTGATTGTCTGAGGTGAAATTTTTCACCTGAGTGTGTTCTGAGAAATGTGCCAATAACTCCCCCAGAAGCTGTCCTAATCAAAGTTTGAGAAGGCATATGCAAAGATACTTACCTAATACACTGTGTACCTCACTAAAACCAACTTGCTAGATTTGGTATTGTCTGTAAAACAATGCTTTTACAAGAATTTTTTACCAACACCTTAATAGAAAAGTTTAAGTGTTATTTAGACAAAGAGGAAATCTAACTTCTTTCAGGCTTATCAAACATCTCTGAATAGATACCCTTAATTTATATGGACAAATGTGGAAATGTTCTAAAACCTGCCTCTTAAATACATCCTGTGCCATGTGCCTGCATGACATGATGCAATGACTTGTATTTTGGTAACACAACTACATAAATATGCTATCTTATTACTAAACCAAGATTTTTTTCTCATTAATCTGTCAGTTCTTTCTGTGAAGGAAAATAAAATACAAAGTATTATGGACATTAAAGATAACTCTGTATTTTCTGCAAAATTTGGTGAACATGCTAATCCAAAAGTCTTGTTTATTGCTATAATCTTCTAGGAAAATGTACTGAACTAAATATCTAGAGAAAGTAAAAAGCAGTGTTCCTCTTTGTGGTATTTAATGTGGTCCATCATACGAGCAGTGATAACGTAATTATGCAATTATTGGTATATTTTCCCCTCTGGAGGCCTTATGTAGATGATTACCAGTGCACCTTTTAATGAAATTGCTACTATTTGATAAAATTACTGCCAAGACTTGAAATAATTAGAATTCACATTGCCAAAAGTCTTACATCTCCTTCCTCAGTTGAGCTTTTTCCAAATAGGCATTAATTCAGATTGCAAAACGATTTACTGTTCTCCAGTTTCCTCATTTCTCTTCGTTAAAATTACCTTTTCACTGCATTTCAGAAAACATGCTTTCAAGCCTATGTTGCTCATTACAAGGAACATTCGTTCAAAATGTAAGTTGAAAGACACTGCACCTTTTAATGTAAATGTCAGCAAAGAGAAGTGAGAAGAAAGAGCCATTAAAGGAGTAGATGGGGTGCATGACAGCTGAATATGAAATACACTATGCATTAGTGTGCTTTTTCATTCCTTCTAATCATTCTCCATACTTACTTCATAATTTGTTTATTTATGTGTCGACCAGCTGACAAAGCTAACCATGAGGACAGCTAGTTAAGACATAATTTTGGAAATTAGAGGGAAGAAGGCAATAATTCAGTAAGAATAAGGATCAGTCTAAATGTATAAGTTTCAATACTGACAAGTGCTGTGGCATACAGTTGCTCTTTTTTTTTTTTTTTTTTTGTTTGCAAATCTGCTTGTGCGTACATACATATTTAAGCTATACTCTGTATTTCTCTTTGAATAAGAATTCAAAGAGCAGTTGTAAGCACAGACCATTCTAGTTTTTTAAAAAAAAAAGAAAGCAAAAACAACCTGGCAGGTCAGTCGCGTATTGGGTTTGGTTTTATTCATTAATTCGTTGCCTGTAGATTCCTTCCATGGTGGGAAGTTTAGGTATAAGAGACCACAGTGCATCAATGTAATAGAATGAAATGAATTAATCACCTAGTGTAGGTTGTCACGCATAGTACTTCAAGATAAGTGAGTGGGCTACTGTAGTACACATGGCACTCCTTCAAAAAACAAACGCCAAAATGACAGAACAGGCCACAAAGCCATGACTTCTCAGAAAAAGGAGGATTCTGGGAGGTACCATACTTGGCCTTGGAAAGAATCATGGTGTTTGATCCTGCTGTAGTCATTTAGTATGTGTGCTAAACTAGAATTATATTCAGCTATATGTCTGCCTTTGACAAATGGCTCTATTTGTAGAGTGAGGGATGCCTGTCAGAAAGGGCAAGCTGCTCAGCAGGCAGGAACAATAGCCTGCTTGCATGGCTGGATTTTCTTCACCCCCGTGAGGGAAATAAAGCCAGCGGTGAAGAGGAAGGTGTGTCTCTGCCTCTGGGAGGTGCAGTTGCTTCCCCCAGCCCCTGGCCTTGAGGGAGTGTTGCACTTGCATGCATAGGGCTGCTCTCACATGGTTTTGGAAGTCATGTGAGGAATCTGCTCGGCTAAGCCTGTTTCTGAAGTACTGAAGCAGAATGCTGTTAGCTACATCATTAGTTGGTGTGGCAAGACCCCCTGCAGGAAGATCTGCTGGCTTCCACCCACAAGCCAGGGATTGTCCCAGGTGCTCATGGTTATCCTGCCTGAAGATTCTGTGAATGTTTCTCTTGGACAGCGGGACTTACAGAGTTTATAGAGCTGTCAGGATTTGTCATCTTGCTGCCTGGCTCTGATATTGGCTCTTCCTGATTCACCACATCTTGTTCTGAGGGGTGCATAACCTCTCTCCAGGTGTATCCGGGTGTCCCCTCAGTCTCCTGAGCTCTTTTCTCTGCAAGTAGTAAGCACCAAGTGCCTCTTATTCTGTGAAGTACCCTTCCAGGGCATGAGGTGTGTCATGAGGCAGGTCCATGTGGGTGCAACCCCAGATTGTGGAGCTGAAAGGTTCCCGTGGGGCCTCACTGCAAAGTTCCTCACTGTGCCTCACAGCCACAGCCTCTGCAGTTCCCCATCCTCATGCCTCTACAGATGATAAAGACAATCTTTGTTCTAACCTCCTGCCACTTCCTCTCTTGGGTTTGCCATGGGTGGGAATCAGCTGGCTGGTTCCACACTTGCTCTTTGTGTGGGAGATCTTCATTTCTCCTTGATGCTGTTTGCAGATGGAGTCAGCTTGGCTGTTCCTTTGAGTGCTGTGCTGGTGAGCTCCCGCCTCCTGCTCTCCACAGTGCCCTTCCTCTGCCCCCTTCCTGTCAGGGTGAGGGGGTGAGCAGGGCTGGGTGGGAAGACAGGGGTTGCCCTCATGCAGCTGGGTAAAAAAGTCAAAGCCCTCATTAATCCTCCACACTGGTCTTCTGCTTAGTAATGTATAGCTTCCAAGAATCAAAAACTTCAGAGTGAGCACAAGCTCGTGAACTCTGCTTGGAAAACACGGCATTAAAGAGTCTGTTGGTCAGTAGATAGCACCCACCCTGTGAGATGGGTTAGGAACAAACTGCTTAGTTCTGCAGGGAAGCGTTATCAGCATAGACTTAAGTATGTGTCCAGGGACAGATAATTTTTCAGTCTCTGGAAAGGAGTTGGGGTAGAGGAGACAGTCAGCAAGGATTTGTCTTTCAGATATCCTGAGAGTCCATGACACTTGCAGGGACAATCATGTCTTGGGTATTTTTTGGTCTAAGTCTTTGAGGAAGACTCTAGTGTGGGTGTTGGTGTGCATGGTTTCTTTTGCTAGCCACCTTCTCCCCCACAGCCTGGCTGAAATGGGATCTCATGTAGCTTTCAGATCAAATAATTTAAAACTGACATTTGCCATTGTTAAACTTTTCATCTAGCATAAGGGAGAGTGTCTGTTTAGTGAAGTGGAACAAAACAAGTAACCATATGATAGCATCTCTCCTTTGAAAAAAAATCTGGGAGATTTTATACGTCAGAGTAAATTCAAGTTGTTTCAGTGCAATTAACATGCAACTTTGACACTTCATATTTTTCCTTGGGGCATGAAATGGCAGGACAAAGAAAATGTAATTGAAAGGATCTTACATTCACATCCATCATAGCATATGTCAACTGTCATAGTGACTTTAACAAATAAGAGACAGAGTTGGAAAGGTGATATTCCTCAATTAGACCTGCATGTAAATAGTCTAGAGAAGATTGAGCAGGCCTCTGGCTAGGACCTCTGCACTTGTATGAAAGAGAAGGTTTTGCTTCTGCTCTTCTTTCAGACCTGCAGGGGACTTGTGTTTCTGAAAACATGTTCATTTTTTCTAGCAGTGTATGGAAAAAATGGGTATGCTTGAAAAAGGATATTACTTCCCTGCAAGCCATGTCTTGCTGATATTCCTGGACCATTGCATCTACAGCAGTGCCACTATTTTAATTGATAAAGCATATCTCTTGTTTCTGCTCTCTTATGTTGTTGTAGATGAAAAACCACAGTGAGTGAGGTCTGTGTGATAGCCCTTGAAATGAAGCCAATGCCCAGAATGCATAGGCACTGAAAAGAAATAGTCTCTCCAATTGTGTCCAATCCCCACAATCTTACACAAAAGTTGTGGACATTTTGTCACTTGAAGTTTAGCTCCTCTGTGCATTTGTGATAGAAAAACATTAACTGCTTTAGAAAACATGGTCAGGATCAGGTCATGGTCAGGTCACTGTTTTCGTTGGGCCATTTTTGTATGGCTTAAATGATGACTGTTAGGGTTATGGACAACTGCAAGGGGAAAAAGCAGAAGCTCAGAAGAGCCTGCCATGCCCTTTCAATGTGTCCCAGCCCTTGTGGAGGCAGGGTGAGGGATTTATCCTTGCTGAGCAGCAATGGACCTGTTGGCAGGGCGCTGCCAGTCCCATGGACTTGGCAGAGAGGCTGGTACTGGATGTGAGCAGGTTGTGATTGTGCTGGGAAGCCGCACTGTGCTTCTGCCCTGGGAGATGTTTGACACGACTTGAAAGTAGAAGGGCGTGGGATAAGGCACAGGATTTTTTTGTTTTATTTTTCATTGGAAGCAATCTGTTGTGTTATAGAGCTGCCACAAACTTCTTGTTCCTTTTAATGTTTAGATAAGAGTTGAAAGAGGAAGCAGCCACGGAGAGACTAACCTGTTGGCCTAAGGTTGTGCAGGAAATCTGTGGCAGAGCTGGGAATGAAATCCACAGTGTTTGACTCTTCATCTTATTCCACGGCAATCCCACATCCTTTGTTTGCTCTGCAGCTGGAAATGGTTTCCAGTTGCTTACGAGCTTGATGTGGACTTGCACCTGATGTGCTCTTCCATGCTATAGCAGTGTTGTGCTGAAGCTGAAAAGCTCCAGCATAAACTGTATTTTTTTCCCAGGATGGTTCACTCCTTAGCCAGAGCTTTTGTTGTTTGCACATCCCTTAATTGTTACAGGAGCATTCTGCTGTCCTTAATCATATCCCTACAATTTGACCTGCATTTCCTATCAGTATTATCTAGAGCTGTTTGATTTTCTAATTCCTCCAGCCTGGTTTTACAGATGTTCCTTCTGCATGCAGAATTCACAACTGCTGTACTCCTCCTCTTTCCTCCTTCTCCCTTCATTTTAATATATTCATATGTTCTTTTTTTTCAGTTCACAGCCTTGTTCTCAAGTGATCCCAACCTTGTAGTTTTTAATTCAAGCTTGATATATTACAAGAAGTTAGGGTTGTGGAAGTGAAGCTCTTCAGTTGTAGGACTCAAATTTAGTACATCCAAAATGGAACTTTGGGCTGTATGACTCTGAGCTTATTAGTTTATTTTAATCTTTTTTAAAATTGACATTGTTTTTAAAATTTGCCATTATCAGTGTATTTTTTCAGCATATTATAACTACACCCTCTAGTTGCCCTTGAGAACAACTCTAGAGGGTCATCCAGAATCCCAGTGTGGTCCTCTGGCTATGCAGTGTATGGGGAATGTTGAATGTGTCGTGGTGGGATCCACAATCTGTGATCAACAGTGGGAACATCTGCCCCACTTGAGACCACAGGACACATGTGGGCAGCAGACAAGTTTCCTCTCTTCTCCTTGTCGTGAGTCATTCCGATGGTCAGTTGGGCCTCACTGAGATGGGGACACTCATCTGAATATTGTAGTACTCCACCTCCTTTTCAAAGGTGTAAAGAGGTGGAGAGAGGGTGGAGGCATGCCCAGGTGTGGGGGTAGATAACAAAGTAAGAGTGCATACCCACACCTGGAAAATTACAGTGGGAACACAGCAGTGGATTCCTCCATCCCATTGCTCAGAAAGTTTACAGTCCTGTAGTGAATTGTGGTAAAGCCAAGATCCCACCTGGGCTGAACACAGAGCTCTGGGAGGAGACAGCAGACCCTGTATTCCATGGGGTTTGGCACTTGGAGATCGCTTATTGTCTCTAGCATATATACTGCCAACACAACTGATTCCTGAATTATTAATATTGGTGTCATGGCTTGTGATTACATGGTTGATGTTACTGGAGTTCCCAAGAGCAATAGGGGGCCTGGAAAGAGCCCCATCACTCGGGTGCCATACAAATGGAGCCGTCTCAGACATGAGTCTGAGAAAGGATGAGGAGAGAACAGATGGACACATGCTGTGGGGATTAGTGCACCAGATTACAAGTTGTTAGTTAAACTCTCGGATTTCTGTCACTTAATTATTCCTCCAAAAAGAAGATACAAAGTCATTCCCATTTTTCTAAACACCATCTTAATTCTCTTTTTAAAGACAGATGATATTTTGGTGCATAATACGATGCAAATCTAATAGTCACTGTGTTTACAACCAGTTGTCCCTACACTGTCATAGTTTTTTTGAAGAGGCATTATTTTCAGAAGGCAAGAGAAAAAAGCACTTTGTACTCTGGAAATCCTTTGCACAAGGCATTATTCAATTTGTAAATTGTTTTGCTGAGAATTCATAGACTGTGTAAAAGGAACCATCGCAAAATCTCAAAATATGAGTGATACTTTGCCACACTGTGCTAGTTTCCTTTTTTTTTTTTTGTCCCCCTGCTCTGCTGTGTAATGTGTTTCTTGTGCCTTTGGACCGCACAGGCTCTATGTTGTTTACTACCTTTAAAAACTTTCCAATAACTTGCTAAATAGTCCTGTTAGTAAGTGTTGCAAAAACTAAACTCCTAACTTGAATGGATAGGGTGAGAGCTAGGCAAAGGAGTGGATAAGAATCATAAACATTGCATAAAAACATGAAATTATGTTTTTCTAATCTTCACGGAAACTATTATTTGTGGGATACTTTTTTATCTGTTCAGTTATGCGAGTTTATGTCGGGGATTAGTGGAACTCATGGAAATTTCTGGTGGTGCTGGAAAAACAGGCGCTGGTGGACTTGTCTGTTGGGTTTAGCACTTGTGAATCTTCATCGGAGGGAGATGGGGAGAGAATAAGGGCTTCCTCCTAAACCCAGACCACAAAGTAATTAGTCTCTGCAGGTGGTCTGACCATCCTTGACTTCCTACTCTGTGATGGATTTGTCAGGAAGGGAAGCAGTTACCTGACCTGGTCGTAATCCAATATATACTTTAAGAAGGACTAAAGCTGTGAGATGAGTGAATTAAGTCTGGAGTGTATAACCTCATCCCAAGTAATTATCCGATTGTTTTTTCCTGAACGTCTGTTGTTATCTGTGTGGGTAGGGAAATTCAGCCTCTGAGTGGAGCTGCAGAGTGTGTTTTTGCATGCGAGTGGTGTTGGATTTTGAGAGATGCTCCTCCTGGCTCAGGCATGGCTGTTACATGTCCAGTTGAGCTGTGCAAAGCTGTGCTGTGCATCAGAGGGACATGGCAGTGAGTATTGGTTAGGACTGTCGAGCTGGCCTTCATAAGAGGAAGGTTTGCTACTGCAGAACCTGTCAGCATTTACACACAACGCAGTGGTAAGTATGGTTTGGCAAATCCATCCTCAGGTAGTAGGCCAATTATGACATTAATCTTTACAGTGCTATCTCTGATGGGTCCTTTTTCCTCTGCAAACCTGTTGGTGATACCCTACACTTGACCTTCCCACACCCCTGTGCCCTGGGGTTGGGTGCTTGGGTGGGTTGGAGAAGGAGGAGAGGCGTGATGTGTGTCCACAGGACTTTACAGGCCGGTTTTGTCCGGGCAGTTTGGAGCCTACACTTACCCCGTGTGTCATTACTGGGCTGGGTAATTACCCAGGAGGGAAATGGAGGGAGCAGTCAAGCAAGTCAGGCTGGCTTTGCGTTTCCTCAGGGGCAAGTAAATGAGTTTGTTCTCCATGTAGCTCTGGACACTGGGAATGAAGCCACCTCTTACTGCAGCTGAGGCTGCTGCCGAAAGAGAGGGAGCACAGCTTGTGCCAGCAGGCTGGTGTGCTCATCCCTGCTGCCTGCATCGTGCCAGGGGCTGGGGCAAGGCCACAGCAGCACTTTGCCTTGTTCTGGTGAAGGAGCTGCTCTGTGGCATGCTGAGGGCACACGCTGATGTTTGCTCCATGGCAGGGTCTGTGTGACCTGCCTAGGACTGTGCTCCTAGAGACAGTGGGCAGTGGGAACCATCCCAGTCCAGCTACCTGTGCACCTCCCTGGCAGGGCTGGGAGGCATGGAGTGATGCTGGTGAAGATTGTTGGCATCTTCTGCTTTCTCAATCCTCCCTGACTCATCTGTTAAGCTAGTATCAGGATAGCTATAGCACACCACCCCTTTGCTGTTTTATGCAGCTCGTGTAATTTGTCACTTGATCTGCCCTGTGGTCTGTGGGAAGCAAGCAGAGTAGTCTTCCAAAGAGGTCCCCATGAAGGATGCCCATGGTTGTTCAGGAGCTTCTTTGCCCTCTGTTTTCTCACATGCCAAAAGTTCCTGATCTGAGGGGGTTTGAAAATCAGAGGCCTTCTTGCCTCAACCCTTCTGTCAGGCTTCTCTTTGCCCAGGAAAACTTTTCCAGCTTTCCTGCTTGCCGTGCAACTTCTGGCTGGGACTTGTTCTTCTGAGTCCTAGGACTTCTACTCTTCTTGTTTGAGCTCAGACACACACCTGCATTTTGAGATAGCAGATTTGAAATGAAAAGTTGGGGTTTTTCTGCCTTTTTCTGGTAATTTTTATTTCTAGGATGGTTGTTTATGCATTAAGTCATGGAAGCATATATGCAGAATTAGTGAACCTCATGTGGAAAATTGCTTGGTGACACTGGAAGAATGAGTGCCAGTTGAGCTTAACACTGATAAATTCTAATTTCAAGGAGGGTTCCTTTCAGACTACAAACAAACAAAGTAATTAGTCTCTGCAGGTGGTCTGACCATCCTTTGCTTCCTACTCTGTGGTAGATTTGCCAGGAAGAGGACCAGTTACCTGACCTGGTCTTAATCCGGTATATGCCTTAAGAACGACTAAAGCTGTGAGATGAGTGAATTAAGTCTGGAGTGTATAACCTCATCCCAAGTAATTATCTGATTGTTTTTTCCTGAACGTCTGTTGTTATCTGTGTGGGTAGGGAAATTCAGCCTCTGAATGGAGCTGCAGAGTGTGTTTTTGCATGCAAGTAGTATTTTCACTGGCATGACTCTGTTACTACACATGGATGTTGTGCAGTGTTGTACAATGAGTGACATGAGCAGTATTGTACATGTGTGACATGAGCAAACAGCACAGGTATTGTAAGCTAAGGACTACTTGTAGCACTGCAGAGCTACTCTGAAAGGGGAAGGGTTTGTTACTGCAAGATCACCTCGGTATTTAAGTATGTCCTTCTGATGTTCAAGTAGGTCTGCAACAGTGAGAACTTCTCTGGATTTGTGACTGTGAACTCCATCTTTGTAGGCTCACTAAGACTTTCAAGTCATGGGTATGCTAACTCAGCAACCCCCTAATTGGCTTGCCCTAACAGTAGAGCCAAGTAGAAGCCTGAATGTGCTCCTTTCTCTGTGTAGACAGTTGGGAAGTGGCTGGGAACTCTGAACCAGAGCTGCTAATTTTACAGAGGTTTATTTTGTGAGAATTTTTAAAACATTGTGTTGGGGCTTGTTCAGTGAAAAAGAAGCTAAATGGTCAATTAGAGCAGCTTTGGTGACTTTTAGGAGATTGGTGCTTCAATGAAACTAATTTGGTAGTGTTGGGATGGAAACTTGAAGAATATTTTTGCTTGGTTGTTTTTTTTTTTTATGTAAGAGTGTTGAATTTGCACTTCAGGTAAAGAAACAAGCAAGTATGCGAATCATGTACTGATGCCTTCATTAAGCTGGACACTTCTAATTCAAGAGTATGAGTGGAGCATCTGAATGCATAGGAGAGCAGTTATAAAAAGATAACTGTTGAGTGAGGAAACTTTAGTTCTTGGCAGCATACTGAGTAAATGACAAAGAATGATTAAAAGTGCTGCCATGTAGGATCAGACTCATATGTTCTTGAATTTAATTTTTAAATAGCTTGGGTCTGTTCCCATTCAAAAGCCAAAACATTGCAGAAAGTGATGCATCTGAAACTTTAGTTTCAAAAGGTTTTTTGGAGGCCAGTTTCCACCTGCCCTGGTTATTTCTTTGTGTGCCAAAGGTCTTTCAAGCCAGAAGGTGCCTGTTGAATTGCACAGTGCCATTGCAGCTTAGTATTTTTAGGAAATAATTCCCAAAATATTAGTTGCACATATACAGCTATAAATAATAATTTTGCTGCAGAAAAAAAAAAGAGTGCTGTATTGACAGACATTCTATTTTGTGCTTTTTTTTTTTCCAGGTGGTGCACTGTCGCATGTAGAGTCTTTACGGGTTGTGAATAAAGGGGAGGAATTAAGGCTGACGTGCAATGAGGAAGGACCTGTGACTTGGAATTTCCAGAACTCGGACCCATCAGCAAAAGCAAAGAGTTCCAATGGGAAAGAGTGGTACACCAAAAACGCAACAGTCAAAGACATAGGCAGATACACATGCAGAAGCAAAGGGAGTATTGTCTCCTCTTATTATGTTTTTGTTAAAGGTAAATATCAATGAAGGCATTATTTTTGCTTCCCACCCCTCATCTTCCCTTCCCCATCTCCACTCCCCAAATAATAGGACAATAAATATTGGAGGACAGAATGAATTTCAAGTACAGCAGGAGAACACAGTCTGGTAGAAGAAATCTTCTTCCCTGTCCAGTAGGAAGAAACCTCATTCTCTGCTTTGCTTGCAGTGGCCTTTGTCAGCAGTGCAAAGTTATGGATGAGTTCCTCTTTACATCCCCATTAACTTTGTGGTGAAGTTTATCCAAGCCTCCCTGCTAGACTCTACTTAAGTGACCTGATTCTGTTGTATGAGTCAGTTATACAGCGAAGAAGCAAGAAATATGTAGAAATGTCTTTTTAATTCTATGCCATCCATCAGTATGGAGTCATGTAAAGTTTGGTCCCAAGCTTTTAATTTACTGAGGCAGTCAGCCTAAAGGATTTGGTCTTTTGAGACTGTGCTCCCAGGCCTAAGCCAGCAAAGAGCAATGATTCCTCTGCCTTTGGCTTCTGATCTACCTTGTGACTGATCAGAAATGTCTCAGACAGGGAAAAAAAAGTGCTTCTGCTCTGACACATTTCTCAGTCCTTTATTACTCTTCTTTGTGCAGTGTTTTCTTCAGATTTCTTCTGTGCTGATGTATGTCTACATCAGCTGCCCCCGAGCTCACAGTTTACCATGCCTGGCATTCCATTTACTTTCTGAGGAAAACAGTTATTTTGCTTCTCCTTCACATAGGTCTGGTGGTCTTCCTAACCTGTTGAAGGAAAAAAGTCCTATGGCGTCCCCTTTCTTAAGACAGCATTCCTTAACCAACAGAGGTTGTCTCAAAAAACCCCTCTGAACCCTGCTAGTCCTTTGGGAATTACAGCAAGGCTGTTCTCCAAGACAGGAAGATATCAGCACAGCAGAGCATAGCACAGCAAAGGTTATTTTCTTGAGGGAAGATATAGTGCAGCAGCCACACAATTTAAAGAGTGCTCCTTTAACTGCTCCTGAGTTCTCCAAATAGCCATGCAGCTACCATAGATAAGTTTTCTCGACTTTGTGTTTTTCTCTGAAACTATGACTAAAGGAAATCTGACATGTATTTTACCTATATGTGGTAAACAATCTTGACTTTGCCTACCATGATTTTTTCCCTGAAGGTCATGGTAATTATCCCAGACAGCTGTGATCATAGAAATATTTCTGCTTTCCGTTACATGAGTGACTCTTTCACCTCAGGATAGCAGGCAGCTCTCCTGAGCATGCTTACCAAAGCATCAGGGAAGTTGTGTGGCCCTCATGCAATTGTCTCAGTTGTGTGCAGCATTAACTTTGACAAGTTCCTGGCAGTGAAATAAGTATGTTTGTGAGGTTGACCATTATTTTGCATTAGGTGTGGTTTAATGACATCTTACATCACCTGTAAGATGCTGCCGTATGTTCTGCTGCTTGTGCAGTTGCCACAAATACCCCATTATAATTTTCTGCTTGTACAGGAGGGAGTGAAGAGAGAGCAGGAGCAACAGCCTCGGTCCTGCATAGTGACACCTAAAATGGTGGCATCTGTTGATATGTTATTCTGAACCTACTAAATCCAAATCTCTTCTGTTTCTATGACCAAGAATGATGCAGAGGTGACAGACTGTGGATTTGTACCTGCTTTACCTTTCTGTTTTGGCAGAAAGTACCTGTTTTGTATCTATAAAAGCATTTTTTTTCCTGATCCAAGCAAGCCTGGTTCAGACTCCTGTGTAAGAGAGAAAAATCTCTTGGTTTTGACCTCAAATCTTTTCAGATGGAAGGACTGCTAAGCACTACCATGTCTTGTGTTGGAAACCTGCAGTATGCCCAGAAGGCAAGTGCTCCCCAAGATGTCCATGGGATAGAAGGTCATGAAAGGAAGGACATGACCATGGACAGCCTTGTTTGTGTCTGGATTCTCTGTAGGAAATTCTTTTATGTCTTCTCACTGTGCTGTTCCCTTCCAGACAGGGATTGAAGATACAAGGGGGAGCACCTCAGTAATTCTGCTTGCTCCAGTCAAGGCCTTCCCTGCAGTTTCAACTGTTAGTGAAACAGGTGTTGTTCCTGTTATTTTTGAAACTTTTTTTTTTTTTTTTTTTGTAGTTGCAGGGAGGTATACTTTATGCCTTATGAAGAGATCTTGGTTCTGTCTGTACTGGAGAAAGGGGGACTGAGTAGAAAGCAATCAGTTGTGTCTCTTAGCAGGGACATTTAGATGAGCACTTTTAGTCCATCCTTTTCTGCTCAGAAGTGACAGCTAGTCATAGCATTTCTTTTAAGATCTCTGTGTGCAAAATGTCACATTTTGGTTCTGTTCAGAAGTGATTGACTTTATTTTCATTTCTTAGTAGTCTCCATCCTCTAATTCTAGACTGATGCTTCAAAACCTATAGTTTTGGGGGCTTCTTGGGTGGTAATAATCAAATTTAGCTAAAGCTACACCCTCACTCTAAGCTAGAAACCAGCCAGTAACTTCTTTGTTCAGTGATGAGGAACCCCTGATGTAGAGAATTGCTTACATAAACATCCCAGGCTTCCTTTTCAGTCTGGTACTTCTTGTCTTAAACCAAATGCATGTTGTCCATCATCTGAAACAAATTCTCTCAGTCGTCCTTGGTAAGCCATGGTTTGTTGATCTCTAATCATTGAAGTTGTAAGCATGTTTGCAAAAAAGAAAGAAAACTTTTCTCTCTGTGTTTATTTTTCTAATTCATTCTACTCTGCAGAGAGGGCAGATGGAATCTGAAATAAACTTTTACAGAGTGTTTGTCATCACACATTCCTTTATTTTTGTGTTTGCCAGCTTCTTAGCATTTCAAGGTCATGACATATCATGGGCTTCAGCTTTGGTTGTAGAAGAGTTTAAAGTATTGTGTGTTTGTGTGCTGTAGTTGGCTGAGATGAAATGCTATAGGAAAGTTACCTTGTGAACGATTGCATGATTATTTTTCAATCAGATATGCTGTTTATATGCTCAGTTTTTCTTCTAAGAAGGCTAAAAATAATCTCTGCTTTCAGGGAGCGGAGAGAAAGAGAGAAGTTGTTTGCTGCTTCCTCTGGTAGCAATGTGTGTTCATTTAGATTATGTGTTTTACAGAAGTGAAAACCATAATTTAGGTGCTTTTCAACTTCCATTTGCTCATAAATTTCTTTCAAATCCTCCTGTGGGCATGAAACTTTACAGCCCTGCCTCTAGCTAAAATCAAATTACTTCTAGTGGTCTGTGAAAATCTGTTTATTGTTGTGGGGATATTTTGGACCTAAACAAGGCAAAAAATGCCCTCCATCTCCAAATAAAAAGGCAGTAAGATTATTTTTAGCGCACATGATTCTTTAATGTATTTGGTATTGAATGCTACTGCACGACTCCTGTTGTGCTGCTCTTTTAAGAGAAAATTTAATGTAGTTTGGTAAACATGAATTAGGCAATACTCAGTTTTACTGGCTGAAAGTAAAACTTCCTTCGCTAAGTGTCCAATTGTAGAGTTAGGGTAATCAGAAGTTCCCATGCCAGCTTGTCTGACAGATCTTTGTGTTTCTTCACAGATCCAAATGTGCTCTTCCTTGTTGATTCTCTGATCTATGGAAAAGAAGACAGTGACATCCTGCTAGTGTGCCCACTAACAGATCCAAATGTTACCAATTTCACACTGAAAAAATGTGATGGCAAACGTCTCCCCAGAAATATGACATTCATTCCCAATCCCCAGAAAGGCATTGTTATAAAAAACGTACAGAGGTCATTCAAGGGCTGCTACCAGTGCTTGGCCAAGCACAATGGAGTTGAGAAGACATCAGAGAAGATTTTCCTGAATGTGAGACCAGGTAACACAGGATTTTTGCCTTCTTGTAGAGAAACTGTTTCCCAGGAGGTGTAGAGTAAGGCTGTAAAACCTCTCTGCTGTCCAAAAGAAAGTGTTGAGCTTAGAAAGCTTGTTTTGGGCAAGTTGTGTCAGGGCACAGATTGATCTCATGACACTTAGCTTGTTCCTGTGCTCAGAAGATTTGACCATGATGAGTTTTGTTTTCTATTCCTGATGATTTCCAAGCAGTTTTGTCATCATTATAAGAAATGTGGCTTATGCTGTTAAATCTGAGGGCAAACCAGCACCCTGAGGTTTGTACAAGTTTGTGCAGGCAAAATTATTACAGTGCCTGACTCCTGTGTCTGTTGCCCACAAGTGACAGTAGAAGGAACTAATTGATGGCATCAAAGAGGAGGGATTTGGTGGAGAGGCAGGGCTTGTGGAAGGAGAAGGTCTTTGTCTTCATATTATTGAGTGAAGATGGTCACAATAGCAGTTGTGTGCACAGATGATGATGGGGAGTGCATTGCATGCATGCAGCACTGTGCTTGGCAAACCTGTTGGTGATACCCTACGCTTGACCTTCCCACACCCCTGTGCCCTGGGGTTGGATGCTTGGGTGGGTTGGAGAAGGAGGAGAGGCGTGATGTGTGTCCACAGGACTTTACAGGCCGGTTTTGTCCGGGCAGTTTGGAGCCTACACTTGCCTCATGTGTCATTACTGAGCTGGGTAAATACCCAGGAGGGAAGTGGAGGGAGCAGTCAAGCAAGTCAGGCTGGCTTTGCGTTTCCTCAGGGGCAAGTAAATGAGTTTGTTCTCCATGTAGCTCTGGACACTGGGAATGAAGCCACCTCTTACTGCAGCTGAGGCTGCTGCCGAAAGAGAGGGAGCACAGCTTGTGCCAGCAGGCTGGTGTGCTCATCCCTGCTGCCTGCATCGTGCCAGGGGCTGGGGCAAGGCCACAGCAGCACTTTGCCTTGTTCTGGTGAAGGAGCTGCTCTGTGGCATGCTGAGGGCACACGCTGGTGTTTGCTCCATGGCAGGGTCTGTGTGATCTGCCCATTCTCCTTGGAGGTGGGGCAAGAGGTTGAGGAGTGAGGACCATCTCAAGTGTGGAGTTTGCTGTGGGAAGTTGAAGTCTTTTTTTTCCTGGTGATTTGGAAATTGAGCACTGTCACTCTCAGTATTGTAGTTACTGTGTTGTAGTATTTGGTCCTTATTGAGTTCACCAAGTAAAACTCCCACTTTCTCCTTGGGTCATCATTTAAATGTGTTGGAGACACTTTGGTGGGTCCTGTTTTTGTAGTTATAACCATGGCACTCAGACCCTCAGATGTGAACTTCTGGTGCAGAAAGACTGAAGAGGCATCCATGAAACAGGGAGCTATGCAGGGGTACTCAAACACAAAACAGCTATGATAGCACAGGGAGTGTTTATGTACAGCTCTTCTCAAAACAATGAGGGGCTTTATGGACTTAGGGCTTTTTTTTGGATGCCCAGAGATGTTTCTGGCAGATGAGAACACAGAATGCCTTTTCCACTGGCACCCTCCTGTCACTTGGGTACTGCTGAATGCTGAGGGGATTTTTGTGTGATCCTTTATATCTGAAGAGAGCAAACATATTTCTTTGTTCTCTTCTGTAGCTTCTTACAGCAGCATGAGGAAATGGTTAATAATAACCATTATTGTTAAAGTATGAATGGCTGAGAAGCATGGGGCTTTCCTAAGTTTTGTACAGTTAGGTAACCTAAGATAACTAAAAAAGTTGTGTCAGAGGCAGAAGGAGAGTCTGGAAGACCTTATCTAATACTTGCTGCATTCACAGTTTGTCTCCCTGTGTAAAAGCCCTAGTGGGAAGTTAATGGAGTACAATAAAAGAGGAAAATTTGAAGAAAATAGAAGAAGGAACCACAAAGGGAACAGGGGAGGAGCTGAAGAGCTTTGCAGAGGCCGGAGACACATAGTGCTCAGATATACCTGACTGTTGACAAAAGACAACCTGAAGTAGAACAGGGTACAGCTACCCCACGTCTGTATGTCACCACCTGCTTCTTGGGTGACAAGCTGTGGGCCATCACAGTATGTAGAGGTTGTGTTGCTTTCAGGCACAGGTGTGCAGAAGTCCTTGAGCTGTACCTGCTCTTCCTTGGCTGTCCATCAGGAGCTTTTCAGGGACCTGTCAGACAGTACTGTCTGTTGGCTGTAATGTTTTGTAATTAAAATCTGCAGTTAGTGCTGGGATTCTGTTCTTCAGTGACTGATCCTCACTGTGTCTTCAGTTCCAGAGTGCCACTTTTTAATCATTGTCACAAAATGAATTATCTCATTGATCATTCAACGTCATTCAGGTTTCTTCATGCTAGTTGCTATACTCTAACAAGTATTATCTGACTTTTAAGTGTAATTTGAAGTGAGGTTAAAGCAGAAATGTGCTTGTTGTAAAGGAACAACTGTGTAATATGTTAAAAAATGTGAATCTCAGAGCCTTGATTTTGTTGGAAAGTTTTAATGACTGTTGATTTTTATCCCCCCTGGTAGAATTGAGACTAATGAAAACTCAAAAACTTCTAAATTGTTTTTCAGTTCATAAAACTCTTCCTGTCGTCACCTTATCAAAAAGCTATGAGCTTCTCAAAGAAGGGGAAGAATTTGCAGTTACATGCATAATCACAGATGTGGATAGCAGTGTACAAGCTAGCTGGATTTCTCACAAAAGTGGGGTAAGTTCCTTTAATTTAATTAATGTGTGCCTCAGCACAGTTCACAGACTCTGCAGACATTCATGTGCTTCTCATGAGTACCTGATGCTGATGTGGATTTGTTGCATTTACAAGGATTCAGTATCCCACAGCCTGGTGCGACGGCAGCAACTGTCCTGTGCCATGAGGATAGCTGGGAGGAAAAGCATCTGCGTGGGCTTCTCTTCCCAAAAAGAAATTTGAAAGTTCGGCTCTTCAATGTGAAGTTTAGGTGACCTCTGTTGGGCTTCCTAAATACGGAAGCGTGGAGTGCCTACACATCACATTGCAATCAATGGGAGCTGCAAATATCAACACATGGACTGCAAATTACATATTCTAGTTGTTATCATTAACAGTAAAATACCTGCTAATTAGCATGGGGTTGTGTGTGACAGGAATAGTAGTAAGCATTCGCAGGGATGATTAATTCATTTAAATTACATGGTGTGCCTCACTAACTGGAAAAGCTCTGCAAAATGAACCAGTGAACTGGCTTCTATTTGCCAGTGATAGATGAAGTTACTGACTGGCATCACCAAATTAAATTATTGAGAGGCTCAGTGCTCCAGGAGATAATACTGGCAGCACAACTATTCTGCAGAAAAGGGGTAGAGAGATCCCCTTCCCTGGTAAGCCAGTGTGCTGCCAGCTGTGTCTTTGAAATGAGCAGCAGACACTGGGTTGTTTTTGAGAATGCTTCTTGATCTTCTGGGTATACCCTGAAATTTAAATTAATTAAAAGCCCTTTTGAAGACCTTTTAGTAACTCCTACCATATACTCTCCTGTGCTAATTGACTGATCTTTTGCTGCTAATGGTAGTGACTAGAATACGTAATTCTCAACCCATGTATATGGAAGAAAAGACTCCTGTGATATTTGGATAAATCACATCTCCTCAGGCACATAACAAACAGGCATCCTGTCCCCTGGGGCTGGGCATGCCGTGATTAGCTAATCCACCAGCTCTGGCAAAGCTGTTCTTGCTAAGTGCTCGCTGCTCCAGAAATCCCACCCCACAGGTCTGAATGTTGAGAACATCTAAGTGACATGAAGGTGGCTTGGGACATGCAGATCCACTTTTATTCCCGTGCAGGACCTGCATCTGAGAATTTAATTTCTTCTCTCATTCCCCTCCCTTTCCTATGTTACAGATTGATGAAATTGAAGCCTTCCCTTAATTTTTTGTGCATTGTAACTTTTTATTTAATGTAAAATGCCACAAGTAAAGTATTTTCCTGATAAGTTTGAGTTTTCTGTCCTTTCCTAGTAAATAGTAGGAGCTGCTCTTTGAAATACTGACTATCAAATCAAGTTTTGTATTGAAAGACAACACATACATTTTGTATTTAAGTAGATTCAGAATTACATTTTGTCCTGAATAGATGAGAGAAAAAAACCAAACCAAAATGCTTTTTTCATGTAGGAGTTATCACCACTTTGGAAAATCAGGAGACTGGCTATTAGCCATACTAAATATACTTCTCTTGTGATTATTATAAGTCAGGAGGAATAAAAGTTGCATTGAGAATCTTTAATTTGTCTAGAAGCTCTTGGAATGTCCAAGAATTGCAATAATTCAGTTGGAAAATCCTAGCAAGTCCAGGTCTGCATTTGGTTTAATCAGTGTCAATTTTATCAGTCTTTCCAACCATACCAAACGTTCTCACAGAGACTGAAGTCAGCATCTCAAAGAATTTATTTTTTCTATGCATGTGTGTAGAGTCATGACATATTTAAGAGAATGAAGTTTCCAGTTTCCTTTGAGATGAATAAGCTTAGATTGCTATGGGCCAAGAACCAGAGAGAGTACCAGAGGGAGGATGCTGTGTATAGCCTGCTGCTAGCAGGGCTCTCTGCAGCATGCCTGCAATCTGGAAATGCTGTGCCCTTAGAACATAGATCAACACAGTTAAAATGAAGCCCCAGGACCTTAAATTCTCTCTTGTCATTCACTGGGAAGCATTGCAACCATGAGAGAGTTGCTGAACTTCAGGCACGAGTTGAGGGTGCCTGAGATCCACACTTTTGAGGTGCAATAGCTTCATACAAGAGCTTCAGCTTCTGAGCATTAGCACCTTAGTATTGGAAATCTAGCCAGAATGAGCTGGGTCTGACCTTGGGCACAACAACCTTGTCAACAGGTAATGGGAACATTTGAAGCAGCTGGGTGGTCTAGTTCTTTGGCTTGGGCTGGTCTCCTCCATTTGGCTCTCTTGGGGCAGATGAGCACAGCCCCAAATTCACCCCATGGCCCTCCACATTCTTAGAAGGGAGCTTGAAGAGAAAAATCAAAAAAACCCAAGAAGAAGGGGAGGGGATGGTACTTAGGAGAGGACATTATCTCCCAAAGGCAGCTGATCGCGCACTTGTTTTGCATGGAGAGATTCTAGTGATGGGTTTGTCGTGCTGGCTTACTATTCCAGTTAAAGTTATGAATATTAATACAGCAAAGTTATAATTACTTCTATTTTTAATTTATCTAGGAAAGATGATGCATACACAGTGTTTTAGATGTTAATTGTTTTTTACCGACAGATTGTTACAAGCAAAAGCAGAAATTTGGGTGATTATGGATACGAAAGGAAATTAACATTGAACATCCGTTCAGTGGGAGTTAATGATTCTGGAGAATTCACGTGCCAAGCAGAAAACCCTTTCGGAAAAACCAATGCCACAGTAACCTTGAAAGCTCTAGGTAAATACTTCTTGTAGAAATCTTAACATTTCTAAGAGCAGGAGATGAAAAGTGAGAACACTGGGGAGTTGTCCCTTCCTTCTCTCTCCTTTTACCCAAACCTCATTGAGTAAGGTTGGTTTTCTGTAAAGGTTATTGCTGACTGGTACCATATGGGATGGCTCAGGAAGTTGTGGTGTATATGACTGCTTTAATTTCTATAACTCTTTGCTTGTTATTGGAAAGTGATACTGGAACAACCACCCAACAGTGTTTCTGTCCCTCTGGTTTGTCTCATCCTTCCTGGTTTAGTCTAAAATTTAAACTGGCTTTTACAAAGCAACTAATTTACCTTCTCCTGGTACTGTCCTTATGCTTAAGTAATTTGGCAGCACAAGTGCAAAGCACATCTTCAATACCTGCCTTCCAGGCATGGGGAATTTCACTGACAGTGTGTCAATGTTTTTTATGTAGAAGCTCTATTTGTACTTCTGTTTAAAATAATGCTGTGAGCAACATTGTGGTGCACATAGACAGAATGAAATTGTTCCGGAGGTCACCCCTTTGTTGAACCCACTATCCATCACTTCGACATGTTTTTGGATTATATCCCTAAACAGTGGGCAAACTCCCTTCCTCCTCTTGTTTAATAACAGATGTGTTTAGGGTCTGCTATATATTAACTTGGGTGACACACAGTGCCTTTTGAATTTTAAAGCTGCTAAAACCTGCTCATTTGATAAATTGAGTACAATTAAGGACATGTTGGTACAGTTAATAAGATCATTCTGGTCTGTGTAGTTGCTACAACCATTTCAGTTCCATTCAAGGGTCTAGTAACTGAGGGAAGTGTCTATTTTTTCCTTTTCAAATCCTTTTGTCATTCAAATCATTTTTCTGTTGCACAGACATGCACTCTGGCCACGCTGCTTGTTTTGCTTTCCCTGGTAACGTAAAGAAAACAGAAGTTTTGGACCATGTGGGTCAGATCTTCAGCTAACAGGCAGAGGTTTGAGTGCCCTTAACCTTGCTGTGCCAGTTGAGGGGGTAGGGCTCACAATGACAGGGATGTTTTCATCATCTTTTTACAGCAGAGACTACATTCATATGTAAAAGAGTGAAACAGTGTGAAGTATGAAAGAAAATCATCTCCCCAAGGGGATTAATGTGAAAGCTTTTATTATAAGAGGAGGGAAGTTCTTCACTACAGAAATTCTTAGTACTACTGCATATGCAAATGTAGCTTTAAAAAGGATTGACTTTGGAAAGTCTGGGGTTTAAAATAAAGCATGGCATTATAAAAAGTAGGAAATAAAATTTTTGTTTAGTAAAATAAAAAGTTTGTATTTAATAAAAAATGCGAGAGAAAAGGTGGAATCTTTCCTTTATGAGATAGTTTTCTCTCTCCACCCTGTCAAATTTAACTTAAATAAGCTCCAGCTCTTGGATACCTTTCACCATTTATTGTCAAACTGACTATATTTACCTGAACTGTGCTAGCTCCCAGGGTCCTGAGAAGTGGTATATGGTGTGTACATAGAGAGAGATCTGGAATTGCAATAGATGCTAAATCCCCGTGGCTTTAACATTAGTCAAAAGTTTTACAAGAAATAATGTGTATTTTTTGTAAAATTCCTAGTTAATTTTTCTATCAGTTAGTTTATCTAACTGTAGAAGGTACTAGAACTGCATTACAGGGACCAATAGCATTTTATTTGAAGGGGATTGGGTCTGATTTTGAATATAGCTTGCATAGGGAATCTCAGTGTTTCAGTTTTTCAGAAAACTGAAAAAGCCACTGCAAAGGAACTGCAAACCTTCAGTTTCCAGATTTGAAATCTTCCTCTTTTCTAATGATGGAGACCATTTTAGAGCATACCTACTTGTGAATTTACTTCATCCTTTCTTCTTCAAAGCTTCTGTCAAGCGCTCTGGCAGATCCATATGCTTTCACCAAGCCCCGCTGGCTCTGGTTTTCCCAAGCTTGGGAGCCCAGCTGGCCACAGCAGTTTGATTACTAGAACGTGGGGAGAAGCAGGGATCTGAGATTGACTTTAGGTCTAAATTCAAGCTCTCAGTAAATGTGTTTCCTTGTAATTGCATTCTGCCTGTCAAACTGATAATTCCCTCATGAATTTCTGTAATAGGACTGAAAAACTTGTCTTTTTTAAAGTGAATCCTCAATCTGATGAGTTTATTAATGAAATTAAAACCACTACAGCAAGGATGTTGTTAGACATGATATTTTGGAACGGAACTCCGCAGTGATAAATGGTATCTGCCAAATGAAAGATTAAGACCCAGCAGCAGATGTACAGAAATGCCTCCGTTTAAGATGATTGGTATCCAGGCCTGTGGACTTAGCACACTTTCCTCTAATTACAGGTCTTAATAGCTTCATTTGTAATGTTTTTCTTAATTGCACTTACATTAAATTGACAAAGAAACCTGTAACACTGTAGTGTACTGTAATAAATTATTTTCGTTTGCTTTTATAGTACTGTTTCTTTCACACCAGACAGTTAGCAAGTCAAATTTTTGGAAAAATAGAAATACTTGAGTAGAATCAAGCACATGCTTGCATTTTTCCAAAAGCATATAGAATGTATTTGTCACCAGAAGATGGAATTATTTATGCCAGGGCACTCAAGGCTGCTTTAAGTCCTGTGCCTCATCCTATATGTAGCTAGTAGCCTACGTTTTGGAAGGTGAGGGTTTAAGTTCTGCTTTGCAGATTAGGTTTCCTGTTTCACACTTGGATGTTTGATCACTGATCTTGAAGTTGTTTAAGTGTGGTTAGAGTACTCACAATCTTCTAAATGGCTCTGAAATTGTTTTTCTTTTCCTCTTATGACCATCAGCTAAAGGATTTGTCCGTTTGTTTGCAACAATGAATACCACAATAGATATAAATGCAGGACAAAATGGAAACTTAACAGTTGAATATGAGGCATATCCAAAACCAAAGGAAGAAGTCTGGATGTACATGAATGAAACATTACAGAATTCCTCAGACCATGATGTCAAGTTCAAGACTGTGGGCAATAACAGGTAATATGCATGGCTGTAGGTGTTGATTTCACTTAGCAGACTAGAGTCTGCTCTAGAAAGAGGAAAGTGGGGATGGTGAGAAAATTGTGACTATAAAAGATGTAGTACATGTGGCTTGCCACAGTAACTGGTGCAAAGTCTGCTGACCTACATTTGGAATAGCGTCGAGCTAAGCACACCATCTGAGGAGCAGCATGCTGTTTACTCACGACTCACCTACATTCCTGACCAGTAAGCAAAAAAGAGAATTAAGGTTGGTGTTGTGTAGAAGCTTCTTTCACTGCCACAGCAGACCCCAGTGCTCTGGATAAAAGCTTGTGCTTTTATTTCTGCTGGGCACTGTTCTCTCCTGATCCCTTGTCTTCCAAAAATCCAGTGAAGCACCTAGAACATGTGGCCCAGATCGTGAGTCTGGGTTCCCTCCTCAGTGAGAAGAGGAGCAGGTGGTGATGCATACATGGCCTGAGCCTGATGCTCAGCTGTCATCCAGGCACATGTCTGGGTGTTAGAAGTTGCAAAACTTCTGGATGTTGGAAGTAAATGGCAATCATAATGTAAGATAAGAGTGTTTGCAAGGATGATGTCTGCAGAAAATTCCCTCCTTATTTTCCATGCATCAATTGCCTGTTCAGAGCAAGTTGTGTGTCTTAGTAATACTTAAATTTTTTCTTTACAGTTACACAAGTGAACTTCACCTTACACGATTAAAAGGAACAGAAGGAGGCATTTACACATTTTTTGTGTCCAATTCTGATGCCAGCTCCTCTGTAACATTTAATGTCTATGTGAAAAGTAAGTAAAGTGAACAGTCTGAAATATTTCATTATCACAGTCATTGTATTTTATACAACATAATGTATGCACAAGATGTCACAGTGTGGTTCAGCATATGAGAGGCTTTCTGAAGTGAAGCACATGCTGGAAAACTAAATGTCAAGATATAAAAGTGCAGAGTACTCACACAAATCCACCTACTATCCAGCATGACCTTATATTCTGGCGAATGTATTCCAGAGATTACCAGAGAGCAGCTAGGTTGTTTATACAGAGAAAAACCCTGTAGCACCTGGAAACATGAGCTCAAAAATAAGTATGCATCATAAACCTTTTATAATGTGAGGTGGAGCAGGATACACAGGGATTATAATTTGCATTTTTGGCAACCAAGTTAAGCTTTTAATTGTCCTTAATTTGTTTGAGTTGGATGCAGAGTTTGAAAGCTTGTCAGGAGAATTACTCATATTTAGATGCCTTTTGGCATTTAAATGCTTCTGTATAATAGTATAAATCACCATTGTTTTAGAGAAATCTGCATAGCTTTACAAATGTGTGTGTTGTCATCTTTGGGACATGCTTGTTAAGAAAGAGCACTGGCCTCAGTTCTAAATAGCATTCTTCAAGATGAAAGCTAAGCTTCAAAATTAATTCAATGAAACCTTCAGAAAACCCTGTCCTTAGCAGAGCCATCCTCTTAGAGCATTTCATGGGCTCAGCAGACAAATATTGGCTGCTGCTAAAGGCCATGCTTAAGGAAAATTAAACCAAGAGGGACTTCGAGTCCAGCAGGAGGACCTGTGTTGAGAGTAAGTGAATGTGCTGCAAATTCAGTTTTGTGTTGCTGCTATGCTTTAGCAGCAATGTGTCCTTTTTTAGGCATAGTTTTATGCAGAGGACTGTCAAGACTTCCACAAATGCATTAAGTCCTTGCTGTTAATGTCTGAGTTCTTCTCATTTATCATTGAAGATCAACATTTGTAATATCTCTATTAGCAATGACAGTTTGGATCTAGAAATGTCACTTGGGCTCCTTTCAGAACATGGTATTTCTTCATTCATCTATGAATGTTGACAATTGCATTGTGCCTTCTGTGTTTCCTAGCTGTAATTTCTGAGATTAGAGCACTGGTGTTCCCAGGTGTCCTTTGTCTCAGTGAGTGTGGGTCACAGTCATGAGGGATAATTCTAGTGTTTAAAAGATTAATGGAGCAAAATGTTGAGCCAGAAGTTTAATATTCTGAAGGAATGGGAGAAATTGCTGATTGCCTGTAGTCTAGGCACAAGAACTAAAAAAACACTATCTCACAGTTTTGGCATCATCAGGTGTCAGTTCTCAATGCAGATTTCCACATTGCTGCTTTTGAGGCATGTGCTACTTAATAAAAGCTGAAAATGCCTGTGGGTCATGGTTAGGAAATCAGACTAGGAAGAGAATAGAGGAGCAGAATTGACAAGGCAAGAGGGAGCATAGACACATTCTTCTGAATGGCTTATCCATACAACCAGCAGCATTCAAGTCTGTTTCCTTCTTTCTTTGACTACTGGTCTTGCAAGTAGTAAGATCAGTCTTGGGATGCCATGCGGACACTTAAGCAGTCTCAGAGAGCCCACGTTACCATGCACTGTGATCCTGGGTGGATTGCAGCCATTGCTGAGGCAATTGGATTTGATGCACTTGACTCAAAACATTTCTTTTGGCATTTTGACTAAGCTCCTGTAAACATTTTTTTCATTTTGAAAAAGAGAGACTAATAGATTGGTCTTTCTAGGGGTTGTTTTTGACAAAAACAACCCTTAGAAAAGAGGTTTTCACTGGCTTGTAAAAAGCTCATCATTTAGCTGTGAAACACAAACTGCATGACAACATACCATATTATTCAACATAGAAGAGTAACTGCCAAAGGTGAGTCATGTGTGGGCGGGTCAGATCCTGATCTAATGGTGTGTCCTCACCTGACATTGTTGTCAGGGATTTTGCGTAAATTGCTTAGATGTAGCTCGTGATGTTTACATGTCTGGCTTGGGCATGTAATCAGCAGAAAATAACCAAACAGGTAAAACAGGATTCATAATCAGGAGAATGTCTTCATGTAAACAAGTATTGATGCTGATGCATTTGCTGGAAGACTTGAAAAATCCAGCGCAGAAGTACTCACCTTGGATTTAAACATATTTAGCAATTGCTAAATATGCTAATCTGAAACAATATTAAATTGCTTTTAAAATAGTGTAGTAATTCATAATAAATGTATAGAGGTAAGCAGCTCTTAAATTAGGAGCCAAAAAGAAAATTCCAGCTTGACAAGCAGCATACTGCATTCAGTTACAATTAAGAAACTGTAAAAATCTCCAGAGTGGCAAGGTACGGTGTGTCTAGCAATTAGCAGAGGACTCTTCCGACTAGTAACTGAATTTAGTGCAAAATAATATCTCAGCTTAATTATAGTCAACAAAACATTATCTATGCAGTTGGGACTGCTACTGCAAAGAGAAAACTGGTCATGGTATTATAGATCCCATGAAGCCAAGCTCAGCTGTTTTCCTGTCATTGGACTATGTAGTGAAAAATGAGGAATCACCATAATATTGTAAAAAGATTTGTTCCAATCCAGAAAATGGCTCCAGCAGGAAAAACTCTCTTTGTCTGGGATGACTGACAATACCTATTAAGTGTTACTTTTTAGACATGTACTTCGTTAACAATGGAGAAAGGGAAACTGGCAATAGAAAGCAATTAAACGCAGAATTTCATTATACAGAACATTGATTTAAAATAGGAGTGACCTCTCATAAGTCGTCTTTGATATATTCAGAATCAACATTAATAAAAACTGAAAAGCAATTAATAAACTTTGAAATTAGAAGTTTAAGACATTTAATGCCTGATTGCAGAAGGCAGTATGTATATATGCTGAGCAGTGTAATGAAATGTTAAATATTTAAGGCCTTAAAGTCAGAACAGTTAGCAACATCTAGTCTTTAGGAGTCTGCCTGATAGCAGGAGGGGTAATTAGGCAGTGCAAGTCATAAAATCTAGCACAGTAAAATCCCTTTTAAAAAGAAGATGCGTGGTGACAGCTTGGCATCTGTTTGTGAAAGCCTGTCCATCTTTGCTCCAGCATCCCCTGAAGTACCTGCACTGGTGGTTGAGGAAGGTGCTCTGGGTGCCAGAAAGGAGTGCAGGTGCTGAGACCCCATGTGTGGCCTGAGCTGGCAAAGGAGCAGCCGTCTCAGTCCCCTTGGGCACTGGCGTGGCCGGCTCTTTGCTACCTCAAGTGAAACACATCCCTTAATATCTCTGAGCCAGGGAGGCTTGGGAGCCCTCAGTGCTGGTGGGGAGAGCCTGATCGTGCTAATTGCTACATCAAAGTGCTTCACCAGGCACATGACAGGCAGAGCTGCTCTTAGGTCAGCACTTCTCAGAGGCTGCTGCAGCTCAGCTTCCTGTGGCACCAAGGCTGGACCCCCCTTCCTGGGCTGCATAGCCTGTCATCTCCTTCCACTCTTGCAGAATGAGTCCAAGTGGGCTTGTGGCCTCAAAGACAGGCTTTTATTGCACTAGGTTTTTACAGTGGAAAGAGCCTAACATGGGTATTTTCGTTTCCCTCACTCAGCTTCAGATGTTACATGCAGACCAACTCTGGCATAGTATTTTTTCCAGGGCTTAATGCACAGATGCCTCTTATATTTGACTTCTCACTTCTCTCATTTCTTGAGTTGCATTACGCTGTAATGTTGCCTGAAACACAGCTACCTAAACAAATAGCACATGGGTTGTAGTGTAGCTAATTACAATTTCACAATCCAGCCATTTTGATTGGAATTTCAGAAATGTGAATTACATGTATTCTGTGAGCATTGAGGCTGGGTGAGATGCTGTGTGCTCTCAGAAGGTTCCTCACCAAATGAGTAATGCTTAAAATCAGTCTCAACATTTTGCAACAATGTTTGGTTCTTGGTGTTTTGCATAAAACACAACATGCAGATTTAGAAATGAAAGAACATTCGGTTCCTGTAACATGAGTCATGAGGAGGTGGTATGTGATTGAGAATATACGTGCGCTTTGTTAACTCCTAATTTAATCAGTGAGTAGAATATTCATTAAAAACTAACACTGTGCAGTATTCGTCCATGGGCTTTATGTGAAATAAAACTATGTTTTCCGACTACAATCTATACAGCTTCACTATTTTCTAGAATTAGGAGTTCATCTTACATTTCTGAAAAGCTGTATTAACTGATAATGGGCTCTTAACTTGTATCTATCAGGTGAGCAGGATCATTGCAATCTAGTCTTTCATAGTTTCTTTCATTAACTTCTGTTTAGGTGATTTTGCAGGGAAGCTAAGGTTGTTAAGGGAAGTAAGGTCACTAATTCCAGTTTTATCAAGAAAAAGACCCTTACTGTGTTGGTGGTAATCTTGGCTGAAGCCTATGCCATTACATTAATGACTCTGAAATCCACCTGTGTCTGCACTGGTTTCCTGCCATAACTGAAACAGGGTCTCCTAAACCAACTGCAGGACTAACTCCTGTGCAGGGTGTGACAGAAGGTATTGGCTGGATGAATTGCTTTCTAAACTACCAGAGAAATCCCAGATTCTCATTTGGAAAGCTAACACGTTCAGCTAAGTGTTGGCTTCCTTTGCCTGCAGTGTTTCAGAGAATCAGGCAGTTGGGCAGTTCAGTATCTTAGAGGGATGTATGTCCTCTGTCAGGAGGTCTGCACTGGTAACCTTGCGCTGGTAGTTCCTTCCCTGGCTGCAGTGGTAATACTGAATACACAGGGCAGATGTAAGAGGGATATGGTTTGACAGATGTAGTACACTTCTGTGTACTACACAAAAACTGTAAAGAAACCATCCATTTTACAGGCAAGTAAAGTCATGATGTGCAGGAATGGGAGCTTCACTGTTGTTCCAAGCACACACTTCTCTGGATTGTTTAAGCGTTACTGCTTTAGGATCTTTCATCAAATCAAATACTGAGAGGAGATGAGGTAGTCTTCTGAAGTCCAGACCAAGCATTCAGTGTAAGAACTAATATTTTCACAGATGTTTGATTTTTGCAGGAAACCAGTTCAGACCCAGACATCTTTGATCATTAGAAGGTCTTGCTCACCTGAGTGATTCCATGGATTATGAGGCACACAGGTTGATGGTGTGAAGAGCAAATAGCAGTGTAAATTCTGTTCCCCTAATGGATAGCTATTGCTTCTCTTTATTGCAGCAAAACCTGAGATTCTCACTCTGGATATACTTAGCAATGGTGTTCTCCAGTGCGTAGCAGCTGGATTCCCAGCCCCTACCATATACTGGTATTTTTGCCCAGGAACTGAGCAGAGGTAAGTAAACAAGAGTCTCCAAATGTTATTTTAGGTGCAACAAACCTATTTGCTAATTGCAAATTAAGAACACCAAATGACTTGGTAACAGTTACATTCAACTGTTGCATCTTGGTTTTCATTGTTTTTGTCATTGCATCATCTGCAGTTGTTTGTGAGAAGGCAGGGATATGTTTAGTTTTTCTCTTCTGTATTCTGTCCTTGAAAAGGGAATAACCAATGCTTTCTGCTGTGTAAAATGAAAAGCCAAAGTTTCTGCTGAAAGCTAGCTATGAATTGTATCAGCTTGGCCCCAAATGACACATGTTCTATATGCAATTTCACAGAATGGCAATCACAGAATCACTTGCGAATATGGCTGTTGTAATTTGTTTCATTGTGTTATGAAGTAATTTTTCCAGACATAATGTAATTAGATTTCTGTTCACGTGAAACATGTGACAAGTAAACAAATCCAGTGTTGTTATGAATAAAGCTGGATGCTTTTAAAGCCAGTTGTATATAAGAGGATTGTAGAGTTTCACTGTGAAGTGAGTGAGCATTTGTGAAGCAAGTTTTAAGGTTTTGCTTGACTTCCCCCATGGTTATAGATACCATATTAGCAAGTAATGGGCCTTCTTCTCAACGGTGTAATTTGTTTCATGTCTAAAATAATTGTTATTTCCTTAATTGTTTCAAATAGTACCTTTTTTTAAATCTTGAATGTGTGCTCATGTAGTAAATAAGTGACATATGAAATAGAAGTAATATCCTGAGAGAAAAGAATTGGCTATTTTCTGACTGCATATAAGTTTAATGGTGTTCATGTATATCGTGGACTCCTTTTGTGCTGTAATAGACCACAACTACTTGACAATAAAATTGAAAATGCATGTTGAATGATATAAAACCCATAGAGAAGTTACAGACCTATAGGTATGTCTAACCAATAGCAAATGCAAAGACATCATGGTCTCCATTTGGGCCAGGTTAGGTGCATGTGTCCATTTCTCCTACTACATACATGACTATGAGACACCATGAGTAGGCTGTTTCAGGGTTAAGAACTTCAGCTGAATCCCTTTGTAGACCAGAGTTGTTCAGATCTCTGTTGGTCTGGCACTTCAGTTAGCAATCCATTGCAGGTGACTGTCAGTATTGTTTGTCCAGGTGTTTTGATTCACCAACAATATCCCCCATGGATGTCAAAATTGGTTACACAAATTCATCAGCACCGTCATTTGAACGAATCCTGGTTGAAAGCACCATTAACGCCAGCATGTTCAGGAGCACTGGCACTGTGTGCTGTGAGGCCTCCAGCAATGGGGACAGGAGCTCTGCTTTCTTCAACTTTGCTATTAAAGGTAACGTCCACAAAACATGGGTTGTGTTAAAGGGTTTTGCCATAAGAAAGTTTACAGTACTGTGGCTGAGCACATGGTAACATACTACGTTGCATGTCTAAGTCTTGCTTTAATTTTTCAATGACTGTTGTGGTATTGTCTTTTTATGGCACCTGTCTGCAGTGCAGTAGGTAGGTGGGTTTCTTCTGTCTGTGCAGCACAGAGGAAAACCATCTGCAGCATTACACTGGCTTTTCCCCCTCTCTCTCCCTTTTGTTTTCCTGTCATTGTCTGTTTTTGACTGTTTAGACCATCACTTCTTTTTTCAAAGACTGCATTTTATTTTAAGTTTTTACAATGTCTCAGGAAAAATGCAGTCCCCAAGTTGCCTGGAGCCTAAGTGTCCTGCTGCTATAAAAGAAGTAACAACAACAACAACATACTTGAAAAGGGCTTATGAGTTTTGTAGTGGTATTTGTAGGTTTGTGGGGGAGAAGAAAAACCCACTAGAACAAAGATGATTTGAAATGTGTTTGTAAAGCTGTGCTCTTCTTTGAAAAACCAAATGTTCTGCTTCTTTTTTTTCTGTTACACCCAGATATAACATACAAACAAATATGCCAGATTTGGGGCAGATGGGTTGTAGTAGAATGGTGTTTCTTCACTACTTGGCACAACCTCTCCTTGTAAAGACTGTGCTGTAGTGATCATATTTAGGTGGGGGACAAAGGGGAAGAGAACAAATTGGAACTTCATATAAAAGCTTCTTTCTTTAACCTAACTTGACTGAGATCATGCAAAGCCCTTGCCTTAACTGATCTTAATTCCAAACCTCCGGAATTAATGAATCTTAGTGCCAAACCTCCTGAATTAATGAAGTTGAGACTCTAAAGGCATCAAACTGCATGGTTTCTGTGCCAGCTCCATTTCCCACAGCTCATTCAGTATAGGCGTTCTGATACACCTGGAGTACATCTGGGAAAGTCAAAACCCCAAACTGTATTTTACAAAGAAGAACCAAGGAAAGGCTTTCACCTACATCTTTTTAATTTAGTTTTAGTTGTTCAGTATTTTTAGGAGAATTTTCTGTTTCTTTCCAGAGCAAATCCGTACACATACCCTTTTCACCCCTTTACTAACTGCTTTTGGAGTTGCTGCAGGACTGATGTGCATCATAGTCATGATCCTGGTGTACATATATTTGCAGGTAAAATCAGAAGCCCCTTTGCCCAAATGAAAAAAGTGTGTGAGCTACTTGTGGAGTCTTCAGTAGTAACAGCCGTTCTCTTTCTTTTCCAGAAACCCAAGTATGAAGTTCAGTGGAAAGTTGTTGAAGAAATAAATGGAAACAACTATGTTTACATAGATCCAACGCAACTTCCTTATGATCACAAATGGGAATTTCCTAGAAACCGTTTGAGTTTTGGTTAGTTTAGATTTATTTAACTTCATCTGCAAGGTGGAATCTTCAGGTCTCATATGAGACTTTGGTCAAACACCAGCAGGGTTTTCTCACAAAGATGTTGTGCAGTAATGCAGATAGTGATAATTGCTCATTCTTGCCTTGGGACAAAAGGCAAGCAGGCGTGTCTGCAATAGTTTCCTTGATATAATAAAATAAAATGTAGAACCCTACAGGAGGAAGTACTCAGAGTTGTTACAGAGTATTTTGTTTGCTTTATTAGGTAAAACCCTTGGCGCTGGAGCTTTTGGGAAAGTTGTTGAAGCCACTGCTTATGGTTTATTTAAGTCTGATGCTGCTATGACAGTAGCAGTAAAGATGTTGAAAAGTAAGTTTCTGTAGTGTACTATACCATGTTTTCTCTCTTCCATCTGGTTGGTGTGCTACATACTGAACACTGTGCTTTGCCTTGCAGCAAGTGCCCATTTAACAGAGAGAGAAGCCTTGATGTCAGAGCTCAAAGTGCTGAGTTACCTTGGAAACCACATTAATATCGTGAATCTGCTTGGAGCTTGCACTATTGGAGGTGGGGTTATCTGCAGATTATTGATTATTTCTGTTCTTTTTTTATTGCCAGGAGGATGAACTTTGTGAAGAAGAATCCAAGGTGCAGCTCTAAGTGTAGAAATCAAAAATTTCATCTTAAAATCTTATATTTCATGCTTAGATGGGTTGCAGATCATCATGATTATCACCTGTAATTTACAGAATCTAGATTTTAGGCTCATTGTAAAAACAATAGTAAGACAACTGTAGCTGCAGCTAAGCAGGAAGATTGGTTTTATTCTCTTTCATGTGAACCATTGGGTGCTTTCTTCTAGAGAGATGACAAAATGTACGGTATAAATTTTTACCTCCACCACACTGTTCCTCATTAATGAGAACTGGTTCCTTGTTGGTATCCAAGGTGAAGTCAACAGGCTTGTCTTTTCTTGTCTTCCAGCCTTCTATTTAAACTGCAAATACATCTGTTAAGGCACCACTTAAAGGTAGAGATTCTAAGCAGCAGAAAGTTGAGAAAGTTTTAATGATTTAAAAATGGGATGAAATAATTTTGTTCCAGCGGCTAAGTCGACTCACTGGCCCGAATGCATGCCTCTCTCAGTGGAAAAAATATGGTGTCTGTAAGAAAATCACACCACAAACAATTCTTTTGCTAATGTGAAAGCTATAATTTTTAACTGCAGAAAAATGGAAATAAACCAGTGAGGTTAGGAAATGATGATACAGAGTAAACTTCGAGATGAAATAACACGCAGTGTAATTACATATTCAAAGTCCGTAGCTGGAGTCATTCACTCAAAAGACAACATATATTTGATCTATAAACATCCATGCTGAAGATGACTTGATTCCCTTTTCTGATTTCATTTTAATATTCTAAGACCTTGTGCAATGTAGTTTTCTGTTGCAGCAGGCTGTTCTGTTTGAATGATTTTTCCTATTATACTGCAGAATATAACACTCTACATCATTTCCAAAACATTACTGAAGGAGTGTGAAGCTCTACTGTAAACAGAAGTGAATCAAAAGGATTAATGTTTGAAGCTTGAGTTACTCTTAACGTTTGGAACAAATAACTTCCTTCAGGAAGTGAGCAAAATCAAACAGATGTGTCTGGCCAAAAACATTATCGCATGAAGAAAGAGAAAAAGACTTATTTGTTTAATTTTTATACAATGCAATGCTATTGAGGGTCAGAACATTAATTGGGACACAGCTTTAGCTAGACCATAGTTGTTCATCTGTGAAAGGGAAGATGCTGGGCTACTTCTCTATAACTTTTCAAGTCTAGACAGTGCTAGGCAGTGTGATTTTTTTAATAGTCCAGCCTGTGTGCCTCACTGAATGCTAGCTTTATGTAAGGTTTTCTGCTTTAAAAACAATACTCACCAGCTTTCTAAACCTTATATACATCTACAGGTCCCACTCTGGTCATTACAGAGTATTGCTGTTACGGTGATCTTTTAAATTTTCTGAGACGGAAACGAGATTCATTTATTTGTCCAAAACACGAAGAACATGCAGATGCAGCTGTGTATGAGAACCTTTTGCATCAGTCAGAGCCTGCAGCGTAAGTATGACCTGCTGAAATGTATTTGTGTTTTTAGAAGTTTGTGAAGGAGGAGAAATCAAAGTTTATTAGGGATAAGAGGTGTGGAGAAACACTTAATACAGCAGGCTTTGAAGATTCTCTGCTGCACAAGAAAACAATTTAATGAAGAGGCTGTTTGTTCAGGGGGTGGATTATTCTAACAGAGTGTCATTATATACAGGGTGGACTGTGTGCGCTCTTCCTTTTACTTCTTTATCGAATTTTCTTCAGTTATTTCATGCACCTCCTTGGTTCCAATCTTTGTGCATATTTGTGTTTATTGTTATTAAACTTTCTTAGTGCTTATTTAGCAGCTTGAATGATGATTTCCCCAGTGTCAGGCTGTTAGTACCCTGAGTTCTCCCAAATTCCTGCCTTCAGAAATGACTTCTTACAAAATCAAACCAATGTCTTAAAATGTCAGCAGCAGGCTGCCACTGACAACTCAGTGCATTTTGTGGTGAAACAACCTGTGACATGACGCTGAGATTGCTCTTGTACTTTATTCATCTGTATATTTTTAACTCCTGTGTTTTATATACCATCCCAGAGTTCTTTCCAAGGGCGTTTCCAAGCAGATTTCCTTCCGTTGGCAAAGTGAGAGACAGCTTACCAAAACCTAGGGGCTACTACAATACCTGCCCATTCTAAATTTTTAGTCTTTATTGCCCCAGTGGGCCCATTATTTTGTGTTGGCAGTCATGAAAGAAGCAGGCAGACCCAAGGAGTTGGAAAAGTTCTTTATCCCAGCAAGGCATAGTAGTGGTGAGGCTGTTTCTGCCATGGCAGTAAATGGGCAGCTGGTTAAGGTTGGGACCATTGGGGTGATGAACATAAGGCTGTGATTTGCCATCGGAGGTGTGCCCTCTGTTCACTGAGGGGGATCTTGCTGTATAAGCATATTGAGTTATTGTAAATTGGGCTTAAAAATTGCAAATTGTAAATTGAGTTATTAACAGCAGGATATTTGCAAAATTCTCATGTTAGTATTTAGTGCTGATGAATGTGTCAGATGTGTTTCTGGTGGTAACTAAAGCTCTTGGTGACCTCATTGCTCCTTTCCATGTTAGCTCTGTGGCTGCATTTATTGTTCTTAAACTAAGCAGATGTTTCAGGCTAAGGAAGTATATGAATTTTAATGGCAATGAAGTGAAAAATGTCAAAGTACATCCATCATTTCTAAAGGTGCCTAGCTGTTTATTTATAAACCATATAGTATGAAAATTTGTACATTTGGATTATATATAGCAATAAGAAAATTTAAACTTAAAAGAATGTAGCAGATGGCTGTCCCAAGCCTCAGCTGATATTTTGAAGTACAGATGAATCCCCTATGGAACTTGGGAATTTCTGAATTTAACATTTTTTGCCATTTATGTTCTGCATTTCAGTTGCCATTTGAGCTGCTGAAATATTCTGGTAGAAGTTGGCCCAAGCAGAAAAAGGAAGCACTAGCAGATTGTGTGAAACATCTGGATGTTAATTTTTAGAGAATGATGCCAGTATAAACAGTATTCATGTGAATGGTTTTGTTTGCTCACCTGAGCCAAACTCCAGAGGTGTACCATTTGAGGTGTACCATTAACTGTACCAACAAACCTCTCTTTCTGTTAAGGCATTTCCTCATTTTTTCCACACACCCATGAATTTCTAATCAACTGATCATTTGTAAAGGAATTCTTCAGAAGTTTGGCTTGATGTTGGCTTTTTGTTTGCGTGGCTTTTGAGACCTTTTTCACTAAACCATGTTTCTTTTGTTCTGCTGCCTCTACAGTGATGTTGCCAATGAGTACATGGACATGAAACCAGGAGTGTCATATGCAGTCCCACCAAAGGCTGACAAAAAACGACCTGTGAAGTCTGGTGAGTTGAGTTTCTTAAATTCCTCAAAAGGAATTCTGTTTGCTGATGGGAGTGCAGGAATATGGGCTTCATGGATTTGTTCAGTTTAAGCATAATTTTCTTTTGTGAATGGGGATACTTAAAACTCAGTAATTGATGTGAGAAGGCTTGAAAAAGAACAATATGCTAAATTACAGTGTCTGCTATTTCTCACTTGACTGAAGTATCAGGATTATTTTTTACTTTTTGGTGATGGGCTATTTATGTGATTCTAGACTGGTACTTACTAAAGTTACTGTTTTGTTTAATGTCAAAACAACTCTACATGATTTCTACATGATTACACTTCCTTTACTGAAAAGCTGTTGTTGTTTATATTGTGTAGGATCCTACACTGATCAGGATGTTACCCTTTCTATGCCGGAAGATGATGAACTTGCATTAGATGTAGAAGATCTGCTAAGCTTTTCTTACCAGGTGGCGAAGGGCATGAGCTTCCTCGCCTCCAAAAATGTAAGTTAAGAATTTTTTTTAGAGGTGGACAGAATCAGTAGATTTTTTGTCACTTTCGGTGTTTTAATGTGATCCATCTGTTTAAATGCTGAATATTTCTATGCTCTTTCCAACAAGCACTGCAAACTGATAGTCTCCCTCTCATACCTGAAGCTTTACCAGATGTTGGAGTTGTGTACTGTGCTTATTGGCCAAAAGTCATCTTGTATCCCCCTAAAACAGAAGTCAGTGCAAAGCAGTGCTACTGTATATCCTCTACTGAGGATAGTTGAATCAGTGCTAAGGTATCTATTTGCATGAGTTTTAAACAATGCTGCACTTGCTACTTTTCTCATGCAGAATACTGCCTTAAACAGCGGAGATAACACACTGTGCGCTCTTTTTTGTAAGCATGGCTTAATTGACAGGGGATGTCTTGATTTTTAATTTTCTGGAAAGATAAAATCAGCTGAGGGACCCACAAAAAATCTTCATTGGCTACACTGAACACAATAGACATTCCTCCGGGTTTCATAGGAGAGGTATTGCATAACAGAAGGGGATTTTTAAAGAAGTCTTTAAGTACAGCATAATTAGTATCTTCCTGTAGTTATTCTTACATTTTATTGCAAAAATGCCATTTAACATGTAAACATAACTAACGTAGCTACTATAGGTGCACCTTAAATAAAGTGCAAAACCAAACTTTGCCAGTTTAAGGAAATGAAGACAATCCTGGAGTCCTTTGTTACTATTGGAATGTGTGTCTTGAACTCTGCTCTAGGGAAAGTGCACATTAAAACTTGCTTTTGCGCTTTTTTTTTTTTTCTTCCACTGTTCCTTCCTCCAAACCAAACCATGAGCTGCCCTTCAGTTTATTTTTCATCTATCAACATATTCAAAACAGGCCTGACATGCAAACATATCATATTACGGATGATACACAGATTCACCCCATTCCTGCATCCTTCACTGTTGAGGACATCCAGTGCTTAGCACACTCATTCTGTATTTCTTCTGTGGTCCTAAAGAGTAGCCCCCTGGATCCGCCTATGTATTATTCCTGGTGACTTTTTCTTTATAGTCCTTCCATTTTTACAGACACAGTGGCATTAAATAGCAAAGGCAGCAAAGAATCACCTCACCTTGCGGATGGGAAGTAATGCACTGTATTGCTTTGGCAGTACTGAGTTAACACCTGAGTATCACAAGAATTAAATTGTACTGCACTAATATGTTACTGGTCCTCTTCAGTTGCTCTGTACTTAACCTTGTTTGGCTTCTGCAGTTAAATTAATAATGCAGAGTGCTGTGATCTGATGGATAAGGTGTCTCAGATTGCCTCACATCCTTGAGGCAGGAGGGTCCATGAAGACCAGCATGCAGAATGCCCTTCCGCAACTTGCTTGTATGTCAGGGCTGTGCAGGAGCTGGGACAGGGGCTTGTTCTGGGAGGGCAATTGCCTTAATCACAGGACAGAGCTTCTTCCCTTTTACAAAGTCTCTGTTCAATGCAAACTGCACTGGTTCTGGAGGAACAAGGCAGAGTCCTGCTGACTCTTGGTCGTTTCCTTCACCTTACGCTTCAGTGCTGCAGGACAGCTTTACTTAGGCAAAGTGCAGAATGCATTGTGTACAGAGGTGAAGGAGAGTCTACCAAAACAGTGGAACGATTAAAAATCGTTCCTTGTGTAAGCATGGTAAAGGGGAGATTAAGTTACTTGTGCAATTACTTTCTCAGCTTGATTTTCATAACTTTCCATATTTTAGGTAATTTTTTTGGTTAGAAATTCAAAAAGTTCTGTTTTTCAAGGTAAAAAGAAAAATCGAACTGCCTTTAGTTATTGTTAGACAGCTGTGGTCTGTGTGCTAAATACCATCAGTAAAGCTGAAGCTTAGTACTCTCCAGATGAAAAAAGAAATCATTTTGTTAATCACCTCCATTCTCTAACAAACACATATGGGCTCCACAGTTTTATTCAAAGAAACACAGCTGCTGGGAAACTCAGGCACCCTTCTAGAGCTGCAGTTACCAACACATGCCCACTTTCTAAAGTGAAAATGGGAATATAAGGTGGTTAGGTCACTGAAGCATGACCACCCATTGAAAGATACCAGCATGTGAGAATTCCCAGTTTTAAAATACTTACGTTTGCATAAGCTCTCATAGGTATTTAATAATTCAGCTTTTCCAGAGGAGTATTTCTGTTATAGGATTAATTTTCTGTCTTTGTCTGCTTTAAAGTTGTTACCATAATTTTCCTGTTTTCAGATTTTCAGCACTTTTCTATCAACAACAATAGTTACTTAATAGAATATTTGGAATATTTTGGAAACAAACCACATTTTCTGTCTATTTTTCCTGATTAGGAAGCAAGCCAGTGATGATATGTCAGAAAAAAGTACATTAAATTTTAGCTGACAATGTGAAACACTGCAAAATTCAATGACTGCGACTGGTATTTTCTAAAATAAATGCATAGACAACCTTATTAATGTGGAGTGATGTAATTACTATAAAGATACAGCATCAGATTGTTTACTCATTTGAGTAAGCTTATTAGCACATGGTTTCATTGTGATTTACAGCTTGCCTTAAAATGCATAATACAGTAAGTTACAAAGCTAAGTAAACATGTAACCAAGCAATAGCCTGTTAGGGATATTATCAACTAGTTTTGGTTTTTTGTCTATTATTTAGTGCATTCATCGGGATCTGGCTGCAAGAAATATTCTTCTAACTCATGGTCGAATTACAAAAATCTGTGACTTTGGCCTGGCAAGAGATATAAGGAATGACTCAAATTATGTGGTCAAGGGAAATGTAAGTATACATGATACTTTATACACTTGTTTTAAGTTAAGCAAGTTCCTATTGTCTTGATGTTGCAGAGAAAAGTCTTTCTTAGTTAGATGGAAATCTGGATTTTACAGTTCTGGTATATATATATATGTGTGTGTATATATATATCTGTGTTGGCTGGGAGGTGAAATTTCTGACATAGATGTGTGTGCTGACAAAATCCTTGGTTTATGCTTGTTATACTGGAAAGTATATGCTCCTACCTGAGAGTGTCTTGTAGTGGAAGAGATGTTTTTGCTGCACCAATATAATGTGTAGTGTTCTTGTTACACATGAATGTACTGAAAGTTACTGCCCTGTAAGTAATTGCTAGTTTTTTCATGAAAATACTCTGGTATCCCAGTCCTAAATTTTGGAATTATGTGGAAACTTTTTCCCTGGGCATTGCACTATTTGTCCATTATTGAAATAGTTTATTTTAAAAATATCTAAATAATCAGGGTATTTTTCAGCTTATCCTTTTCTGTAAGGGATCACTCAGACAATGAAACCTGAAGTGTGAATTTACTGATTAGAGCATCAATGGGAGGCAAAAGCATCTTGACTTTTCTGATTTCACATAGACATCCTAACCTTGTATGTGTCACAAGCACAGCTTTAGCTTGCAGCTATAGTTCAAACCCTGTAACAGGGTTGGAACAAGACACTATATTTTTATGAGAAAAGTTTAAAACCTCCCATGTAGAAGAGTACCTATTAAACATCTGGAGGGGTACAAAGGCACTTTGAAGTGATGCAGATTACCTTGGCAGCACTTGCAGTACCCTTTAAAGTGCCAGTGCAGTAAAAAAACCCCTGCTACAAAAGAAAAATCGAGCTTCTCTGTGGTTAAGCTGGTGAAGTGTTTATGAAGTACAGGTATTTTGCATCTCAAACTGATTTATGCTTCCTGGCTTAGTGTTTTAAGTCTGTGTCAGATAGGTGCAGCCAGCTGCTGCCTCAGAGTACATGTCCTTTCACTTTCACTGTTTTTCAAAGAAGAAGAACTCTGTTCAGCAAGGCAGCACTTGTCCCCAGGTCAGCTGAGGGCTCCATGATCTTAATGATGAGAGGCTGGTCGTTACTTAGGGGCTTGACAGCACATGAACTGAAGCTTACCTGTCCTGGTTTTGGCAAGCTGGTAAAGAGAGAAAATCCCACACCTGAGCTTCTCTCACTAAGGGGGTTTGCCACTCAGTTAACTTCAGCCAATCCATGGTACCTCAGTTATCTGACATTATATTGGTGTTTGCCAATATCACAAACGGGACTGAGCCAGGCTTTCCTGGCCTTGCTGGTTGAGCCAATTAACAACAGCTGTGGTGTTTGACCACAGAGACACTTTTGACTCACTGGGCACTGAGTACAAGTCCAGACCTGTTGGAGTTTTCAGGAGCAGTTTTAAGGTGATGGTGAAAGAAGAGGTCAAATTCTGATAGAGGGTTTAATCCAAGGCTTTTAGTCTGGCACACAAACCTCTGAATGTAGCAAGTCCTCTAACAGAATCTATCAGAATTGTAGCTGAAATCTGTAGAGGCTACAGTTGCTGCTGATGGAACTGCAGATGTAACTATCTATGATGGAACTCAGGTGACTCTGATGGAACTACCCAGACCGTATGGTCTCAGTTCTTTTACCTGGGGGAATGGGAGGCAGGGAGGGGGAGGAAGGCCACTAGCCAGGTATGGGAGGCGGGGTTTCCAAGGACAAAGGACACCTGGAATGCCCAATGCCCTCTGAGGGGTGGAGGGCATCTTTTGAAATTGCCAACCACTCGACGCCCTTCTGGGATTCCAGGGTTGATAGACAACCTATCAGAGGTCAGAGGGGGGAAAGGAAGGCTGATGGACACGGGGGGGGGGGGGGGGTGTGTGGAATCTTTAGGAGAGGAACCAGGTATCCTAGATAAGTTTCAAAATCACACCACTACATGACATAACTCGGCTGCTGTGCTGTCACCCAGTAGGCCTTGATGTCTCAGGCCTCCTAAAATAAGCATCCTTATTTTAGGCTGTGGGACAGCCAGGTTTATTGGTTTTCTTCAAAACAATCTCAATACCAGCCACTGGTTGCATAGAAGTTGAGGTTAGGGAGCAATAGGAGCTGAAATAATTCATGAATGGCTGCTGTGACAAAATATTGAGTAGCATTTAGTGTGACCAAGCTACTTTCAGGGTCAGGTCAAGAGCTACCTGATCATAAAGGGTCCTGGGAGTAGGCAGTTTAGACCAGCAGCTTAGGAGGGAAGTGTGCAGTTCAGTTTTATTTGTCTAGGTTGTCCTTGAAGTTTCCTGAGTTCATAGAATCACAGAATGGTTTGGGTTGGAAGGCACCTTCTAAGACCATCTAGTCCATCCCACCTGCCATGGGCAAGGACATCTTTCACTAAATCAGGTTGCAGAGCACCATCCAACCTGACCTTGAACATCTCCAGTGCTGGAAATGTTGCCAAGATGAAGTATCCATAGCCTCTCTGGACTACCTGCTCCAGTGTCTCACCATCCTCATCATAACTTTTTTTTCCTTGTTTCCAATCTAAATCCATGCCCTTTCTCTTTAAAACCACTGCTCCTTGTTCAGTCATCACAGGCCCCAGTAAAAAGTCTCTCTCCATCTTTATTATAAGTCCTCATAATGTATTGAAAGGCTGCAATGAGGTCTCCTTTCTTTTCTCCAGCTCTCTGAATAACCCCTCTCAATAACAGCTCTCTCAAACTTCCTTCACATGAGATATGCTCAAGCCCTCTGATCGTTGGAAGAAAGAGGTCCAGTCTCTTCCAAAGCAGGACAAATGTTTAGGACAGAGGCCTGACTGGCTTCTACAATCAGACAAGGAAAGAGCAAACCAGGGAGAGGAAGGTGGAAGCAAATACAAAGGCTTCTTGTGTCCTTTCTTTTGCTCCAGGTAGCATTCATAAGGGATATTTCTATTCCCACACAACCTTAGAAAATACCATAGAATCATAGAATTGTTCAGGTGGTAAAAGATATTTGAGATCATTCACTCCAGTTGCTAACCCAGGACTACCAAGTCCCCTAAACCATTTCTTTAAGCCCCACGTCTATATGTCTGTTAAATATGTCCAGAGGTGGTGACTCCATCATTTCCCCAGGAAGCCTTGACAACCCTTTTGGTGAAGAATTTTTCCTAATATCCAATTCAAACCTCCCCTGGCACAATTCAAGGCCATTTTCCGTGCTCCTGTCACTTATGTAGAAAAGACAGATCCCCACCTTGCTACAGCCTCCTTTTAGGCAGTTGCAGAGAACACTAAGGTCCTCCCCAGCCTCCTCTTCTGTAGGATAAACAACCCCAGCTCCCTCAGCTGCTCCCTGTAGGGCTTTATGTTCCAGGCTCTTCATTACATTCATTGCCCTTCTTTGGAAACACTTCAGCACCTGAATGTCAGGGTTGTAGTGAGGGACTCGGAACTGCACACAGGATTTGAGGAGCAGCCTCCCCAGTGCTGAGCTCAGGGGGACAATCCCTGCCCTGCTCCTGCTGGCCACACCATTGCTGATCCAGGCCAGGATGCCATTGGCCTTCTTGGCCACCTGGGCACACACTGGCTCATGTTCAGCTGCTGTCACCAGCACCCCCAGCTCCTTTTGGGCAGCTTCCCAGCCACTTTTCCCCCAGCCTGTAGCACTGCCTGGGGCTGTTGTGACCCAAGGGCAGGATCCACCACTTCACCTTACTGTAGCTTATACAACTAGCTTGGCTCATCCATCCAGTTTGTCCAGATACCTCTACAGAACCTTCCTACCTTCCAGCAGATCAACACTTCTGCCCAAAATATATATATTAATATATATTACTTTCATTTGAATTTAAATTTTTCTACTGATAGACTTAGGAGCTAATGCAGATGTATTGACTAAGGCCTTGAAGCATCTCGACTGTGTGAATCTTATTTGTCTGCCTGTGCCAGCCAGTCCACCAAAGCAGACTTGCTTACGGAACCATGCCATGATCACTTATATTATTTTCCTCTGACTTCCTGATATCCTTTATTAACTAGACAGGAGTCAAACAATATTCAGAAAATCAAACAATATTCAGAGTGCAAGGAACTGTATTATCTTGGTAGACCCACAGAAAGATGGATCAGGAGCAGTGCAGTGCTTGGAGACTCTAAAATGTTTGAAGTTTCATTTTTGGTTGGCTACTTCTTGATTTAAAGGTATTTAATGCACATAAAAAACAGAACAAGTTGATTTTACCTTGTCAATTCTGTATGCCTTATGTCCATTGTCTTAATTTATTCCTTCTTCCCCGGAAAGGCTCGTCTTCCTGTGAAGTGGATGGCACCTGAAAGTATTTTCAATTGTGTCTACACCTTTGAGAGTGATGTCTGGTCTTATGGGATATTGCTGTGGGAGCTCTTTTCTTTAGGTAAGCTCCTTCAAGATTTGTATTTTTTTTGTTTCATTTTGGGGCTTACTGTAGATGCAGAAATCATGTTGCTCACCTGCCCTCTCAACAGGAAGCAGCCCCTATCCAGGGATACCCGTGGACTCCAAGTTCTATAAAATGATCAAAGAGGGATACAGGATGTTCAGCCCTGAGTGTGCACCGCCTGAAATGTAAGTGAGCAACCAGCACCTCCAATCATCCAAACATCAGTAAAGATGTGAAGGAAGGGAAGCAGAAGCTTCTTGCACTAAGGCTCATTGCCCTGCCCCATTGTAATTTTTTAAAGTTCTTGTCATGTTTTAAATAATTCATGTATTCTAAGTAGCAGAATTCACGCCTGTGTTGTTACAAGCAATGAAATACGCTCATGCCTTGTGCCATCTGATCACTTTGTCATGGCACCTGCTTTCTGTCAATAAATTATTGACAGATCACAGAATATAATTAAACATTTTTACTTCAGATAAAGAAGTCACTGAAATGTATCACCAGACTATACAGCATCTGCATTTGTGCTGTACTTCCTGACAGCAAGAGGACTGGCTACTGATCTTCTTTATGAGACATTCCTAATTTACTATTTTTAAATGGATTGGAGTTTAACAAGCTGTCAAGGAACACTGTGTCCAGAGCCTCCCATTAGTAGTAAATTCTCTGTTGTCACAAACAGGTGTTAGCAGCACTATTCCTGTTCTTAAAGTCATTTAAAGAAGATGCAGTGCTTTTGTTTTAAATAATAATGCAGGAGAGATAAGAACTCTAAGGATTTTTTCGTGAGCAGTACTTAATTTTGGTATCTTTGCAGGTATGACATAATGAAGAGTTGCTGGGATGCTGATCCTTTGCAGAGACCCACATTTAAACAAATTGTACAAATGATAGAGCAGCAGCTTTCAGATAACGCCCCCCGGGTAAGTTATGGATTAAACAGTTTCAAGCAAGATGTTCTACTAGAGCTGTGAGAAGCAAAGAGCCAGGCACTGCATTTCTAGTATTACTTATGTAGCTTTGCAGCATCAGTAATAGGAATGATGTTTGGGCTATTCTATTAGACAGTGGCTATCTAAGCCCATACCCATAATTTACTAGCTGTAGAACATTTTTTGCATTACTGTTTCTCACTCACAATAGACCTGTCACAATAATTTTGATGTTACAAAATGTAATGGTACTGCATAAATTCGTCTTATCCTAAACGATGAAAAATTCTGTTAATCTGGGAAACATCTCAGAAATAAAGTGTAATTAGTTTATTTGGGAAAGCTATTGGATGAAGGGGTGGAGCCTTTGGTGCTCTTCTGTACCTTCTCACTTGCCTCCCCTAATACTATTTCCATAACCTTGGAGGTACGTTGTAACAAATTGTATGTGTTGCTCTTTCAACCATTCCATAGTGAAAGCTTATTCTGAGCAGGCAACTGGACAAAACAGTACAAAGAATAACTGGAGGCACATCCTAAACTTGGATTTTCTCTCTCTACAACTTCATGTGTTACTCAGGTTTACAAAAGTGTATTTAAACCTGATTTAAAAATAAAGCTTCCTTTTACCTTCTGGATGGCTCATTTGGGCAGAGTGTACATGGCTTCCTGATGATTTGAGAAAAGAGGAAACTGAAAGCTGCTGGTGTTCGATTGCATCCTGTAGTGTATTTTTGGCAGGTGCAGGCATTACTAAAACAAAAGCAAGAATCTGAAGGAATTACTAGTGAGATTTCTGGGAGAGCTTAGTAATAACCTGAGCTGGTTTGGGGGTTTTTTTTGAGCTCAGCTGAACTGGCATGCAGTTGGAAGGTACAGTGTTTTTAGTAACTGAGATTGAGCTTCATGATTCTTTAAAATAGCAGTTAAGCCCAAGACCTTTTGAAACTGTTTTGATTTGCAAAGAAGCTCCTGAGCTGGAACCCTTCCACAGCAGTGTGTAGTACACAGTGGGAAAAGCCTAAGAAAGGAATGCTCTCCAAGAATATGTGAAGGGAGCAGTCTGCAGAGTATTGACACCAGTCTTTGGCTTCTGCAGGTTTATGCCAACTTCTCAACCCCACCTTCCAGTCAAGGAAATGCTCCAGATCACTCGGTGAGGATTAACTCGGTGGGCAGCACTGCTTCATCTACTCAGCCTCTCCTGGTACGCGAAGATGTTTGAGTGGCATGTGAGGAAGAGGAGATCAGATGTGTTAGCTGTTTGTATTGTGCAGGGGCTGAGAGAGGGACAACTTCAATAATTTCTCTTTCTTTTACTCACTACTGCCACTGTGTAGCTGAAACGTTGTTGTAATACTGTCCTTTACCATGCACTGTTATACATAAACTTAATCTGCTGAGCACGGTTACAGGCATCATTGCAGTGTTAATTGAAGCTGTATATATTTTGCTATTTTGTGTGTATTTGCAGTAGAGAGCCAGATGTGAAGGAAAAAAAAACAACAAAAAACAACCAACAAAAGAAATACTAAGCCAGGGTGTGGAATTAGATGACTGTAGATAAACCAAATCTGCAGTGATTCTTCTTTGGATCTGTGCCTGGAATGCATACAGTCATTTTCCAGTTCATCTTGTTTTCCTGAATTTATGAAATAAACAAGTATTAAGTTAATGGCTTTGTAAACCCCTTTCCACATCCAGCCAAGCCTGAGAGGCTTTCCCAGGCAGGTATCGTAAGCTGGAGGACAGTGAGGGTGCTGTATTTACCTGGGAAAAAGAGGTGAAGGAACCAAGACCCTTCCAAAGTTGATCTGCACAGCTGGAAACCCTCCTGGGAGGTCTGGGATTTAAACCAGAGGAGAAGGGAGGAAGAGCTTGGAGTTTCATTTTTATTTCCCACCTGCATTGTCATGCTTGCAGACCAGTTGCACGGTTTCCATGGATATATGAACTACTTCCCACTGGTGCATTCCCTGCCAGAATGAAGCTGCCCATTGCTGGGTCTCCACTGCTCCTATGGCCCTCTGCCTGGGGTGCCCAAAGGTTTTGACATTTGTTTTGCTAATAGTTGCATCTAAAGGTGTTCACCAAAGATAGGTGGGCCCTGCCAAACTGGTCAAAAAAGAGGAGGAGGGCTGCTTCCTGTGTGTCTGGAGAAGAGGCCGTTTAACGAGTCATCTTATCTAAGGGAGAGCAGAGAAAAATAATGCTCTCCTGGGGGCCCTTTCTTTATCTTGTCCTACCCAGGTGAATCTTTCCCACAGGCTGTCTTGGATAGTGCTAACTGGAAAGGACTATTTTCCTCCACCCCAAGTTGTTTCTGTTGTAGTCCAGAGATGATAATGAAGAAGAGTCTAACTGAGAAGTGCCAAATTTATAAATGGCATAAAAGAAAGAATCCTTTCGTTCTTCTTTGACAGATGTGAAGCTTTGGGGTCAGCATCTGTAGAGCCCAGGGTTGTGCTTAAAAGTGTTTTCTAACCCCTTTTCTTCTCACCAGGAACACTGCTGGTGTTTCTTCCTTTGTTTCTGACCCCTAAAAATAAGTAAAGGCATTGAAAGAAGCATTTCTCAGAGGCAGAGTACTACTTGAGTACCTATTTATTTACAATGCACTTAAGCACTCTGTAACTTTTACTTTACCAGGATTTTGTTTAAGTTTACATGCAATTCAAATGTGTAACTAACTGCCCAAATACAAGGTAATTGTAAATACACACACTGGTAGTTTATTTTGAGTTACATTGAATACCGCGCTCCTTCTATGACTGTGCATTTGGTTTATTGTTACAGGAATCTTTCCTTCAGAGTTAAATAAAAAATTAGCCATTTGCACTGAACTTACTTAGGCTGTTGCACCTTTCCAAAGTTAGCCATTTGTTTGGATGCACTCTTATGCATAATAGTTGTTGAGCATTTTCAGTTTAATGCTATAAAAGCTCTTTTGTAACGTGTTGGCTTTTGGAGCAACTGTAGACAAACTAGTTGTTATAGATGTCTCGGTACTTTACAGACACTTAGCTGAAAGAGGTTTGGGTTTTTTCGTTCTTGAAATTTATATTTTTATAATTTGGGGGGGGGGTTGAAACTTATTTTGCGATGGCTTGGTGTTTTGAATGGGTTTATGCATTGTTTTTGTAAATATGGAAATGTAGCAATAATGTCCTTTTGACTATTCTCAGTCCTTGAGTCTCAAAAATATTTTTTTATATATATATATGCAAAAACTATATGTATAAATATGTAAGTGTTTGAAAGTTTATGAAACACTTATGGATATGTTGCTCAGTTGTAGAACTTCAGTTAAGAAAAGTTCAAATAAATCTGTAAATATGTATTCAAATGCTACTAATGTGTATTATGTTAAGACAGAATATTTTCAAGTAAGTCTTAATAAATTCCTGGGTTGAAGCAAAATCTCAGTGTCTGGCCACACACAGGTCAAGTCTGGCATTCTGAAACACTTCTGCAAATACATGCCAAAAAACTTTATTTGCTGTTTAAGTTCTTTACCTGTGAATATGTGGGACAAATACTTGAAAATTTCAATGCAGCTTTGTTCTGGAAGAAAATTGCAGTTAGAAGATTGAGCTTGTAGACTGTTGGTGCTATCTATATATCATTAATAGTATTTAAAATGAAGATGTCTCAGTGTGGTTGCAGAGGCAGTTGGAGCCACTCAAAGGCTGCGGTGATGCTGGACATTTCCCCTTCCTTTAACGAATGTATGTGCTCTTGGCCCCTGTTGCAGGCTGGCACGAGTGCTTGTGCTGGACTGGCCAAGTGCAGCACTGCTGGAGGCAGCTGGAGATACCTGGGGCTGCTGCAGTGGGAACAGGGTCATAAAGGGACAGCTTCTCTTGCTTGAGCAGATACTCCTGTGTCTCAGTGGGAGACCCTCTGATGTAGTTACTCCAGGTTTGATTCCCCTGCTCACACTTGTTCTGTGCTGCCTAAGGGTTTGCCTGGTTGGTATGTGATTCAATAGTAGTTATAGAGCCTAAAAATTTCTAGAATTACCCTACTAAAACCCCTACTGACTTATATGAGAGGTAAACCACAACTGATTTGGTCCTTAAACATTCCTCTTCTGTCAGCAGACTACCTTGAAAAGCTCTCTTCCTTCAGCTTCCTTTGTAAAATAGCTTCCTTCTTTATTTCTTTTTTTTTTCTACACAGGTCTTCACTTTGCTTGATAAAACTAATTAAGGAAATTATAACCTAGTTTTGTCAGGAGCCATGAGGTACAAGCTTTGTTACAATTGGCATTGTCATTGTTTTTAATAATGCTTCAGAAGATACCAAGATGGTGTCTGATATGGAACCATTTTATTCCAATCTTGTCCACCCCCACATTCAAGCAGGGTAGAATTCGTACTGAGGGGTTCCTGCAGCTGAATTGTACAAATAATTTGTGAATTCTCATTTAGCATAGCCAAAGGAGCTATTTTTTGTATTTATTTGGTTAACACATCATTAATTTTATTTTCCTGAAATGTTTCCCGTTCCCCAACACCCTAGGATATTGCATCTCTGTTTTCTGAAAAAAAAAATCTTTCTCTCATTTTCTTATTACAAGGCTTGCGGTGATTACCACCTCCATTCCTGCTCATGGTCAAATAGCCCATTTCCTTCTGAATTATTTTATTGTGCCAGTTCTAAGCAATAGCTTACACGGAAAAGCACATATTGGCATTTAATATGTATTTTGTCTGCCCTTCAAAGCATTAGTGTACCCAGAGCAACAGGCATCATGTTATCAGCATGGACCATGGGGACCATGGACCATCATGGACCAAGTGTCTGAAGGGACCAAGTGCAGAAGACTGGTTCAGGCTCTTCAGAGTGATGCCCAGTGACAGGACCAGAGGCACTGGGCACAAATGGAAATGTTTAAGTGTTTCTCAACATCAGGAAAACACCTTTTTTTACTGTAAGGGTGACTAAACACTAGCAAGAATTGTCCCAGAGATTGTGAGGTCTCTGTTCCTGGAGATAATCAAAAATCATGTGGACATGGTTCTGGGCAATGGGATTTAGGTGTCCCTCCTTAAGCAGGGGAGTTGGGCCAGATGACCTGCCTTCCAACATGAACCCTTCTGTGATTTCGCAATCAGCCAAAGGCAGTTTGGAGAATTTCAGCTGTAATATGCATTTGGCCAGAAGTAGAATAGAAAATCCCCCCCTTACACTGAACATTAGAGAGTGACTTGTCCTCTGTTCTCTTTACTAGCTAGAAAAGAAAATACTTGTAGGCTCTGTGGAAGAGAAGAGGAAAGATCATGGCAATGCTAGGGTACATACATGTGGAGCTAGTGATCAATAGCATATGCATCACCACCACATTTTTCTGTTTCTGGTTCTTTTTTACATCTCTGCATAGGTCTTTGGGAAGGTAAATGGAGACATAATGTTCCTAAGCTAAGTCACCAGGGAATGATCATTCATACCCTGGATCAAAAGATTCACACTGATCACTGGAGGAGTTGGACAGCAGCATCCTTAATTCTAGTGTGTTATAGGCTGAAACCCAGAGAGTGAAATGTTTCCCTCTTCCTGTATATGTATTAGGGAACTTCCAACTTGTCCTGCAGGGAGGTCTGAGTCTCTGTAGAGGGGAAGGAACAGTTGCACAGACTTTTTAGCTTATGGTTTAGAACCTAAGTTGTAACAAAAATGTGATCATCTACTCTGCAGTTCAGTTGTGGCTTCCAGAAACTTCTGTAACTATGAGTAATGGTTAGTGACCTTCAATTGTCATGTTTCCTGTGCACTAATTTCTTAGAAGATTATACTGTAACTAGTAATTTTCCGTCGAGAAATTGCTCTGAAGCTGTGTTTCCTGAAAGATTATCCATATTTCTAAAATTGATTATCATTCACTCTTCTTGGTGAGGATCATTATCTGTCAGTTGCCAGCCAGGCAGCAGAGATTATTTACTAGCAGCAGTAGCTCCAGTCACTTGATTTTTTTAGGTTGTGACAGGCAGCAGAAACCAGTATACCCCAAAGGGCCTTCTGGGCTTTGAGTGTGTGCTCCCCACTGAGCGCTGTCAGCAACATCAGATAAGGGCTTTGCGTGGCACATTTCGTGTCATCCAACCATCACGTCCCTACCCAGGAAGGCACAGCACGTAGCTTCCCTCATAGACCAGTAAGCATCAGTGTGTAGAGCAAGTTACGCCCAGGACTTTATCTAGCTGCAGAAAGTGCAAAATGTATACATTTTGAGACTTAGGAGTGCCAGTGGCTGGCTGATCTTCTGTGAATTATACTGCACTTACTTTTGACTGGGCAGGGGGGCCTTGTTATTAATGTGTGGTTGTGTGTGGAGCTGGTGTGGCCATCAGAACCCTTCCCTATGGCCTAAAGGGTGCCAGTTTAGAGAGAGATGTTTCTCCTCCCCTCCAGGGTGGTTACCCAGCAACAGAGCCGTTCTGTGCGTGTGCTGCATGTGCTGTTACTGCCAAGGCGTGTGTCCTTCTGGTAGTTTTCCATTCGATAATCAAATAGCAGATTCATAACCCCCAGTTCAAGAAATGAAACTAAACAATGCTGAAGTATTAATATTTTAAAATTAAATCAGTTCCTCACAGCAGTGCAATAAAAAAGGGCAATTGCAACCTCACAGATGCTGTTTTTGGCATTTTCTCTTTTGAGTTAAAATAGCAAAGCCAATTCGAACTTACTTATGAGAGGAAAGCATATTTGTATTTTCCCCTTCAGCCATTTTTCCATTTAAAAGCTGTTTGCATTTTTCGTCTTCTGCTGGGACTAAACACTAGCTAGCTACTTCCAGAAATTAGCACTATTTGAAATGTCCCACATTCTTGTGTAACATATTTTGGGGTTTAAGTCACTCTGGTCAATAAGATGGCTCTGAGCCAAGGGACCCAGGGAAGGACTTGGACTAGAAACAACAGATCAAAGTGGCAAATTCTGCACCAAAAGCAGTAAGTAGTTGCACAGCTCCTGCTGTCTGAGGACAGCCTGGATTTGCTGCATTGCTAAGAGAAACAGAAGCCATTCCAGGCTCTTGGGCTGGACACCAACACACAGGCAAGCCTGGCCCCAGCAGAGAAAGAAATACTGGATTTATCCCTTCAGAAGTCAGGCCTGTAAAGGTTTCCTCTCTAATCCTGGTGTTTGCAAAGCTTCTCTTTTGAGGGAAGAGGGAGAAATGACTGGTGTAATACATTTTAGCTGTTCGGTCTGAAAACACTGACACTAAAAAGGGTAGTGGTGGGGAATTAAGTGTATTTTACAATGCCTTCTCTTTTAATAATGATAATAAATGTAGAGAATGTTTGTCAGCATCCTTTGAACTATATTGATGAAATAAATGAAGTAGAATAAAATCAGATACCTTCACTACAAGTAGTTACCTAAATTCTGAAGTTTTATTTTTTCCTTTTATTGCTTCTAGCATTTTGAGGCATGGAGAAAATATAAAAATATGAGCAGTACTGATAACCCCTCCTTCCCCAGGAAATTATTAGAACACAAGGACTATAATTACCTTCCAAAAATTTATTGTTAAACTACTGGAGGCTTCGGAGACCTGGGCAATACCAGGGAATACCTGAGCCTGGTTGTGGGGAGTCGCCATTCAGAAGGAGAGCACTGGGTTGCAGGGAGGTGGCTCCTGCAGGAGCCAGATGATGTGGCTGACCAGTGCCTTAGTGCTTCCCATCTCACCATCAACTGTCAGCTCCTGAGAGATTTCCTAGCATTTCTCAGACTCCTTTGAATGGCAGCGATTGTTTTGAGTTTCACTTGTAAAGTTGCAGGAAAAAGAACCAAGCTGATTTGATTTTGGTCACTTGGGTGGAAGAAAAAAACAAACCGATCTTTTTTCATCAAAAAAGCCATTCTTTCACGATTTCCCCATTGACTGCACGTAGTGTTGCACTGCCTGCACTCTGCTGTGTGATTTCTTCTGCGAGGCACCAGCAGGACCAAGGCAGCAAAAGCAGTGGGATTCCACCACGGGGATGAGCATCCCCATGAGCACCTACCAGACAGGTTCTCTGTGGAGCCACATATGGCACTCCTAGGGTCAAGAAGAACATCTGCACTGTATCTCATTGGCCCCTTGCAAAGAAGCCACCAGCGCTTGACAAGGAGCAGGAATTTCTCTAGCACTGAGAGGAGTTAACCCAGAAAAATTTGCTTCCCAGGTAGTTTCTGTTACCCTGTCAGTTAATCCCAGTAGGACACACATTATCTGCTTCTTTACAGCCTTTGCCCCAAAGAGCTGGAATGAAAAAAAAGATATTTTAGGATCTTTTATCCTTCTTTGGTTTTGGTGGTTTTCTTTATTTGTTTTTGTTCGTTTGTCTGTGGTTTTTGTTGGGTTTTTTCGATTGGTTGGTTTGGTTTGTTTTTTTTATTGCTCCTTTATAAAGTTGCCTTGCCTCCCTCAGCTCTTGCTGGGTTCAATATTTTGGAAATTTCTGTGAAGGAGTACAATACTGGAGAAGATCTTGGTTTTAGACAAACTGCTCAAGTCCTCTCCCTAGCAGGAGGTGGCTCAGCTGTCTCCTTGGGATGTGTGTGTTGTGTAGGGCTGTAGCTGCAGCGAGCACTGTCACACAGACAAACACACTACCAGGGCAGACATTGCTGCTTGACCCAAGCACCTCTGGCCTCTTCTTTGAAATGCTTTAGGAACAAATCTCCTTTTAATCATCTTTGTAAGCTATTGTTGCAATTACGTAGGATCCTGAGGCCGTGTGACAGTCATGTGTGCCGATTACCACCCCAGCACTTTTCCAATCACAAGTAATAGTTTGATCCACCTCCTTGGGATCAGAGCAGCGCTGTCAGCTCTGCCCCGAGCAGTGCCTGAGTGAACAACCATATGACAGTGGTTTGGACCTGCTCTTGTCATTTGATCAAAGCAAAGAGCATTCTCCCCTGAATGGAAGGAGGGGAGGAAAGGGAGGGCTGATGAATAACCGTATTTTGTCATGTATTTCACGGCAATAAAATAATTCAGACTGAAAATATATCTGCTTTGTTACACTTTGCCCTTAGTTCAGAGTTAGAGAGAGAAAAATGAGGGTCTTCATAGAAGGTCAAAGTATTTTGCATTATACATTACAGGATCATCAGTAATGTAGTTACAAATGATGAAGAAAATATCTGTTAAGCAATTGGAAAGTAAGAATTTCAATGCTTTTGTTTACAATCCAGTAACTGGACAGTTCAAGGAACCACTTATACGACAAGAGAAATATTTTCAGAAATAAAATTACCAAAGACATTTTCTGTCCTGATGCCCCCCTGTCTTGTAGAGCAACACATGCAGCTGATGTCGCCAGCCCAGAGAGCATGTGCAGATTCATCATCTTTTCAAGATTTTTTCTTCTGATATCAAAAGCCTCTTGGAAGCAGAGCCTGATTTATGCCCAAGCCTGTGGATATGCACAAAACTGTGGACCAGTATCTGCCCACCTTGTCTGCTTATCCAAGCCTTCTCCTTCCAGTCAAGAACAGATAGGAAGAAGTTGTAGTTTTGTACTTGTGTGCAGCCAGTTCTCGAGCAAAGATGGCACAGAGAACCACAGACCTTGCTTGTGCTGTTCTAAGAGATCATTACAGTCATATGATGTGCTATCTAGATTGTTTGGCACCCGATTTGTAATCTGTGATTACACACAAGCCTAACCGCAGCAATACCTGCAAATATGATTAAAGCTGATCTACAAGCATATCAGTCTTGGAAAAGTAAATGCCGCCTTTGCACAAGAACTTGAACAAAAAACGTTTTGTTTCGCCTCCATGACAAAAAACACCGCTGGGCTCAGTGGAAGTTGTGAAAACAGGATAAAACCAGCTTTCTACACTGAAAGATTATTATCCTTTGGCATGTCTTTCCTCCAGGAAAAACGAAAGAGCTCAACCATCCAGTAAATGGTTTATTTTAATTAAATAGATTAATTTTCTTGTTGGCATTTACACATGAATTGCTATACTATCACACATTTTCCTATTTTCATTCTATGAAATAGGAATTGCTCAGAATGCAATCCAAAAGATGACAGGAAAGGCAAAGGAGAGCGAGAAGACGGCGATGCATCGAGGAAGAGAGGAGAGGAGATGAGAGTAGAGAAGGAGAGTATAGGAGAGGCTAGGATATATAGTAGGATCAGGAGAAAGTAGATGAGAGTATATTAGGAGAGGAGAGGATAGGGAGAGTATGTGAGGGGAGGGAGGAGAGGCGGATGAGACAGGAAATGAGAGGAGATGAGCAGGAGAGTATAAAGGGAAGGGGGATGAGGAGAGATTAGTAAGGAGTAGGAGGACTAGGGAGAATGGGAGGAAGCATGAGGTGGGAGATTGAGATAGGTATAGATAGTAGAAGGGAAGGAAGGGACCCAATAAGAGGAGAGTGAGGAGGAGGATGAGAAGGGAGTAGAGGGAGTACCTGGAAGCGGATAGGAGAGAGAGGGAGTAGGTAGAGGGGATTGATTGATCGCTGTATGTGAGAGGAGGTGGGAGCGGAAGGGGGGGTGATTGTAAGGGGCGGGTGGGTGATTAAGGAGAGGAAGAGGAGGTTTGGAGATGAGCTTGAGAGAGGAGAGGAGGCAGGAAAACCAAGCTGTGTCAGAGCTGATTGCCCCTTGGGCGGGCTATCCTCTCAGTGGGGCAGTTTATACCTTGCTTCTGTGAATCCAGGTTAATCTCGAGTCATTCCTTCAGTGGGATGCCAGGACAGACAGACAAACTGGCGTGAAAGGGGAAGGCAAGACCACAGCAGTTTGCAGGGGTGAAGGAGCCCTGCAGTGAGGCTGAATTGTAAGAGCCATACTGAGAATGTGGTGTCAGACACCCAACAAAGACTCCAAACATGGGGAGATCCAGTCAAAGCTGGCCATCTATAGAGACTTCCTCTGTTTCCCTGGAAAATGATTTCTGGTATTTTGCATTGCAGTCTTGGACAACAGCCCCTTCAGCCACCTCAGGAGAGGTTGGAAACAAGTGGTCCATCACCTGCACCTTGGGAATGGCTGCCTCATGGCAGGGATGTATCCTCTTAACCCAAAGCAGTGACCAATACTTGCTAATCTGCACCACAAGGCTGGATATTTCTTCTAGTTTTCCATCCTTCCCAGTGTCATGGTGAATATTTGTGATGAATCCCTTCCACTAAATTTCTTTTTTTAAGAGCCCGAAAGTAAGAAAAGCCTTCTTCAAAAGAAAATTAGTCAAATATTTTTCTACTTCCCTGAGCAGTGTTGTGCAGACTTGATGCAGTTGGTAATGAGGTTCCAGGTCATTTCTTATTTTGGGTACCATCTGCTGCAAAGGGAAAAAACAACAAAGTGTATTTTATAAACACCATATGAACATGGTTAATTTTGTCTAATAATGTCCAAAACGTCTCTTCTAAGTATATGCTAAACCTGAAAAGACCATTCCTGAACATCCGTAAAGCTTCAGGAAGTCTATCACTTCCAAGCAGACAGACTCAATATAATTCTTTCGAAATAGATGTTAGCATTTTACCCCAAGTGTAGAAAGTGAGCCCTACAGGGCTGCTCTGACAGCCAGCTCTACATCTATGCATCATGACTTATGCATATTATGCATATTATGACATGACTATGCATGACATACTAACCATAGAGACTTTACAAGAAGAAGAAGAAGAAGAAGAAAAAATACTTTGGAATTTGCATTATTCTTTCACATATCCTTTGCGCAGCATTTTTAGTCTTGCTGTCAAGAGGCCTTTTGTCATGAAAAAAAATCTGATTATTTTTGGCAAGTCTGTCAAGAAAACTATTTTACCAAGTGCCTGCAGACGCAACTTGCTAAACTGTTTGCTTCTGAGGATACTCACTGTTACCAGGATAGCTCCTGCCAAAGCATCTTCTTCATTACGCCCTTACCAGTGCTTTCCAGCACCCACCTGTAGTCTTTGCACAGCTGCTCTTCTCCTCCATGCCTACCACAGAAGTATGTGGGAAGAAGTATACAGAAAGGATAAAAGTAGATAGGCTGACTGTGTGGAAGGCATGGATTCTGTGCTATTTTGTCCATGCAGTCTGAACAAGCTCCTGAAACAGTCTGGCACAGGCACTGCCATCAGACATACAGCTCCCTTGGGAGGAACTCCACAGGGTTGATGGCACCCAGCTCTACTGCCTAGAGGAGTTGTTCCCAGGACAGGGAGAGAGAGCAGTTTGGGGTAATTGCACAGCTAATTTTGGCTGTAAGGGAAAAATCTTCCTGCCAGAGAAATAGTTTAACTACTGGCAGCAGCATAGTATGTAACTTCCAGTTTTGTTTGTTCTTCTGCTGCAATTAATTTACTCCTTTCTAAAATTCTACATCATGAATTATGAAATACATTAAATAAGCTCAGGTCTAATACTGATGCTTGTGCCATTCCATTAAGGGTTTTATTGAAATGGAGGTTGTTCCCACTATGTTTTTTTTAAAGAAGGTTTCAGTTCATGCTTAGGGACCACACAAACCAGCATCTGGTGCTTGAGCAGGTAGATTTTGTGCTGCATGTTATGAAGAACCAGTTGAAATGAAGAAGTATCACAGGTCTTGCCTCCCAGCTTGCTCCCTAATCTGCATTTTCCTGTTGTTCAGGGAAGAGAAACCTGTGGCTCTGATTGGAGGCAGATCACTCAAGGAATATTTTTTAACCATATTAATTGTATTCTAAGATTCAAAATCAGATAGATAATGACTGCAAAATTGTGCCTTAAATGAGGTGGTCAATAACTATGTAGATTACCTCTACTTTTTCTTTTATTCAAGATTATCTCCTAAGATACAGAATTTTTATTGCAATCTTTCCCATGTCCTCAGTGGACTGGGCAGAGGCAGCACAAGGAGGAGACAAAGCCACCAGGCTGGGACAGATGCCCATAGGAGAAGGGGTGAGAATGTCTCCCCACTGCTTCCCACGCAAAATGTACAGAGTGATTTCTGAGCACTGACTTCTTCCACGCTGAGCACAGATTCCCTTTTTTGATACTCTTATCTTTAGTCTGCATGCCATGACCAGCTGTACCTGATGGGATGTTTTCTTCTGCTTTTCCAGCCCAAGTTCCTGTTTAGAAACAGATCTTGAGTAGTCTATCACTAACCAGATTGGCCACTTCTTTCTTCTATTTTCCTCTTCAGTGCATTTATTTCAATGTCTTATTTACAAAACTAACCATAGAAAAGATCATTCTCCCTCTTTTAGTCTCAGACATTACTTCATCTAATTGCAGCACCCTGAAAGATGATCTGATATGTGGGATTGAGTAGCAGGGAGTCCACTTACACTACTGGCTACATCTGGTCACAGCTCACTCCCAATTGCCTCTTACCTCAGGCCTGGCCATGGTGAAAATGTGAACAAGGGAGAAGACAATGTACCCACATCTGTGTGAGAAATCACAGAATCACAGAATGACTAGGTTGGAAGAGACCTTCAAGATCAAGTCCAACCTATGCCCTAACACCTCAACTACACCATGGCACAGAGTGCCACATCCAGTCTTTTTTAAAGCACATCCAGGGATGGTGATTCCGCCACCTCCCTGGGCAGGCCATTCCAGTACTTTATCACTCTTCCCATAAGAAACTTTTTCCTAATATCCATTCTATATTTCCCTTTGCACAGCTTAAGATTCTGTCCTCTCCTTCTGTTAACTGCTGCCTGTAGAAAGAGACCAACCCCCACCTCACTACAACCACTTTTCAGGAAGTTGTAGAGAGTGAAATTAAGCAGTTTTTTGTTTATAAAAAGTAGCTGGTAAAACCAAGAACAGGAGTTTCAGAATTCAATTAAAAAATCAGAAGTCCATGCTGAGACCTGATTTCCAAATAGCCTCCTCCTTGGGGCAGCAATGCCTGTAAGTGGGAGGCTCAGCTTTACCAGGTGACACTCTAGCCATGCTGTCTCTTAGCATGAGAGTGGATGGCCTTTCTGTTCAGGCTTTGCCCAGCTGCAGCATGCTCTCCTTGACGCTCTTTCTGCCTGGCACCACACCAGAGGTGGGAAAGCTCCTTCTGCAGAGAGCGTTGCTCTTGAATTTGGAGAATAAAAGGATACCTATCCACTGAGTAAGAAAGCTGGTCTGCACAGTGAACTGGGACGTTCACAAAGCCTTGGTCATGTTGGTAGTGGCAAAGGGTAACAAATCAAGATGGAAAAGCTCATAGGTCGAGATAAAGGATGATGGTTACTTACTAATTACCATCACAGGCAAAGAGGACTTGATGTGGAGACGTGGTTTAGTGGTGATCTTGGCAGTGCTGGCTTAATGGTTGGACTAGATAGTCTTGAAGGTCTTTCTCAATCTAAATGACTCTATGAGCCTATGAAGTATGTGAAAACAGTTCAAAGTTTCATTTTCTTCATAAGTTTTTGCTCTTTTAATATATTTCTTCTACTGCTTTTTTATCCCTAGATGTATGTTTGGATTGGTTCCATCTTGGAGGCCAGATTTTGCATAGTCTGTTACTTTCTAAAGCATTACGCACCCAAACAGGTTTTCAAATGCGTTTGAGCCTAGCCAAGAGCACAGCTTTTATTTATTAACTTTTATTTAGTTATTTATTTACTTATATATATTTGTTTCCTTTATTTATGTATCCATTTATTTATTTACCTTTATTGATTTCATGAAATAAGCACATTCCCCCCCCCCCCCGATTGAATAAAATACTGTTATGTTGGGGCATAGAAGCAGAATCATCATTTAAAAACCAGGTTTGAAAGACACCACATGTTTTTGCATGTGTGTGTGTGTGAATGGGTGCTCTCTGGGTGCCTATTTTGTCTGGTTTGGAAGGGTGTGATGCTAATTGCCGTGTGCTGAGTTCTTTTGAACATGGGCTTTGTGTGTGGATTTCCCCCTCCTGAGTATAAGACTATTTAGGCTGCATGTATTTTTAAAGTAAAATTAGATATCTGTGGAAGGTTTACAGTAATTCACTCTCAATTTAGGGCTGTTTTTTGAACCAGAACAAATAGCTGAGCATCTGTTACCCTGAAAATGCTACAAAATGCAGTCACCAGGCAAAAATCAAGCATCTCTGAAAATGATTATTTTGGCTACATAATCAAGCAAGCAATTACTGCATTATCTACAAAGTATGATCATACATTATTAATACATTTTCAGAGAAAAAGGTTTCAGTAAATGCAGTTTTTCTGGCTTTTATATACTCAAGACCCAGACGTAATTCTAGCTGATTGAAAATACTTCATGGCTTTTTCATTTCCCGGTTTAAGGTGCAGTTTGGTTGGACATGAGAGACAGAGCAGGAAGAACAGAAGGATATGGACATTTGTGTAAGTGATTACAGACATCCTTCCTATGTGTCATGCATATCCAAAGCCAGAGAGCCAATTTTCCAGTGGAAAAGTATTTAATAAATGCAAACAGTATAGTGTGCCGTGCTATATACAGGACTTTGTATTTACATGTTCAGATATACAACTGGAAAGCCTTTTTCACTGAGCACCAGAGTTTCATGTGATACAAGAGAGAACGTTTTTAGAGTTGGGAGAAGAGCCCAAGAGAAGCGCTCACTGACCTTTGGTGTTCTAGGATGGCAGGACTTTACAAACTATTTCCCATCTTCAAAAGCATCTTAAAGCAGGATTAATGTCAGTTCATTTTGGTTGTCTGAATGTTAGGCATTCTAGCCAAACTACCACCCCAGTTTATTTCTGCAGCCAGCAGAGTGACTGTTTCACCTGTCTTGGATGCTTACCCTGTGACAGGATGAATCACTCAAGCTTACAAAGAAGGCATTTATACTGCTGAGGCTGTGGGAGGTGAATCCGTTAAACATTAACAGTTTCAGTCAGTTTGTAAATGACTTTTGGAAATGGAAATTAGTTTTCCAACTGACTTGGGGAAGCGAGTGTTGCCTCAGCCCTGACATGACTGAGCACGCCATAACCTAATGTCACCAGCTAGGACAGAAAGATTCACAGCCTGGTTTTGGACAAATTCTCTCTGGATCCTGCTCCAATTCCTTTTCTAAAAGATGTCTGAAAGTGTATGGACAAATAACCCAGGTTGCTTGTGAACTCAGCTGTCAAGACTTCTTTAAAGATAAAGAAAACGTAAGTGAGACCTAGGTGGGAAAGATCTGCTCAGAACTTGTGCTAGTGCCAAGAAGTCTTCTAGAAGGGTGTTGGTGTATAGAGGGTGTGTGTGTGTGTGTGTGTGTGTGTGTGTGTGTGTGTGAGAAAACATTGGCAGGCAGGCAGGCATCACAATAATTAGTTATACAAATTACCACTAATGGGTGGAAGCACTGGAGGCCATGGGATAAATTCATCCTTGGCATGAAGAGGAGTAATTAATCCTAAATGCACCCTTGTGATATAGGTAAGTATTATTATTACCCCAGTTTGACAGATGCAGAGAGGTGATGTTTTGCCCTTGGCAATTCAGCGTTCTGAAAGACTAAGATAATTTATGGTGGAAGATTACGTTATGCTATTTAGATGACGTTTCTTATAACATTGCAACACTGCACACACAAGAAATGCACGGGGTAGTCAGAGATTTTGGAAGCTAATTTACAGACAAAAAATTCAGCAAGCAGGTTCATGTTGGGGTGATCTGGAAAACCTCTAAACACACAACATGGCAGTGTTTATGTTGGCACACATGCATCAGTAAGGAAAACTTGCTTTTCAGCAATGGAAACTTTCTGAGTGTCTTTTTTCCTTTGAAAATTCTCACTTTTGGTACATAAACAACAGCTCTGCTCAGCTTTTGAGGTTTTCCATAAAACAGCCCCTGATTGGGCTATAGGCTTTTTTCCCTGCAGCATGTAAATCATCCTAATGCAGTGCTTGAGCCTGTTCCCCTCCCCAGCTAGTTTGCTGGTAAAGACTCGATGACCATCAGCTCAGAGCATTCTGCTGCACATTGGTAAGTCTCCCAAGCAAAGGAACATTTTAAAGTCACGCCTTCAAAGATGTGCTATCCATAGCATGAAGAGACTTAAACTGTATACCATATGTTTAGCATAGAAAGGTTTCAACACATAGCAAGTTACAGCTGGACAGACAGATTGCATGTTGAATTTCCTCCACGCTGATCTGTAAAGCCCATAAGCTATTTGCATTTCCTGTATGTTTTCATTCAGTTCAAATAATTTTGAAAATAAAAATCAAAATCTACTAGGACACAGAAATCTAGCTTTCTTGACTGAGAATGAAGCTTTGGAACAAACAACAACAAGCAATCTAGATTGGCTGGAATTTAAGCAATACTTTTAGTATCTGTTTCTAATGCTAGGATGTTGGGGGAAAGGAAAGCATCTTATTACAAGACAAAAGCACAATCAGACTGAATTATGGCTGCACGATGTTCACTTCATTACACAGGAAAAAAAATTGAAAACATCTATGTTTCTTACGCCTGGTTCAGCTTTTAATGGTTCTGAATCGACAAGTTTATCCCTTAAATTTTACACACCCTTAGATTTTAAAAATAAAATGGTAAAAATACACATTTCTGATTTCTTTTCTCAGAGAACTGTTGCTTGGGACCATTCTGAAACTCTCAGAGGAAAATCGTATTTGAATACTTTATTAATTTTGAAACTCCGGGTACAGGACACCAGTTTTTTTGAACTAATGTGCATTTGTAGAAAATGTCTTACCAAAAATTATTTGGGACACCCCAAGAGACAGCTCATCATAAAATTCTCATGAGTACATTCCCTTCTGTGAAGTATATGATCATCTTCATGTACAATGCAAAAAAGTTTCAAGTTAGTCTTTGGGGAAATCTTAGGGGCTGTAAGCATTTCGGTAAGTATTAAAATATATTAAAATAATATGCCCTTTTGTTATGTTTATATAGGTATCCTAACAACCTGCCATTAAACATTTGGACAAATGCCAGTGTCTAAAAACATCCCCCATCTGCTCACTAGGCTCTCCCATGAGGTCTCCTGTGAGAAGTGAGGCAGGAACTGGTGCCCAGAGACCTCCTCAGGCTTCACAGATAAAGCTGTCCCTTAAACTTCTCCTTAAATTATCTGGAAAGAAGGCTTTACATGCCAGGAATGAGCACCTGACAGAAAGCAGTCAGGCTTTCCCCATCTCCAGCAGAGCTGCCAGCTGCTTCCAGGGCAAGGTAAAAGAGCCCTGTGTTGAGAGCCTGAGCACCAAAAGGTAAAAGCCGTCCTTGGCTTCTGTGATCCCCTCTCTGAGCTCCCTTAAATCACAGGGAACGGAGCTACTAGAGTGCCATTTCTGTCCCTTTCTGCAGCTCTGTGGTCCACATGTGGGACATTTTGCAGCCTGCAATATCAAAGACTCCAAAAATGTTGGCTTTCCATCCATGCTCAGAAAAAGCCGGGATGTAAACCACTCAAATGTCTTCAGAAACCCTTGGGAGCAAAATAATGTTGAGTTACTACTTCTCTCATGGAGGCAGTGGTCGCCACTCTGGTTAAAGTTTGAGCTGTGTTCCGCAGTGAGGAAAGAATAAAGGTCTAAAATGTCCGGCAAAGAGAATTAGGAGAGATTTCAAACTGAGGAAAACAGTGTAGAAATTGGACTGTCTCTTCTCAAAATTGTATCCCACTGCTGAGAAAATCACCGCTACACCACACTCTTTCCACCGTATTTGCGTGCACACACACATGTGCACACGAGGGGAGAGGAAGAAGAGAAACCCCCCACGCCGGGCGGTTTCAGTTTAGCCCCATTGCAAAATGTAGGTGGTTTATTATATTTTTGTCTGGGTGGAAAGGAAGCAAACGGCCTTTGCTGGGAAAGCGGTGGGGGCTGCCTGCGCCGTGAGCCGCAGATGCTCAGGAAGCCGAAGCACTGGAGCAGCTTCTGCATAGGAAGCGCTGCCCTGGGCGAGCCCCCAGCCCGACCCCCGCACCCCTGCCCACCGGCCCCGCTCCGCCAACCCCCGCCGCTTATCTAAGGTACGGCGGCTTCCTCGCACCCCGCCGGCTGTGTGGAAACCTGCTGCTGTTTGTTGCATAACAGAGCGGTTGCATAAGAGGATCTTAAGAAAGGATCAAATAATTAACAGCGAATAACTGCCACTGTGTGTTTTGACAATCTGAACCCGGACAATAGTTAGGGGCAAAATGAAGTAGCATGAGAGAATCTGTTTCCTGAAAGGGTGCACGGCTGATTTAAATCCAATGTCAGTTTTTCCAGCGAAAGACTCAGCCTTAATTAGTCTAGACCAAACCAGCTGAGGCGTAATCATTTATCTAATGGTTATCTTTCACAAACCCAAGGAAATACACATCCTCACCCTTGTGATCTCTTGCACATCTTCTGGGTTCTTGCCCAGCACAGTCTGATGTGTCCCTGTTTCATCCCTCACCACAGGACCAAAGTGATGCTTAGTTAGTCCACTGTGAACTATTGCACTAAAGGTTCTCAACCATTACTCGGTCAAGTACAACTTTCTACTAAGAATGAGATACAGGAACTTGACCAGAGATGGAATAAAGGCATCAGGAGGGTCTTCTCCCACTGAAGTAGCTGTAGACAAGAGCTCCCCTGTAGCTGCTAAGAGCTTGTATGAACAGAGGGGACATTTTACAGAAAACCTGACTTTGCAGGTAAAGTACCATGGGGGGATGAGCAAGCAAAGATTCTCTGTGAGTCCCCACCCAGATGACAGAACTGGAGACAATTTTTTTTTTTTCACTGTCGTATTGCCATATCCTAACTTCAGTAAGAGAGAGAATAATAACCCCAAACTTTGTGAAATTAGGGACCTGAGTTTGCAGGCAGACACAGAGCAGTTAGAAATAGATAACCTGTTGGAAATAAGATGCCTCATACATGGTCATTCATAAAGACTTGTCCACTACCGCATTACAGCAACTTTTATTTGCAAATTTAAAAAGGACTTCTCATTGAAGAAAGTGGTCTAAGTCCTTGGACAAGAAGATTTAACTTAAAGTTCTTGATAAGCACTGCCAACTTTCAGCACAAAGGAGAAACACTCTTTTCTGCTGATGAATTCCAAGTCTTTGGACAGGATGGTCAATGAGGTCTATTGGTAGCAGCCTGAAATGGTACTACTTGGGAATTCATGTATCAGTCAAGAGCCTCCTGACCTGGTAATTGTGTTACCCACAACATGTAGCACCTGAAGTTCTGGCAGAGGATAAGCACAGATTTGGGAGCCTTCTTCAGCCTTTTGGCAAGGGTAGGGAAAACTATCAAAAACTAGTGCAGGATACTGCCCTTGCCTCAGTGCGAGGTGGCAGATGTGGGCTAAGGTGCTGGGCAGGATGAGTATTCCTTCCTTGGTATCCTAAGGCAGTGCTCAGGCATATAAAGAAAATTATCTGTTATTAGTCATCATCCATAATAAAATGGTATTAAGTGAGAATCTGCTATTAACTCTTTAGTGGCTGTACTTACATTTTTTCAGCATGAGTTACACACTAATGCAAAAAGCATCATGCTTTTATGGTAAAATCACACTAACTGCACCAAGAGGTTAATTAAACTGGAGAGAAGAAAATAAAGAGGCTTTTAGAATGAATTATTCAGAAGGTCATTAAGAATCAGGCACACATGAGAGGCATGGTACTTAGAAATCCTAAATGTAAACACACATTCCTGGATTAATGTGAGATTAAGAAGATAAAGATAAGTTGTGCTGCTACTAACTATTGTTAAACAGCAGAGTTAGCCTGCATGCCTTTAAGAACCACTTAACTGAGAACATTTCTGGTGCAGAGGCCTAAGGAGGGTGAGATGGATGCTCTAAGGGGAGCAGTATCAGACCTCAGAAGACTCCCTCATTCTGTGCTGGCCACTTGGGTCTCCTTTTGTCATGGACCTCCTTGTCCCTGCTTCAAGTGGCACAGGTTGGGTACAGTGGCTGCAAGCACATCTTAACTGTACTGACACCATGTCACCCAGTCCCCTGATCCCTGGGCACCACCGGGCAGAGCCACAGTGGGCTGTAGGCAGTCACTGCCTGCCTTTGCCAATCACTGGTCCCCTGGATGCACAGACTCAGATGCTCACATAGCCCAATGGCACTGACTGGTCCTCAGTGGAGGAAATCAAAATACATGGAGCCCAGTTTTTTGGGGGGAGGCAGAAAAAGTGGCAGTAGCCTTCCTGCTGCCTTGGCCCCAGCATTGGCGTGACTCTGACAGTGGGGCCATTGTTCTTTCTTCACATTCATGTCTCTGCTCCCAGAGCTGATTTTGACCAGAGCTGGCCAGCTTAACTCTACACCAGCCCCCCATCCCACAGTGTGTGAGTCACCTCCTGAGCTGTCAGATGTATGAGAAGTCTCAAACACAGATGCTTTTTCTCTGAGAAGACGTTGCTTGATGAATGCTGTGGTGATCAGCAGATTCACCAAAACAGCCCTTGCGGTATTTTTTGAACACTGAATGCTTTATTTGTCTCCCCTTATGAAGCTACAGTGCAGCCACTGGTATTTTCAGCTACACAACTGCCATTTTACACTTTGAAGAAACAACTAATGCATGAATTAAATGAGAATTTCTGTGCCTGAGTCTCATAGTTAGCATGTCTCCACTGGGGCAATGAAAAGTGAGGCTATAGAATAAATAAATTACACTTATGCTGCATTTGTGGTCCCTTTATACAGTCAGAAAGATATCAGAAGGCAGATGAACATCAGGCTCCCAGTCTAGATTACATCTTTTGAGTCAAGGCGACCAAAGGAGTTTGCAGTGATAAAACACGGTGCTTATCTCTGGCTCTGTGAGACCCTTTGTCTTTAGCTCTCTTGAGGTGCAGTCTGCAGATCATTTTAAGAGCTGTAATAATGGGGGCATAGGAATAATGCTATATTACCATGCCAGCCTGGAGCTGTGCTCTGTTACTCTTCTGTCTCTATGCTTAATAGAGGGATTTGATAATGTAAACTTTTGAATGTAATTTCTTTTCATTATTAACCAGCTGAAAACAATTTATTCCTTTACCTTAAAAGTAACTCCCTTGTATTTCCATTGAGAAATGGCTACTGTGGAGATGAAAAGATCCTGCTTTTCTCAAGCTTGCTCAAATATTTGAAAATAAATACTGCAAAACATTCCGTTGAATTCTTCTGAACAGACTGGATTTCAGGTTGAAGAGCAAATAGAGAACAAGGCTTGGGGATGCTGTGTCCCAATGAGGTTGTTCAAAACAAAAAATGTTTTGCAAGTTCATGGATGTATGTCAAGTCTCTGCCACAGTGAAGGGGCATTCTTTTAAGGTCAGATGCTGTCATGAGATGTTTGCTGTGATCCTCCCTCTTAAATAGATTGATATGGGCACTTCTTCAGCCTGTATTTGGCCTGGGTAAAGAGCCAGAGGGATAAATTTCTAGGGGAAGCTTGAACCCAGTGTTTCATGATTCACAAAATATATACTCCACAGAAGAATAATTTCCTACAACCAGAGAAACACCCACTTCTCTGTCAAGACAGAGACATGACCTTTAAATTTTGAGAAGTCTTTCTTTCTGATCACCTTTTCTGGTTTCATTTTTATCTTGAAAGATGAACATTGTGTCTGAAGCTGGCAAATTTACAGTCCCTGATACCATGACCAACCTTGCCACCTGAGAGGCAAGCCACTAAGTGCCAAATAACAACCTTGGAAAACAGGCTCTTTGCTCCTGAGTTCAATCTACTTTGCTAATGGTGGCCACACTGGCTGGGAAGCTGCTGCTGTGGCACTAGCAGGCTCCAGTGACAGAGCATCCTGCGCAGGGCCCAGCCACCACAGAGCCAGCTGGGCAGGCTGAGCTGCACTGGGGGGTGTGCATGGGCACACACAGTCATAGGGGGGGTTACAGGAAGCATTTCAGTGGCTGCTGTCTGGGCTTCTCTCAGGTGAGCTGGAGGAGGGGCAACAGGGCACTGCCAAACACTTTCTAGATTCGCAAGAGAAAATGGTGGGTGAGGCAAAAGGGGACTGAGGTCTGGGTGAGCTCCCATAAAGCTGCCACCCTCCCTATAGCCCTCACTTTGCATGAACAAAAAGTGATTGCTTTGCCCCACCAAGACCTGCACCTCAGAGCTCTTTCTGAAAAGGAGCCTGTCTCCTCTGCCAGCCTCCCTGCGTGCTGCCCAACCACTCCCCCATCAGCTCTTGCTGCCTCCTACCTTGCCTCACAGATTGCCAAATGCATCCCACTTTTACAGAGTTCCACCCCCCCCTCAAATTCTCTGGCAGGAAGAACTGCTGATTCACACACACCACCCTGGTCCTCGAAAGCATTTCCTCCATGCCATGAACAGCCAGGAAACTCACATAGCAAATTTTAGGAGAATTCTAACATCTCAGGTACCACTGCCTTTTACTCATCTTAATTTAGAAATCTTTACTTAGTGTGATGGACACCTTTGGTCTGTGCAAGCCTTCTGCCTTAATCCTTGTGATCATAGTCTTTAAGACTTCATGGTCTAGCAAGGGCAGGGTGGCACAAAACACTCCATGAAAATATGTCCCAGGATTCATTTTTTTGAAGGGCAGAGTCATCTAAATTCCCTGCTATTGTGGTTTTAAGTGCAGATGTCTCACAAATGTGCAGAATTTTTTCGCTCTTCCTCCAAAAAGGAAAAAAGAAAGTGACACGACATGTGCTATGTGCCAGGGTTTGTTTTACAGGAGAGGATAGGATATGTGCCAGGACAAGGTGTCACCATTTAACTTACTTTCCTGAATATTCAGATGAAGCTGGTGGCACATCAGCTCCCTTCTCACTCTTGGCATCGAGCTGTCCTGCTCGGTAACTCCCCATCTTCTGCTCGTTGGCTGCCGAGTTGTCTAAGCTCATTTGTCCCCTCAAGACGGTGTGAGCCACATTCTCACTGCTTTTTCTTTTGAGATGTGAAATCTTAAAATGAGATCTTAATAGAGTTAAAAAATCTGTTAGCTATTCTTTTTCACTTGTGTCTACTGCTAGCACGGCACAGTAGTTACACTAAGGCTTCTATGCCTCTTTACACTATCAGCTATATCAATGGTTGTGGGGATGATGGAGTGTGACGGAAGAAGTGTTGAAATTGATTTCCTGATAGAGAGTTTTGGTTGTTCTTAAGTGAAGACAATCAGTCCAGTTTGCAGGCAAAGTGAGATGGACTTACCTCATTCTTCCAAAATGTCTTTCCAGTGATGAGTCAGTCATGACATGCAGAGCAGTGGATGCCGAATGCACTTGAACACAATTGAGTGTGGTGTAATTGTCTCTAAACTGTTTAGGTGTGTCATGTAACAGCCGCAGTTGCACAGGTGATGAAGCAGAAAGTTAATCAGGGAGAGGTGGAAGTGTTGGGTGAGATTGTTGTTCTGCTAGAGGGCAGGAATGATTTGCAGAGGGATCTGGGCAGGCTGGATTGATGTACCATGGCAAATGGTAGGAGGTTCAACAAGGCCAAGTGTTGGGTCAGTCTAGGGGCAGAGTGGCTGGAAAGCTGCCTGTCAGAAAGGCACCTGTGGATGCTGGTCCACAGTGGCTGAACATGAGCCAGCCTTGCCCAGATGGCCAGGAAGGCTCTTCTACCCTCATATGGGATTGGCAATTCCTAACTTGTTTCTGGGAGATATTTTCTAACCCGTCCTTAAAATGCTCCAGGATGGCATTCCTACAGCCACCCACATTTAATACTACAATGCTTCCCTGCATAGGTAGAAAGTGAAGAAAAAGTTTTCATGTTTCCTTTGCTTCTGTTTCTTGCTCTAATCACAAGGCATCTGGAAAGTAGTAGGGTTTTGGTACCTTTTGTAATGATCCTTTATTTGGCTTTTGTTTGCCATCTAACTAAGCTCAGCAATAAGTCCTCTATGAAGGAGTACAGTCAAAACCAGTGTGCACATGCAGCCTCACAACCTGGAGGCAGGGGCTTGCTGCTTTTCAAAATCTGAGCACTGGCTCTGAGTGAAGTTCCTGCCATTTCTGCATTAACTTTTCTGCTTTGGGTTTACGATCCAGACTGGTGATCAGTCTGAGACTGATTTTGGAGTAAAAAACAGACATGTGACCACTGAACCCCTCCTGTGCAGCAGCAATTCTTGCTCAGCTGACACGTTGGTGGTGTGTTGGGAGTGCAGAGGAAGGGGGAGAATGGCTGGCCGCTGGTTGCAGTGTCTGCTCCTTGTCCAAAGAAGAAAACTGTCGAGAGCTCATGAGCCAAAGGACCTCTGAAGCTGTAGGCTATCAGGATGCCTTGAAGGAACCTGTAGCCAAGGCTTGTCTCTCCCCAGACTATCACCAATGTGAATCTAGAATAACTTTGAAGGAAATTTTACTTACTTTGCTATGATCCAGGTCGTGTAATACTGAATGTCGTTATTGTTAAATGGACATCTGTGATTTCACACTAAATGGAGATACATAAAGGTTCTAATACTACTGGATAGTCATAAAAATAAGGAAAAGGGGTGTCCAGTGCATTGCCGAAGAAAAGAAAGAAGCTTCAAAGATTGAAGCTTCTCCTCCTCTATTCCAGTATTTATCAGTAAATCAGATGTATTTGAGTCATGTGAAAGCAACTTGCTGGGCAAGATGTAGCATCTACAGAGAAATAGCACATGATCCTATGCATAGGGTCAACATCCTAACACGCAAAGAACATCCCCCCCCCAATACATGTTGATATAATTCTGGCATTTCTGACGTTTCACATGAGTGGCATGAGATTGTCATCTTTCTAATGCCATTTCAACATGGCAGGGTTATGTGTGTGAAAGTAAGCCATCTTTTCAAAGCATGAGGGCGACAGGTTTTGTTGAAGGACATCATCTTTTTGCAGTAAGGAAAGCAAACACTTCCTCTGTTCCTCCAGCCTATTCATGGAAAATGACTCCCACACTGGAAAATAGCATTCCCAAAGTCATTGAAATTCAACAGTCTTTAAAGCTACTGAAAACAGATATTAAAAATACAGTTTTTGAATAGCCCTAGTAAAAGCGTATGCTATGGGCTAGAATTAATTTAAAGACTAAAATCAAGACTTCAGATTTTGGAAGAGTGGAAAAAATCACCTTGAAACGTAAGTATCATGTTAATTGGTAATTATGGCATGAAGTCAATGCAGGTGGAACTAGAAAACCTAAAAGTGCACTAGTAAGTGAATTCATTAATGAGTTCCTTATTCCCAGAAACTACTACTCCAAGAAAAAAAAATGTAACTCATGTACTAGGAGATTCACAATAAAGTTGGTGGACTTTTTATATTACTTATGATGGTGGATATTTGCACTTTAGACTCCACTACACACTGTAGTAAATTGATTTTTAATAACAATCTCCTCCTTACCCCCCATTCCTTACATACCCATGTGACAGGAGCATTAACACAGCAATATCTTGTTATATTCCAACCTCACACTCTGCTGAAGCAGAGCATGCAGTTGAAGTTGTTTGGGAAGAGCTGCACAAAATTAAGCCTCTGGGCTGTTTGTTGTAAACAAGCCTCCCAAAGCTGATATAATAGTTCCAAGCTTGAGAGAGGGAGCCAAGAGGGATATGCAGTGTCTTAATAAATATTTCAGTTCATGTTTACATAGTATACTACTTTGCAAATAACACATAAAACATTTTTGAAAAATCTTTGAAATAGAATCCTACAGGTTTGTATGCATTGATGTTTTCTTCATGACATCCTCCTCCTCCTCCTCCTTCTCCTTCTCCTCCCCTCTGTTGAGATCACAGACGTCAAATGCAAGATCTTAATACACTGTTTGCATTCCTGTTCTTTAGCACAGAGACATGGACTTTTCCAGGCACTGAGCTTCTTAGCTTCCTGAGTCTCAGACAACATGCCCATCCAATGATCCTGTCCATGTACCTGCCCACAGGACATCCTTCTTACCAGGGGCTGCAGGGCAGGATCTTCCAGGGGAGCTTTTGCTGGGGACTTGAGAATGCTGAATGAGCCATCAGACACAAGCACCTGCATTGGAACTTTGCTAGGATAATTTTACTCCTTTGGCTCTTTTTAGAATTCCTGAAACAAAGGAAAGAGAAAAAGTGAAGAGTTGCTGTCTTGGCCCATTGTCTGAAGAACCACATTCAGGCTGCCACAAGACAAGGTGAAGGTCTGTTAATGGCACCATCAGGGAGAAACACAGAAAAATCTGCTCTCAACCCTTCTGATCATGAGTGAGAAATCTGAATCAAAGCCACACAGAAGTCCTAAGCCCTGTCCTGCATATTTCCACAAATTTTTTAAATGTGCTGATGCTATTATCTAAAGGAGGGAAGGCACATTAGTTGGGGTTGGAAAGGTTCTGTTCTACTTGGGTCTGGGCCTGTAGCAGAGATGGTGAATAAACTGTGTACTACGGGAAAGCTACTGAGCAATTTTAATTACTGCTTTTCCCCTTCAGAACATGCCTTGCATTTGGCTATTTTTATAGAACACTGTCTTAAAAATAGCTGGTTTCCTTCCTGACCAGGACACATAAATGACATTTATTGGCAATCCCGTATGCTTTACATTTTATTTCTCTAGTCACATTATCATCAAGCAGATGTGCATGAATAGGGTGGCTGGGCAGTCACTTCCAGTCACTTCCAGCATGCTTGTGTTTCTGAGAACCCATTTGTTCAGGTGTCAATACATTCACTTTTTGGTTGACAATACCTATGCATAAATAAAAGACTGTCCACAAATATCTATACGAACAATTGCATTAAGGTAGATGAAAAGAATGTAAGCATGGTTGATTGAATTGTGAATCCCGGGAAAGCAGTTTTCCAACAATTACCCAATTCTATCCGCTCAGTACTTTGAGAAGCTTGTATCAATGGACATGGTAGTGCTACACCCCTTGCTCTCCTGTCACATGCTGCAGTATCAGCACCCTCTGACCACCATTTGCCAGGCTGATTTAGCAGTATCTGTGCAGCAGGCTATGAGCAAGCTCAGGTACAACTGTACACCAGGTATTAACACCAACTGACCTCTGTCCAGGACCATTCAGGCTCATTTGTTTGATGGTCACAGGAGGATTCACTCACTATGCCACTTACAGTGTGGTCCTCAGCTTTACAGGGGCTGCTCTCTGGTATGCCAGATTCCCTGTGGTACAACTCCATGTAGCTGTTCAGGGTCACCAAAATGTTCAAGGTTTGATGCCTCTGTGCAGAACTGGAGCCATCCATTCAGCACGGTCCCAGCATCACCAGCTGTGGGCTGGATGGGAACGCCTACAGGGTGGTCCTTTTAGGAAAATCTATATTTTCTCTAGACTGGAAGACTTGTTCAGTCTGGGCACATATAAACCCCATTATTTTAATTTCCCATACACTGGTCTCAGTCAAAAGTGATTATTAAAACCACTCATCTTGATTCTTCGTCACTGTGGTTACTTTGCACTTTTTGACCCTCAAATGAAGTGTGCACAGTATGCTTTTGTTCATACCCAGCTGTTAGTTGTTTTAATACTTCTGGGATGGCAAGATAGGTTGAGAAGGAGGATGAGCTGAATGATAACATCAAGGTCAGTAGTGAGGTGTCACTTTGGTTTTGATTAACTTACAGAGCAACACCAGCTTGGTGCCCCAAATCAGAGAGCTTGTAACCAACTCAAGTTCAGCCCAGACACAAGCTGTGCTTAAAATTTGAGAGAAGAGGGAACAAGCTTAGCTGTTCCTTAAACTTGTGCATGTACCTTTGACAGTTTCTAAAGTAAAATTACTGTGGCAGAATAGACTCTATAACTTAAGATCTGTGAAAAGGCTGCATCTACCCTTGGCAGAACAGTGCAAATCTGCACCATTCCAACATCAGATTTCTCATTAAAAATCTGGCAATTACCAAGAAATTTAGGCATCCACAATAGATATTGTTTACTTGTTTGTAGCATTTTAGGATCAACAGGGAATTGTGATGGATTCAGTACAATTTGAATTAAAAAGCTAGATGAAGCCTCACAGGCCTTTCAGACTGATAGCTAATCCCTGTGAAAAGGGCTATGAAATGAAATGATAGTTTCAGGGCTAGTTCCACTTGCTTACTTAACCCAAAAATCTTGTTAATGCCTATTAAAATGAAATCCAGTGAATAACAGCCTCTTATATTTATGGGCTGTCAAGTTAATTTCCATAGAGCTGTGCTGTCTTCATTGTCATTGTTGACCAAGGGTTAATTCACTGCAGGAAAAAATGCGACAAAATACATCACTTTAATCCCTTTCTTCTGCAAAGATGAAGCAGTAGGAAACGAAAAGTAACAACTGGGAATATGTTAAGATCCGGAATTTTTTATATAAACTTGTCAGCCATTCCTGACGTCTTCTGTAATAAACACTCGACAATAAACAGAGAGGACTTTTCTTAAATCTCCATAACATAACAACTTTCAGAGGAAAAAAAAAAAACCTGTTCAAAGACTTTTTCTGAATGCATTTGCATTTCCAGGCTTTGTTGTGTTATCTACGTACAATTCAGCTGTTGCTCTTTCACCATTAACTCTTTACAGAATGCTCCTCATCACCAAAGCAGAATCCTGTGCTGAGCACATCAGAATTTGGAAACTTATGGTATGTAGACTGGTAAAATCCTGACTTTTTGGAAGCTTCATTCCACGGTCATCCCAAACTCTGAGTCTGCATTTTATTAATTTCTTTCACTCCTGCAGTCTTTTTCTCCAACATTCCTGTACGTTTTACTGAACTGAAGCTCTCCATAAGCCAGTATTTGCAAAACTCCATACATTCCATAGTCCTGGCATTACACACCCAGCCATCCTCCCCCTTACCAAATCTCACCATACACCATATAGCCTCAGTCACTGAGTGGTTTCTGTTTCCCAAGTCCATTTCCTACCAAATAAAAGGCAAAGGACCTCTACACCAACATTTGCTTTTCCTATTATTATCTGAGACAGGCTGCTAATGCTCATTTGGTTTTTGCACCAAATAAACCAAATGAATGAACGAAACCTTCAGAGGCACAGATGTTTTCAGAATAAGATGGGGCACTTGGTTCACACAATTGTTCTGCCTTTTTTTTTTGTTTTCCTGCATGGTTGTTTCCTGTGGAGTGTAGGATATATTAACTTGCAGCCACAGAGTACTTGAAACGCATCTACTGGATCAGCCTAGTGCATCAGTGAAAGATGGCTAACAGTCTTCCTTTTCCTGTGCAGCTGTTGTTTGCAGAAAGGGATAATTTTTAAGTTGATTTATTTACCTTAGCCTTTTTTCCCCCTTTCTTTTCTTAATCAGTGATCATCAGCACGCTAATTGTTACTAGTAGCTTTGAAACAATGAGTAAACCTCATTGATACAATTAGGAATTTAATAGAAAAACATCCTTGACATGCAGGTGGAAAGCTAAGGACTTTGTCTTTAGAAATGTTGATATCACAGAGTTCCCAGTAAAAAAAACCCCAAAAAACACAAAAACCTCACAAAAAAAACCACAAAAAGAGACAAAGGTCCATACATTCAGAAAAAAACCAAAAAACAAAAAAAACAAACAAACAAAAAAGAAAAAAAACCCAAAACCAGGAAGTCCTCATCTTGGACTTTTACTATAATGGACAAATTTATGTACGGTTTTCGTGGTTTTAGTAAAATCCCTATTTGCTGTAAATTATTCCTGCTCTGATTGGACAATCCACTGTGCTAGGACAGAGTGGTTGCCACCAGCAAGGTGCCTTGGTTGCCGAAGGTGGGCTCAGGAATCCCCTGAGCCGTTCAGAGAGGGTACAGAAGCCATCAGGATAGGTGGCACTGCTGCCCCGGTCCTGAGAACCAGCAACTGCAGCGACAGCGCTGTCATTTCACACCAGATAGAACTTTTTGCCTTCGCAGGTCAGGGACGCTTAGCCTTGTTACTGTATGTAAGACACCTCGCTCGAGTGCTGCCTCCACCCGCAGTACAAAGTGCAGGGGTGTCTCGGAGGTGAGGCACAGCCCCATATCCTGCCTATACAGTCCCTATTTTCCATTTCTTGATGCTTCCTGCAAAGCTCCTCTTTCACATTCACTGGTTGGGGTTTTTTTTAGGATTATGGGCTTTTTTCGTTCTTTATGTCTAACTGGTGGAGGCTGCCTCTCTGTGGCAAGAGCTTGCATGGGAAGTGGTTCTGCAAAATCCCCCTGGCTGTAGCTTGTGAAACGTGCAAGGCATCAGCGCACTCCTGCGATAGATTTCATGAGCTCCCAGCAAAACATTGAAAATCACCTAGGAAATTCCTCATTGTGCTTTGAGGAGCTGAGGGCTTGCACTGCTTATTAACTGCCCTGCAGCGTCATAGAAATCAGAGAAATCAGAGTATGTATTGGCTTGGAAGGGACCTTACAGATCACTTAGAACCAACTTTCATACCATGGGAAGTGTAAAACTGGTAAGGATTTTTGGCAGCCTGAGATCACAAAACACATTTGTGCTCTGGGGAGAGATAGGGCCTCGTTTCTTCACCCACTGCTCATTTCACAAGCAGATAACTGCAGAAGTAGACCATCAAAGGGTCAACATTTTGTTATTGCAGTAGAAACTCTCTCCTCCAACCAAAGTATTTTTGGCTTTTAACATATGTCTTCCTTACAGGATTGAATTTGGCTGTGAACAGACATGAATCAACTTTCCACTGAAGTGTCTTGCATGAGAAAGTGCCCAGACATCAGGATGAAAGGGCTTCTGAGGAAAAGCACGTGTCCTGACATCTTACCCTGCCAGTGCCACACCACTTCTTGACCACTGGCCTCAGGGGCTTCTGGGAAGAGCAGGGTACCATGACCCATGGCTCCTATCCAGGCCATGCACTCTGTCTAGAGAACACTAATTATAAAAACTACAGACACTGATAATTACCAGAGGGTGAGAGAGAAGGCTCAGACAGGAAAATTGTATTCCTGATGCTCCTTTTTGATTCTGCTTTTTTTCAAAATTGCACTTTGACCATTACTGGCATGATACAGCAACCCAAAGTGTTAGCTTCTCCCACAAGCCAGTTTTTATAATTATAATTATAATTTTTTAATATAAAGGAATAAATAAACTGGGAAATAAGTTGTTTCTCTTCTAATAATGAGTGGTCACTGCTCTGTGGCCCATAAAAGGCAGGCCAACATTTCAGGCACAAGGACTTGGCAGGAGCCACCAGGGCCCTTTATCTGTTTTCCCCTTTCAGAAGAAGGAAAGCTGCAGTTTTTCCTTTTCCTGTTTCTTTGCTTAGGGAAATCTGTTACTTCCCTCAAGATTTACATCCTGACCTATGTAAATCTTTGAACAGCTCTCTTTAGCATTTCCCTTAGGGAGGCTCCTTGCTGAGAAACAAGGCTTCAGGAGCACGGGATAGCATTTTTTATACATCTGACATTAGTAACTTATGAGGCAGTATTCATCAAAGAATTGCTTAGGTCTGTTCATGCTACAGTCACGCAGTGTTGCTCACAATATGGGGTGATTTTCCTTAATTAAATCTCTTACTATTCTTTAGAGCAACAGCCTAAATATGCTGATGTTGTCTTGTTGTTGTCCATTTGTTTTTTAAAATAGGATTAATCTAGAACTGAATATTGGTTTAGGTATACTTCTCATTGTATGATTTTTTTTTTTTGTGTATGTTTGTTTGTTTGTTTTAAAGCAGGGCAAAAATTCCCTATATCTAAGAAAAAATGAAAAAAAAAAAGTTTTGTCTGTGACCATGGAGTATCTCTGCTCCAGGTCTGGTACAGGTCCTGCAATAAACAGCAGCAGAAAGAAAAACAAGGGGACTCTTGAGAAAGGGCAGCAAGGATTCCTGCTTACATCTGAAAGCTCTGTGAAAGGAAGGTGCAAGGAAGGGCGAGCTTCAATTAGTAAGGAACTAAGATTCCTAACACTGTCAGTAAGCAGTGGAGAAATAATCTCTTTCTGAAAATCTTTTGCTTTGGCACTGTTTTGGTTATTTCTAATAGCATATTTTTAATTAGTCTTGTAGCAGTTGTACCTGGTCATCTTGAGGAAGCATTAGATATCTGGAGCACATTGTTCTTGCCCAACATTAGCCATCCACTGCAGCAGTGCCTGCCTGCACCTGCACTTAATGTCAAGGTGCCCATGCTGCCAGATTTTGTCAGCTGAGATGTTGTAATCCATCTGGGCAAATCTAGTCAACTACTTTAGGCAAGAGTAATTGCTTTCTACATTTCATTAACTCTGATGACTCTAAAGGGTGCCTAGCTGCCAAGCTGGAATGTAGATGTGCCTCAGAGACACCTAAAGTCAGGATAAGAGTCATCTCTCTCTCTTATTAAACTGTTTTATACAACAACCACCTGACTGCTGACCCAAGCATTTTAAAATCTGAGCCTCTAGTCTGCTATATTTACTGAAGTTCATTTAAATGCTTGAGGATTGTTTGTTTGCTTAAAAATGCTGAAGGACAGTACAAAATTCATCAAACAGCTCAAGTTCACAATGTAGGAGAGGCAGTGGTGTGCAGAGTGAAGGCAGAGTTCCTCACTGCCGGTTTCAACAGTTCTATTTTGGATCTACAAAATATGCTACAGCATGGAGGAAGGTTATGAGAGTCTCCTGGGGCTTGTGTTTATCATGTTACTGCAGAGTGGCAGCTGAGAACTCCAGAAGAATGGCAGCGAAATACATTTCCAATAACTCTTTGTCAGTTCAGAGAGACTGGGGACTCTGGTTACCATGCTTATTCAGAAACAATCAATTCTGTGTCTTAGTAGAAGGGAACTCCCACTGTGTGGGGCTGCTGACATTGCTTGAAAGACAATAGATGGTGTTTCCCATGTGCTGGGCTTTTTACTAAAAATGAGCAATGATCTGCTACCATGTCCTCTCTCCTGCTATCAACCCTGAACCCCACAGAGAACAAGGGCACAAGACTATAGTCCAGTAATTGTTTCCTTTACGTGGGAAACAGGACTTTTCCATCAGCCAAACAGCATTTGAACATCTCACATGACACCTAGTCAGACTTCCTTGCATCATGTGGCTGTGACCCAACCTTCAGGTCCAGAAAAAAGAGAGCAATCCTTACCTCAGGGGCACATCCAGAGGAGCAAATTGCCATCCTGGTTGCACCAGCTCAGGTCTCTTTGCAGAGATGAATGACTCTGGAATGAAAATGTGCCTCAGTGAGAAGAGATGAAGAGAAAACACTCACTGGCACTGATGGTTCTCTAAGGATACCAAATAGACCAAACAAACAGTTTTTCCTTGCAAACCAAATGAGATTCCCAGGAAACTCTGGTACCCACTGTGGTGAGACCAGGCACTTAGTGCCTGGTAGTAACAGCAGACAGATCAAACACAGCCTGACCTTTTGCAGAGGTAGGAACTTGGCCCCAGATAGAGTGAATAGTGGTGAATAGTCATCTCTTCATCTAATCACTGTTGCTGAAAAGAAAAATGTTATACACATGTATATACACCTCTTTGCTGCACATGAATTGATGGGTTAGTCCAGCCAGCAATGGCAGTAAGCCTCCTTAGTGCTACATGCCTCTATTTTATAGACAAATCCTGTCCTCATGTCAGGCTATGATATTGGTGTAGATTTTTTGTGATGAATCAGTTCCTGTTTATGATCAAAGTTGCTAGTAATTACTGAGGAATATCCCAGAAGAAAAACCCTACTGTTTACAAGAGAGCTGATGCCTGGCACTGGCCTGGTCTGGTACAGGCATTTTACTCTCCTAAGATCTGCCACTTGGTAGGAGGAAGCTGTAATTCAAGACATGAAGGTAAGCTACAAAGAGGGAAAAGGTAGCATAGGTTCATTGAAAGGCAGATAGTGCCACACTAATCCAGTGTCTTCCTTTGGCAAGACTAATGATAGTCCCAGCAGATTTGCTCTGTTATGGTTTCAATAAAGCATCTACCATGGTGCCATACAAGAAGCATCAATTAAGAGAGGAGATATATCAGACCTGTAACCTGCCAAAGCCAGAGGGGAACGAGACACGCACTACCTAGAGGGGGGAAGCAAAGGACCACAGGGCAGTTACTAGAAAGCCTCCTCAAGGATTGGTCTTTAATTAGTGATTGCCCATTCCAGCAGTGCAGGAAGGCCAGTGCCAGTGCCATCAAGAAGACTGAACTTTGTTAAGATGGGAGTAGACAAGGATTTGGAACTGGCCAACAATGTGTCCACAAAGGCATCTGCTGTGCCACCAGTTCCTGCACACCACGGGCAGAGTGTTCTGTGAAGTTAACCTGCACTGTCAGACCACTGCAGACATTCCAATGTTGATCCAAATACCTTTTCCACTTTGGAAACCACAAAAGCTTCCATCTTCATTGGCATGGGAGGATACCAGTGAGCCAAGAGCTGACAGTGCTGCTGGATGCAAAGGTCTCCCAGCCCCTGGCTTGCCCAACAGGTGTGTCTTGGAAGATGGATAAAGACCTACTCTCTACTTCTTTGAAAGTTGGGAATACTCATGTGATCACATATGGTATTACACAGTCACGTTATAAATACAGAGAACCAAAGAAGGGCCAAGGGGTTTGCACGTGTGTATGCTACGTACAATGTGCAGAAATGGAGGTTTTACCTTGATAAATTGCATTTTCCTTCATGTATGTCACAGCAGTAAGGATAGGAAAGAGTAAGAAGGAAAAAACCCACATTGGCTGTGAGGCAAATGAGTGTTTTTTTCTTCTTAAAGTAATCTCCAGTTAATATAATTTTTGATTGCTGGATAGCTAACACAAACAAAACTAGACAAATGTTTTATTTAAACAAATTATGTCTTTTTGTAGAATAACAGAGAAAGAAACAGATGTTTTATATACTGCAGAGGATATAGCATCTTCCACTCACCAGCAATAATAAGTGTAGCTCATACTCTAGGAGCAAGAGCTCCCCTTTCCAGTATCACCATCTGTTTCATATTTCCGCTTTTCCCCTGGGACACCCTGTTTTGTCCTAGCAGATGGACACAATAGAGCCCCAAAAAACAGAAGGAACTGCTCTGCTGTGCCTGGGTCTGTGGTGTCTGTGCATGTATTTATTTACAGTCTGCTCAGTATCTACTTACTGGTAGACCAAACTGTACCAAGAACATCTGACTTCCTTACATGACTTGTCTCTCTACAGAGATACTCATTCAGGTCTCTTTCCATCTCCCAGCAACTGATTTTCTTGGAACATACAGAAATTTCATATCCTTGAGACTACTAGTGTTCCATACAACCAGCCTAGCAGGTTCAAAAATTACTACTGGGAGACAGACAGTGTGATCACACACACCATCATTCTTAGCAAACCAGCCTAAAAATAAACCATCTCAATGGAAAACCAAGGTTGCCCACTTTCTGTCGAGTGCTTTTGAGATTCTGTTGGGTTTTTTATTTTCAGATCCTAAACATAAGCATGGGTGATAAATGCCTCTCTTTATCTAACATGGATATTCACATGTTTAGGTAGCAATATCCCTACTATCATCAGTCCCTTTCAGGTTGTCATTTGCGTTTGCCTCTGTTCTTGGATAACAGCTTCCAAAGTGGACCACTGAAATCTGCTCTAGCTGGAGTTGAGTATCAAGGGCATCCCTTTGAGGTTCTGTCTTGTGTGGGATAGATCAGCCTATCTTTTGTGGGCAACATTGTATAACATCTATACAATCTATACATGTATACACCACTACAAATACAAATGAAACACAGAATCAGTAGCCAAATCCAGTTTTGAAATAAGGAAACTTTCTGGCCCTAAAATTTTATTTCTTTTTTTAATTGTTGATTGATGGACCCAGAACAGACATCTACATAAACACTTTCTGTTGACTTAAAGATGTATTTTGGTCACAGAGTAAATTTGCACCTACATTTAACTGATCTGTTCTTCAGCTAATCTGGCAAATTACGGTTTTATTCCTCCTCTAAAATAGTTGTTATCTTGTATCCAGTGACCTGAAACTTTTAGTAGAAAATGTACATGCTTATACACAATTTACATATACTACTCTGTCTTGGTTTGAAAGACAGGTTCTGCTAAGGAAGGCAGGAGCCTCCCTTGAGATGGAAAATGTAAACCCACTCTCTCCAAATTACTATAATTTTGAAATTAAGGGGCTCTCGGATATGGGAATAGGAATAACAGTTCTTTATTAGGAAAATAAAGATAAAAATGCAGTAGTACAAAAACCACTGAGAGAGTCAGAATACAACCTGGCATCCTGTGGGTCAAGTTGTTGATAGCAGTCCCATCAAATGGTGGCTGCAGTCCTCCTGGGGTGACTGATGTGGTTTTGTTGAAGAAATGATCCCACAGAAGGGTGTAGTTTTCCTCTGAAAGTCAGTGCTGATAGATGAGCCTGGTCTTCCTCCGGGAATCTAGTGGAAAATAGGGGTGCCCCAGTTTTTCAAATCTCAGATTTTTATCCAGGTAGGAATGCTTGGCTCCTCCCCCTGTGTGGAGCATCTCACAATGGAATGATGTAATTTTTATCAGCCATGCAGTGAGACTCAAGGTCCCACTAACAGGAGATATCTCTCTGGACAGAGGATGGGCCATGGAAGAGATAAAAAACACTGCCCCATCTGGTTGTTAACAGCTGGCCCATTAACAGAGGATCTCCCCGCCACCCCTGGAGTTATGAGGGAGGGGTCATGGTGGAGATAGAGAACACTGCTCCCCCTGGTTTCAACAGATGGTGATAGAATACATACTTCTGGTTACATCTTGCGTTGCAACCTAAGACAAACTCCTCCTGACCCAGAGGGCCACCAGTGTTCATAATTCCATACCTTTGGAATAGGGATATTCTGGATGTTCTTAGGGATGGGACAGACAAACATCTACCTGGGCTGGCTGAGGCACAATTGACTCTTTGGAATTGCAGAGGATTCAATAAAAGAATTGGTGAGATCTATCCTTACATTCCCTCAGTTTGTGTTCCTTCATCTTTTCTATCCTAGGGGAGAAACAAATACAGAAAGTTGGATGCGCCATAATTTGTGTACAGGTATAGCATAGTCCTTCCATGTTGAATTTCTAAAGACTGAAAATACAAGGAAAAGAAAATAAGGTAATACAAAGAACAAAAAGGGGCCTGAGAAACAGTGATAAAATCCTTAAGATATGGAATGACAACACATTCAAGGAATTAAGAGTAAATTGAAAGAAATTATGTACGTGAGAACCGTGTTCTTCTGACACTAGATGGCTCTGCAACTCCGAGGAAAGCTTGCCTTGCTGGATATCCTGCTTCGGAAAATAAAGCAGCAAAGGGAAGCAATGGTGAGACTGCCTCCTGCTTATCTTTAGAGGAGCAACACGGCAACTGCAGATCTTCTAAGTTAAGGAGTTCAATTATGCCAATCTATTTTGATTGCATATGCTTTGTGTGCTTCATAACAGCCTTTAAAATATTTTACTTAAGGTTATTTGATGCAGTGTGTAAAAGTATACAGTGCATTACTACATAAGCAATATAAACTTGGATTACTTAAAATATATGAGAAAATAGGGTTTAACTACTTGGGGTCCTAACATAAGGATATGAACCTACTGGAACAATCCTAGAGAAGGCCACAAAGACAAAGAGAGAACAGGAGCACCTCTCTATTAAGGCAGGTGGAGAGAGCTGAGGTGATTCATCCTGGAGAGGAAAAGACTCCAAAAAGACCCTGCAGCAGCCTTCCAGTACTTAAAGGGAACCTTCAAGAAAAATGGAGAGGGACATTAGACAAGAACATGTAGGAATAAGAGAAGGAGTAATGGCATCAACTGGCATTTAGTAATGGCAAAAAGAAGGTAAGCTTAGATTATATATTAGAAAGAAATTCACTGTAAGGGTAGTGATTCACTGGCATAGGTTTCCCAGAGAAGACGTGGATGCTCCTTCCATGGAAGTGAAGGGTTTAAGGACAGAGCACCCTGGTCTAGGGGAAAGTGTCCCTTCTCACCACAAGGGGGTTGGAACCAGATGATTTTTAAAGTCCGTTCTAATCCAAACCATTCTGTGATTTTATGACCATGTGGATCTAATAGCATGGTTCATTATAGTACTGGCACATTGAAACCTTTTAGTAGGAATCAGTAATTCAATATCTGGTATTGGCCAATTTTACAGAGGGACAGTGAGCAAGCAGTGGGCAGTACAAGAACACCAGGAGGTCTCAAAACAGTTTGGGTTTAGGGAACTTAATAACCTGTCTTTGATATAAAATTTTTAAACAATAAACAATGCAAAATAAACATGTTAATTACAAAAAATTATATGCTTTTTCTTAGTAAGCTCTTTACTTATATCAGAGCTGTAGAAGATCCACTGAACCTTTCTATAATATGTTATAAAGCATCAGTACTCAGAAAATAGTATTAGCAGGAAAGTAATTTAGTTTATAAGGATTTTGTTTCACTTGGCACAGAGTCTGTCCTTCTTATTTTAGCATGGTATATTAAGCTACTAAAAAATTCCTTAGATTTTTATCGTTTTGCACTTATCTTTCTGTATTTTTGTTGGTCTTCTAGTAGGGAACTACACCTTTATCAGTCCATCCAAATCACTGTTCCTAGGAAAGGTCACCTTTCTTTTCTTCTTTTCTTCCTTTATCACTTCACTATGAAAGCTGTCACTGGCTTCCTGTCAATTGGTACATCATATAAATTCTTAATTTTCTATTTTTTAGTGTTTATCTAATGTTTTCTCTATGCATGCAAGTTATGAAGAGAAATTACACAACCTTGCATAAATGGCTTATTTTTTAAGAGGCTTATTGAAGCTCATAATGAAAATATTTGATAACAGCATGAATTACATGCATGAGTGCACCTGAATATTATTTTTTTTTTTTACATTATGATTTACAAATCCAAGTTGTTTCATTTCACTCCTTAGACATCTGGTTGAGAGAGAAACATTTCTTCAGACTGTGATGTTTGAAATCTCTATAACTATCCAAGTGGAGCTTATTTTAGTTTTATTCCTATAACCTGTTGCATTCTGCAATCTATTAGTGATGACTTAATTAAAAAAAACTTTTGATGCTGTATATCAGAATGAAGAAATGTGAAATAGAAGTCCAGGAGGAATCTCTGGAGAAGGTGTTTCTGAGAGAGCAGAAGGCACTGGAGGCAAGGCAGGAGATGAGTGTTTGTGGTGGTATGAGACTGTTATGAGACTTCTCTAGAGTCTCCTTCACACATCTGCATGTGTATATTTGAGTGTACAGACTCAAAGATTGAAGCCTGTTCCTTTTTTCCTTGGGCTGAACACAACCTAGCAGACAAGATGAAGGAAAGGATCTGCTTTACTGCTGTGAGCTCAGATGGTTCAGTATCCTGGCATACCATAGTTAATTACTGTGCATGAAAAATAATCCTGATCAGTAGCAACCCAGAGGTTTAGGGTGAAGTCTGAAGGCATATGTGAGGGAGAAGCAGCAGAGACCATTTTTTCCTGTGCAAGGCAGAGACAGGGGTAATGTACAGGTCTGTGTACACATTTTATGAGAGACATTGCAGTTCATGAGAGAAGTGAAGAAGAGGGAAGCAGTAAAGGAAGGAGAATAGAAAAATGAAAGGTGGTTTGATTACCCTGAATTTACCTTGACAAGGAAAAAATTTAAGGTCCAGAAACAGAACAAGAACTGGCAGCTGGAAGCCAAAGCCATACATGTCTGATCTCAGTGCTTGATCTAGGGCAATTATCAGGTGAAGTCTCCACCTCTTGTTGACTTCATAAGAGTGCTGGACCTCTTCCAGAAACTGCTGAGGCAGGGGCACTCTTGGGAGAAGAAATGTTCATGCAGAAAGAATGGAGATGAACACACTCCATGAAAGATCCTTGTTTTTCTGGACTGTGCCAAGGGATGCTGTGGGTAAGAGGGAGAACCTCAGCAGCCCCCAAAGGCAGATGGCACTTCATATCCCACCTGCATGGGTACATAAGTCCTCATATTGGTCATCCACTGACTCTATCCAAACACCACTCAGTGAAACCTGAGGTTCTCACGCATGTATCAAATCATTATAGTGAAATAATAACCCTCTCTGGCTGGGTAGTAAAGCCAGGCTGTTTACAAAAGGGTTGTGGAAGGTCCTTGAGGCATTGTAGCCACTGCCTCCCACACAGCAGGCAGGAGAGCCAGCTGGACAGAGGTTACATGTCTGACCAAGAACCTGAGCTGGTGTGTGTGGCCATCTCCACACTGCTGGCACAGTGCACAGCGCTCCTCACTCCATGTGCTGAAGGAGTCTGAACCCCAACGGGAAAGGGAGCCTCTCCCACAGTCTGGACTAACTAGGTTAAAAATTTTCTTTTGAGTATGTAGCAGCTATTACTAACTGGGTTTTTTCTCCTCTTGGGCTTTTTTTGAATAAAAACTCTCCAGCAACTCTGCACTTGAGAGCTGAGCCAGCTGTAGGTCCAGCTGAGGGCCAAGCAGCCGGGACAAACCTCATTCTCTGCTGAGAGTTGAGGGAAAAGAAATGCAGCAGGTTTGTTCCGAGTCAGGCTGTTCAAATAAAGCTGCATGAACTTTCACACTTTATACTATTTGTTATGATGCTTTTCAAAATGAACCACAGATGTTTTACTTTGTTGAGATTTTTATCCTTTGTTGAGTCACCTATTATCCGGGCCACATCTGGGCAGCTCAAACAGCAGTCTCAATGAAGAAGTCTCAGAAGGAAAGTCAATATTTAATTTGATTTTTAGATAATCCTCGGCACATACCTAAAAACATTATGAAATAAACGTATTTTCTACTAATGACATGCTGTAAAATGTTGGGAAGCAATAGATCCTATTCAAACTGCTGGTATTTCCCATCCCTTTAATTGAATCAATGAGCATGAGTTAGGATTAAATTTTGTCTGTAGCTTGCAGCTTTTCTTTAAATATTCTGCTCTGATTATAATGTAGGAGTAGAGGAGATTGAAAAGTTTCTGAGAAACCTTGGATCTTAACTGTATAGCTGCAGTCCTCTTGAGCAAATGGGATCCAATGAAGCAAATCAAACTGGAAATATTATGTAAAATGCTAACATGTTGGTAAATGGCCAAGGACATCTTCTGGAAAATGCCAAATGTCACAGTAGGGCATGGAAAAAGCCCTAACTTCTCCTTTTGGGAAAAAAAAATCATAAATTCTCTAAGAAAATATGTCAACAGGTTATGGCAATATCCTTTGGGGTTGATACTGATGTAGAGGGAAAAAAGTAAAATTATTTGTCAAGAATTCATGTAACTCTCAGTCAGTAGTCTTCTCAGTCCTTCCTAGAAAGGAGAACAGAGACCTCGCTAAAGAGAACAGTTTGAGAATAATAGGTGTCAGTCCATTTGAAACAAATGTTCCCATCCAAACACATCCCCATGATTTTTTACTGATTGCTTCATTTGCTTCATTGTTTTCAAAGAGTTGCATAATAATACATTCATATCCTCAGAATACATGTTATAGTTTTAACAGAGCATTGTCCTTGGAAAGTTTTCAAAGTGGTTCTGTATATTTGCAATATCTGTAGTTAGCACATTCAAGTCAGAGTGATTCATTTCCTGCCCAGTGGCCACTTGTCATTTTATGCTTCTTTTTTTTGTTTTGTTTTTTTTTCTTTGGCTGGATCTTTACAAATATAATGGAAAAATCACTACTTGCAGATAATGAAAGTGAAGGAATTAAGAATTAAGGCATACAGCAGAGAACGTCAGCCACAGAAACTCATTTACAAATGCCAGTGCAGACCAGTATTTTGTATTAAATAGCTGTGGTTAGTGCCTACATGTTTGCAGTTAGAGAGTCGGTAGTCTGAAATCTGCTAGAGCCTCAGGATACTTCTACAGTGTAAGTTCCTGAGGGATGAAAAGAAAAAAAAAGTTCATTTTATTGCTAAAGAATTGTCATTTCAGTGTATTTTTGTTTGGAGTTAATCTATGTTAATCATGACCCTGAGAGTAGCTCAGTTGGTCAGAGCATGGTGCTAATAACGCTGAGGTCATAGGTTTGACCTCAGTACAAGCCAGTCAGTTAGAGCTGGACTTGATGATCCCTGTGGGTCCCTTCCAACTGAGAATATTCTGTGATTCATGCTTTGTATCTCTAACCATCAGTAATTTTTCTTTGAAGGTGCAGTCTCTCTATAGATTGTCAGGTATTTATTCCAGTAGGTTGAGGTCTGAGGAATAGAGCTTTGGTTGTGACATCTCTCTTGGGTCACCAAGTCCAGAGTTTGCCAAAACTAGGTCCATGATAATGAAGAAAACCTTATTATATGTTGGATGACATCCCTAAATTTGGTCTGTTTTTACTGAAGAAAAACATAGAGAAGCCATTGTACTCCTCTAGTTAGTCAGGTCAAAGAAGCCACTGGAAAAACAAGAGTCCACAGAAGGCTTCAACCAAAGCATTCATGTATTTCTATGTATTACTAATTAATAAAGATACACTAGCAGTAGACTGTAAAGTGTCACTGCCCTCAGAAGGAGTTAAGTTGACTGGAAGAGTCATACACTTGTAGAAAGACTTTTGGGTACAAAATCTGATATTTTTTCTACTTGAATTCAGGAAAATCCAGGAAAAAGAGGCAAGGGATCTCTGAGAAAATCCAAGATTATATCCGATCCCTGATTCTATCCCCTGATTTTCTCCTCTTCGGAAGATCTAATCTTCAAATAGCATGATCTAGTGTCAAGAACTGTGACTGATTTAATGTGGAAAGAGAATTTTGTGGTCCTCCTGAAACATGATCGAAGAGATAGTAGAGGTTCTCACATACCTTAAAGTTGGTCCATGATGTATGAATTTAAAGAATCTGTTTAGCACAGTTTCAAACGGAATATTAAGGCTTCACAAAAATAGCATATGAAAGGTATTTTGCCCGGGATGCATTTTTTTTAAGCATGAATAAAATCAACCAACTATTAGAAAAATGGGACATCCACCTTGCAACACTCACAGCTTGGAAACACAAGGACAGCAGCCTGCCTGACATGGACTAGAAGTATGGGGGCACTAGGAAGCCTCTGTGCCCAAACTTGGTTCTTGCTAGCAGAAAGGAGTTTCCAAAAGGACTCAAGAAACAACACAAATATTTCCCAAAAGAAACCAGACACTTTGCAGGATATTGTAGAAGTCATCCACAACAATAAATGGTCGGATCAGGTTTTTTATCATTACGACTGGGTTTTAATATTTTTCTAACCATGGAAAGGGGAGAGAATGAATCATCCAGCATCAGATACTACAAAGATCAGAGAATCTCAGCACAGGCAAGGCTGGCAGGAACCTCTGCAGATCACCCAGTCTAAGTCTTCTGCTCAGGCTATTTTGCTCACAGCCATGCCCAGGCAGGTTTTGAGTATCTCCAGAGATGAAGAGTCCACAGCTTCTGTGGGCAACCTGTGCAAGTGTGCAGCCACCCTCACAATAAAAAAGTGTTTCCAGTGTTTCGGTTTGTGTTCTCTCCCCACTGGGTACCAGTGAGAAATGCCTGAATCCCTATTCTTTACTCCTTCCCCTTAGGTATGTACACACATATCCCCCCAAGACTTCTCTTCTCCAGACTGAATGAAGAGTCTCAGTTCTCTCAGCCTTTCCTCATTTAAGAGAAGTTTCAGTTCCTTAATTGTCTTTATAGCCCTTTGGCAGACTTACTCCAGTATGTCCATGTGCTTTTTGAACTGGTGAGGCCAGAACTGGATCTAGCACTCCAGATCTGTCTCGCCAGTGATGAGTAGAGGGCTAAGATTCCCTCTTCAACCCGCTGTAGATAGTCTTCCTAGTAAAGTCCAGGAGGTTGTTGAACTAGTAGACTGCAAGATCTCATGCCTATCTCATGTTCAACTTGGTGTCCACCAGGACGCTCAAGGCCACCTCTGTCTGATTTCCAGACCTTAAGTCCCAGCCTGGACTGGGGTAAGTATTCACAAAGTGAAGGACTCTGCATTTCCCCTTGCTGAATTTCATGAAGATCCTACCAGTCCATTCTTCTGGCCTGTCCAGGTCCCACAGCATGGCAGCACAACGATCTGGCAATCAACCACTCCTCCTGATTAGTACTGCCTTCAAACTTGCTGAGTGTGCACTCTGTCCCATGATCTAGGTCAGTACTGAAGTTGTTAATGCTGTTCTCTATTCTCTGTTGTTGCCTTTGGGAGATTAACAGAAGCAGAAGTGCCTGTCAATGCCCTTGCATCCCTCACGGTGTCGCAGAACACCTGGATTGTGGACAGACCATCAGTGAGTGGCTTGGAGACAGCCAGCAGCTTGAACAGCCCAGGCAAACAGCTGAGAGTGAAGACAAAAGCATGGGGGCTTAGGGATGGGAGGGAAATGGATGACTCCACCTGAGATGCTGGAGGACCACCAAAGTCACGTATTCAAAGCGGATAAGAAAGCTACCAAGGATTTCCAGGATAAACTGGCAATGAACCAACTCGCAGGTCTTTCAGCTGGTCTTCAGTTTGTGGACCAAGGTCAGTGGAGGGATGCCAGATGACTGTGAATGGCTTTGGAATTTCATATTACTTACATTTTTTGTTGTAGTAGAGCATCAGAAAAGGAAGCAGGTGCTAGCAAGGAAGATGGCTGCAGATCATTATGAGCCTAGTAATTCCAGCTCTGTGTCTTGCTGAAAGTCAGCAGCTCTAGTGTGACTCATGACAAAGCATGGAGGATCAGACAACAATTGAACTTACTTTGCAATGGCAACAATTCTGTTTCAAAACAAATGAAATCGTCAGTCAGAAGAGGATGAAGCAACATAAATGCAGATCACTCTGAAGTGGACACTGAGGAAGCATCTGAGTGTATGAAAATCAGTTTTATGGTTAAATTTGTGTGCATAAATTACAATTGTAGGCTTTTCAATATTGAGTACACATTGCAAAAGATTAGCAAACGGTGTAGTCACAAGACAAAACTTCAATGATTTTCTGGAGACTGAGGGATTCTGACTGGAGCTGAAAGACAGACATCTCATTCCTCAGTGAAGAGGTAAACTCAAACATCCATTTGGATATCATTACAACTTCTGAATTTGCAGTAAAGGACTGGAGTGGTATAACACACAGACAAATCCAAACATGATTATTTTTAAAAGTGGTTTGGGCAAAGTTTGGGCATTTTTCAGCAGAAGCAGTTAACAGCTTTAAGGAAGTTATAGAAAGATGCCTTGCAAAGCAAAATCAGGGAACTGTCAGGTTGCATCCTGCCACCAACATCTTGATGGGCTTTAGTGATTGAGATTCTTGTCAAATTAAAACCAGAAATGTGATTTTCTCATAGATATTCACTATCCAGCAAAGGCAATCAGCTCCATCACTGGATTTTCCTTCTAATTTGCAGGACCTCACATATTGTCTGACTATCTACTTGAGCACCTGCTGTACATGCAGCTATATATATGTACATACTTCTCTTTGCCCCCCTGGCACCTCCAGACTGTGCTGCAGTTGCCACAGAGATTGTGTAGAGCCTGCAGAAATCTCTTTAACACACCTCACTCTCTGCCTGTTGCAGCAGTCTGGACAAGAATTTGAAAAGGATGTTCTTGCTGTATCACAAGCTTCACCACTAGAGCAAACCTGGGCTGTGTTTACTCTGCTTTTTGCTGTGTGAAAAAACCATTGTTTATCACTGATCTCAGCTGGAGCCATTTGATGGTTTCTTTTTGAGCTCACTTTGCTTCCAATTCAATAAGAACTAAAAATAATAACATGGGTAATCTAATTGCAGATCAGTAGATATCCTGGCTGCTCTCAGTCTCAGAACATGTATCCCACGTACACTGGATGCACATACAGTACACGAGCTTTCTAGCAGCAGTAGCTTTTCACCTAGGACAAGGGTGACATTTGTGAACCATAAAGCCTATCAATGTTACCCTGCCCGGTTGATATAGTGCAGAGTCTTTCTTAAAATAAATAACAAATGTTGATATCTCTCTGTGATTGCATACCATGGCCAAAGGGGAAAAAAATGTTTAAACCCTTGAATTTCATACGCTCTGAAGAAATCTCAGATAAAAGAAAACAGGAAATCATTTGTAATATTAAAAATAGATTGCTTCCTGGAAGTAACAACCATGTTGTTCTTGTTGACTTTTTTTCATGTTAAATGCCACATACAGAAGCAGAGCCAGTCAGCTCCTACTTTTATTTCAAATTTGCCTGAAATACAAAATCTGTATGGCAAATTTTAAACTTTTCTTTATTCTTTTATAATTATTTTAATGCTATACTTTTTTATTATCTAAAATATGTTATTATAGGCCATAATGTAGAAGACTGACTTAAGAGCCCCCAGAGAAGCATCTTAATGTTAAATGTCATAAGTAAGTAGGATAAACATTCTGGAGTGTTACTTCAGTTTTGGTAGGTGTTGTTGTGGGTAAAAACTAAATATCACAGCAGAAAACTTGCTACAAAGATAAATATTTTGAATAAGATTAAAAATTCTACTAAAACCCTTATCATTCTGAGTTTCAGTGGCATCTTGAAGCACATTGTACCTTGCCGCTCTGTTGATCCCTGAAATACAGACTAATTCCCCATGAAATTAACTGTTTATTCACACTTAAGTTGTGTCCCCATGTTTTGCTTTGGATAAACAATGGCCAAAGTGGATTATATGCTATGGTTGTTTTCCTTCTGAAAGGTGATTCCTAAAACAACTTCAATCAAAAGACGTGCAAAGATGAATGATGATTTTCTTCTTCCAAGGCTCTTTCAACCCTTGTTTAAGGTGCCTTTCTTCAGTCAGGCTCAGGATTACTATGAATGAATTCCTGGTTTCTTACCATTAATTGCAATTTTTTATTCTTCAAGGATCCTTACTTCTACTGTGGAAATATCACACCTCAACATTAGAGTATTGCCAGTCATATTGTTAACTGGATAAACACAATACCTTTTTTTAAAAGCATGCAGCTCAGTTCCAGAATTGAGACAGAAGAAGGTTGCTGACATCCAAATGATGATAGTAAAATTAGTTTATCCATGTGCCACCCCTATCCTGTAAGTGCATGGGCATGGGTTGGTGTTAAAATCTCATCCTTCCAAGCATATCTCACTTTCACCTCTGTCAGGCCCTGGGGCTTGGCCCTGCTGGTTAGGATGTAAAGCCCTGACCAGCCAGAGTGAACTCCATCCTGGTCACACTTCTCGGGTAATTTCCTACAAGTATAGATAATAGATAGTAAATAGATAGTAAAGGCAAAAGAAATCAAGACTTCCAACTACCCAAATTGGCTGGACAACAGAGAGTGAGAAGATGTACTCTTACTCTTGTTATCTTTTCCCAAGCCTGACCTCTTCCCAAGATCTGACTATAACATGCTGTTTGGCCAGCTCAAGGAGTCATCCTTCACACCTCTTATTCTTCACTCCTTTTACTGCACTCCTCCGGTGTCTCTGGGTAGCAGGACGAGTTGGGCAGAAACATATCTGTTACCCTGCGTAGTCATCTTTACTTGTTCTCACTTCATTCAGGAGGTGAAGAGCATCATTTTCACAGGCCAGTTGTCTTCATCCCTGAGCCCAGAATTGATGACTTCTCACCTTCTTCTCCAGGGAGAGAAAAGGGAATGTTCAAGCATGAATTCAACTCCATTATTTCCCCGAAAATCTGAACTGGGTTATTGCGAAACTTCTCTCCTCTTATGTTCCCTTGTAAAATCTTGAAGCCTTAAACAAAATAAATCAAAATTACCACTAGGAGTAGAAACACCACAGGAACTTGAGTTAGGAAAATGGAAACAAAACCAGACAATCAGATAAATGCAAGCTAATAGAAGCAGAAGGAGAATAAATTGTGTTTTACCTAGTGAGGAAGGCAGTGTTTGGAAACACCTTAAACTGCTTACAAAGCACATCATTCCCTTTAAGGATGGATTCATGGAACATCAACAGCTGATGCAAAAAGAAGATCCTATTTCTTTAGAGAAACTCACCGAATGCTTTGAAAAGGAGCTGTAGCATAGCCTCTAAACCATGAAGCAGAAAAATACGCAGGACACCTTGGTTCTTTGTAGGTCTTTGTGAAAGGTTCCCGTGAGCTCTTCCCATCTTGCTTGAGATGTCCTGGAATGGTATGACCTTCCCCAGCACTTCACTCCAACATATCCCTCTATTATATATCAAATTCCCTGTGACACAAACACATTTGAATGTACTTGTGAATTATGTGCTCTGTGATTATCTTCAAGCATCCAGAAACTAGGATTAATTTCAAGGAGCAGAAGCTGACTTTCTTATTATCCTCATTTGGTATTCGTTATGATGGGAATAAATCTGCTTAACTGATATACTACCAAATGGATGAGCAGGAGGTTATAGAAAAGTAAGCAGTAGGAATAATAGTTGTAATGGTAGCAATCAGAAGCCAATAAAACACATCTGATGCTGACCTCAATTAACACAACATACTCTCTCATTTTAGCAGTAATATCAAGTGTCTGCTACAACATAGTTAAAACCCAGAGCTCTGTTTTCAAGGGATGCTGGTGACAGTTCTGTTTTCAAAATAAACAATTAGAGGCCACAAATCAGGATACCAAGTTGAAATGTGGTCTCCTGAGGATCTCATGATCCTGAGCTTGAGCTGTCAGATAAACACAGTACTGCTACAGAGAGAGTCGCATTGCTTTTCTCATTCCAGATGATAAACAGGTGTAACCTGCAATTTTAAAATTCTGCCAGGAGTGGAGCAAACATCTACAGCTGGGATGACACAGGCATTCTTCCAGTTTATAAAGGCAGATAATATGAGATACTTGCTGAGCAGCAGGCTTAACCTTTGAGGTTAGAAAGTTCAAACCAATTTGTTGAGAAAAGCTAAAGGCTTATATTAACAAGTTGTAGGAAAGGTCTGGACAAGGAGAAGAACCTGGACTAACAGTGATATGGAAACTCCTACAATCAAGACTAGTATTCAGTGTGTACTGAACTTTGCATTTTGTTCCTTTTTGAAGGAACATTTTGGAAGCAAATCTTCCACTCCTGCTGATGGCTGAATTCTTTGATACCCTTATAGCATGTGTAAACCAGAATCCCTTCAGGTGATGCCAGACAAAAGGGTGAGATCGAGAAACACAACTGACATGTTCCAGCCACTTAAGGGCATTCAGGCTCCGAGTCAGATTAGAAACGGTTCAAAGCAACCTCCTCTCCCCAAATACAGTTTGGCCACTGAGTCCTTGGCACCAGCTCATGAATCATGCTACAGAGTTGTATTGATGCTAATGCTGACAGAGTTTTATAGACAATTCCTGTTGGCTGACAAATCCAAGAGTACTTATTTACAAGAAATCACCCAGGTAAAATGGCAAAAAAACAAGAGAGGTTCTCCAGCATGACAAAAGGCTTACCCACCTTCCAATAGATTAAATTTGCCCCTGCACTTTTTTTATGCCTCACCAGCATTTGCAAGAATGCAGAATTGCTAACGTGCCTGTCCTTCCTAGGATAATATCTCACATGACTGGAAAAAGGCTCTCAGAAAAACCTTGTGCCAAATAAAACTAGGCATGCCTTTTCTATGGATCATAATTGCATGTGGAAGCCCTAACATTTCTGAGGGTCCAGGCACTTTTTCTGAGCTTTCCAAGGAGCTACATGTGAAATTACATGTACTGGTCTCCTCCCAGTAACTGAAAGGCAATGGAGTCTTTGTAATGAGATAACCTTTGTAAGGATGTAACTGTGGCTCTGGCTGGCTGGCTGCTTTTTTCTACATTGACTGCAGCAGAATGCTCACAAAGGTCAGTGCAGAGTCCTAACTTCCCAGGCAGAAAGTCCAAGGATGAAGCATCATTAGTACAAGTGAGTGATGAATAATCCAGCATTAATTGCTAAAATGTTACAGTCATCTGTGGATGGAAAGAGCAGTTTACCCCCAGGCACATGGTGTGACTCTTTAGGATGGTCCTGTACATGCCCAGAATTTGGACTCAATGATCCTTGTGGGTCCTTTCCAACTCAGCATATTCTGTGACTTTGTGATAGAGACATTTTACACTTGGGTTGTGAATAGCTATAAACCTCCTTCCTTAGGACATCCCACTTGCATCCCAGGTATTCCTGCTGTAGATATTTAGGCATATGCAAGTATATTTCCTGTTGTGTGGATTGAGGCATCTAGCTCTTTTTTAGGTTATATATTAAATCCTCTCTAAATGAAAGGATCATCTCCTTTGAGTCAACATATCACCTGGACAGAAGCAACAGAAACTTAGGAATCAGGTGTCATCTCTAGTTTGATCCTTTAAGCTTGCTGTTTGACATCTATTAATCATGATAGCTAGAGCCTATATTTCTTATCTAGTATCATACAAACACATTGAATAGAAAATGTAAGAGATTAGACCCCTGTGGTAGCCCCCAGAAGACGACACAGGGCTGAGGACCAACTACCTCAAAATATTTTCTTGGTTTTCTGGGGTTAAAGGACTGAAGAGACTCTGGTCCCTCCAGAAGTTGTAGCTGCAGTCCACTGAGATGCATGGTCTCCTCTGTATGGTAATTGAAAAGCCCGTGAAACTGGGAGAGGCCTCTCTCTAGTGACTGGAGAAAAGCAAATGGTCCCACTCATGGTCAAAAAAGACCAAAAAGGACAATCCAAGGCAATGCACACAGTCAGTCTCACTTTGATCCCTGGGAAAATTTTGAAACAAGTTCTCTGGGAAGATATTTTTGGGCATATAAAGGAATGAAGGTGATTGGTATCAGTTAGCATGGACTTAAGAGTGGTTAATCATGCCTGATCATGATTGTCTGATTGTCTCCTGTGATAAAAATCACTGGCTTTGCAGGTGCCTTTGGTGAGGCTTTTGAGGCTGCCACTCACAATGATCTTGTATCCCATGTTAGAGCTCTATAGTTTGGATGAGTGGATAACTAGAGGGCTGAAAAATTGGTCGGATAATCAAGCTTTGATGGTTAATGGGTCATCCCACCTAGAAGCTGGTAACAAGTGGGGTACCACAGGTGTCCTACTTGTAAACTCATGTGTTTAACTTTTATCTTATTTATCTTTATCAATGTCTCAAAGAGGGTGGTGAAGTACACTTTCATGTAATCTCAGAACTGGCCATGCTTCAGCAAGAGGCTAGAGGAGAGACCTTCTGTAGTCCTTTCCAACCTCAGTTATCCCAAGGTTCTGTGAGAAGACATTAAATGCAATTCATGCTGTTCTTTCAGAGAGTTTTAACATTTGAAATGTAGCATACATCAACATTCTTTGCACTTCATCACAGTGCCTGCTGCAGGCAATTTCCCTTTCTGTTTTTCCATGTCATGGGCATGTCTGTCACAGAAGACCATGACAGGTCAAATGGCTTTGTTGCTTACAGTTCACATGCTGAAGCTGTGGTTTGGTTTTCTTTCTGTTTTTACTCATGCAGTGAATTTCGGCACTTGGCTCTCACATCATATATTCTAGCTGTTGCTACAGTTTCAAATCAGTAAAAGGTCTTCCACTTAAAGAGTTAAAAAGAGAAGCAATATTCCAGCACTTATGAGTCAAATACTATAGCTGAAAAAGGGCTCTGTGTCCTGAAATAGATTGGAGAGGATCAGTGCGGTAACCAAGTTTCCGTGTGAACCTCTGACTTTTATAAATACCAGAGACTCTTTCCTTTCAGATCCCAAGTTTACCTTCCTCATCTGGCTTGTTGCTTCCTTTAGCTGCATTGGGAGGGGACTGCTGTTTTGTGGGGAGAAGCCTGGGTTATTGTTGTCTAATTTGTCTTGTTTTTTTCCACAGATACTGTCCCATGGGCTTCAGAAACTGTGAGGCCAGTGAAAGGTGATTTTTCAATGCGCAGTTCTTGACGAGATAGCAACACTTAAAATATTGGCTGGTTTAAAATCAAAGGTGAAACACTCTTGGATTTCAATGAGGACAAATTTTCACAGTTCTTTCTGCAGGATGATGTTCCTCACAGGGAAGAGGTTTATATGAGGGCAGAAATCCTGTGAACTTCAGAGAAAACTGGTTCCCTGGACTCTATAAAATGCTTTCAGTTGTTGTGGTATAATATGTATGGCATTTAACTTTTTGCATAACATCACTCTGATGGTTCTTGCAGACCCTGGGCAGGAAGTCACTCTAATATGATCACATCATCTGCCTGTCCTCCCTTCCTGCCCCCTGCAGTAACTTTTTAGTCAACTAATTACTTGACTCTATTCATTTTCCATTTTATTATTTTATATATAGTCTAGTGCTGGGGAAAGACTTCAGATGGAGTTTGTGACTTAATAGGCAGAACGAAATCTGACCATGAGAGCAGGAGCCACAGCCAGTTCAGCTTCACTGATTCTAGGCTTAGAGGGCAGACCTGTCTGCTTTAGCCTTTTATTTCAGTCTCAGGTAATATTAGCATAGCCTCTAATGAGTTTGATTTTAACATGCCCTTGTCTGAAGAGAGGTGAGTTGAGAGAAAACCAGATATAACTTGAGTTTTCCCTACTGCTTTCCTAGCAGAACAGCAAATATTTGTTCCCAGGGGCTGATTATTTCCTGCTTTGACAATGCCAGTCACAGCCTTGCTTGCCTCTCCATCTATTCCCAGCAATAACTAAGGAAAGCTATACCAGATTTCTAGAGTCTTGCTCTAAAGATAGCATGGAGAATGACTGAAATGTTAAGGTGTCAGAGTATATGTCAAACAAGGGAATAAGGAAGAAAAAAACCTGTTTGAATACTTAGCACTGAGGGTCTGGTCTTAAAATTTTAAGCTAGAGTATTTTTGAGGGAGAATAAAGTAAGCAGTACCTGAAATTTCCTGTGCCCCACCCCAGATTTACAGTGATATTTGCAGAAGAAACTTGTTTACAAGCTCATATCCTACCTCTCACATGAGAGAAGACTTAAAGTGAGCCAGTCAGTGACTTGCTGGAAAAAGACAGATATATTAGTGAGGCGTCAGCTGAAACAGGGAGCTAGGTTTCCCAGAGGGCAGCTTTATCAGGCTGTCTGTTCTGTTTCTTCAGCCTTATGGGAAAGGCTTGGAAGAAGTCAGACAGGTTAACTGCTGTGTTACAGTTTTGTGAAGGTCCTTACCTGCACTGCAGGACATGGTTTGTACAACCCCTGGATCCAGATCTCTCACATACCTGCTGTGCGTGGGCTGACAGAGCTGTAGCAGCACTGCCAGATATTGGGTGCTTGTCTGCACCAAACACCAAGATGCAAATCTGACAGGGTGCTTCTGCTCAGGCTCAAATTCAGGTCAGTTATTCATTTGTTTGCAGAGAGGCTGTGGATGCACAAGTCCCACCAGCTGTAGAACTGAGCTCAGTGTACCTCGCCATGTTTTGTCACTGAGGGTTTTCCCAAGGCCAGAATATTGACTCTCTCTTAAAGGTTGACACCACAGGGCAACATCGAAAGACACCAAAGTAAACAGCTTTTACATGTCATGGGCTTCCAGCAACTGTTTAGAATTTCCATGCTTTAGCCTCGAGGAAATTTTTCCTTGTAAAATTACTAACTACACAAGCATCACAATGGTGTCAATGAGCTTTCCGTCTCTGTGCATTCCTGAGCATGGTCTTGTGTTGTCTTCAGTGAACTTTGAGCTAGAAGCATGGAGTGATAAGGAAAATGTCATTTAGTTTTTCCTTTATGAATTACTAATTTACATTCACCTTTTGGTTTTTTCCATCATAAAAAAACTGGTAAACAGGTTGACTTCTTCACCAAGATTGTGTAGAAATACAGGATATATATATTTAGCAGCAGTCAATCTGTTCAGAATGAGTAGGAAACCCATCAGTTCCTGAGGCTGTAATAGATTTCCTCTGCACAACATCTCAGCAGCCTGATGGAGCTGAGGATATTCTGCCTGTGTACTTGAAATGTCAGGAATGCAGTGTTTATTTGCAACAAAAAGGCTGAAAATCAGGGCCTAAAGTCTCTCACCCAGAGGTTACATAACTCTTCAACAAGCTGCTGAGAGAGATACAAGCTGTGCAGCTGGTACTTGGTGGTGGTGAAGCATCACTGAAATCAAACTGCAGGCTGCAGCCACCCATGTGGCTGGTCTGGTGTCTGGTCCACTGTCCTTCATCTTCTCTTTGGAGAAACACTCATTTTCCAGGGGCTTGGAACCACTTAGAGCAATTTTAGCAGAATTTGTTTTACCAATGTATACAGTGCTCTTTGCAGAGTACTTTAAGTGTGTGTTGGAAAACACACATTTTAATCATCTTTTACGTGGAGCCCAAAAAGTATAACTCTTGCAGAGAATTAGTGTCAAGACAATGTTTTAATTAGCAACAAGAGCTTACAAGTTTCACTAATAAAAGCTTCAGAGGGTCATATCACAGTACACCAAAGCACCCTTCCAGGAGCTTTAGCAGTCAATAGTGGAAGCTGAAGTAAATGAGCAGGATAAGCACAAAGAAAACTTCTCACAAACACCTAGTCTCAGTTTCCCATGATTTGCAGCTCAGAAATTTCCTGAACTTGTGCTGTGCTTTATATATTCAGTCCCTCTGAATGCTTTCTTCCATTAATTTGCTCAACAGTTTGCTCAACTGATGTAAATTTTTACAACCTGTAGAAGAGAATTTCACAAGTTTACTGAGCACAGATGAAAGCTATATTAATGTATTTGCAGCTGATGCTCAACAGCTCTTATGCTGGAAGAGACAGAAAAACACTTTTTCCCTACAACTCTATTTCTGTAAGACACAACCTATGTGAGGAGTGAGCAAAGTATTATATATTTTCTATATTACCTTACTCTCTGTAACACAACTAAAAGGAACGCAGAGAACTCTTTTGATGAAGACTTTTACACATCTGAAGGAATATCTCCAAATTTACTTGAAGTTCCTTGAATTACTGAAGGAAGAACAGGAACATAGTGGACAGAGGAAAATATCTTTCTAACCAAGTACAGCTTGTGGAATAAGAGCTGCCTGAGATGTATCTTGCATTTTTTTACCATGACATTTAAGCTCTGATGAACTGTAATATGCCCAGACCTAGAAATATGCTCTTAAAAAAGAAAAAGCATCATATAATTAAAAATAAAAAGCACTTCACCAATTCAGATGAGAAATCTGTCACAGACACTTCTGTGGCAAGGGGTTCTTTGTCTTAGGCTAGTGAATTTTTGGAGTAACTGACAAACATGTTTATGGCATGGTGATTTGAATATACATATTTATATAAATATATTGATTTGTTTGGGAGCTATGTAGCGGTCAGGAATTTTAATGTTTAGGAGTCAGAAGAGGGGAAAGATTTTCAAACATACAGCAATTATTTTCTACAGTCTACTTGTAAAACTATTAATTGAACGCAAAGACTTAAGACTGCAGACAGATTTTGCAACCTTTTCTTCAGTGCCTAAGACATCTATCTCGTCATGCAAAGCCCAGTTTAAGCAGAATTATTAAGATTCCTCATTATTTGATTTCAAAGCTGGCCCATAACAGACTCAGCAAACTATAGCTATTAAGGGACACTACATGATACCATATTGATTTCTCTAATAGCTATATAATTATACTGAGAAGCAAATTGCTAATAAAACTCAATAATCCTCCTGAAAAATTAGCAACATTAGTCTGGGAGCAGGTTTGAAAAGACTAAAGTCATTGTTCTGATGGCATTACCAAACATACATTAATAATTGTATTGCTTTAGCTGCACACTCCCTGCTGTTTTAGTACTTAACTATATTGAAATGCTAAATAGTTGTTGCCAGTTTAAGAAGTTTATCAGACAATATAAAGATGTCTTTGTGACTGTAGTACAAAACTACACATAAGTGCACCAAGAAAGTTCTGCTGGTGAAGTTATCTCCTAAGAGCTCCGTTTATGGGTATTACCCAGAGTTTAAAGAGAGCTTTTATACCCCCGAGTCTTAACTCAGTAAGTAACTGATAAGATAGGCCTGGCTTTCCCTCTGTTCGGCCGGTTCACGGTGGTAAAAGGTGCTCCTGTTTGTGCTGCATTTCACTCATCCAGCCCCTGCCTTCTGCCTCTTATCCCTCCCCGCAGCCAGCCAGGAGCCAGCACAAACAGCCTGGGAACAGGGCGAGCTGCAAACGGCAGACGAGTCCAGCCCAGCCCCTGGAAACCTTTCACCAGCCAAAAATAGCAGCGCTGAGAAGGTGCTGGCAAAGGCAGGTCCTGACATTGACTGATGCTCGGCAGTGCTGCGGCCCATCCGTCACGAGAACCGCTTGACAAAACACGGTCCTCTGCCGACTGTCCCGCACCCTCCTTCCTCCCGACGGAAGCCGGGTATCTTATGGAGACCTGCTTGGAAATCATGCCAGACAGATTTCACCTCCTCACCAAGGGGCCCTATTTACAGGTTTGGGGAGATGCAAACGGATTTTACAGGAATACTCTGACTTGAAAGGGGAAGACTGGGGGACAGCTGTCCATAAAATCCTGAATAACACGATGAAAGTGAGTAGGGAAAACTTGATCAATGTACTGGAAAATAGCTAGAGCCACCAAGTGAAAATCTGCATGCAAACAGCTCTTGCTGCGGGATGTTGCAGATGCTAAGGGTTACACACGAGTTCAAAAAGTGGAAAATCTGTCAAAGGATATTAAACATAAGGGTCCATTGCTGGTTCAGATGCCTTGCCCAACTGATCAGCCCTTAAACCATAGCCTGAACATGGTGAACAGAGAAATGAACAGATCAAGTCTACAAGTGAAACCCTAGAAAACTTCAGGAATTATCCTTCCCAGAAATAAAGGGGACCTACTTCTGCATGAAATATGCACTATAAAGCGGCCTCTACATAACTAGCAGCAAGCAGTGCTGGTCTTCCAATTAGGCAAGGCAACCTGAAGATCTCTAACAAGCAGAATTTTGATCTTCTTCGGCTCCTGGTGCTAAAACACAACTCTCCAGAACCTATGCATATTTGAAAAGGATATACACAATTATTAAAAATTTCTTTGAGTCTTTGGCTCCTCTCCCCTGCTCTGTGCAATGCAGCACTGCCAGACTAGGCAGACTGTCAGTCCCAAAACCAAGGCCACTGCTGCCTGATGGCCCCCATCAGCTGCAGAGTTAGCCAGGGTCTGGCACACTGGGAATGAGTAGTGGAAAACATCCTGACATCTTCAGCCTCAAATGAGTCTGAGAGAGGTGAAACATGGCAGATAACCTTTGCCACTGCAGTACATGACACAACAGGGAAGTGGAATACACCAAGAAGTGCAAGAAACTCCAGCAATCAGACATGATTTGCATTCCTCTGGTTATTCCCAAATGGGGAAATTCTGCAACTGAAGGTGTAACTTCAGCACATACAGAGGTTATGAATTCCTGATAGTGAGCTTGGTGCCAGCAGCACAGACTTTGCTGTGTGCCCCATTATCGTGGGGCCATCACTGTAATGGATGGTGCTGGGCCAAGCAGAAGACCAGGCTGCCAAACCCTCACTGGTACTGCTGCTTAGCTGGGCAGGATGAAAACTACCTTATGTCTCTTCACAAGGAATGACAACAATGCTTCTGACTGAAGTGTGAAAACAGACCAAGAGAAATAAAACTAAACTCTCTCTGCAAAACCATTGCTAATCACAACACTTAGTATGACTATACTGAAAGAGAGAGCACCATGGAGCCCAGGGAAACAGCTTTGTAGGATGGTGAACAGATTCAGCCCTCCTTGGAAAAGATAATTGAACTTCATTTCATATGATCCACCTCTTGAGAAAGTCTTTTTTTTTTGACCAGGAAACCACATGGCACTGCCATTTTACCTGGCATCAGAGGCTGTGTCTGACATTATGGCTGGGTCTGGAAATTGAATTCATTTCCCTCCCACTCTGCCCCAAAACTTACAGAGCAGTCATCATTCACCATAATGTGTCATCCTAGCAAGCTGCAGGGCAGAGATACCTCACATTTGAACCAACCAGTGGCAGTCAGTGAACAATGTCTAGGTAACCAGAACACCCTTCATCATGAATCTGATATGTTTAACAGCTAATTAAACCTGTGTAAGGATTAGGCTTTACATTGTACAGTTTTATGGCAACAAAACCTGAGCTTCCTAAGATTACATTGAGCAGCTCCTTATCTCTGATGCCGAGATGTTTATCAGCACCATATGTTACAAGCTCCTGCTATGTTTCCCAATGACCTTCTGGGATTTAATCAGCCTGAATGTCAGGGGTTGAGGGGCTGAGGACATATATTACAACACAGAATGCAACACCCAGCCAGGCAGAATAAAAATACAGGGCTGAAGTCCAAAAAAAGGTCTTTGTTGGTTAACTTCTGTCCCTAATAAATTTGTCAATTAGAAAGAACAAACGTTAACTTTGTTTTCCTTGCCCTTGCTGTTGCACTGTGAGGTCCCATACTGCGAGGTAACACAGGGTGTGTACTCAAGTATCAGTGATGAGGGGAAACCTCAGATGATTCATGGTTTGGGAATGTTTCACATAAAAATAGCAAATTCCAGCTTTATATCTGGAGGCTATCCACGCTACCCAGTTATGTTTTCCAGCCTTGGGACCATAAAAAGAGATGCCATGAAGAGGAAATTTTTGTCCCCAATGTCAGCAGCTCCGCAATTTTAGTCACACACTGCTTTTAGAACTAATAACTCTGGAACTTTTGGAACTCTGTCCCAGGAGTATCTGGGCATGGTCTTTTGGTACAACCACAACAGAAGACATGGAGTGGCATCCTAACACTTTTGTTCTCAAGTGAAATGTACTTTTTTGCAATTGGCGATGCATTACAAGAAAAGTTTTGGCAAGGACTCAATTTGCCATGACATTTCCCTGCAAATTATGAGATACATTTTACAGTATCTCTTGCAGGGAGAAGGATCCACCTACCATTCTTGAACACCCCTGCATTCTTCAGGTGAGCTGTGTTTACACTGATAAGAGCTGACATGAGCCATCTCCAAGCTGTGAAACTGCCTATTTCTGGCATGGCTGTGCTTGATTCCCCACATCCTAACCCACCAGCAATTATTGTTCACTCTGGCAGTTCCTCTGAACAACATGAGTCAATCCCATCACTGCTGCTTCTCACTCCAACCCAGCTGCTCACAGTGATATGTTTGGATACATAATTTCATAAGTGTCCCTTCCATTTATTGTAGCTCATTGGGCTCAAATCCAGGCTGAATTTCATGGATAAGAATGCTGATACAAATGTTGACACTTTGCTGCATGGCTGCAGGATAGAGATAAAGCTGGGACTGGTTTGCAAAGCATTTGCAGATCTGTGCATTATATGTCTGTTTTTTCATTGAAAATATTCTTTTTGGAATTTAAAGCAGCTCAAAGACAGATGTGGCATGACTAGGGTTTAGCTGAATGTGTTGTATTCAGGATACAACAAAAAGTCCAGGTGTTTTAAAGGATGTAATGGCCATGGTTTAAGAAAAGAATTGTGTTACTGAATGCCAAATATATGAACACATTTATAGAACCTTTGCTTGCTTCTGAAAGTGCATATATGGTTCGGGTTGATTTTTTTATTTTTTAGAAACTAATTTCCTTTCCTAAAGCAGGTGTGTGCTTGTTGCCACATTTTCCAGGCATATTTAAAACTATTTGGACCCAGAAGAGAGTTAATTGGCAGACAAGGATTTTAAGTGTGAAGTAACTGACATAGCTAGGTCTTGAAACTGCATTTGTCTGCATTGTGGTGGGAGGCTGTTTTAGAGGTGCTGTGAACACATCAGGAAGCATCTGACTGTGTGTATGTGACACATACCATGAGTTACACCAAGCTGGAGAGGGGAAAAAAACTACAACGTGAGATGTCTAAATTGAACATCCCAAACCTTGAGGAACACAGGTCTAGGGCAGATGGATATCAATGGCACATCTCCATCTCCACCTCCGTGTCAGGACCCTCCAACATAGAGCTCATCAAGGTCCACCCAAGTGTCAGTATTTTGTGTCCATTGTGTAGTAATATACAGGAGAGCACTTTCATTAAAGATATTGAAAAATATTGCAGAGGGAGGATGTTAAAGTATGTAGCATTGCCTATGGAGCATACTCTGCTATCTAGACTCTTGCCTGGGAAGCAAGACAAATGTCAAATATTTATGTGAAAATACAAGTTCTTAGAAGCCCTTACACATGATCTAGGAAGCCTCTCCTTTTTTTTCTGTCTGACCTCCCTGCTCCTCGTTTCCTGGCTGTAAAATGCTTTAGATTTAGGGAGAGCAATGGAGAAACATTTATAGCTTGACATGTGTGGCCTTATATATGTGGGTAATGCACATAATGTGTGGAAAGCATTAGTCCCATGTTCAGCCTGAGAAGAATTTAGCAGTGAGATCTCTCACTTCCTAGACAAGTGTTCTCACTATGCAGTAGCCTGTCTCATTTCAAACTGCAATAAAGAGGAGCTAAATTAAAGTCTGTAGTTTGTGGCTTAACTTCCTTTGCACTGTTTTTTAGCATAAGCTGTTATGTCCCTAGCAGTCAACAGCCTTGCCCTGAGAATGAAGGCCTATGCAGTGCAGAAGAGAAAGTAAAAAATTGGACAATAGAGTGAAGAAACAGGAGCTTTAAGTACAGATTTAAAATAAAGGAAGACTTTACTGCTCAAGAGCAGGGACAACACTTAGTCTGTTAGAAGTGAGGTAGGAGAAACAAAACTGGGAAAAGATGTAAAAGGCTTTAAGGGAAAATGCTACTCCCTAGGCAAAAGCCACAATACAATTAGATCAACCACCCCCAAATGAATATAATAAACGCTTTCAGAGGAGATTCAGCTTGTACAAATAGTCTCTTCCTCTGGCCATTTCTCTAAAGGTATTTATTGCCAACTGCTAAAAATCACTGGAATTTCTTTACTACACACGCCTACCACTCATGTTTGTAGACTTGAAACAAGTAGTACTTTAGAATCTTCCCTGTCAACAGAAAGGACATAACAAAAGAAAATAAACCTACTTGTACCCCCAGTTCTAAATTTCCAGTCCCTTTTAATAAAGTGAAAAGTTTTAGCTATTATAAAATTTTGTGACCTTTGCAATGCTATAGAACATGGATACAAAATGTGAATAGTAAAATATCTGTTATATAATATATATTTATATTTTAATATATTACATTTATTTCTACATAAAGAGGCTATAAATACTGTATATGCCTTATATTCATGGTTCCCAGCATTTGACATGATAGTAAGTACAAACAAAAAAATCATTATAAAAATACAAAAAGAACTCAGTAGAAATAGCTTTACATTTTAAAATCTTGTAGTCCTCATTGTGTCTATCAACAGAGTTCTAGGACTACAAGAGCACAGGTAAGAAGTTGTCCAACAATTAGGCACAATTTCATCACTTGGAGAATATCAGAGCTGCCATGAAACCAGTCACGGATTCCCGAGGCTACATAAACTGAGATCTCTGCCACTGCAAACAGACTTTAAGTTTTCAAAGTGAAAGAGCCAGACCTAAATCTGAGGGAGGGGGAATGAGATGAGAAGGTAGAGCGCCCTTAGGACATCCCACCACAACCACAGTGCTTCCTGTGGTCCTAGGGTAAATGACATTGCCTTTTCTACCTCTGCAGAGTCTGCCCAAGTGGTGATCTGGGAGGAGTGGAGTATTTTCTGCAGCAGTTTCAGGCAGCTCAGAGGCAGGTAGGCATCTGGCATGAAGGAGGGTGCCGGGGATGAAAGGGGAGCAGAGACATCCTCAGAGGTCAGACATGGCCCTGCTATTTGAATCCCATTACTTGGCTCAGTGCTCTGCCTTCTCCCTACTAACCAACTTCACTGAGAAAATGAGGACTTGTACAGCAGCCTTTTTCCTCTGCCAAGGACAGAGACCAACACCCCCACCTATATTTAGCCCAGCCTATGTTTAGTCTCAGGCCGTCAGAGTGCCAGAGCCTTGAGCTGGAGGTTCCTTTTTTTGTTTGTGAAGGTACAAGCAAGGAATAACTCTGAGAAACAAGAAGCCAGTGTCATGCTGCTTCCTTCCTGGAGTCCAGCCACAAGGGGAAAAACAAACAAAAAAACCCCACAAAAGCAGGGATGTGCCATTATTTCGTACAAGTAGAAACAGTAAAGTCGAACGCTGTGATGCTGCCTGCATCAGGCAAATGCTCGACATCACCAGGCTCAGCCTCTGCCATGGGGCTGGCACAGCCCACACACCACGGCCAGGGCTTTGCACCCTCAGCCACCAGCGTCTCTTGAGGAAAGAACCCCAGCCCAGCACGGTGCAGTTTTGCTGCCAGATGCTTCCGCATCATCTTCAGGAAAAATAAATGTCTTTTCTTAGACCAATGTCCACGGATGCCGTCTTTCAATACATCAAACCCGAATACCACCAGGCAATGAAGGCACATCCCAGGGGGAACTGGAGCTGCCAGCTTCACCCTAGAGTGGCGCGGGGCTCTCGTAGGGGAGCCCGTGAGCGCGGCAGAGCGGGGGCGAAGCCTCCTGGGCACACAAGAGTTCAGTTTCCTCGCTGGAGTAGACAGTGGTGTCCATGTCATCCGAGTGGTATCCTGACTGGTACCCACTCGTCTGGTTGGAGGCTTCGGACATGACGGATTCGTTACTCTTGCTGGGCACCAGTGTGCTGCAAAAGACAACCAGAAACAAGGCTGAGAGAGCTGTGGAGACTGTCTTCTGGAGGGCAGGTGGGCGACTCCAGATGGCAGCTGCTTTCTATCACAGCAACAACCAAAGCAAAAGGCTGTACTTAAATCTGGCTTCAAGCCTTTTTAAACATGCATTTGATTATAAGGAGAGACCTTTTCATATGCCCTAACTTCACTAATGCATGAAAAAGATGTTTAATTTTATGACGATACAAGGAGTTAGATTGCGACTGCAGATGAAATGGAGAGAAAGCTTTTAGAGGCTTTACTTCAGTTGTGGTGAAATTGTAACTGCACTGCAAATCTTCATCTGCACTGCAGTTGTCCTGGAAAAAAATAATTCCTGAGAAGCTCTCAGAGAGCATACATGAGGTTTCAGCTCCATGAATGCCACTGAGCTTCCTGTGAACTGCACAATGAAACCCCTGTACAATGCTCTGAAAATACACCCAGGTACATCCTGAAAACTTGAGTGTCAGCTATTAAAAAAAAAAAAAAAAAAAAAAAAAAAAGTAAAGAAAGAAAAAGCAAGCAAAAACCCAAGAGCTATTCATCAGTTCAGACAGGTTTTCATGTGCTCAATTGTGTGCACCAGCTCAGGTCCTTTGAGGGGTGGTTGATGCTCCTGCAGCTGTTAAATACAAGTCCTTTCTGGGTGCTGACTGAGGCTTCCCAAAGCTGCATTACCTCCCCTCTTCTAATACCAAATACAGGTGACCAGGCACACCAGGCACAATTTTGCTTTCTGTTTTTGAAAATACTTTTAGAAAATAATTTGTCTTGCAAACAATTTTACAAGCCAATCAGTCTTCCGACATACTGCAATAAAAAGTCACATTCAATCCTATGTGCAGCCCAAACCTTACCTAAAGGGTATTTTCACTTGTTTTTCACTCTCTTCCAATGCCTTCAGCTCTTCAGATGCAAGAACCATCCCACTATCTGTCTGGTTTTCCTGCAAAAGTGTTGGAAATTCATTAAATGGAAAAAGATTAAAAACACACACACAAAAAAAATATCAACAGAAGGAAAGTATGTGTAAATAGACAAACTCACCTCTTGAACAATCTTTACAGTGGTTACCAATGGGACATCTTCAAATGTTTTCACACTCGCAGGGCGGCTTTTTCTTTTGCTACCTTGTCGATACTGACTGCAGAGAAAACAAAACAAAACAAATTTGTGTCCACTATTCACAACTTGGCTGCAAACAGCACAATGATATCAGAATCCTTTTATCTCTCTTCAGAGAAGTTAATCCTTTTGTCAAAACATATTATGCAAACTCCAAAATATCTATTTATTGAAAGGGATGAACAGCCTAGAAAATGGCATATTTCTGACCTTTTGCTCCTGACAATATTGATCTCTGAGCAAATTCTAAGAAATGGCTTTGAGAAAACATCTTTCCTCAGTTACACTGGAGGGCTTCACTTCCTGCAAGCTTTGCTTAGAACTATAATAAACAGAGAAGCCTGGAGCACAGACGTGTGTCTCTTCCTTTGGACTGCACTTCTGAGACCCCTGGCTGGACCTAGGACAACAACAGCAGACTCAGCACACTGCTGCCCTTAAGCAGCATGGGGATCAGGACAGGGAGTGCTAAATCTCTCTTGAAGGCTCTTCTCCAAAAGAAGCCCTCTGGTTCAGGATGACATCCATAAAAAATATTGGACAAAAAAATAGAATTGACTTTCATGGAGATACTAACACAGCAAACAAAACGGCACCGTCAGCTTTCTGCCTAAGTGAAGATGGAACGAAATGGACGGTGTCCCAGTTAAACAGGGCAAATTTATGTTCTTAACAGCTAATGAAGGAAAAGCCATGGAGTTAGTAGAGTAACCTGCATCCACTTGAAGTGCAAAGCTGGAGACTGTTAAGAGCATCATTCACCTCTTTTCTCAGCTTTGAGTCTAGCTATGCTTAATCCTGCTTATCTCCAATAGACATTTATTTAAATTGGTGGGTATTTTACAAGTTCCTTGAGTAGCCTGCTCAGGTGCTCAATCACACTTTATAATGTTTTTCAAATATTAAACCTAAGTATTTGCTCAAATAAAATTTGTCCTAATGCTGGGGACACAGAACAATTATTGAACACCCTCTTTGGAGCAAATTTTCGTCTACTGAAAACTGTTACTATACTCCCTCTCCACCTTCTCTTCCTAAACTTAACAAAATCAGTTCTTTCAAGCTCTCTGCACCGGCCATGTCCTCTGCAGAGGAGTTATCTAATCTATTTCCCGTCCAACACTTCCAGGACCAAAACCACCAAATGGACAATCTAGTCCATGCATCCTCCTGGACAACCTGATCTTGTACAACAAGAAGTTCATTCCAAACTTGCCTTCTAAGTCTGGAAGCTCCCTGAGTGCCTGCATTAAACGTCCACATAGGCATAGAACTGCATGGCTGGGACTACAGTTTTCCAGGGTGGTGAGGGCTGAGAAGCCCAGCCTCTGTTCTGAATGACCTCCCAAGCATGGGAGACCTGCCTCTGCTCAGCTCAGACAAGAGCCAGCCTACAAGGTTTGTTACAGATGCCTCAAAAATGCATCTTCTCTGCTATCATCTGGGTCAATTATTCTCCCTAAAAATGAAACTTTGATTATTTTGACTTGATTTGTTCTTGACAAATCTGTGCTGGCCATTTGTAGTTAATTTCTTTTCCTGTAGGCATTTGCTGTTATTTACCCAAACACTTATTCCAGGATTGTTCCTAGAATTAAATAAAACTGATTGCAGAATTACATTTTTTCTGTTCTTTCTTACAGTAGGCATTATCTCTACACTTTACACTAACTCTTCTATACCTCACCTGACTGTTTTTAATGACAGTCTTTCAAGGTTCAGAAATTGCTTCTCTATTTCCTAAGCCAAATATGGCAGATGTTAGGAGGTCCCGCTGATTTTAATTTATATCAACAATCTAAACATTCTTTAATATTCTCCATGTTTTCCCTGTGCTTGGTATCTCCTCCAGCTTTGATTTAAAGATGATATTTTTTCACAATTAGTAATTTGTGAAGATTGAAAAAGACATCTCTGAACAGATCAAACTTTTCCACTACCTGTGGAAGTGGAAAAATTGATCTGTTCAGAGATCCATGAGAGACCCATGCCTACAAAATAATTTTCAGTTACCAGAACATAAGAATAAAGTCCCTAAACATGACTTAACCTCCATACTTTGCCTCTCTCAGCATAGCTGCCACAAGTGCTTTCAGAATCCTGTCACAATGTAAGATGAGAGAAAAGAGATTCAAAATCTCCTTAAAACATCGACAGAGTGCTTTTACTTCTGTTCATAACAGGAAATGGGGACCAAGAAAAGCCATATAGAAAGTATTAAAAGTGGAAAATAAGTGTGATATTTTTAGTGCTAAATCATGCTTTTTTGTCTTTTAAACATGTACAGTTTGAACTGCCCCACTACTAAAACATGGGGTTGAGAGTTGAGTTGCAGGACCGTAAGTTCAACTAAAGTGTAAAATGTATTGTAAAATGCCTATGTAGTCTTTTCTAAGACCACATAAAAATGTTATCCTGCTCTGCCCCAAATCATTGGGAACTCCATCTGTGGTGGTTATGATACAAGCAGCGAGGCAGAGGGCTCTGATTTGTGGAAACCACACAAAATCTGCCAACAGAGCCTGTCTCCACCCTGGTGGCTGCGTCCATCTCTTTCTACTCTCCTTCTTCTGAGACTGCATTGAACAATCCATGGCTCTCAGCATCTCAGTGGCTGCACTGGATGAGAAAATGCCTTTCTCTCTTATGTCCCATGCCAGAGGTCCTCAAAAGGTCCAACATAAGCCCCTGAAGTGCATTAGTACAACCTCCTTACTGGAAAGTCACCTCTGCCATGATACCCAACAGCATCTACCTCTGTGGATGCCTTAGGAGCCCCCCAGAAGCAAGCAGTGGACAAAGAATGGTGACAACACTATTTACATCATGTTCCTCTTGGCTATCAATTCATGAGCTATTTTCCAAACTTTCACTTTAGGAAGAGAAATGCCAGAGAAGTTATTAATGATAGATCTATCACTGTTAATGCTCTTGGCAGTTGCAACACAAGAACACTGCAAACACAACTGAATTGGACCACTAAAACCTTCTATGGGTTCTGGTTCTCAAAAAACAAACAACATATACTTTCATGGGTACTGTTTTTTTTGTTTTTTGAATGAGAATACCAGGTCTTGAAAGGGTAGCAACATTAAAAATAAATAAGAAAATCACTAATTGGGAAGGTAAGAAACTAGGTTTTGCCTACAAAAGCTTTACAAATTCCTTCTTATCTCTATGGAGAAGGTTAAATATGGACCAGGCAGCTGAAGTCTCTTCCTTTCATTTTCCCTTCCCCCAGCATGAACAAAATCTTCCCAGAGGCCCCAGTAGGATGTCCACCATATAAAGTACCTAATTCCTGCTGTGTTGTCATAATGGAATTTAGGATCACAGACTTCCTCTTCCTCCCTACAGGAAGCAGGTGAAGTTGGGAGAGAGAGACCCGAATCCTCTTCCATGTTCAATGATACTGACAAAGGAAGGACAACGTAGTCTTTACCATCCTGTAGAATGCAGTGAAAAAACACAAAAATTAAATAGGCGACAGAGACACACAGACATAAACAGATACATGCACGTACAGGGAGAATGCATCAACCCAACAGAGTGGGTGTTTTATTAAACTATGAACAGTATACCACCTTTGCAGGAGCAGCTACATTAAAAGAAGGAAGATTAATAAGAACCACTTCCAAGTAGGCTTAGATTTTTTAAAAACCAGATTTTTACATGATATACTGTAACATAATGTATAAACTGGACTTTTTATTGATGTCTTTGAAAAAATAAAAGTAGATTTTATTAATGCTTGAATCCCAAAGCCACAAAGAAAATGAAACCTGATAGTTTAGAAGGGCAGTGTAATTCCCATCATCACTGAGAGGTTAGAGAGAATCTGTCTAATAGGGTACATACAGCCAAATCCATCCTCCTCCATTCAGTGGGCTCACATCTGTGACCCTGGCCTTGTCCACTTCCCTAGTAACTGAAGAGGAAGCCACAAGACTGAGAGCTCAGAAGGGAGGCCCATGTCCCCACCTGGTCACAGTGGGCTCTCTTACTGCAATGCCTGCACACAGGTCATGCCTTAACACATTAATTTGCATGGAGCTGCTCACAGGCAATGATGTTCTTGTATCCTTGTTTTCCAGGATAGCCATTAAAAGCTTTGCAGCCCACACCCTCACATACACTAAGATAACCATCTTTGGCACAGTAAGATCAACTGGAGCTACCTGCTGGAATGCGTCTGCAGCATGCAGAGAAATCAGCAGCAGAGCAGGGAACTGAGCCTGTGCCAACATCTCCCCAGCAGAGACAGCAGTAGTGTCATGGGAAGCTTTGCTGGCAGGGCAGAGTGGCTCTTGGTCACCAACTCAGCCTCTGGGATCTTTACACCACAAGTCACTCTCTGCTAGTCAGTGACCCAACTGCTGGTCAGTAATGGGAGCAGTAGAAGAAGCCCAGGCTCCCTGACAGCTCCAGCAGACAGTACCCAACTATGGAATGCTGCGATGGCTGGCAGGACAGGACAGGCTCAGCCAATGGTTTTAACAACCAGAGAATACAGTTCATGTACCTGACGGACATTGGCTTGCAGCAAATTCCCCAGGTGCTCCACCAGCTCTGAAAAAGTTGGCCTCTGCTTAGGATCTCCATGCCAGCAGTCCAACATTGTTTGGTACCTGGAACAACAAAACAAATTAAAATACCAGTGTAAAGCAAACAGCACCTATTGCTTGCTCCTGCACCTGCTAGTAGTGTGGGGTAAATGTGGGCAGATGGAAGAACAGTTTCTCACATTTCTGGTGTTGTATAGTCTGGTGCTCTCATTCTTGTTCCTTCTTTCAGTCTTCTGCAAAATTCCTCATCAATTTTTACTCCAGGGTACGGTGATGCGCCTAAAATGAAAGCAACAGTAATTCTAATGCATTTCACTCCAAAATTTTGGGATTAATTTTCAAGCAAATAATTTGCTGTAGTTTGTGTTAATAAGACAATTTGGTATACAATTTATATTTATGATGGAAACAGCAACTGACTGAGTAAATGAGGCACATCATCACATACTGAAATTGTATGAAGAAGCACTTCAAGCCTATGTTCCTACATTTGCATTCTAAAGAAAATTTAAGTATTTTATTTTGATGGAGAAAATATACAGGAATTTTTCAAGAAGTAAAAAGAAAGTGCTACAGAGGATCTAAGAACACTTCGACTGTTTTCTTCAGACTCTTTTGTTTAGAGATGGCTCAGTAAAATTAAAGTGACTCACCTAATGAAAATATTTCCCACAGTAGAACTCCAAAGGACCATACATCACTCTGAATGGTATATACTCTATCAAAAATGGTTTCTGGTGCCATCCATTTCAGGGGTAGTCTGGCCTAAAAGCATTTTCATTTAAAAAAAAAAAGGTATCACAGTTTAGCAAAACACTGAGTTTCCAAAAATCTCTTTAAGGGAAAAAGGGAAAAAAGAAGTGCTGATTTCATATTAATTTTCTATCAAACAGATAATCAGAAACTTACATCTCCTTTCCTGACGTAATCTGGGTCTTTGTAGATGTCTCGAGCTAAGCCAAAATCACAGATTTTGACCACGTTATTGTCTGACAAGAGGATATTACGGGCAGCCAGGTCCCTGTGGATGCACTGCAAAGAGAAGTAAACAACTTCATATGCTGCCTGTCGTCACAGCTCTGTCCACAGGGCTGATCTCTTTCACATATGTGCTCTCCTACTCTCAAAGGCCAGATAATTCTTAAAACCTTTTAAGAAAAAGAAACCTCAGCATCAACAGTTGCTGATTTTAAGTGCTTTTTTGATGGTCACAACTGATTTGGCTCAGGGAGACTTGTGTTCCCAAGTCCAAACATACATCTGTTTATCCACTGTGCAGAAAGAGCCTTTGAAGATAGCTAATTAATTATCCTAAGAAGCTGACACAAAACAGGTTCAGATCTGATTACCTTTAGATTTACTTAGGTTCACTCAAATCTGTGTACTCCACTATTTCTCTGAAAAACACCACACTAAAATGCTGACTTGATTCCAACACAAACTAATATTTACTACAAAGAAAGAAGTTCACATCTCTACCTTTGCAGAACAACAGCTTAGTTAACAATTCAAACGCTTCAAAACTCAAGCTTCAATAGCCTGAAGTAAAAAAATCAGGCTCTGAAAGTGGCTACAGATTTGCTTCTAGCATGGACTGAAACTGCAGATTCTGGAAGCAGGTATTTTTACATATGCACATCACTCAGGATGTATGAAAGGTACACAAAAGCATGCTTTTAGAAAAGACTCTGAAGTCTGCTCTTGAACACCTAGCCTGAACTCTACAGCAGTATTGTATTTTCTGCTTCTATTTTCTTTTCTCATTTCTAAGTATTTTTGTTTCTATACAGCTGCAGGCAATTCCTCACTCAATTAAAAGGAACTGTCATCCTTTGAAACATGTGCTCTACTTACTTAGGCTCAAACCACAGAAAAATACTTCTAGAAGGCCAAAATGCAGGTGAAGTGCTGTTGACTGCCAGGACGTCCTTAGCAAGAGATTCTCCAAGGAGTCACCCATGAAATTTCACAGCTAAGCATTGTCTCTCCTCACATTGCCCTTCCAATCCCAGTGCACAAGGTATAAGCAACCTCATTACAGCAAAATCTTTTACTTGCATTTATCTCCTGTTACCAGGGATTTGTCCCTAATTCCCTTAATTGTCCTTATAAGTCAGTTCCCCTCTTCTGTGAGCTGGTGGCCCATAAACCTTATACAAATCACTAACATTTGTGTCAATAAATGCATGGGCTGCTTCACTCTGCAGTATTAATGATTTGGGTATGTCTTAGAGCAAAAAGAAAACGTTGCGGATGACTGCCAGTCCAAAGATGAACATGCTGTTTCCTTCTACAGACCTACAGCATTACTTCCTGCAGTCAAATAAATAATGTGCCACTCTTCCTGAGAAGTTCCTTACTTTGCGTGAAGCCAAGAACTCCATTCCCCTCGCCACCTGGAAGCTGTAACAGATGAGGTCCTCCATGGTCAAAGGGTTCTTGCAAAGGTCTTCAGGACCAGCTGCAAAGAATCAGATGACAGTCAAACATGCCCTTTGTCACTGATTTCACCAATAACTGCTTGTTAGGTTAAAGTCCACCCAAACCTCATGCCACACTGGAGTGGAAGAGCAAATCAAGCACTTTTTTTTATCACTAACAACCCATTTTACATCAAACTAGTCTTGTGCAAAATAAACTTTGAGACGATGGGTTATACCCTGGGCCTCCTTGCTTATTTCCAGAGGAAAGACTTGCAAAACAATTGCGAAGAAAAACAACCGAAACTCAGCTCACAGGTTCCTAGGACAGTAAAGTTTTCTGTGGTTTCAGCAGATGAATTTAGAAACCAAGGAGAGGGAGGTCCCACCTAGTCTTTATGAGGAAAGAATATGCCATGTAGAGAAAGACTTTGATTTGGCAAAAAGCCCTGGTAATTTAATGTAGAAGAACCCTAACCTCATCATCTAGTGACCTGGAAGAATAATGTACTCAAATATCCAAAGATACCTAGGCATTTAGTTCCTGCTGAAATAAACAACTCTGTGACTTTGTTCAGCTTTTAAGCAGACATCTACCAAGAACTACAACACTGGTGGCTAAAACCTTCACCATAAGGGCTGCTTCAGGTCTCCATACTTCTTGTAACAGCTCAGAGGGTCAACGTTTACACCAGGGAGTACTGGAAAGGGACCAAGATGGTGTGGAGATGCATGAAGTGTGTGTGTGACATTACCTATTAGATTGTATTGAAACTGCAAGATCATTCTCCCTGTTCACATACTGATGTTTTCTTTGCACTAAATGATTTTTAGTAGCAATAGATTTTTAAAGGTAGAGGCAGTAGAGCTAGGGCTTTCCACCCAGCTAGTCTGATCCCACCCCTAGGTGAAATTAGCAGCCTCTTAAATGGCAGCACTGAGCTTTTTGTGCTGCATCTGCCAAAGGAGAACATGGTAAATGGATCAAACCACTGCAGAGGATATGTGCATCCTGGGGAGGCTCTGAATGAGTGGGTAATTCAGGCTTCCTGTTCTTGACAGACCACCTGGGCAGAGGGAAGGCAAAGCAAGCTCTCTTCTAATAAGCAGTGAATCAAATAGCATTTCACAGTATTTAACTTCTGGGCAAACATTAAGGAAATTCAGTTAGCATGCTGGTGCATCCCCCTCTGCACTGCCTTCAGAGTTTGTACTTTGCAGTTTTCCCTGAAAATACTGGGGCATTAAATGGACATATCTCCAAAAGGCTTCACACTGAAAACAGACCCTTTTCATACAGGGCATTATCTGCAATTGGGCTGAGGGGTTTGGGATGCTGATCTAGATAATCCATAGCTCAGGAACTTTGATCATCCACAGAATTCCCCACATACAGTTTTGAGGGAGCTTTGGAAATCACACAGTCCCCAATGTCCCTCATCAGCCCCACAAACGACACATGCTCCAACACAGAAGATGTATCCTACCATCTTCCTCTTCCACGTCACTCAGGGACCGCTCCTCCACAAAGCCAGAGCTTGCTGAGCTCTGGCTGCTTGTGATGCTGTCCAATCGTTGCTTCAGGTCAGAAGAGACATCACCAATGTAGTTCTCCTTCCCCTGCCGAAATCTGGCACATTTGGTCTAGAAATATGAGGGGAAGGTGAGAAAAATCAGAAGCTGAAAGCATGCCAGAAGCTTCTGCTGGAGTGGCAGTGATGCTTCCTATGGTCTGTGCCAAGGCCATCAAGGGCCTCCTTGCAGGGAGAGCAAACTGATCAGCTGCTCTGCTCCAAGCCAGCTCTGGCTGGGGCACCAGGCTGGTGCACTGATAGTACCAGCAAGACCCAAGCCATGGCCACACAGGTTAACTAGCTGCCACTCTACAACACAACTTCCTCCTGCTTTCACAACCTCCCAGCCAAACCCCAGCAACAACTCCACATGCTGGGGACTAAATGCACACTGGGGAGCTGGTGTCCTCAGCCCCTGGTGCCCCCCACTTGTGGCACTAAGTCACTAAGCCACTGCATGCCTCTAGGGAGGAATCCAGCCCCATATGTGTCCTCCAAAATATTTCCATTTTCTCCTGCTTTGGTTTGGTGATTTTTTTTCCCTGGAATGGCTGTTTTTTAACACTGCCAAATCCCATTCCCGCTGCCTGTGTAAGCAAGGGTCAGCACTCTCATGACACCCTGTCTCTTCCTTCAAGGCCTCTCAGATATTTGTTTATCTTTTTACCTCACAAGAAGATGCAGCGAGTTGCCTTTGCCAATATAAAACAGTAAACAATGTCTCCAAGGACAAAGAAAAATAACCCCCTAGAGAACCAACAAGCAGTGGGAAGAAGCTCTAAGCACAGCAGCTGCAGGAAGACTCAAGTCTATCAACGTGGCGCAGTACAGCCCAGGGGAATCCCTCTTGGCTGTGGGTGGAAAAGGGTAGGGTCCCCATTGTGACCCTGAGTGCTGGGTACACACAGCCAAGTTCTTCATACAGCAATCTGACCCTCAGAGGGCACATATTCTCCAGATGGATGCTCTCCAGAAATAAGACTCCTCTCAGAGCTGCATAGAAATGAGTTTGAAAATGCCAGTCTCCATCTTCCTACTTCTTTCAAATAAGGGTGCAGAAGGGGTGTTGTGATATAGCTCCTTTTAGCAAAGGACTCAGGAGGTGAAAAGCTGAATGTGAACTCATGAGCTACATCAATTATACAAAACCATTAACAGCAGAAGAAATAGCCTCATTCAGCAATGAGCCAAGGGGCCAGCAGAACAGATAATTAGGTGACAGCAGGTACCTATGGATATCTGATGGATTTATACAATAAGCAAGGAGTGCAGTTATTTAAGGTGGTCTGGAGCTTAACTAAGAAAGGAAAAAATTCAGGCTGATAATCAGAAAAAACTTCCTGAAAGATACAGCCAAGTGTAGAATAGTCTGCCAAAGGAAATAGTGGAAGCCCAGTTCCTTTGCACATTTTAAGCTAACAATAACAAAACAGCTACATTGCAGGGGCCAGGGGAAAGACTAAATGACCTCTGATGTCTTTGCCATCTCTCATTCCCATGAGAAGTACTAAGACATTCAGTGTCCCCAAGGATTGCTGCTTCAGTCTTCACTAGAAAAAGAAACATTGTGTGTGGAAAAAACCCATCAAAGCAAACATTTTGCTGTTAACCTTGACTCCTTACCTTGTAGGGGACAAATTCACTCCTTTTGCTCCGCAGGTAAGCTGACAGATTTCCGAACTTGCAATATTCTACAATCACCATGAGTGGGCCTGTACAACACATAAAGCAATTCATTAGACCATTTATTTATATCACATCTTATCTCACAGCATAAATTTTGGATAGAAATACGTGCAGTTCAAAGAGCATTCCAATAGCCAAAGGTTTTTTAAAAATAGCAGTAACTAAAAAAATCTAATCAAACCACCAAAATTATTCATTTTTCTGCTCTTTAAAGAAAGAAAACAAAGTACATAATTTTGAAAATCACGGGCTTAATTTCATATGTCAGAAAGTATATTGATGTGCTTATATTTGTAGTGCCATTAACAGCCAAATTAATTGACATTGTAAGGATGCAAAGTAAATATTTGAAAGAACTTCAGTGCAATTAACCTCTGCAATAAAATACACGTGTGATTATCCATGCATTTTTCTACAGGTGATTAAAGTACGAAAAAATTCAAACAGGAAACTTGGTATCAGACATAGATGCCTTAATGTACAATCTAAATATCGTATTTCATGTTCAAATTTACTTCATGTAGGCATATGCTATGGTGATACATTTTCATCCTAGGTTCCACACACTGGCCATCTCTATTTTATTACTGAATAAACAAGGAAATAAATATTTACGGATTATGTTTCCTTCAACTACCGACTTCTGTCATGGAACTTTACAAATTAAATTTTCATCCCATGGTAAGCCAACAAGTCAGCTTCCCTGAAAAATTATTACTGAGTTACTTCACATTGAATTTCTTCCAAATTAGTTTGTAGCACTGGATTTGCTAAACAAAACATCTGTCCCTGATTATAAAGTGAAATAGGTTCATCCACCCAGAGCTGGACTCCAAATTTCAATCTCCCCTCCTACATACACACACATAGGCACCAACAGACCATTCAAAGACAGAGAGGGGAAGTCCCAGCTTGCAGTCACCCTGTAGCTGGTGACAAAAGTAAGAGTGACTTGCTATATCTGGTATTAAACTCAGCTCCGAAGTCTGTTACACGTGGGCTGCCCACTATAAATGTGGATCTCAAGTACTGAAAAGCAAGGTAATAGAAAACCTAAGGGATGGAGCTGCATGGCTCTTATTCCACTTTTACTTCACCTCTATTCCACCTCTGGACCTTCTCACTCTTATCAGATTCTGTGTGTGTGTGTGTGTGTGTGTGTGTGTGTGTGTGTGTGTGTGTTTGTGTTAGAAAGAACTACTCTTTCCAATCCTTAATTTTGAATTTCAATTGTCTATGCGGCAGAAATTAAAGAAATAGGGTTTTCATTAGCACCCTCTCACCCACAAAGAAGTTACTCACCTCCTGGCTTTGTGCAGGCTCCAAGTAAATTGACAACATTGAGATGATGGCCAATATGAATGAGTATCTTCAGCTCTGACATAAGTGCTCTGTGCTCACTATGGGTTGCCCCTTCTGCAGAGGTAAAACAACAGAAGTCAGGAGCATCACAGACAGAAAGGTTTTGCCCTCCTCCCCATTCTCTTCTGGTGTTTATCCAGCCCATCAAGTGAAGAGCCTTGTTGGCTGGTAGGCTGCGTCCAGTACAGCATGCAGTGGAACACAGCCCCCAGCTGCTGGCAACCCCATTTTGCTGCCCCATTAAGTCTTCTTTAGGAACAATGTGTCTGGGAACCACACATTTCAACTTTCCTGTGGCAAATGTTGAGGCAGTATAATATGATTTAAAGTGAGGAGAAAGCTATTCCAAATGACACTCAGTTTGGAGCGTGCCTAAGCCATTGTCTGGAGACTTGCAGAAAGCTTCCAACAAGGACGTGTAAGGCAAAAATGGACACATGCAAATTGATTGCAGGCGCAACTTTACATTCTGAACCTAAATAGAATTATAAAGGAGTGGCTAGGAAACCACATTTTCAACAATTTCAAGCACAAATTGCTCCCGTTATCAATGAAGGAAAGGCATGTCCTTTCTGTAATCGTTGCTTCATGATAACAGCCATTAAGCTAAACTTTTACAACAATGGGTATAATGGTTATAGTGTTGACAAATATCCATATATTGTATATTCAAGTGGAAATTCTAGTCATTATTTTTACCTTTAAGCATTTTGACTGCCACTGTTTTGCAGGTAGCAGTTTTGTCAATCCCAAATGCATCTGCTTCTATGACCTGGCCAAAAGCTCCACGTCCAAGAGGTTTACCTTGAGGTGAGAACACAAACATATTTGCTTGGCACAGCAGGCAAAGGTTGTAGAATAAAAAGCTACTCCAAAATGAGTTCATGAAGCAGAAATTAACAAAGGACTTAAAACATAGATAGGATGCATCAGATCCTATGGGAACACAGAGCCCACCCAAGGATCACATAGCAGAGCAGTCCTGTGGCGAGTCAGGACCCAAAACACCCTCCAGCACAGTGCTGGCTGCAGTATCACTAAATGGCTCATGCAATGAAAACTCACCTAGCTTTAGCCGGTCTCTGGGAAACTCCCACTTGCTGGCATCATATGGGAGCCGCTCACAGTGCTCGTCTATAGGGACTTCATCAGGATCCATGATGATTGACAAGTAGCCAGTCTTCATGTCCCCTCCGTTGGCCTGGAAAATGGTATTAGTTGCAGTTGCACAGTTTTTTGCTACCAATGTTCAGGCAAAATGCCATTTTCCCACTTTAGGGTATTTTGTTAGTTCCCAGAAATGCCAGGCTACCATTTTGCTACACCATGTCATCATGAGTGTGATCATTGTTAATTACTTGCACTTTTCTCTCTCTCTTCTTTTCTTTTTTTTTTTTAATAAACAGAACCAGATGAAACATTTTTCCTCTTGCAAGGGCCTGTTCAATTAAAAACAAATTTCTGCGCCCCCGGTTCCAGGCAAGAATGTTATGGCATGGAGAGAAAAAATGTGTCTGTTGATTTAAGAACAATGGAAAGAAGCAACACAAAAGGCCTCAAGTCAGCTCTCATTTGTCATGCAAGACCAGTGTTGATAGGGCAGTATGAGAATTTTTTCATTACCCGCTTAACGGTCCGGAGGATGATTACAAGAAGCAACCAGAAGAACATGGCAATCACTGCAGTGCCAACGAGGATAATGAGCTCCAGATTTGTTTTCTCTTCAGCGCCTGGGAAGAAATAAATGAATATTTGAGTGATAGTTGGAAGCATATTTGTTTTGTTCATTCATTAAAGTACAGAATGGAGGTCCTTGTTCTGAAGGTTCGTTTTAAAAGTGCAACATGGAGCAAGGAAACGAAAGCAAAACAAAACAAAAGCTGGGGGGCTTATGTCAGAATATTACAGTTTCATGTTGTTTTACACACCATCCCATTTCTCAGCATCGACTTTGTTCCAAGGACAGTGTCTGGACCATTGGCAAATATAAAAAAGCAAAACTCACATTTTGGAAAGAAGTAATTGTTTTAGAATATCAAAAACCAATTACTCTTTCTTTAGAAACTGAAAAAAGCACCCCCATCCATATAGAAAATAAAGAGCTCTGAAAATGACCTAGAGAACAATCTCTCTCTTGTCTCTTGACATCATTCAGCTGGGGCATGAAAAATGTGGTTCTACAAGAACACATGATAATAAGGTCTTATTTACAATGTTCCTTTTCCCAGAAAATAGAGGCCAGCAGATACAATTTGAACACCTTTTAGTGCCCAGATGCTGCTCTCTTCTTCAGCCCCTGTTTGCCACACCATGTTCCTGTATTTCATCCCTTGCTCCACAGAGATTTTCCTACACAGCAGCCCACTCCATTGCATGACCCCCATGAGCTGCACTATAAATTTCTTGGAGTGAAACAGTATGTCCTACATAGATTTAAAACTTCTACAGATGTGCCCCAGCCGTATTTACCACATCAGCTGAAATCTACATCGATGCCATCTGCAGATAATTCCCACCCCATGAAAACATTCTGCCCCACATCTAAATATCCCAAAGGGACCTATAAGAATAGCATGATACTGCTTTAATTGCCTTAATAGTATGGATCAGACAACCACCCTGACTTTAAAGGCAGAGGTTTGTGAAGGGCTCAGTGACTAAAGTATGCAAATTTACTAATATAAAGAGCAAGGAGCAAGTTTGAGGCTTCTTGTTGCAACTCTTAGTGGTCCCAGCTACCCACACTACAGACTAATCTCTTGCTACCATTAACTGCTTGTCATTGCAACTTGTATTTTGGTGTGTCACAACAGAACTGGAACAAGTTAGACATGGGTCTCACCAATGCTGCTTTCAGAGTGTGGTGGACCAAGGCTGGAGTCCCCTAACTCAAAATCACTACCTGTTTCACTGAAATGAGATAGCAATCACAATAGACTGAAAGAAGTCTTCACTGTTTTCCTTAGATGCTGTGAAAGCAATGACATAGTTTAAAAAGGTATGCTTAAAAACACAGTATGACAATTATGTTACCTAGACAACAGAGATGCCCCAGGATATCTGCATGTTTACATAGCTCTGTTGTATGGGTTTGCATGCAATATAGATTGGAAGGGTTTTCTTTGTAACCACAAGTAAGATAGACCCTGTTTTTTGTTGAAAAGGCCTAAACAGCATAATGGAGAAGAAAGGATCAACCTCAACAGCTGGTTTATGACAGCTATGACAGCACCCGATTTGAGCTTGATAGGAATGGTCAAGATTTTCCACCAATTTCATATTATATTTTCAGATGTCCCATCAGGATAGCCAGTACGTTTTCCTTCTAGTTATTCTGAAGATTTTATGCACTATCTGGAAAGAAGCTAACACCAACCTTCCACTGAAAAAAAAGCCACTGCTTTGCTGCATCCAAGGACATTGCATGCAAGGCAGGTGTACAGCCCTCCATCTTCTTTCCTCACTCGACGGATGGTTAATGTTTTGTTCCCATCTTTCAAAACAATACCTGGGGGAAAAAAATTAATATTCTTAGTTTTGCTATTTTTATGCCATTTTTTGTTAAGAATTTAAAATTAAACTTTTCATGGTGAGAATCAGCAGTCAGTCCCATGAAAGAAAGCCTTTTAATGATAATAGCAAATGAGCAATCCTCACCTGAATCTTCCACAAGTGTCTCGTTATTTTTAAACCACATGATGCTTGGAGGAGGAATGCCATTCACTGCACATGACACTTCTATAGTTTCACCAATATTTGTTGTTTGATTTTCCAGATTTCCAACAAGTGTGGGTGCCATGGGCTCTGTTGGTTTGAAAACACTCAGTAAAAATCAGTAAAATTACTGATTATTAAGAAAAAGATTCATTTTTTTCAGTAGTAGCAGTTCATGTCCCAGTAAGAAAGTCTCAAATCCTTTTATTACACACAGTGTAGGCCACAGTGTTCCTGTGAAGATCACAGTTTGACTTCCACGTGACATGAAAAAATTATAATAGCCAAGAAAATTTCAACAGTATTTATATAACCTGCTTTAGCTGATTTAATTTGTAACTGCTCAGGCTGCTGAGGGAAGAGGGAGTAGTTGAGAAATTGCTTCCCTCACATTTCTGAGTCCAGAGTCCTTATGAGAGGTTTGATACTCTTGAGTCCATTAAATGCCCATTCAGGACAGGCCGTGAACATGTGTTAGTATTTTCCTGAATCTGCCTAAACAATCTGGACATCTAGGTCCCCAAAGCAAAGCCATCACTATTTGTGTGAAAAGCTGACTGATCATCAGATTGCACTGCTTGTGCCTGAATACCAGTATCACTCATGGCAGTTTTCAATTAGAGGGACTACTCCAAACTCAAGAGTCACACAAAGCAACAGCATTAATGCTATGAATACACACGTGCATATACAGCTACAGAGAAAAAATTTGTTCTGAAAAGTAAAGTTGAGAAGTTACTGAGCTAAATGCATTATTTCAGCAGGAGCCAAACACATCTCCTTGCACAGGACAGTGGCTCAGTCAGTGTTTCCTCACTGGTATTAATGAAACAGTCCCTACTGCCTGGACAAGCCTCAGAAGTGTGTGTTACAACAACTGGTTTAAATCTGCTTAAAAAACTAAGCGCACCATTAACCAAACACATGCAAAGCCTAATGTACCAAAAACTGCCACTACTGCAATTGTTTTCATACACAACCACTCATTTTGCTTCAGAGAAAGAGATCCATACCTTGAACAGTGAGGTGCTTCACCAGGCAGTGCTGTGTTTTAGTCTTTTTGTCCTGAGCAATGCAAACATAGTCCCCTCCATCTTGGAGGGAGATGTTACGAAGGATGAGCTCTAAGGTGACGTTTTCACCATTGGTATTTGAAACTGTCTCATTCAGCTTCTGGAGAGCATTGAGGTTCTTGCAAACAGGCATGGGCAGCCCTCCAAAGGGAGTCTGCGAAAAGTGAGCACTGAGTTTGTACCATGATAGCTTCTCAAAGGTGAACCTGTCTGCTGTGCACCGCAAGGACATGTTATCCTTCTCTGTCAGTTGATTCTGAGGCTGGAGATTAATTTCAAGACCCCCTGCAAGTTAAAAAAGTAAAAGAAATTCCTATTTGATTGTGCATTTTGTGGCTAACATTAACTTGAAAAAGTAATTTTGGAAATACAGATTTTGTCATCCTATCTGGTTGTAAATAAGGAAAAGAAAAACTGAAAAAGATCATTAAAATCAATCAGTCTGTCAACTAATCAATTATCTAAGGAGCACAGTCTCCTTAAAAGCAATACATTTCAAATGGATCAAATGAAGAACTGTGTAATGAATACAGTTACTTTTCCTGCAGAAATTTACAGCATCCTAAGACAATTTTTAGTGCTACCTTATAGTTCATTTTTAGATTTGGATTAAAACAAAGTTTTGGCATGTGAATATGGGGACTGATCATTAAGGAGACAGAAGCCCTTTGCCACTGGTTTTGAACGTTTTAGCTTTGGCTCTTACAGTACGTCTTTACTCATTTTGTGACACTGCCATAGTTTCTCTGCTGCTTTTTTAAGTGACTGCAAAAGCTCACTCTTGTGACAGCAGTGCCCATCTTGCATCATTTTCACTGGCCCACCACTCCACTGATGCTAGTACAACTAATCACTTGGCTGAAATTAGTGGCAACTTTAAAGACTGCCTAAAGAAAACCTTAAGTCAACCTAAAATCTGAAATAATTAAGGATTTCAGAAAGGACAAGAATCAGGTAACAGCACTGAAGTGCCTTTCATTAGCAAACAGACAAAATAACATTAATTGAACATGGTTGTTCTGGCCAGGGTGCACTTACTGGTCACATGGAAGGAGATCACTCTCTCACTTGACCCAGCCCTGTTTGTAGCCGTACATCTGTACAAAGCAGATACATTTGCTGCTTGAATCACGAGGGTGCTCACAGTCTACAAAAGAACAATCAGGCAATTTCATACCACATCAGTGCTAAAGTAACTCCCAACCACCTCAACAGCTCAGCAAAGGGCTCTGCAGATACCTGCACAACCAAAAATCCCTCCAAAGCACAAATCCATGGCATGGCAAAAGCACAGTCCCCTTCTGAAGGGGCATTTTTGTCCTCAAGTGTGTAAAAATCAGGGGGAAGGAAACGGGAAGCAGCAGAAGGTGGACTTTGGTATGTTTGTTAAAAAATGGTGCACCCACAATTTTTTCTACCATTCAGTCTCTCCAATTTCTATTACAGTTAATTGGCAATATTAACTCATCTAACTTTAGAACACTAAAGTATAGTTATTTAAATCTAAGTGAGTTATATTCCTCAATGGAGATCAACTTCAGATCAGTGTTCAAAGGATCTGAAAGGGTGTACTTCTACCTCTTGGCTTCAGCAGGAGCTTGCACACCTAGCTGAGGGTAGATCTCCGAGTTCAACAGTAGGTGAAAAGAGTCTCATCTCTAGTGGTACATTTCCAGACTTGTGGATTGCTAAACAGGGTTAATGGTCCCCAGCCAAGAGAAAAGAAAATGAGCTCACCTTTGTTTTCCCTGCAATAGTAACGACCCGGTGCTTAATTTCAACCTGATTCCCACCCTTTCTCTCCGAGATCACTTTCCATTTCTTGCATGCATATGGATTGGCTCCTGAACGAACTTTCCTGAAATGTAGAGACATATGCATTAGATAAGAGGAATATTTGCCCTTCAGGAGAGGTATTTTGGATTCTCCTTATAATATGCAGATATTTATAAGTAAGATTCATCACTGGCCACAGCTTGCATCTGTGAGATATGCTTCTGGAAATATTTCTATTAAATTTCACCCTATAACCTCCTGAGACCTTCATGCTCTTTAAAGTAAAGGACCCCCAAGCCTAAAGGTGAATTTCCTAATTAATCTGCCTGTGTCAGCTCAGTTGGGATGGTTGGAGGAAAGCAGCTATTCTGGGAACAAAACTCCATTCATAAATGTATGATTCAAGTTGATTTAGTTCAAAGGAAGACAGAGAGACATCACTGAACTCCCTACCACAATTTCTTGAGGACAGCAGCCATTGTGTAGGAAGCAACCAGGCACCAAAGGAAGAAACTAGTGGAATCATTTTAAAAACAACAACAGGAAAGAAGAATGCCTTTTTTTTTTTTTTTTTTTTTTTTTTTTTTTTTTTTTTTTTTTTTTTTATCCTGACCCTATTTTTTTTAGAGGAAATCTGGGCTTATGGCAGGCCCAGATAAGGGAAGCTGTGTGAATCTCAGTCAGGCACTCTCTCTATCATTCCCCAACATCAATCAGTGCACTTCCTCTGAGATACACTTTCACACAGATAAAGAGCACCATCACACTCAGCTCTTGAGCACAAGAAAAAAAACCACCACAAGGACACATAATTAGCATAAACAGTTAATTTCCTCTGTTTGGGATGGAGTTTTGGGCCTGCAGCCCACAGGGGGATCTGAGGGAAGGGCATGCAAACAGCTGCATTTGAGATGCCCTTCAAGAGAGCACAACAGCAACATGCCAGCACTGCTGGATCCTCTCTGTGGGTGGCCCTCGCCTCTGCCAACAACAATGACCTTGGCAGAGCCTGCCTGCAGAAATCTGCAAATTAAGTACAACAATCTTTTTCTTCATTGGCCATTGGGTTTGCACTCAGGAATGAGCCTGGATGAGGGAGGCACCAACCCAACCCAACACAAATATCCCTCAAGACCTACATAAGCTGCAGAAGACAGCAAGGACTTGGCACTCACTGGGGGCTGAAAGTGCACTCCTCCTCCAGCTGCCATTGCCAGAGCACGGTGGTGGGCGGTGGCACGGCGTACACGGTGCAGGTGAGTGCCTGTGTCGAGCCGTACTTGTAGGAGTCCACGGGGGCCATCAGTGCATTCTCACCGATCTGGGGGGGCACTGCAGGAGACAGCAGCACATCACACCTCCTGCTAAAGGCTCCCCAGTGTGCATGCATTCAACCCATGGTGACCAATTCACACCATGCCCCAATATGAGTGCAACACAGAGCATCTCCAAGGACATGGCAGGAAACAGTGAACCTGCCCAACACTTTGAGGATCAGGATACTTAAGACCTCCTACAAAATCCACTTTCAATACTCCATGGCTTAAAATGCAGTTCCTGGACTCTCATCACCATTCCCAGCCATTAAATGCACATTATTCCCCATGTCTGACCCCACTGCACGTAGCCTTGCTGTCCTTTCCACGACCTTCTGTCTTCAAAGCATAGGCTGTTTCCTGGGGAGCAAAAAGGAGGAGGTAGGGGAGGAGGAGGAGGGCTGTAGAGGGCAGGGCAGAAGAGGAGGGATAGCCTGTGTGGGGCAGGAAGGATGGGTGAGGCGGGACAGGGCCAGGATGGAGCGGGGTGGAGGAGGACTCCAGCAGCACAGCCAGCAAGAAGGGCAGGAAAAGAGCAGGACACAGAGGCAAAGAATAATATACAGAAAAAAACCAAACCAAAACAGAAAACCCCACCCCACACAAAGTATCATCACAACACCAACACACAGAGTCTGCAGCCTCTTGACTGACACATCCTAGAGGCAGGAGAGACCAGTCACCTCTGCCCTGCCAGGGCTGAGGTTCAAAGACTGTTTTTCTTCAGTACTGAAATTTTCATAGGTATGGGATGAAATAAGCCTAGGGAGGGTAATATACCACATCCACACATGAAAGAAAGGCACCTCTGTTGCCCCACTTACCATTTACCAGCAGGGTAAATGTGTGTCTTTTCTGCATCTTGTTAATGGGGTTTGTAAGGACAACCGTGTAATTCCCTGCATCCTTCTCGGTTGCTTCAGTGATCACTAATGCATAGCCAAGTTTAACTGTATGATTTGCGTTGATGGCTTTTCCATTTTTATACCTGAAGAAAATACAGAGCACTTTGAACACTTAGTGATTTGCTTTAACTAAGAATAGCTCATCTTTTCAAACATATTATATCCCAGTTCTTACCATTTAGCCTCTGGTGGAGGATATCCTTTAAACTTGACAGGAATTTTGACTGTATCACCTAGCTTTGTCTCAATGACATTCTCCATTTTCTCCAGGTGAATGAAAGGACTTTCTGTGGGAAAAAAAAAAGGAAGTAAACTAAATTGTCTTCTCTCATGGACCAAAGCAAAAGTTCTTTCCATTTGTGTTAGCACCTAACAAGATGACAAACAGAAGTTAGTGACAGTACTACGGGTCATTGTAAAGTATAGCTGGCTCCAAACTGGGCACTGGACAGATGCCACCATGAAAACCTACTCCTTTCCTTCACATAGAGGAATAAACCAGTTCCCTCACCAAGGAGCTCTGGAAAGCAGAGAGAAGACTCAACTCTCAGGATAGTGTGCCAACTGTCAGACCTGTATATATACATATATATATATATATCATATCATAAAAATCTCCCAATATACTCATTCCAGGAAATTAGACTTTCCAAAACTACAGTGTGATAAAGTTAAATACTTTCAGACTATTCTCAAGTATGTATTTGAACCACTACAGTCACTGAGTACTTTGAAATTATTTACATTACTTGTTATAAGTTATAAACTGCATTCAGACATAAGACAGTGATTAGCCTTTTGACTAAGATTTAGGGTGGTTTAGACTTAGTATCTGGTGTACTCAGTATAGCACATGAGCTCATTTTGGCTCCTGAAGAGCAGAACAGAAAGAACCCAGAAGAAAATTCAGTATATCTTGAATCATTATGCCCACAATAAGTTTGATAGGTTTTTATTTCGTTTTAAAAGTGCCATTAATATTCTGGCCCCTGAAAGCAGACCTCAAGAAAACCAGTCTCCTTCAAAATATAAACCTCTTTGTCTGACTCGGTGATTAAAAATGAGCCATTCTCATGCTGGTAATTTTTTTCGGTAAGTAAGTTAGTGGAGCTGGGGCTGTGCCCAAGAGGGGGGTTGAGAAAAGGCTGTAGGATGTGGCCTTGTACTTATCTATTCTCTTAGCCAAAGCTGTTTCCCTTGCATCATTTCCGTACAACCAAAACTCCATTTGATTCATCTATTCCTAATGCGAAAGCTGAAAGTTTTATTTTCTTAGCTTCATTCATGCTGACCCAGACTCTTGTGTCACAGAGCCACCAAGATCTAGCCTAAATTCACCAAAAGTGAGAACAGGCAGCCCTTGTACAAAGCCACCTACACAAATCGAGTTTTACAGGGCCTTAAAGAGGTCAAAGCAGAAGAGGATCAGAGGCTTACATCAGTTTATTTTACTGCCCACTTTCTGGTGGGATTCTACAGCTTTCAGTAAAATACAGCATCCTTTAAAATCTTATTATTATTAACTAAGGCTGCAGTATGAAAATAATCCCATACTAGTTGCAAGATAAATACTGTAGCTGAAGCTGGGTTCATTTCCGTCATTTGATTCATCATCAAGACTCCTTCTGCATCCCAGCAGTTAACCTCAAATCTGAAAGAACCAACAAAACTGAAGTGGAAAATGTCATACCATGGATAACAAAATAACTGCTATTTTTCATGTTCATACGACCACTGGATGCTGCACAAGTATATCGACCTTTGTCACTTAAGGACACACTGTCAATGGTAAGGGTGCTCACAAACTTCTTTACTTCTCCTGCAGTGGTTTTAACATCCCTAATAGTGGCGCGTTTTTCCTGTAATAGACAAAAGACAGAGATGTTTGGAAATGTCATTATTATTCCTTCTGTCACACTTGCTGCTTTGCACCAGAAATTTCATTGTGTATTATCATCTTCTTTCTTAATGTTTTAAAGGGGGAAGTGACATTATACCTAAATAAATCAAATTGCTTTCTGATGAAGGCACCTGTAAGTTAGTACAACTTTACCTTGATGGAAGGGTAGTCCCATTTAAAATCAATTCCCACATTCAGCTCTGTCCTCACAGTGCAATTGAGAACAAGTTTTTCTCCCACTGCCAGCTCTACTTCATCATGTGGGTTCATTGTCAGGTCATAAATTCGGTACCCTGGAGAAAGACAAAGGCACACACAGAACGTAGGGGTAAGAAGAGGTTTCTTTCCACTACTCAGCACCAAATTTCCCAGGTGAATTCACCAAAACTCCCACCAAAACCCCCGCTACAAAGAAGCCCCTTGATGCCCCAGTGCAGCCTGATAATGGGTGTGCAAAGGAGCCTGGAGAGAAGTGAAGTGCCTGCCCTGAGCCCTTCCCTGCTGAGACCCTTGCCAGACAGTGACACAGCAGGATGCCTGCACTTGATCAGAGCCCCTCCAGCGCTGGGAGCAAGCAAGAGACAGTGACTCACACAGTTCCTTTGCCTTAGACACCTTCCTCTTATCCTTGTGAGACCTAAAATTAAGAGAGGTATATACCCATTCCCAGTGGTAAGCAGGAACTTTATAGAGAATAATGGTGGGGCATTAGCAAAACTATCCAAAGTTTACTTTGTGCGGTAAAATATTTCAAAATGAAATATTATGAATGCAGAAATTCTTCAGATATTCTGAAATTCCTCCAAATTAGAGTGAGGACTTGTGAATTTGGTGGAGAAATAAAAGCCTTCTGCACAGAGTAAAGAGGGAAGGTCTGCTATGCCTTCTTGACAAGCCAGGAGAGAACTGCCTTGGTGCCATTTGGATACTTGAAATGGTAACTGTGTCCTCAGCTGAAAGAGAAATAGCTGCTGAGTTTCAGCTCAGGCTTAAGCCTCCACAGCATTATCACATTATTTCTGGGGTTTGATGAACAACTGACAAAATACACCAGAACATAAAACCCTGTGAGAGTCAAGACACAGGTCTTTAGGGAGACAAGACAACCCAGCTCATAGTGAGACCTTCAGATCCACCCTTCCCTTGGTACCCCCTCAGAGGAATTTCTTTTCATCCGCTCCTGATGGATACTTGCCTCTCATTTCCTTTGACTGTGAATTACATTGTAGATAAGTGATTTTAGGAAAAAGGTTTGCATTGTCAGAATAAAAAAAAAAATTAAAATCCCTGGCATTAATGTAAAACACTAAAAATAGAAGCACTTATCCCAATGATCAACCAGAAAGAACACAATACATTGCATTTAAAAGAAAAGTGATATAAATCTCAACATCCATTTTGCATTAGCTGCATTGTCAGTATTGAATAACCTGGTGTCCAACCAAATGTAATTGGTTCAGTATGCTGTAGAAAGCAAAAGAACATTGGTTATAGAGAAATAAAAACCTTTGGCTTACCTACAACTGCAACTATGTATATCACAGACTGGAAGCTTTCATCATCTATCTTAGCTTCACAGAAGACCATGCCTGCGTAGTTGATTAAATGACTGGGTATAGTGAAGCCTTTTTTATTATTCCACGAAATGGATTTACCATCAGGAACAAATATCTTTTCTGGATATTTCTGTTTGGAATATTGATAAAACACATAGTCAGATTTCAAAAATCAAACAACCCTGAATTGTCACCTCCAGCATTTCCATAACTGCAGGGCCCCCATTTTAACATCCTAGCTCAGGGAATTAGTACATGCTTTGAAAGTGCAGTGCCATAGATGAGTACAGGTACAGGAGGCTATGAAACTCACAATGATGGAAAGAAGTTTTTAAGAAATATATTTATACTTCAAACAACATATTTATGCCACAGCGATTTCAACTAATTCTTGAAAAAATAACAGGCTTTTTCCTTACCGCATGTAGAGATACATTGAGATTTGATACGGTTCCAAGGCACGGCACTACCACAGTTTTATTTTTAGTGATGTATACAATGCCAAGCTGATCACTAACTGAAGTCACAAATGGTGATCTGTAATCTAGAATAACATTCAATTGATAAGTGGGTGTTATTCATCACACGATTATGCAGAAAAGTTTTCCAGTTTTCTTCTTTCCCTATTTTTTCACAAGTAAGTTTTATTGTTTTCCATGTCATAAAGCACTGAAAAAATGAGACTAAATAGGGGAGGTAGGTGTTTTTATAGACACCCCACCCCCCAGATTTAGACTATCATTATTCTCAAAACAGTTATCAGCAGCAGAGTGCACTTTGGAGAATGGGTTCCTGCTACAGCAGTCCCTTTGCTGACAAAATCTGATTTACCCTAGTGTGACTTTCCTTGCATAAGTATTACAGGAAATATCAGTAAAAAGTTGTGACATGTTACACTGACTCCCCTGATGGCAGCATCCTTTTCAAAATTAAACCAAAATACCAAAAAAATAGGTCCATGATATTATAAAACAAGCTAAATCATGTGCTTAATTACATCTCCTTTCTCAGAATGGTAACTATAAGTTAACAATAAAGAGGAAACAGGATGCATATGGAAACGAGGGTGAAGCCATCAGTGCAAAAAGGCAGATGCCTCAATGAACGCACTTATTGAAGCTGAGTGTGTAACTGGAGGCTTTGCAGGGTCTGCAATACTCAGCTGAAAACTGAGCTCTTACAGCCTATATAGACTTTACCACCAGAGTCAGCAAATGCATAGAAGTTTATGTTTGGGGTTTGGTGGTTTTTGGGGGGGGGGTTTAATGGTATTAGTACAAATCGTACATGGGATCAGATATGTAATTCTTAACAAATGTAATATCTCTGTAATCCTCTCTCATATGGGACTCCTGCTGAGGTCAGTAATAATAGCTCTGCATTCATGAGGACAGGCTCAGAGCTCAACAGAGATATGTATGCCAAATTCTGGGTGGAGAACAGCAGACACGCACTGCGTATGGCAGGTCAGTTCAGAGTTATAGGTACAAAGGCTTTTGTGTTGATGGCAAACCATTGAATTTAATTACTCAATATGAAAAAAAGACAAAAGTTTTATAGGATCCTAATTCTAGAATTAATAAATTTTAGCATCAAAACTGTTTTGAGACACTTGATATTCCTTTTTTCTCTTGACACTAGGGAAAGGGACACTTGAGAGCTGTGTAAGCACTTACCTTGAACATAAACGTAAATGGTTGTAGCTGCCTGGTTGTCCCTGTAAAGGCACCTGTAGTCCCCTGTGTCATTGCCAATGACTTTGCTCAGAGTAAGTATCTTGCAGTAGGGGCCATCACTGCAGTCTGTCACGGAGATACGCCTCTCAGCATTGCTCTGCTTGCTTGGCCACGACCACTCCAGTGGCCTCTGACCACTGGGAAAGCAAATGTTAGAGGAGCAGACATGTTTGATATGAACCCCAGCCCCACCAGTCTCTGTGGCTGTGGACAGGGATGGGCTTCTCCCCCTCACACAAAGAGGACATCAAACTATGCCAGACAAATTCACACACACAACCCACTGTTAACAGCTACAAGGAAGCTACTTGAGATTTACATGCTGCTGAATCTAAGTGACAAAGCACCCAAAAGAGAGCATGGAGAGCATGGCTCACCAGCAGGATCCACAAGGACACAGCCGACGCTTCCTCCTCCCAGCCACCCTACATTCCCCAGCTCTCTCTCACTGCAATCCTCCCACATAATTTCTAAAACTTGTCAGGGAAAAGTGAGGCAAAAGGCACAAGGAGAATGGAGAAAAAACAGGAGGCATCACAGGAGAGAGATCCCATCAGGTGTGATTCCGTATAAAAGCTCACTACGTAAATTACCAATCATCAAAATCACGCTGAACAGACTTGTCCTTACCTGCAAGTAACATTTAGTGTGTTGTTTGCCATTATTGTGAGGACATCTTTTTGGATGCTAAGGGTTGGCTGATCCAGAGAAATAAATAAACCTGTGAAAACATGTATGAAACCCCTCAAATAAGCCAAATAAACAAAGTAAACGCTACTCAATCAGAAAAGTATTATACACAGGAGTATGCAGAAGGTTTTAAATGGACACTTTCACATCACCTATTTAGCAGCAAAGGGTAAATCATGATTTTTCACACATCCCAAAAAGTTCAAAAATTCTGTCATAACAGGAAACAAAGGCAGATGGTCAGGAGCTAGCTGCAGAGCACTACAATTCAGCCAGCCAGGGTGGAGTTCCTGTTTTCTTGCATTGCCAACTTCAAGGTCTAACAAGAGGATGTGGGACATTGAAACGAAGTGAACCTTCATCTGATGATCTCACTCCCTTGGGGGTTACCAACTTTTCTTATAATAAATTGAATACACTTCTTTGAGACTACTGATCAATGAATTATGCAAACAAACTATTTTAAAATTTGTCACAAGTTTTAGATCTCATGAATTTATTTTATGCCACGATTTTCTAAGTTTATCTCTTTCCTCGCAAGCAGTTAGGCAAAACTGTGTCACTACCGGACTATCGGCACAGCAGCTCGCATCGCACCCACCCGGAGCTTGTCAGGGCTGTCATCTGAGAGCCAGCGCTTGCTCTGAGGCACCAGCCCAGCTTGTGCAACATCTGAGAGTACACAGGGAGAGGTTTTCAGTCCGCCCTAGCCGCTGCCATCACCTTCAGGAATCCCGCATCACCGGGCCGAGCCGCAGCCCCAACCGTGACAGCTCGGCTGGCTTCAACGGGAAACGTGGCCAGACCGGGACATTCGCTATTTCGCTAGCATTTCCCCGTGCTCTAATCACTTGCATTCCGAGCAGGTTCTTCGCTGATGACAGGTTTCCCGCGTTTGGCTCCAGGGACATTTTGCTCTCGGAAACGACAGCTGATGCTGGAGCCAAGCGAGCAGGACATTACGCCAAGGCAGGCAGCCCTCTCCGACGCGCCAGCACCAGCACCGGACAGGACAGGACAAGAGGACAGGACAGGAGGGGTCAGCAAGCCCACAACGACGTGCGTCCCGTCCCACGGGGGCACTGGCACTGTCTCACTCACTCAAGCAGCCCCGACAAACCCATAGCAAAGCCGTCCCCACGCCCTTCGCGGCACCGCGCATCCCCGCGCCTCCTCTCCTCGGGGTCCCGCGGGGCGGCCGGACCCCGGCAGCTCCCCGACAGGCCGGACCGGGGCACGCAGGGCTCCCCGAGAGCTTACCGGGAGCCAGGCACAGCAGGACCGCCAGCAGCCGCGCCGCACCGAGCTCCATCCCGCGGCCGCCGGGGCTGCGGGGCGCCGAGCGAACCCTCTGTCCGACGGCAGCCGAGCCTCGTCCAGCCGAGCCGAGCCGAGCCGAGCCGAGCCGAGCCGAGCCGAGCCGAGCCGAGCCGAGCCGAGCCGAGCCGAGCTGAGCTGCACGCCCCGCACCGCCCGGCGGGGATGCGGGACCCCGGCGAGCGGCACCGCCCCTCTTGTGCCCGGGGCGGGGCCCGGGGCCGAGCCCCCGCCCTCCCCAGCACGATCCCGCCCCCGTCCCGGCACCAGGGCCCCCCAGCGAACCCCCCCGGGATGCTCCCCTTCGGACGGGCAGCGGGAGCTCTCCCTCTTCCCTGCTCGGCGGTAGGAGGACCTCAGCAGTAACATTCAGCGTCGTCTGGCGCTTCATCGTGCTTTTGGGGGGTTTCTTAAAATCCCCCTAACAGAAAAGATCCCAAAGGCCGGCCAGATGAGGTACTGTGAGCGAGACACAGCCATGTTCCTGCTGGCAGGGACTGCAGTGTGTGAAGTGTCGGGCAGCATCAGTGCTGAGTTCACAACGTGGAGCCCCTCTAACCATGCAGCATGTACCCAACCACCACCCTAAGGGACCGCATCCCAGCTAACGGGATCCAACAAGTGCTTGCCACAGCTGCCCTTCCCTCCATCAGCATTCACATCCTGCTCTCTGTGGGATGCTCCCCATGGCAGTAGCCATTGCCCTCTCACACCAAGTGTTGGATTTTTTCAACAAAAATGAACCTCCCCAACCGGAACTATACCTTTTAATCAGAATTATTAACTGTTAAAGAGAAGTTTGTGAGGTAGTCCTTTGGGAAAAATAAACAGACGGTGGTCATTAATATGTTACCCATACACATAAAGCCTCTGGGGGAGATAGATCAGTAAAGAGATGTATGTAGACAAACAGGCAGATAATCAGCTAGATTGAAATGTATGTAACTATGCATGCATTTATACATGTGTACCTCTACATGCTACCTTTTCCTCTTTCCCTGCAAATCTTCATGGGAGCTTGTCAACAAATGACTAAGTTAATGAAGCAGTGATTTTATTTTGCATGCAATGCAATTCCAGCTGTTTTACTGTACTGGGGAAAGAGTGTAATTTCCTTCGAAATTACACCCCTGTTGCTCACAGAAAGATACAGGGAATGGGAGAAGCCAAAGTTTTCCTAGAGATCAAATAAAAGCCATGAAAACAAGTCAGCACCATGCAAGTAAAAACTGTACTTGCAATTCTTAGGAGCTCTTAAGCCAGAATATTGGCAGCCCTCACTAATACCCCCACCTCCATCATACTGTGGGTCAGGTCATTGGTATTGCTGAGTGATTTGGGGAACTCTGGCAGTGAGTTCAACTACTGGCCTTGCTGAAAATAGGCTGCATGTAAGGTTTCTGTGAGAGTGACAGATCCTTAGTGAAAACCAAAGGTACCTACTACTAAAAAAGACAGTTTCAGTAAGTTTATTTGTGGTGGTGCTGGTTTTGTTTGGTTTGACTACAAAGAGAAAAGAATTTGATAAGGGTTGGATGACCTGCAAGAAGTGTTTGCCTCAAAAGTAATTTATGTAGTCAACAAAAAAAAATTAAATTATAGGGGAAAGTTAAAAACTATTTACATGAAATTGTTACAAGAGCCATAGAAAAAAGTAAAATCACCGGCAGCTCACTTTAATGCTTTCTGCATTCCTACATGAGCTTCCAAAATGCACCTGTAGAAAATAAGCCCCTCTGTTGATTTTAACAAGTAACTTTTTTAAAATTTAGTCAGATGATATGCAGCTAGAGCTTCCTGCAATAGCACTTGGGGTCTGTTTTCATGCACAGTCATTGCACTGTATACAGTCACTCACTATTAAGTGAGTGGTTTGGTAGGGGGGGCTGCTTTCATTGTTGAAAATTGTTGTGGTGCCTGAGCTTTATGGAAACAAATACTTACTGTTTGCCCTAAGCACATCTAAGCCAAGATAGATGAATGCTAGCCCTCTGCAGGCCCTTTGGCATTTGCTGTGTCCCCTGCCTCCTGCTCCCCTGCAGCGTCCTGAGGAAAGGACGTAAAGAGAGGAACTGACCCCTCAAACACACAAACCTGGTGAGTGCACACATCAAACTGAGCAGCTGGCAGCAAGGAGCTTGCACGTTGTGACTGTAGTTCACCCACAAGGAACCCTACATTTCAAAAGCACAAATTGTTTTCATCTCCCTGAGTGATCCCAGTGAGATCTCAGTTTTTACACTGTGCTTCCTAAATGGGACACAATCCTTCAGCATTTTGCCTGGCTGTCAGTATAATCTTGGTACCTAGAATAGTTCTGCAGGAGCTGCTGCTTCAGTGCGTGAATTGCCATCCCTGTAGTACCAGGGACATTTGTGGTACCAATGAGAACAAGAAGGCAACTTCTTTGAATGGGGCCCTAACCCTGTAAACATTTAAGCACAAAAGCAACTTTATTCTAAAGATTCATTCAACAGATGCAGGCCTTTTCATCTGATTCAAATTACTAACATGGTGTTGGTGAGACTATTCCTCTAAGAAGATCAAATAAAAACTAGAGCCAAGTATCAATGAAAATGGTTTAGGGAAAGCGAGAATTTGAAAAGGTATGAGGTGACTTTACATAATCTATGATTTTATATGTATTTTGCTAAACTGATTTTTCTATTTTAAGCTTCAGTGAGGCTTTTGCAAGTGGATTTTTACTGGAAGATGCCACAGGGAACCTCTGAGAGAAAAACCTACCAGAGCACAGATGAAAGTCACCTGAAATCCAAGTGAAAGATTCATATTTTGCTGCTGTGATGGCTATGGGACACAGATATCTGGTTACAAAACCAAAACCCCAGTGGTTTAAGGGATGGCAGTTTCTGATCCTGTGATCTCTGCACAGGATGACAGATTTTGTCCTCCTTTGTGTCCTCCTTCAGACTTGTAGAGTACCTAGCATAGCCCACGCACCAGAGACTATCAGTGCTGAACCACAGGGATCTAGTGAGAGAAGCCAAACATATTAATGTCGTTCACTGAGTACAGGATGGGATTTCCTCCCTCTCCAGAGACAGTGTGAATGTGGAAAACTTCCTGGGATCTAAATCCAGCCTGCAATGGCTTCTAAAGATATTTTGCCCTCTGTCTCAGCATTCGAATAAAATGCTGAGAATAAAAGGAAAACCCATCAAGACTTTTAAAATCTGTCTTACTTCAAAAAAAGTGTCTCTGCCTTGGCCAAACAGTAACAGCAAAGAAACGTTGGGCTAGAAGGAGCTCCATGAAACTGCAGCCAACCTGCCACACTGAGCAGATCTCAGCTCAGCATGAGACCAGACCTGGGGAGCTGTGGAAGAACTGGTGGCTGACAGAATGCAATCAAACCCTGTGCACCACTCCATGCTTCATCAGATTGACTCCCAGTTCACACAGCATCTCCCAGAGCCCCTGGGAGAGCAGCTTCCATTCTGAAATCCCAGCTCCCAGTCCCTCGGCTCATCTTCCTCCTTCCTGCAGCCTCTTTCTGCTGCAGCCGGCACGCAGGGGAGGCTCCGTGTCCATGAGCAGTCCCTGGGAATGGCCTGAGCAATGGATGGGGGCACCGAGCCTTGCCTTGGCCAAACACGGCCGGCGAGCCTTTGTTTGTGCATCTGCTCCTCTGATCGCCAACAGCTCATTAAAAACAAGACACAAAGAAGCAGCAGAGGAACCGGACAAGCCCCCTCCCGTCTCCTCCCCGACCTGTCACGACTCCCCCAGGCGCTCTGGCTCTGTCAGGGCTTCCCGGGCAGCCCTGCTGAGAAGTCCGACTGGAGGCCAGAGCAGCAGCAGCCAAGCGGCCTTTTGTTTGTTTAATTATTTAAATAACAACCTGGGGGGAGATAAGGGCTGGCCCTGGAAACACCGATTATGTGCTTTCCTGCTCCTGTAGCTTAACAAGTTTGGAAGGGGTCAGCATCCCATGCAGAACACATCTGGAATGCGGCAGCCAGCAGCTGTACCGCCTCCCTGTCACACCTCTGTGCCGCAGCCTCGGCTGCAAGCACCTCAGCATCTAATGCAGGAGTGGATGCTCCCTTCAGCTCTGTCTGCATTGCAGACTGCACCACTGCAGCAGCCTGCAGCCTTGGCCCTAGTGTGGCTCTCATCAGGCGTGCATCCCCAGCACAAGGGTAAACCTTGATGAGGCAGACATGGAAGTACATGCAGGATGCTGCTTCAAGAAAATGAGATGGCATTCATGTAAATGGCATGCAAGGTCAGAAATACATTTACCACAACATATGCTTCTTGTGTAGACCCCACAAAACATGTTGGCTTGCAAGGGGCATTGCAAAGGACAAAATCTAACCTTCCAGCTAGAAATAAAATAATAATTGTCTCAGGTGAGAACAGATGTGGAAGTAGGAATGAGATGGCATAAACCCACTAATTTTTCAGACAGAGTTGCCTAAAGGTAGAGGTTTGAATGCTTCTATTTTCAGAGTATGCCAAAAACATTGATACCTTTGCTGGAATCTAGGGATATGTGCTTTGCATTTGGCTTTGTCCATCTACAAACAGGCGTGAGTTCAGTGTGCGTGAGCATCCCCAAAGCAGCTTTATTCTAGCTGGACTGGATACTGATGGTAATGAAACTGGAGGAGCAGGTTCATTGCTGTCAAGGCCCAGAATAATCTAAAGTGCCTTGGATATGTCTCTCCACTCCTAGGCATGTAATTAGGGTTCAAGGCATGTGGAATTTTAGGGACACACTTTTGAAGAACTCATTTTATTTAATTGTTTATTTACTTGTCCCTATTGTGTCCAAAAACTCTGTATAATTACTTCTGCCAGGACAACAGGGTCCTATACCTTGGACCCTTCAGTCCAAGGAGTTGTTCCTTTTTTGTCCTATCTAATTTTTTTTTTCCCACCAAACTTCTTTGTGGAGAAGGGACAAATGTCTTTGTTGTTTATGTGGCTGAAGTCTATGGATTCTCTGTTGCTTGCAGCAGGAAGCAGCTCTGAAGCATCACTTTCTGAGCAGGAAGCAGAGGGTGTCAGGGGCCCCTGGTCAGCTTGGCTAATGGATGGGCAACTGGTGACAGGGATAAGCTACAGATTCCTACACAGAAGTGGCATGCAATATTTTTTTCCTTGTTGGTTGTTTTGGGTTTTTGGTTTTTTTTTTTTTTTTTTCATTCTTTTTTGTTTTGGTTTGGGTTTTTTTTCCATTCTTTTTTTTCCCCTTGACTTTTCTTTTTCCTTCTTGGGGCTCAAAGTTGAAAGTCTCTGAAAAAAGTCTCAAAGCCTAGGTTGGAAAAACTGCTGGAGAAGGACAAAATCCTTTTTTTCTATTAGTTTCCTGGCGCAGCATGTTTTCACTGCGTCCCCTCCTGTGAAGAGATTTGCATTCACAAGAATATCCTCACCTGCAGGAATGGAAAGCAGCATCCTTAGGCACTTCGTTCAAATGGCTGTGTTTTTTACATGAATTCCCTGTTATTCCAAATATTCACTGAAGTAAAACTAGGGAGCAGGTATCACACTACTCACAGAGAAGGTCCTGGAGCAAAGACCTGGATTCTGGACCATGTGCCTGCAAATATGGAAGGAGTTTGTTTGATGTGGAACAGCACCATCAGGAAACCTGAAATGGTCACCTGTTATGGCACAATGTCTGAGGCTTTCTAGTGACACAAAGCCAGGCCTCCCACAGATGAATTTCCATGATAGTAGAAGCCTAACTCTGGCAAATGGTCAGCCACAGATATATATTAATGTTTGGGGTTTTTTATGAAATAAAGTAAAATTATGAATGTATCTGACAGGGTGGCAGCCAATCCAACATATTGTCGCCAGTCATCATTGTGTTAGGGATTGAAGCAATGCACCCCAGCTCCCAGGGTGTTTGTATGTCACATACTGCATGAGGAAAAATCTGAAGGGTTTTGTGTTGCTTATAGCACTTTTCTGCTATGGAGGTGCCTCAGTGTCTGCTAAGGATTTTGTCATGTTGCAGCCTTTCACTGGTGAGCACTCAAATCAGATGTCTCTCCTACACCTTACAACTTCTGAAATGAAATTAACATGGATCTAATATTTTAGAGACATTTAATTACTGTCATGTTTGCTTGAAACTGGCAGAAGAATTAAAAAATTATGAGTCACGTAGATAGAAAAAGTAAACAGACAGACATAAAATGTGATTAGTATGCTCTATTTCCCTAGGGAACCAGTCTAAAATTTACTGGTAACAACAACTGGAAAAAGCTGACAGAACTAAATGGGACAGCATTAAGAGTTGAAACTGGAGGAAACTCAAAGGTGAGCCAAAGGCTGTCAGGAATTGTAAAAAACTCAGCCTGCAAGGAAAGGCTGATAGGTCTGGGACTGTTCAGTCTTGAAGAAGAAGAGACCAGAGAGACAGGCATGATAACAACCTTTCAGTGGGGACAAGCTGCAAGTCACTGATCAGTTATTACCAAAGGTAAAAGAGGAAATAATCAGTCTGATTTTCTGGATAGGAGATTTATCTCAGATAATGGGGTACATTTTCTGATTTTCAGGGCGGTTAAGCACTGAATAATGTTGTCTGGGGAGTCTGGGAATGACATCAATTGAAGTATTTCAGATCAGGTCTGTCAGATCTTTGTAAGGGATGAAATTTAATTCTATTTTATAATAGAAGTCAGTATTAGAGAGTCTTCTCAGGTTAACTCAAGTCATATGTATTCCCAATTAATAGGAATACAATTTGTGGTTTCCCATTCTTTAATAAAACAGCCCAAAATTAAGTACTTCTTTAGTGGGTCAAGTGTAATATTTCATCCAGCCTACAATATTTCAGCATTCCTTTTCAGTTAGAAGAACTAATGTGATCAGTTTGAGTTGATATCTCTTCTACATCTTTTTCTTGGAAGCTATCTTGGAGTGATGGGATTTCCTGTCATTTTTTCTGTGTTTGGCAGCACAATTGAAAAAAATCCCAAACCACCCAACCTCCAAAGCATTATTCACATCGCCCTACTTGTAGCTAGGAACACCTGGGAGGGGTTTGAGGGCAAAAATTGGTGAGGACTTCTGAAATGTGTCAACAGTTGCCAAAGTTCAAGTAGAATTTTATAGTGGTGGTTCAAAATTACATCAAATGACTTTCCCAAATCAGAGCCAAATGGCACAGAGCATGTGACATCTCTTTCCCAACAAATGCTTGCTAGTACACTTATACTGCATTTGGGAAACTTCCAAATTGGTTCCTTCCAGGTAATTATTTTTCTTCCCAAATTATTTTTCTCACCCAGGTTAACTAAATAGTAACTGTGTTATGGGACATAATGTAGGGACTTTAGAGCACAATGAACTTTGAGATCCACAAAAGACACAGCAGGGGCTCCTACAGATATAGGAGGGGTCTCTATCACTCTACCATTCCACTAAAGACTTTTTCAGGTACTAGCACACCTGGCTCTCACAGTCCCTCTGAAGAACTATTTTTATCTCCACAGTGAGGAACCCTTGTTTTTGTGGTCAAAATTTACTTGTACAGCAGACATCTTAAATGTGATTAAACCCTTTAAAGTTGTAATACGGGAGTTGATTTTTAACACCTATGTCTCAAAAGCCTTTTCCTACAAAGTATAAAAGCTCATCACAATTAATTGTGTCTTTTCATGTTAGTACTTTTCTTTGTTTTACTTCATTCCTATTTTCATGAGATAATGGCCATAATTTGTTCCAAAGTAAAGAACTGTTCCTCTAAGGGCAAGTTCAGCTTCTGTTCAGGCTTCCCTTCCAGGACACAAATCAGTCAGGTTTGAAAAGGAACAGGGAGAATATCACAGCTTCTTTGCTGATCAAAGTGCTCTCTTTACAGGGATACAAGTCATATTTTGACAGTCTGGGGAAGCAGACTACCTCAATTCTCACAATTAAATTCTTTACCCCAAAGCTGGAAACCCTAACTCAAGGCTCTATTTTCTATGTATTTTACCTTTGTGAAGAAGTTGGCTGATTGATAACACTACTTTTAATTATCTGACTATTTTCTCACCTCTCTCATCCAAAAAGAAAAATCATAGTAAATATTGTACCACCTCCTCATTGTTTTCTGCTGTGGCTATAGATAAATGAATCCTCTGAACATTTAGTAGCTGATGTGTGGCAATGTGGGACCAGAAGGAAAGCATCAACAGGAAAGGAAAGGAAGTGACCAGGCACTGACCGTGTTCTACACAGGGTTTGTCTCACCAAAGGTTGTCACCAACCAAAGGTTAAAAAATACATTCCACATTGTTTTCTGGAGGGGGACGCCCAAACCAGCCATGGACAAAATTCATAGAATAATCATTAAGGACAAAAGGAAATATTAGGACATGTAGTCTGACCTTTGAAAACCACAGGCAGCAAAGGGAGTCCACTGGGACGCAATGTTTCATTAATGAAGTACAAATTCTACTGTAAGAGAAGAGGAATATTTACTAGAAGCTTGATCCTGGCTGAAGTTAGAGCCAGACAATTAATAGCAGATGAAGGGCCCAGAGCCTGCACGTTATTCAGGAGGATTTTAGGATCATATGTAATAGCAACCTTAGCACTGTGTTGAGATTATTCTAAAAAGACAAACTATACAATCAAATATATGGGGGCTATAATATATACATTTATATTTATACACATATATATCTGTCCTTTGTGAGAGGTCAGGAATATTTCTGGAATTCTACTAGTATAACATTTATTAGCTACACAGTAAACATAGCTGATAAGCATTTTGCAATTATTTCATTTCATTGAATTGCTGAGTCAGTGCTTGCAATACCTTACCATTCCCACCCTTTCAGTTGTGGGAGACACCAAGGTGACCCTTCCTTATAACACACATAGCAGGCAATGAGGACATTTTTTTCTTCCTGCCCAGACTCAGAAGGAGATGATTAAGGCTAATGCCAAGGAAACAATAAGGAAAGTACAGAACCTGGGGAGGGGCTGGTGGCTTTCCTAGAGAACCATCCCGCAGCTGAGGGAGCAGTCAGGGAAAGAGCCCAGCTGTGTTTCTTTCCACAGTCAGCATCACATTTTCCAGGCAAGCCCTGGATACAGAACACCACAGACTGATCTATGGGAGACTGCCTGGTGGAGGCTGCCAGGCTGTCCTCTGGGGCATTGCTTTCTCTGCAGAGGTTGTAATTCAGTGGCAGCATTTTCAGCTGAGACCAGCAGTGAAATACCAGGCAATGGAGAAGAGGTGAGATAGGAATTGTGAGTTCAAGAATGGCGAGGTGGAAACTACACAGGTGCAGATGTAGATAGGAAAGCCAAATCTCCAGGCTTAAACTGGTAGGAAGGACTTTCTCCTGAAGCCACAACTATTAGCATTAGAAATGAGCGGTGGAAAACAACCATTTGGGTGAAAAGGGTGAAAACCTTGCGGAAGTTACATGGACCTCAGATTATCTGGTTTTGGACTTTCATCCATAAAATGCCACAGGATGTGAGTAATGGAATTCTCCATAAGCCTAAATTAGACCTTTATTGCAGGAAATACTATGCCAACACTGAAGTGTTGGCATCACACACGACACACCTCCTTATTCTTTGACATCTGCAGACCATCATGTGCCAAGAAAAAGGTAACTGAGCAGTTCAAGGAAGGAAGACATTGAGATCAGAGTCACTGATATCTGCCGAGAAGGCTTATTTTATTTCAGACTTAGAAATACAGGAATATTTGATTTGCAAAGGGTGAGAATCTAAGCATAAAATTATAATTTCTAGATTCTTAAAAATCACAATTTTTTAACCCAGAAATTATAGCAACATGTGTCAGCAAAGAACAAATCTGCCTAATGTCCACAGATGTATGAATAGTCACTATGTAGAATAAGCCTCTGTCTCTTCATTCCTTTCCCTCTGCTTCATTTATAATGTTATTTACTGTATTCACACAGTGTAACTGTGAATTTGCTATCCTCTTGTTATCATTTCAGTCATTAGATTTGTGTGTGTGTGTGTGTGAACCTGTGAAAATATTTTGACTGAACAGGTGCAAAAATATTTCAGGCAAATATTTCATCCAAAGGTATGGATGTCAAAACATGCTAGGAGAATAACACACCTACTGGTATATAATAACATTATCCAGTTATTAAAGGAAGCAAGTGGGAAAATATAGGTATATGGTTTCTAGCTAGTAGAAAAAAAAAAAAAAGATGGATTCTGATTAAAAGTTGTTAAATGACTTTGAATACTGCTTCCCTTCCTTAATCCGTTTGGCCTACAAAGCATGGCCCCAGCTGGCCAGGAGAACACACTTAAGTAGGCAGCTTTACCACACTCGCCTGGTGCAGTCAGCGAAAGTCACTTTCCGTAGCCTCCAGCCTTCCTCTTGGATATGCATGCATGTCATCAGGAAAACTAAGTCCAAGCTCCCTACTTTCTCTTCCGCCCCTTTAGCTCCACATGTTTCCTGACCCTTGGCTCCTCTGCTGTGAGGGCTTGCCACCTGCACGCCAGCTCTGCGAGCACAACCACATCCTGTACCTTCCCGTGGCCAGGGTTCATCATTTTCATCAGCCCAAAGGATAGCTGTGTGATGGGAATGTGTTTGGGCTCAGCCTCCCCTGGTGAATGGAAACAAACCAGTGTTTCCCTTGCAGAGTGCAGCAGGGAGAGCTGAGTAGTGAAAGAGGAGCCGAGGACCGTGTAGCATCAGGCTGGTTGTCTCTTTGGGTAGGATGATGACTGCCTCTTGGGCTGGGGACCTGGGCCTTTGCAAAATGGCATACAGAGGCTATAAAGAGCACATGTGGAAAAGCTGAGCTCTGTTTCTCCAAATATGTCTGTCCTCTTCTCTCAAGGGAGACACTGCTATGAATGTCAGGGAAAAAAGTTCATTTACAGTTTCTCCTATATTCCCAATCCCATTTCAGCACAGTTCCCCTCTGCCCTTCCTTAACCCACCCCCCCCCCTCAATTTTTTTCTCTGGTAGTTTTCCAAGGAGAAGAATCTCTCCATATGAGATGCTGTTTCTGAGGAAACAAGAGAATTGCCACATCTGTAGGATGAGCAGGAGACATCATCAAGGAGGTAACTTAATGGAGAAAAAAACAAGCCTAAAAAGGCAGAGCCAGGAGCAAACATGTCTGCATATGTTCAGGCATGGAAGAAAAAAAGTCTCCTCAGTCCAGTTAGAGTTCAGCATGGACTTTTTCTAACCTTTATTGATCCTCCTTCCCAGATGACTGCTATTCTGGAGCTACAGCAAATGAAATTACTGCCCACTTGCAGTTATCAGGTTGTATCGCTGAAGGACAGTGACTGAGCAATGGAAACAGGTCCTCCCACATGAATCCCTAGTGCTGTGTTCTCCAAGAGGACAAGGCAGGCCAAGGAGTAGCACAACACTCTCTGGCTGCGTGGTGACTTTGGAAAGCCATGGAACCCTAGAACATGCTAAGGAGGGCTACAGCAAAATCCAGTGTTAATGTGTTACTATGTTCAAATGTACTTCAGGTGTTGAATGCTAAAGTGCCTTGGATTTATTCATTGCAAATCATAGAAAAATGAAAGGCCAGTGCCTTCCAAAAGGAAACCACAGTTTCCAAAGGAAGTTCAGTTCTGACTTCCTTGCACTGATGCAGACTGTAAAACTCTGCATGAACATCCTTCACTGATTAATGTAAGATATCTAAAATTCCACTTAAAACTCACTCACCTTGAGAGTGCCAAAAGACAGAGAAAAAAATCTTCAACGTTTCTGATAGGATTATTCAACTTAGTAGTCCTTTTGACAGTAACCCAAATTCAGTAACCCTTAATTTCTCTGAAATTGATAATGACTTCAGCTCAATGTGGTGAAAGAAGAAATGCCAAGTAGTTCTTCATCTGAAATATGATCTTCTGATTGCAGTGTAAAGAGTCCTCACACAGAACTATAACTTCCGCCAATGAGTAAAAAATAATTTTACCCATGAGCTGATATGAGATCTATGTTCTTAAAAACAATGGTCGGTGTTCCATGTGAGAAAAAATCTACACAAAGAAGAAAACTGACTTCCATTCATCAGGAAGTGTTTGCACAGCCTTTAGAAATCTGTTGGTTTTATAAAAAACCCACAACTGCAAATGTTTTGTACTCGAGGCAGGAACACATCTTTGGAATTCAGCTACAATTGGTTTGAAAAAATGTAAGGCTATTTCCACCAGTAAAGTTAATCTAGATTTCTTCAGTATGAACAGGTTAGATTTAATTCTTAATGGTTGGATTTTACCAATTATCTACTTGAAATATTTACTTTTAAAACTTTAATAAAGAAAGATATAATCCTCTACTGTGAGTGTGGAGGGGCTTTTTATGCCATAGGAACAGAGACATGATTTTCTTCAAAGTGAACATCAATACACAGTGATAGACAATGAAGTTCCAATACAGGGAAAAACTTGTGTCAAATTTTGGAGGCAGCCTTAATCTGGAAGAGATTTACTTTGGCAGATGACACAACAACAAATCAGGCTTTCCACACTTTATCCATCACACTGAAAGGCTGGTACACTGTCCTCTTCCAGAGGTGAATGAAACTGCCCCTTATCTTTGGATAAACTTTAGTAATAGCTGTATAACACTCTGGAATTTATACCAAAGCCTTTGTACCCTGGGGAACTTGGGCTGGATAAGGAAGAACTTCCATTCAAATGCCAAGAAAGGCTCTGCAAAATGAATTTTTGTGAAGGCTGGAAGTGTCTGGGTTTGATATGTTTAGTGGTAGAAAAATGCTCTAGTTGTGAGAGAGGATGTTATATGGAAAGATTGTACAGTATTTAAAGAGACAATCTTCTGAATATGTAAGTGAGAAAAGTATCACAAGAGCTCTCACCCAATTGACAAAAGAAATTTTTCCTTCTATGAAAAACTTCTCAAAATGACCTTTTGTCAATCCAGGTGTCACAGTCTGTTAATACTTAGGTTTTTCTTAGGTTTTGTTACAGCCTGATAGTCTTAATCCAGTGTTAGCAACTTCAGTTTTGAGTTACCATTAACAAGAAAGGGCATATGACCCAAGCCCCCCGTTCTTGGCTATGTAAGTTGATTGCTGTGTTGTATAGCAAGTGGGCTACCATGGTGGGCTTTCCTAAAATACAGTTGTGTTATAGTCCAGTGAAGCCAGCATAGGAACAGAGGCCACTTTGCCTAGTTTCTGAATCACAGTGGAGGAGAGGAAGCTGCTGCAGCCAGCATCCCTTTGGCTATGGAGGCAGCACAGCAAGCAGATACAAATTCCGGGCCCAACAGGGACATCCAGACCAGCTCAGATGCTAGACTGGGGTGGTTGATCAATGGAAGTACTTTAAAATCTTTGGATGGAGTGTCCATGTAAATCCTGTTTGAGGTGAGTAAGTCCTTTCTGTGCTCCTGGTCCTTTGATGCACAAAGGATTTAAAGACCAGCAGTGTATTTATTTTACAACGCATCCAGCATGTATACTTCTGAATGATAAGATGGTTTATCTGTTGTTTGCTTAATCTTTTCCTGTCATTCATGGAGATTAAGCACCATTTTCATTGTAAACATTCTCTCTGCTCCCCTCATAATTCCCTAAGGATGCACTACTTCAGATATCCCTTCAAATAATGAACAGGCAAGGACTAATAAATATTTCACACATTAAAGGAATCTTGTAGCCAAAAGCTCTAATAGTCCCCTTCATTATGGGGGATATTTCTGCCTAATTTTTACTCCTTGGATCTTTTATTTTAACGCAGAGGAAAATATGGATTTCCAGTGAAAGTGGCAAGCGCACACAGACCCAGATAAAATAAAACAATGAAAAATTAACTGTCAGGAAGCAGAGCACTTTTTTTGTTTGCCCATCCCACTTCCTATAGTGCATTTTAAAGTAGGGGCTGTTCTATATCCCATCCCAATTAAGTTTACTATGCATTTTTCCATTGTAAACTAAAGCACACTGTGCATTTAAGACTAAAGATTAAGTAAGGGGAAATTGAAAACATAATACATGGTGAAATTTCTGTACTTATCAAATCCAAGTTAAAAATAAAGAAAAAAAGAGAAAAATACCAGAAGGCTCATATAGTTTTCCCGCAGCTGGTTTTAAGTAAGAGTTTCCAGTCTATTCCATTTCTAGTCATCAGAGAGTAATTAATTAGTAGAGCAAAAGGCATTTCATTTCAATGGTTCTGATAAATCCCCAATGCCCAGTCTCAGCAGAAATCATGTCATCTTTTGTGTTTCTTCATAAATATTGAAGGTATTGCTTCCTTCATTTTGTTTACTGCCCAAGTACTCACTCTCAGAGAAAATCCCCAAACAACAAAACAGTAGAGGAAGCTGTATGTGTCTAAGCATCTAATTCCCTTTTACCAAGAATCAATAACTTTTCGTGGGGGAAGTAAGTCCACAGACCCCAAATTTTATGCATAGTTTCTTGTTTTAAAAGAAATATAAATGGTTAAGAAAACAGAAACTGTGTTTTTTCTTTAAAAAAAGATCTGATTTATGAGCTGGAAAAACTCGTGGTATTTTCTGTCACCCATTTCTCAGAAGCTGTTATTTTTGCTGTAGGACACCTCACTGGCCTCTGTGAACCCATGGGGTTTACAATTCAGCAAAATCTCAGAATGAGTGCCTATTCTGTGAAAAGATTATAAGCTGCAATAGTTCAGTAAGGGCAATATCCTTTAGGAAAGAAGAAGACTGAAGAAGTAGGGACCTGGACACCTAAATCCATCCCATCTGCCTAGGTATGTATCCTGCTTCTGAGGTCTTCCACAGCATGGACTTAGCTGGTCATGTAATACTTAGCCAGTCCCATGATACTTGCACCCAGCCACCTCTAAGGGAAGGTGATGATGGAGCATCACTGATCACAGAAGTGGCTTTGGAGCTTCCCCTTCCACTTTCTTACCAAGTCATTTGCTAACAAAAACTACTCAGCAATCCATGACTGCCAACATGGGCACAAGATTTCTGCGTTCACTCAGAGCTGTGCTGTTGAGGTCATGGCTTGATCCCTCATCTTCCCTTCATGTGGTGAGTGCCACTGTGCCCCCTGACATGTAAATGAAACTGCACGAGTAGGAAGTTATGTCTTCTGGTGCCTAAATATATTTTTGACCACATAGTTGTAGCAATAGCCAAACCCGCTGGATGGTCAGCTTTCAAAATCTTGGGTTTGAATCATTCACCATGTACTGATATTAGTGAAAAACTTTGGTTTGGGACTTGTGTTTTACTAGTATTATTCATCTCAACCAGAGACAGCAAATTTAATTTACATTACCCATAAACACAGCAGGTTCAGGCCCTGATGTTGTGCTTTACATGTGGGCTGAGCCAAGACTATTTCTGAGAAAGATGATCCCAGCCTCTTTCCCAGACATCTCTGTGGCTTTCTTAGGGCCAGCATCAGGGCTACAGTGCTAGAGGAAACACAAATCCTTCCCACCCTCAACAGAGTACTAGTTTTAGGGCTAAGCTGAATATTGCTGGCCAGTTGGTGCTACAGACATGGTATCTGAAAATGAAGCTGAATATTTCACCTTTTCCAGCCTGATCCAGGGGCACTGCAAGGGACCCCATGCTACACCTCCAGGAATAAGTTGTCACTTCTCTTTAGTGACATAATCATACAGTTACAGTGACTTGGCCAGTTGAGTTCATCTGGCAGAAGACAGACCCAATTCCAAGAAGCAGCTTTCCATCAGCTCAGATCAACAGACCAACACAACCCATAAGTATGCAATTATTAGAGAGTAGAAAACTTATGATAAAAACTGGGAAGCATAGATCAACTCCTTGCTGGCAGTGAGCAGTCAAATCTGATTTGGTAAATCATGAAATTGCACCAGAATGCTGCTGCCTCAGCTGAGTCCAGTGGATCATGTCCTCCACAAAGCTTCCTGTTTTCCAAAAAATCATCTTCAGAACTGGCATAAGCAGCAGTGTCACTTGCCTTTGCAAACTGAATCACATTCTCGACTCCCTCTTTGTATTCTCCTCTTCCTTCCTGAGGGCACAGAGTCTGGAGGATTGCCCTGGAGTTTTCACCAACCTTCATGCAAATTTTTCTTTTCTTTCTCCCATTTGGAAGCTGTTTAAAAAAAAAAAAAAGCTCATGAAAGTCCTGATCTGATACAATCACATTTCAAGACTGTCAAGTTTTGACCGCTTGTGAGCACCTTGCTGCAGTAACCTTGTTCAGAATTCCAGCAGGCTTTCAAGCAGAGAGCAAACCTTTCCAGCAAGCTCTCAGCGAGGTGTGCAGGGAAGGCAAGAGCAGATGGGGAAAGAAACAGCTCTGGGGCTCTGGCCGGTTTGATGGAAATGAAAAAACATCAGCAAATTTGTAAGAGCTGACTGAGGCCTTTTTCAAAGAAGCACAACAGCTGCAGGGCTGACTTTGAGGCTGTCATCCTGTGCTGTGTGGTGCACTTTGACCACACTCTCACAAACACCGTCTTCCAATTACAGGCAGGCTTGGTCACTTTGCTGTAGAAAATGTGGGGTGAAATGGTACACCAACCCTGCAGGACATATAGCAGAGAGCGACAAGTACATCCACAGGAAGAGTAATAACAGCAAGGATTTTCATAATTAATAAAAGCAACAGCATCACAGCTCAGGTGAAGAGGTGGGAGGAATCATAAAATTTAAAAAGGTTCATTGTCGAAACTCTATTTTTCAATATGCAACTTTATTTGCTAAAGAAGGTAATTGATTTAGACATCACCTGTAACAACACTTGTGATTTGACCTCACATAGGTCCAGCTGCTTATGGCTTGTTTTAGTTCAGTCTTGCAAGGTCCTGGCCTTGCTATTTTTGAAGAGGTTTCAGCCTGTGTCCTCATTTTTAAGCATATATGTATCTTCCCTGGCTTTCACAAACAGGAAGAGTGTTTTGAGGCTGATGTGCACTATGTTGACATACACTATGGGACTGCAGCTTGGACACTCACCTGCAACACATCGTGAGATCAAGCCTTGCACGATTTAAAGCTGTGATTCAACATGTCCTTTAATATGGTCTCACTGGACTCGAGGAGCTGACCTTAGGCTGTGTGTCATTTGGAGAAAAGCAACTTTTGCAGTGAGAGCAGGAATATGTCTTAAAGAGTGAGTAGTTTTGCTGTGTGCTGCAGTTTCCACCACAGTGCTTTACTTGAAGTGCTGCTTCTTGCCTAAGGGAATATTTTCCCACTCTCTGGTGTTTATAGTAATGAAAAGACTGGTCTTGATTTGGAAAGAGCAATGTGTGCAGATAAGATAAAATTGCTGCTCAGGAACTAATAGCAGTCCTTTCTTTGCATTACCATTTGCCGAAGGCCAGCGTCTCATACCCAGCCTCCCTCTATCTCAGGAGCAAGCAGCAGAGCCCAGTGCTGTATATGCTGTTCAGCCAGTCTCCCAGACATCAGGAAATGAACGTTTTGACAACTTAGCCAAAATAACAAAATAGCTAAAGTTAACAGGACAGCAGCTGTGAGGACTTATTTCTCACATGGGGCTTACCGACAACTGTTATTGCATGCTGAGGTGGAAGGATGGGACATTGAACTCCCCCTTAATTGTACATATTTATTAATAGAAATAGCTTTTGTAGCAGGGAATAGGTTTATGCTCTTAAAGTCTGAGGTTTGAAGCCCTCTGCTTACAGAGAAAAGACACAGGCAGTCTTTCTCTATTGCAACACTAGCATTTTTCTGGCATCATCTAGGTGAACATATTTGGAAAGGGAAGACTAAGTTTTGCTACAGTTTTAAGTCAGTCCTAAATCTAAAGGTTTTAGTAGTAGGTTTTTTATTTGCTGTTGGATTAGGTTTCTTAAGAAACTGGGACAAACAGGAAACAGGGATCTCTCCTGCACGAATCTGTGCTCCTGCTGAGCTGTTCCACCCCACTGCACCCACCAGGCAGGAGCAGGGCAGTCCCTGTTCCCCACCTCCATGTGGCAGCATGATGAATGATGAGGTCCCAAGGCTGCAGTTCAGAATGCAGAGACCAGGAAAATCCTGCATCCCTGTGAATCATGAAGACAAGAGAGGAGTGCAAAGCCTTTTGTTGAAGGGCTGGGAAAGTTCCTGTACATTAGGACTGTCTACACCAACATAGGAGATCTGGTCTTCCAGACTTAGACAAAAGAGGACAACATGGTCTCTTACTACACCAGTAATCATAGCAGGATTTGTGGCCATCCATGCTGCTCTAATGGAAATCAGATCCATGAACACATGGCATCACCATGAGTGACCGTCATTCCTGCATAGAATGAACCACTGGAGCAATGACTTTTGCCCAGGAGTAGAAATTTAAGTTGCTGGAAAACTGTGCAAGCGTTTAGATTAGAGCTCTGGAATTAGGAGCCACAGTGGCAGTTGGGGAGGACCCAGCATCCTGAGGCTGTATGATGGAAGTAGGATGCAAAATGCTCCATATTACCTCTAGATGAGCAGGTCTGCATACACTGCACTGGAGAGGGCTTCCACGAGACTTGAGGCATTCTCATTCCCAGGTTGGTCACACCCAGCATGCATATTTCTGTACTGGCTCCAGAGCACAGCATGCTCCTATAAGATTTTATGTCTATCATAAAAGAATCAAGACAGGTGCCTTCCTGAGGTAATCAGTTTTATAAAGCTACAAGTTTTCACTTATAATGGAGGAAGAGAAGTGCCATGGGATAAAGCTGGAGCTGGTATAAACTGGTGTTATTTATTCAAAGCCATTGAAACCATCTCCATTTGTGCCAACTGATTTGGCCTTCGAGGTGTAAGAGAAGAATTTAGCCAGTGGGCAGCTCAGTTAGAAAAAACTGACCAGTGGAAGGCAGAACACAAAGTTGTTTATGGGATGGCCTTTATGAAATTCTCCCAAAAATTCTCAGACATTAATGAGAAACATCTAATGAGGTGACAGTGTTAATAAGTGTTATCTTTGGTCCTAGTTATGCTATAATGCAGAGAGCAGAAACAAAGACAGTGTTTTTGATGCTACAGGACTTTTATAAAGCAAGAAGCACTTATGAAAGGTATGGCTTGTTCATTCTAGACTTGCAGAAGTACTCACTGAAGTTTTGTAAATATTTGGCATTGATAACCCTGGTCCTTTATGTGCCTCATACCTTAGGCTTTTCATAATGCCATTGTCTTAAGACAAACCACAAGCCCCTTCAGAACAGATTGTTGCTCTGGTAATTTTTTCTGCCAGCTCCAGAAAAGAAAGTTGTATTTAATTCTATGGAAAAACAGCTGTTTTGTGGCAGGATCCTGCACCAAGAGAAGAAAAATCCCTGGAAAAGGCTTTTACAAATAGAGGGTTTTTTCACCGTGGTGTGCCCTTTCCTTTAACTTGGTGTAAGGATGAAATTGTATCTCAAACATCTCAGAACTGTTCTGCTTAGACCCAGCCAGGAGAGTGCTTGTCCCTTACTGACTGGGGTGCAGTATTTTAGGAGTGATGGAGAAGGTGAAGAGACCTCAGGGCTTGGGGAGCACAGCCCCCCAGAGCCACTAGGTTTTGCTGCTGAGCAGGAAAGTGGGGCAGGGGTAGAGGTGGGGCAGGGGTAGAGGTGGCACAAGCACAGGGCCAGGTCAGGAGCAAGACCAGCACTGTGGTATCATGTTAAGGACTAAGAAGGGACACCTTTTTTTTTTTTTTTTTTTTTTTGATCATATAATCTTAAAACACCTTCTATTGCTTTTTCTCTTACACATGCTCAAATTAACTTTGACATGGCTTCTGGGGAACTAATCTTGTCCTTAAAGTTAAGCACAGGTATAAGTGTTTTTTCTGGAGCAGACACAGTGTACAAAGACCCTGGCAGGATCAACCATACACTACAAAGAATCTGCACAATCTTTTATACACTCAAGAATCTGCAGAAAGTAAATATGCCTTTTATCCACACAAGAATTTCTACAAGAAACCTGATTCTAGGAGTTATATTCATTTAGCTAAGAGTGCAGAAATTTCTCATGTAGCCTAAAGCACATCATCTCAAATGTCCAGTATTAATTGCAAACTATTTACAAATGGTCTGCAGCCAAAACTCATGTGCAGAAATTATACAGCTAAAAATTTATGACAAATAAATCTGTTTACCAGTCATTTCTCTGGGAAATAATGGGCCAAGATCAAGCGGTCTTTCAAATTATTTCATATAATTTTATTTCTAAACAAAGGTGCTTGCTGTCATGCTGAAAATATCAGAGCAGTGCCCAAACCAGGTGTGCAAACAGGACTATAAGCAGAAGGAGATCCTCAGAATGTGAGGAAAGATTTAATCAAAATTAAAATCATTGAGACCTGAGAAAAATCATAATGAGAAGGCAAGGCTTGGATGGCTGAAATAAATTTGGGTTTTCTTACTTTAACTACCCACCCTTTGTGGCACCAAAATGTATTTTATTTAATTGTTCTTGACTAATGTACTGGTATTTATTCTAATTAGGCTCTTACTCTAATGCACATTCTACTAATATCCTCTCTAGCAGCGCACAAACACAGGTTTGCCCAAATTCACCTCCAGTTGCCCTTGAGAAACAACAGTCACATGGCAGCCCATAGGTCCTTTCCTTCTTGTGTCAGTTGGATCCTCAATGAGAACCTCCTGTGGCCTTCAGACTTGCCTTATGCACTACAGACAGGATGCTGCTGTCTGTCCCACGGTAACAGCCCATATCTGCTCCTGCCTGGAGAGGTCTTCAAGAGTCAGCTGGGGCCTATTAGGCATTTTACAGGATTATATTCTCTGCTTGTAGTCCTAGAGAAACTTGTGCTCATTTTACTGGTGAAAGCAACTGATGCTTTCGCACTCGTGGTGCGGCTCATCTCTGGTAGGGTGACCATCACTGGGTCCCTGAAGCCCGGGATCAGGGTATGGCTGAGAGGATGGCACTGAAAGGAGGTGAACTGATGGCCAAGGAAGGGTCTGGATGAGCCAGAAAAGCCTTTTCTCCAGCAGTCCACACAACCCGTGCAGAAGGCAACAGTTGTTTTTCCTGAACATAATTTGAAATGCAGGTGTGATGCAGCTGCACAAGAGGCTTGGACCATATGGAGGTACATTTTATTACCAAATAACCTTGACACACTTTACCAGCAATTACTGTCTGAGGTTGGCTTATTAGTCACTTTTCCCTTCTTGGAGTATGGTAAGTGTTAATGAAGAGGGTCTAATTCACCATCTTTCTCAGCAGCCATCCTAACACCAATACATGCCCACTGGAGATAGCCTTGCTTACTGTCTGCCTATTGAGTGCCTGTTTAGTCATCACTTTCCTGATACTTACAGGAAAGAGCCATTGTTCCTGGGCTTCCTCGTCAATAGCACAAGTTCCTGAATTTCTACTTGTAAGTTAAAGAAAACACCTCTGAAGAAAGCCTTGGTTCTGATTTGTAACTGTCAACATTTTCTGACTATAATCTGCTTAAATTGGTTTGATTTTTTTAATTCGTAGCCTCTGAAGCAGCAAGGCAGATTTAAGCAAACTTCTTTGGGCAAGATGATGGTGCAGCTCACAAGAACTGAAATGCCAAAACAATAGCATTCAGCAAACCTATGTGACTGCCTGGAGGATCCTTGAGTTTTGAAAGCTGCTCAGCCCTCCACGGCTTTTGGAAGAGGAAAGCAAGGTGCTTCTCAAGGGGTATTTTCAATGTAGCCAACATATTTGCCAGGTTAGATCACAGGGAAGGAACATGGGGAAAAAGAAATCATTTTAATTAATTGAGTTGATAAGAATAATAACTGCCTGGTTCAACAAAATAAGGGGCACAAATTATTCAGTCATTTGCCAGTACCCATCTGGTATATTTGACTGGTTTATAATGTTAAAATTGCTGTTTCAAGGGAAAGAAATTATATCTTCTGGCAATTAGGAAGAAGAGAAACAAAGCATAGACTATAGAAAGCTGGGGAGGCATCAATGTATCTAAAAAATCTCTAGGATAGATGGGAATCTGAAAAAGCTGGGTAAGAATGAGACTTTTTTAATAAACCAGAGACCCATACGGGTACATTGCTTTTTCTGTAGGCTGTGTCCTGAATATGCAGTAGCCTTCTTTATCTAGCTAACATTGTAGGGAGATATGGAATTTACTTAGTTAAATGTGCTTAGATAATAAGAGTTTTTCATGTAAGTGCTGCTCTGTAATAGACATGACCTTTGCTGAGATAATGAGTGATTTAGATTAAAGATGGGCATACTGTATTAACTTTGAAGATGTAATCTTCACTAGGAAATTCTGAAAACTGAAACTAAATTAGCATTCTGGTAATTGTACATGTCCAGGAACATTTCAGTAGATAAGTGCAACAACAGCGACTGAAAGCTGTTAAACCCTTTGGCTGCTAAAAATGTGATCTACATGATGTCTACATAAAATTGCAGACTCATGTCACTCATGCCAACTGGAAAAAAAAAGCCCAAACAATATTGTAAAACATTTTGATGTTGCTTTGGGAGTTTGCATTAGTAAAGGTTAGGAGTTGAGGCTTTTACAGACTCAAGTCATGGTTCTGACTGTGTATTCTTCTCAGACAGACACAACTGCATCTGTGCAGCCCTGTGCACACCCAGATGAATAGCACAGTAAGGCTGGTACATATGGTGGGATTCGTCTGTAGGTGTGCAATAAACATTTTTCCTAACAGCTGCCAGCCTGCACTCCCAAGCCTCTGGAACAGTGGGACTGCAAAAATACAGGAAAAGACATATCCTGTGTGCTTGTCATGGCGCATGGGGACTGGCCAGGCAGTACAGGAAATCCTATGCTATATGAGCAGGGCAGCAACCCTGGCACTACCTAACATGCCTTGGGAGCTTGTATGCAGGGAAAGGGGTGGCTGAAGCTGAGTAGCAAACCCGTGAGCTCACACTTTGGGGTGATTCTGTCTCTGCCTCCTCGGGGTCCAGCTGCCTAAGCATCCTTCTCATGGAGCCAGCAGCTCACTCTGCTGCTCTCACTGACTTGAAGGAAGCTGCTCATATGCTTAAAATTAGCCCTGGAGCAGGGCCAGACTTCTCAGCACATTATGGGACAGAACTGTTGACAGACGATCTTAACTCTCTCGCTTGTGAGAAGTTTGCACACACGCTCAGCAGAGCTGCAGGACCAAGGTCTTGGCCTCACATTCTTGCTGAAAAGCCCATGGTGCTTTTCATGAGAATTAAGATACCAGGATCATCAGTCTGACCAGATCAGATGCCAGTACAACCCTCCTGCCCTATGCTCCCTGCGTGTCTGTAAACATCTGTGGTGAACCAGTCTGCCATACTCCAGCCCCAAGCAGTGAGACTTTGAAACAATTTGGAACTAATTTGACTTTAATACTGCAAATTATTAACCAAGAAAGGAAATACTCAGAGGCCAATATTCCTAACTGCTGTTTGTGTTCACATGTTCTGTGTTTGTACAGAGAAAAATTAGGGAGTACAGCTGAGGCATTCACAAAAAGCAAGGTGTTTCTGTGGTGGGATTATGCCAGCAAGCAGATGAGTAGAGAAGTTAAACTGGAGTAATATTTCATTGGGTTGCTTGGCAGATTTTTCTTTTGCTACTAGTTTGGGCAGAATAATCTGGTGAGGATGCTCTGGTTAAGAAAGGAGACCAAAGGAAGGAAGATAAAATGCTTGGCCCTAACAGGACAGCAGACTTTTGTCTTGCTAACCTTTACAATACTGATGTTACAATGAGGTGGCAAGGCAAAAGTGAGGCAGCCCCTGACCACAATAAAAAAAAAGTAAGACTGAATTAGCAGTATGGAGCATGCTATATTTCCTGGGCACCTTCCTTTCTTTATCTTACTCAGGTTTTTGATCTATGAATGAGCGAGTCAGGAAGTGGCCTGAAAACACCCCTTTAGCCTCATGAATGGAAATTTTGTAATTATAGGGCTACATCGACAGGCTCACACTCCTGTCATGACACTTGGCATGGTTTATGTGGTTTAAACAAGAGAGGGAAAGAACTCACCTCCCCAAACCAGTGAAATAATGAGGAACAAAATGCACTCTTTTATCTTTTTGTCAAGTGAAGCAAGCCTATTATCTGCCCAAGCCTGTCTGCCCCAGAGCAGCATTTTACAGGCTGATTAATGTATAGCTTCCTGCAGTAAACTGCCTGCAGGGACCAGAACACGTAAGGGGAAAGAGAAATTCAGGGGTGAGATTTAAGCTCCAGCCTTAGTTCTTGTTGCCTATTCTGTATGTCAATACATATTTAACTGATAATTCATGGGTATTATATGACATGCACATATAAACAAGCATGCAAGCACAAATCAACCCCAGGAGTCACTGCTGACTCTGAACACAGAACAGTGCTAAATCAGGAAAGAGTGAACCATCTGGCTTTGGAAAAAGGCACCCCTGGAGCAGGTTGGTTGTAATGCCAGACAAGTTTATAGGACAGTGCTGGAGTTCTGTAGAGCCAGGGCCTTCAGATTTGAAAAGACCCAAAGTCAATGCAGTAGAAAAAAATTTCTGCTGCACTAAAAAGCTATTAGCTTTTAATATTTTATATTCTTGGAAAGTAATTATGCCATATTGAGTTTGTAAAGGACTTCCTTGCATAATTTTGTTATTATTTGGTTAGAGATGCCTAAATGCCTAAAAATGGCTAATTGTATAGATACAACCAGATAAATGTATTTGTGACAACAGGAAGAACCAACTGCTCTTTAAGTGTAGGCAAAGTAGTGTATGGCAGTGAATTTCTTATGCCTCCAAACTATTGTGTAAAGCAGGACAAAGCTGGAAATTCATCAGGATCTTTTGGGTTTAGTGACTAAGAATCCTTGAAGACTTGGAAGTAGTATTTGGTGTCTGAGTGTATGGAGTCCATAAGCACTGTAACAGAAGAACTGACACAAATGATAAGCAAGAAAATGGCATTATTCTTAAAAACTTCCTGAAGGTGTCTCAGCAATGGAAAGAGGTGACTTGAAGGCTAACTGGGAGCTTGTAGCACGTCTCTTTGTATGAGCCATGTGCAGCCCACTTTAATCAGCTCTGGTTCTGTGGAGGCTGCTGCAGTGCAGGGTTAGCAGGAGGAGTTTCTCTTCACTGAAACCAGAAAGATAATCAGCTTTTAGATCCCGGATGTGATTTTGTGAGGTGCATTGATCTTGATTTGGAGATACACTTCAAATGAGGCTTTGTAATAGAATTTAAATTGCCCAGAACCCTGCTGCCTTTTATTTATTTATTATTAGCAACATTATGCACTTTATTTGCTTAGATGTAAATATTTATTCCAGGTAAATGGGATAAACTTGGAAAACCACAGTGCTGATACCGTGCTCATTAACTCTGAGCATTGTGCAAATCTGATTTACTTCAAATATTTCTGTAACATTTGTGCTGAGATTGTCACGAAAATTCACTGCTTTGGTTTCCTGGATGAAGGTGAGTTAACATAACTCCCACTATCCAGCTAAATCCAGTGGGCTACCAGGATTATAGAGGAGACAGCTTGGGTGCAGACCCTGATGTCTCAGCTCCCTGGGAGGTGTTGAGAGGTACTGCCTCACAAAACAGAGATAAATGAAAAAAGAGAAGAAAGATAATGAGAAAGATAAAATTGCACAAAGCTTCTCCCTCACTCTCTCATGGAGCCTTAACATCCATTGAACTTGAGTTAGTCAGGCATGCAAACCTTTCACACAGCCAGAAAAGAATTATAGACCACACAATCAGCTGTTGTGAGGAAGAGATGTCCTAGATCAACTATTCCAGGTGTTTTCAGGAAGAAGAACTATTGCAAATATTGCAGCTCTGACAGGTAGCTGGACTGGGCATTCCCTTCATGTTCAGTCATTTGGTATCCGTCTGCCATTAGTACTTTTCACAAAGAACAAGACTTTAAGTACATCATTTTCACCAGTAGCTTTTCCCAATCCAGAAAATTCCCTAGACATCAGACTATTGTCAGAACCATACTGAGGGGATTTGCACACTCCCAAGCAAGGTGTGATAGAAAGAAAGCAAATTTAACTTTAAAAGTCTGCCACGGCAGGGTATTGACCTACATCACCAGGGGATTGTGTTCCCTCCCTGTGTGAACTCCCAATGTTACCCTGTTCACTGCAGAGGCATAGCATGAGTGTCAGCAGCTCCTGCAGAGCAGCCAGCGTGCTGCTGGCATAGAGACAGCCTGCCCATGGCTGGCCCTCACTCATTTAAACCAGAGAGAGCAGGTACAAGGAGAACAGGATGTCCAAGTATTTTTTCCTTTTTCATTTCCCTGAAGTAGGGCTAGCTAGCTTATAGCAGGATGGGGCACCACTAGCAAGCAGGGCATGGGACAGCAGCTCAAGAATCTCACCTCCATCCATGCTTGGACACACAAGCACTGTCTCACATTCCTTGGCTGCAAAACAGGAGCCATGGTGCACATCCAGCTCTGTGAAAAAGGACCTTCAAATCTACACACCTGAATAGCAGCAGAAGTGCTGTGAGCTATTTAACAATTTTAACTTTTCTTATTTCAATATGAGATGAGATTTCTTAAAAAAAAAAAAAAACAACTGCTGAGCAAGTACAGAGCCTGATGAGCAAAATCACAAAGATCTTTTCAACGCAGCTGAGATGAGAGCTGGATGATACACTTGGCACAGGAAAGGTTGGTGGCAGTACAAAAAAGCACTCCAAAGAATACTTAAAAGTTGTCAGCTCAGAAGAGGATAAAACCACAATTTTATCAGGGCCGAGGGGAAAGAAGGAACTGTAGAGAAGGGAACATGCGTGAGGATCACAATGTGAAGACAAAATCCAGCCCAACAAAAGACTCATGAATCCCAATGAATAGAAAAGGGAAAACATTACTTTTTTATCCTCTCTCACATATGAAACAGAATAGGAAATAAGTTAAAAATTAGATACATCAGTTTTAAAACATAACTTCATTTTCAAACTCAGTATATGAACTGAAACATCATCTGTTACTTTTTCTCCAATGGACTGAAGAAGTTATTGGTGATTTGACTGACAGTGCAATGGAGACTTTCAGAAAATGAAGAAAACATTTATCACTCATCAATCCTGCACTTGCTATGGTACAGGACTAGAAAAAAGCATACGGAAAAAAGCTTGTCTGAAGCCCTCAGAATGTGATCATAAGAAACCATTTTTATCAACCCTCTATTCAATTGGTTCCTGCTCAGTCATAAACTTCTCTATTGCCTCATTGTTCTGCACATGGCCAATAAAAGATCAGAGATTTACAGTTCTTTGGGATGCATCCCTGAATCATCCCTCTTCTTCATAGAAAATACACATGTGTATGCTAAATGCATAATTTTTTCAGCTGTATAATACAGAATCAGATCCCTCTCCAGCTTAGCGAGTAGAAGAGAGACTTATTTCAAGTTATACTTCAAAAAAATCCTTCATCTGCAAAGTATCAGGGACTGCAAAAAGACAACCGATGATAAGACTTTTCTTACCTAGCTCCTCCTAAACTGATTAGATTAAAGCATTTAAGTCATAGCATGGCATTGGGTGGGAGAAGATAGAAGTAGTAGGAAGTTTTGTTCAGTTAGATTCATTCATCATAGATCTGGTAAAATGAAGAGTCCATAGGATGTAAGTCAGTTTATATTTGGCACATGAAAAAGGTCAGCACTCACTGTGATAAGTTGTAATGGATAGTTATACCATTTTTCTTTGGGGAACAATTTACAGACATAACTAACTGGTTCAATACTTACTGTAGAGATAAAAAGAACGTGTTTTTTGTTTTGTGACCACTTGGTGCCAGAGCCCAGTGATGGGGGAGCAGCCTATGAGGGCCACTGAGCCCACCACAGTAGCTGAGGCTGTGCCAGATTCCACACCTCAGCACAGAGACTGAAACATTGAGTTTCAGATAGTGCTGTATGATGAATAACAAAACAAATTAAAAAACCCAAACAAACAGAACAAAACAAAACAAAAAACAACACCAACTCCTCAAAAAAAGAGAGGAGAGTTAAAAAGTAAGGAGAGATCTTGTTTCCCCTAGTGCCTGCAACTGCAACCTATCATCTTCCTCCCTCATCTCCACGTGCTGGCTGCTGCCTCATTAGGCTCTATGAAGAGGTGTGTGCCTGCCAGCATTTTAAAGCTTGCAATATATAGTTTAATGTCAAATCCACATTCAGAAATGCCTATTTTTTTCTACTCAGGTACTTATATTTGCAACCAGGAGGGTTCTCTTAAGGACATTGGCTGCCTAACAATACAGTTTAATCTGTGTGATGCTCAATTTGAATTAGAAACTGACAATGTTATCTCAAGAAAATGCTTCAACGTCCTTTGGGATTTCTGCTCTTTTGCATTTTATGTAAACTGCACTTATGTTTGTGATGGGAAGTGTACAAGATCTAGTGATGGGAAGTGTACAGGATCCTTCTCTTTAAAACAAAATTAATTTAAGTCCAGCAGGAAGAGCTTAACTATGGAAGAGTCTATATTTAGATTATTTTCCTTTTGTGTTCAGCTGAGTGTGTTTCCAGATCCCTTGAGTGTCCATCATGCTGTGGACAAATACAAAACATATTCCACCCTTGAAAGTCATTCCAAAGGCAGAAGGAAGACAAGAAAGAACAACTAACTGCAATGACCACAAAATTTAGGAATAAGACTCATCTCTCCTCAGAATACAATTTACCTTGTTTGACAGCACCGTTGTTGAATTACATTCAATGCTTTGTCATAAGTGTTAAAATTCTCCCATAAAAACACAAAACCAGTGAATAATTTAAGATACAAAGGATCTCTGGAGATCTTTTTCCCCACTCAGAGCAACTCCTGGATTAGAATTAATGTATAAATTAGATCAGGTTCTCAGGACCATGTTTAGTCCAGTTTTTAATATCTTTGAGAACAGAAATTACACGGCCTTTCTGGAGAACTTATTCAAGTGTCTAGTTATCCACACAGTGAAAAATTGAAAAATTGCTTGAACAAAATCTAACAAGGAAGGACTGATTAAAATATAAATAAACCATTTGGTGCTGTGTGAATACTACAAGGCTTTAACTCCTCAAGAATGTGTCAATTCCAAAAGTCTCAAATGGGAAATTTAGCATTGTCAGCAGCATAGAGCCATAAATTTTATAAATAAAAAAAAGTTTATTCAGCGCATACTTATGTTTCTGTTCCTACTTACTGGTCTTTCTTTTGATCCAGTCAAATACTTCTAGAGAATAAAATTTACAGTTTCCAGTAGTAACATTTTAGTAATTTTAGTAGTAATTTAATGGCCAAAAGCACACACATTAACTTCCATTACATCTCCCTCTCTTAAACAAAAGAGAGCTTTAGAATGTGATATTCCAGAAAAAAACTCACACCAAACCAGTTTTTTGCTAAACTGAAATTACTTTGGCTTTAATTTCTTATTTTCATTCTAGGTTTTGTGGTATTAGTTTTTAGATGGATTTTCCTTGTATTTGTTGTACAATATTTATCAGTATTGTGTTGAATAATATAAACTATATTTGCTTGTGCAACAAAAGACACAGCAGAATAAATGGAATCTTTAGACAGACTTTCAAAACCTTTCAAAATCTGCCAAGCATAGAGAAAGAAAGCCAAAAAAGGTGTGAAAATGTGAAATTTGGAGGTAAAAACATAATCACACACTGTATTTAGATGGGTCATAAGTAGCCTCATTTAGAAACTCCAACAATCTGGCAGGAGCTGATGTAAAACATGAGGTCATATCCACTTCAAAGTGACCTCATTGAGAGGTTAAACATCATCTTTCACGCAATTTTATAATTGAATCAGTGCTGTATCACTATTCTGGAGTTACTGTTATTTGCATTCACATAACACTCTGGTTTTCATATATCACAACACAAGTTTGGCCCTCAATCTGCTTACAGGTTTTGGAGACTTGTAGAAAAGAAATAGCTGTTTCCTTTCCAAGAAGATGTGGCTCATGGTACAGCTGAACGGGATCACAGAATCTTATCTCCATTGTGATGACAAAATAAACAGTCATTACCAGCTGCAAAGAAAATAAGCTCTTCTGTAAGCAGAGCAGATCCCTAGTCTACCAGGCCACAAATATAAAGCCAATACTTTATGAAGGAAAAGTGTCATGAAAACTAGTTGATCATTAATAGCTGAGGAAAGAAAAATCTTCACATAGTAGAGACACATTGAAGGCTCTTGGTGGACCACTAGCACTGTTCAAACAGAGGCAGCTTTGACTTGTTTCTAAAGCTCAGGCTTTCAAGCAAACACCTGGTGGGCACACAGCTGTACATGGTGTAGGGGACACTGGCAACCACAGGTGATGTGCTGTCAGTGGTGGACACCCAGCCCCGTGCTTTGTGCCCAGCAAGGTATACAATGCTGGATGGAAAAGTAGATGACCTTAGCATTGCCACAGTTTTGTCACAAAATCCACATGCTAATTAAACACACTTTCAATGGCTGACTCAACAATGTCTGACAATTTGCACAAATAAGAACAAACTCAGGCTGAGTAAGCAATTGAACCACTGCTTCTAGTATGTGATAAAGGGTCCAAGCAGGGATTAAATCCTCCTTCAGCTAGGTACTGTATAAACAAATAGCAGAAAGAGAATCCCCCAGCCGAGTTCACCACCTTAAGCAGTGCATTGCCAATAGCAGTATCACTTGCAGCTGAGACTTGGCCACACTTTCTGAGTTAATGAGCAGGGAAGCAGTATTTGGTATTAGATGGATTCTGTGAGAAATCTGGAAGCTGGCACTTGCGAGAGAAGTACTGGCAAGCAAAATGTAAAGAAACATCTTACAATTTAGAATACAGCCATCACTTAAATACAACAAAAGAAATCACATAGTTTATTATCTGACCAATTGATAGTCCAGGGAGAACAAGTAATGCAAAAATAATCATGGAGTGTCATACACTCTGGCATTTATGTAATCCAAAAAAAAGACTGGAGACAGGGTGTTTCTTTCAGAACAAAGTATAATTAGTTTTTTCTTCCATTAAACTCTTTTATGAATTTAGATATTACTGCAGAAAGGTGAGACAAGAGGAGGAAAAAACTTAAGTCTTTTCAGGAGAAACCAGCCTGTGCAAAGCGAGAGGGAAGAAAGGAGTCCAGCAGCACCCAGCCCTCCCATCATCATGGGGGCTTTCTCCTTGCTCATCGCTATTCCATTCTCACCCTGCTGCTCCCCCGGCCCCACAGATCTCCCCCTTCTCCTCAGGACATGGCCCCGTGCTCACAAGCCCCTTTGTCTGAACTAGAGCTGCTGGGGCATCCTCCAGAGAAAAGTCACTGCAACTATGGCCAGTAGTGCTCCACCTGTGTTGTAGATGGTGTCATGCCTTGAGTGAAAAGTTGCAGAGGGGCTAGAATAAAGCTAGAGGATCGAACTGCAAGTAAACAGCAATGCATTTGCTTTGTTTTCCTGTCATCCTGTTACCCTGTCCAAACCTTGTGCTCCATCTACTCTTCCCTTCCTCATTTTAAAGAGGCAACTAGACAGATCCCAAAGACAGTAATGCCAACCCCTAAAGTAGCTTTTCCTTTGGACCCATGTGACTTGTGTTGCTTGGATTCCCAGCCGGCCCACCACGGAGAGCTGTCCTGGCCATTGAACACCCAGCTCCATGCTCCATATTCAGTATGGTATTTGCTGCCAGATGTCTTAGCATTACTGCAATTAAGTTATAAAGCAGATTCCAGTAAAGGTGAGCTGGGGTACTGGCACTAAAGTTCAATCAGAAAAAGGATGTGAGGGATCTCTCTCTTAATCCTGGTAAATAATATAAGTAAAGCCCCATTAAATCAAGGCATTTGAGATGATGCATCTTTATCCTAAACAGCAGATTTGCTCATTTCTGTAGTCCTACGTCACATTCACTCTTCTCTCATGACTTAACATTTTACAAAATATCTTCTGGTAAGCAACCACACAAATATGGCCAGAGCACTATTCTCTAGCACCACAAACCCCTTCAGTTAACCCTTCAGAGCCACTGAGGTCCATCGAGCAGAGGCTCTGCCTTGCAGCTCAGACACACAGGTTGTGTCTGCAGGGAGGTGATGTGGGGATGATTAAGTTACAAAAGTACCGTGTGAAAACCATTAAGCGTCACAAGTTGTCTGGAGAGTGATTTTTACACTTATCAGCTTAATGGCAAGCAAAGGCCATTAGATGCACTCTAAAAATTCCTCCCTGCCATTTGCGGGTCCCCACAGCATGCCGTGGACACGCGCCAAGGGCTCGCGTCGTGAAATCCTGCCCTTCTGGGAAGGTGGAATCAATTAGCATGTAAGATGTGTGCTTAGGGAATGAGCCTTGTTGCGAACACCCGACAAGAGGTATCAGCTGGGCTGTTTGCTCACATGGAGCCTGTTAGTTACACAAACACGAGGAAAGAAGATAGTATTACAGGTGAAATCCTGCGGTTCTCCTAATGAAAGTGAATTTGTTTCTCTTCCTGTTTTCCTGACTTATCCTTACTATTTGACCATTATTAGAGTGGGGCTTGTATGCTGGTTGAATGACAGTTTTCTTCCTCCCATTCAACATTTTTTTTCTATCTCTCTCACTGATTTCAACTCAAAGAAATTGTAAAAGAAGTACCTAGACTTTTCTTGGGAGCAACACCAAGGAAATTGTCACTGATCCAGAAGACTGTTTCAAATACAGCTGAGAAAAATAAACCATGAGAAATAGATCAAACATAGCAATTTCAGAAAGAAAAGCATGCTTTTTCAATTTTCACATTCCAACAATCTTTGACCTTTCCATTTACATTTATCTTCTTCAGTTCAAAAAGGAAGCAGTGCTACCAGTACAAAAAAACTAAAGTCCCAGTAACCTCTGGGGGGGGAAGACTTGCTTTATCAGAAATAGCATAACCTGTACATTGATCACTCATCTTAATGCAAAGCCGAGGAATGAAATTCTCTTTTCTACCGGGGGATCTTGGGATGAACAAATGTTAATTCCTGCTGTCTGATCTGGTGACACCCCTAAGCACTACTCAGTCCATGTAAGTAGTGAGATATCAAGTCAGAGTTAAATTCCATTTCTTATTCTGAAAGATGGAGTCCATGGACAAGAGGAAATAATCCTGACCTTAATGAGGTTTTCCACTTCTTCTGGCTGCTGTCTTACTCCCTAAAACTTGGGGACTGACAGTGAATATACTGAGAGCAATCTGCCCTGGCTGGCTGCTGTCAGGTAACATGTGCTGTGTGGCGGTGGTCTGTAGCAAGAGCTGAAGCAGAGGTAGTTCAGCCAGATAAAACTCTTCTGAAATCTTGACAACAACACCTAGATCAAATTTTCAGATCACAGCTACTTTTCAAAAGATTTGTAATTTGAAAGAAAAAAAAAACAAACAACTTTTTTTTTTTAGGACTGATATACACCTTAAATTTAATTCTTTATATTAAAAGTGATAGTTTTCCAAACAACCCCCACCATTTTAAGACTGGAAAGCAGATGATGATGATAATGAACATGATCATGATGAACACAATGAACATGATGATGATGATGATGATGATGATGATGATGATGATGATGATGATTATTACTATTATTGAAGCAGACCACAAGCACGGGCAATATCAATTCAAAGGGCTGATATCTGCAACAAGTAATAACATGTAACATTAATAACAGCTGCTACTACCAATTAAATAAAACTATTCTTCTTTCTTTTAGAAGTCTGGGAGCAAGCAGGGTGGAGAATCCTGAAATGCTTCTCTCACCATAGAAATACAAAAACTAGTAGTTTTCTTGCATCTTTTTTTATTCTGCAAAACTATGCAAAGCCTGTCATTAATCTGAAAAATCCACAGGACTATTTTTCCTTCAGTTATCAGCATAAGTGACATTGACCTCAATATCAATTCACATAATCTCCTGTTTTCAGGCAGCAAGAGGGAATAGTGGGAGTTCTTTAACAGAGAGCAAGAACTGAAAAATTCAGTGCAAAATATGAATATATTGAAGAACACATTAAATAGGGAATTATAACACAAGCACTTTTTGTCCCTTCAGCTCTGTAGCACACACATACGCTGACACTTGGGCAAAATCAAACTGAAGATGGGCATCATAAGATGCTCCCTCCTTTGTACAGAGTAAATGTATAAAACTTTTAGGCTCTTCAAGAAACAGGATGGGTTAAAATTAGAAATCAGCTCTTAAGATAGGAGTTACCTGTGAGGATTGGGCTTGAGCTGTATGGTTACAGGGTCAGTTTAAGAGCTGAAAAGAGAGCAGAAAATGCTGAAATGTTTTTATCCTATTTTGTTTGGGACAGTAGTGATGAGCTGCTTATGGTTAAACGGTAATTTTAGAATGAGATAGAAAGGAGGGACAGACTGAAAAAACACACAGTCAGGAGAGGTATCATTAATTATATATCATGTTTTTCCCTGAAACGATGAACATCCTCTGCCAATCTGAAAGCTCTTGTTGCTCTTCAGTATACAGACCTGAAAGAAAGATTTACCAAAGTCCATGTCTCTGCAGTGCATAATTTAACTAATTACTCTATTATAAACATATTTGCTTTTACTGACTGATCACAGGTTTTGAAAAGTTTGGAAGAAAGTCTTCCCCTTCCTCCCAGAGTGTTGAATTTGTATTGTCCTTTTGATGAAAATATGAAGTCATGTTCTTCATATGACAATGCAGGAGGAAAAAAAAAGGAAATGAAAAAAATAATATTAACTCAGCACCATAATTTCAGAACATTTTGGCATATTTTATTGTTTCCTCTTTACTGCCCCCTCCTTCTTATCTCATGTATGGGCCCATCTACAGTAATGTTTTAAATGAAAAGCCTTTTAGTGAGCCAACTGCACCTTTCTCTAGGGAGTTCCCACTGAAATTCCTGATAACACCAAACAATGGAACTTTCTTCAAAGTGTTACAAAGCACAGTCAAAATTACATAAATTATAATTTAGAAATTTCATCCCTTTGAATACATTTTTCCTTCATTCTTCAGAGCATTTTTTCTAGAAAAAAAAAAGCCATGATAAATCTTTCCACAGAGTAACTTAATTAAGCCAGAATATTAGCAGCAGGAGTGGGTTCCCTCAATTATTACTGTTCTGTATCTCTGTTTTAGAATGCTTTTCATAAAACAAGTAGTTAGAGAGCTGGGAAACTCAGGAGCCAAACCTTTCCAAATATTTATACCAACCCATTAAAACTATAGCAAAGGGGACACAGTTTAATCTGTTGCAGGCTTGACTCAGCTCTGCATATCTATTTCATTTAGATAGATTTGGATTTATGGATACATGGAAATGTGTGTCAATAACAAATTGACCTCCAAGAAAAGAAATCCTGAGCCTCCTTCATGCAGCTAAATCAAGGTGTTGAGCTTGTGCTACCTTTCCTCATGTAGGTCCATAGGAGTTGGAGAAGTGTAGTTGCTTGAGCCTGTTTCTAGTGTTCCCTCAAAGCCATGCTGTCAGGGATGAGAATGGAAGTCCAGGAGAAAGGGGTCACCTACAGAGACCAAGGGACTCTGTGTGGAACATATTCACCAGGTGGAAAATATGGAGGAATTCCATATTCTAGGTAATTGATTGCCCAGTTTAGGTGCCTAATTTACCTACATGCTGGTAGAGCTAAGTTCTCCAAATGAGGATAGTTACTTCAATTGTACATAAGATGAAGAAGAGGATGAGTTAGTCCTCTGAAAGTAGGCTCTCAAGTACTGCAAAGGCCCTGGCAGGAGGAAGCTCTCTGACAACCTGCAGTAGCAGATCCTATCCAGCAAATTGGACTTCTCACCTGCACGGGGAGAGCATACCTGCCCAAAGGGTGATCGGGCCAGGTTTGGTATTCCTGCCTCTCCTGGGTGCCCCTGAGAGGGGAAGAATGACTCAGGGGAGGAGTCATTCCTCCTGCCTGGAGGAAGGACATCCAACCTTGAAGGGCTGCTGCAGGCTGCATTTGCCATGGCTGCTCACGTAGGTGGATGCATGCTTATCCCAGCTGGGTGCATGTAGAGAGGCTCCTTCAGATGGGGGCAGACAGGGACTCTATTTTGAGGGGGCTTTCCAGCAATTTGATTATTGCCTAAAAGTGTGGGTGTGGGTTGCTGACACTATGCTTATAATTTCTGGCATCAGTAGAGAGATTAACCAATCCAAGAAAGTAGGATCAGTGTGGGGTTTAGGCAGACTAATTCCTATCCCAGGTTTTATGCTGTTTCAATTTCTTTAGTCTTCTGCCAGGCCAATACACAGATCTGCAGGAATCGCTCTTCTTCCAGCTTCACACAGGCTTACAAGTGCCAAAATTAACAAATTGAGGTTGCATTTAATTCCAGATGAGCACATCTGAATTTCTCCATCTTATGATAATATTTTGCATTTTACTCAGAAGAAATGCTTGCATACTTAAACAACTAAGCAAAACATTTCAAAAAAATCAACTTTTAGCTCACATCTCTGTTCCTGAGTCCAAAACTATATACGAGTCTTCTCACTCTTCCCAGTCAGCAAGTTGTCTGGTGCAAGGAAGAGCTAAGGAATCAGGCTCCAGCAGTGTCAGGCAATGAAAGAGAGTGATTGCAGGCCCCTTGTGGGTGAGACATAGGCATCATGGCACTGCCAGGACTGGGATCCATCCAGACCCATCCAGCTGTGGAAGCCAGTTTCCAGCTGTGGGAACTGGTGGAAGTGCAGTGGTGAAAGCTGGGGTGCTGAGCCCCACTCTCCTGTGTGCTGGGGCTGTTAGTCCCATCGAGTCATAGCATGCCCTGTCATTTACAAACTGCAGTCCCAAGGGTTTGGCCACAGCTGTGCAGGAGGACTGCAGCAGGGGAGTTTATAGCACATGAAGAGCCTGTGCTCAAGGATAATTTCCTAACCATCGTACCCTCCCTTACTGTTTTTAGTGCTTCTTCACCACACAGGTGTTCTATTTGCCCAGGCAGGTGCAGTATTGCAGGGTCTCCCTAGGGGTAACACAGGACAACTCTTGCTGAAGTGCAGACCTGACCTGCACCAGCTCTAAAATATTTCAGGTGAATCTGAGAAAACTTGGCAACAATTCAAGAGGTTTGAGTTCTGGATTGTGTAGCCTATAAAAACACCCCTGTACAATTTGTTTAAACATCTGTTGCCCACACCAGCCTTCTCTTCCCATTATAAAGGAATAGCAAGCCTGAACTGCGGAATTTCTTAAAAACACTTCCCTTGTATAGGGGACTGTGACAAATACTAGGCAAATCACCAAGAGAGGAAGACCTAAATCCTTAAGACCTTATACATATGGATTAAAAAGAATGGTTTGAATGTCAAAATAAGTAAATATAAAGCTGATTTTACACTAAAGATTATGCTTGGGAGGGAAGGTTTTCCTCCTGTCTTACACAACCAACTTCAAAAGAAAACTCCCTGTTAAACACTACTGGGTTTCTGCAGTCATGTGGATGACTTGGTTGGGCAGGACAAAGCTTTTTTTATTGTTGGAGGGAAAAGCTCCATTTGGAAGGTTTGGAAGCAATTTCTGCTCTCAGTTTGCAAAGTGCAAATCAGGACAGTTTGTAACAACACAGAGCTATTGAGATGCAGGGAACTATTTACATAAGTAAGGTAAGCAGGATTTGACCCAGCTCCATGAGCTCTGCAGATAGCATTGTCCTGTCAATTTTCACTCCCTACAGCAATGAAGCCAGATAAATGGCTTCCTGCCATATGGCATCACCTCTTAACAAGAGATCATGAGGGCATTGCCACCGGCCTATAGATGCTTTGGAGGGAAAATCCCACTTTGCTTCACACAACAATTTGCAGAATGTTTTCCAAATCTGCCATGGACTATGAGTTCTCTGCTGAAATATATAAAGCTGTCTGGGGTGATGGTGCCATGAAGAAAAATGAGACTTGTGTGTGCTGCCTATGAGGTTTGATATCTTCAGCCCTCACCACTTGGCAGGTCAGAGATCTCCCTCTGACTTATGTGATCACTCAGGGTCACTATTGCCTATTTTTGTTAGGCATGATTGTGTATGATCCCCCCATGGGCCATTTATTTAAGAGTTGGACTCCATGTGCTTTTTCCATAGGTGCTGTCTCTCATCCTCTACTGCCTGTCAACTATAGGCTAGCTAGTTGTAATGTGTCTCATGATTGTGTTACACCAAAGAAAATCAGAGAAAATAAATTATGTTATTCAAATCTGACTTCAGAAAAGAGAAAATCTCTCAGGAAAGCACCACTCCCCGCTTATTTATGATATAAAACTCTGGAGTCTCACACCTCAGGAAGGGATTGCTTTATACTCTCATTCTATGTAAAATTTAGCCTTCCAAGAAGCAGCTGATGAACTCAAATCTCTTCTCACAGCATGAGTTTCTTAATGCCTCTGCCTCATTTGCTCATCAGCACTTTATGAGAAAATAAACAAAAACACTGTCTGTTTGCCCATTGTCATCAAGGGCATCTGAACACTTCCTGCCGGGAGAGGTGGTTGTACCACCCTTGGAGCAGAAGGGATCACATCTTTCTTCTACCTCTGCATTTACAATGGCCCATCTACAAAGCTGGAGTCCCAGGGAGCTTAATCAAAAGCCTGAAGACGCCCCAGGGTACATGTTATTGTCTAATAAGAGCAAGCAGTGCACACTGTTAGCACCAGCATCAGGCTAGTGTCAGCATCTCTGCATACTTGGGCATCCCTTGGAGGATTCCTACTGCTCTTATGGAGCAGAAATTGTTACAGATGTAAAAAGCAGACCATGGCAGTCATACAATGATTTTTGATAAGGTAAAAAATTAAAATAGATCCTTGGTTTTCCCCTCTGGAAACAGTTTCCTTTTTCACATCAGTTTGGAAAGGACATTTCTGCTTTTTTTCAGTTCGTTCTATCAGCTACCATAGTAAAGCAGTGTAACAGTGCCCCAACATATCTCAGGATCACAGGTTTGGGTTAAAGCCCACAGATGTCTTCACAAGTCCACTGGACAACATTTTAATGTTTTTTAAAGGGCAGTTCTGTGAGAAGCTCAATGCAGTTCTTGCCATCCATCCCTCAAGCTAGGCAGCGGTGAATGTGCAATTTCCAAATGTTTTTTCTCCAAGAGAATTGTTTTCTTCTTGTATGCTTTTTTGCAACCATTCCCCCTCAAAACCATTTTTTCCACTCCATAGTCCCTTGTAACACTACTTTTCTTCCTTGTTTTTAGCTTAACTGGATAGACATTGTTATTTGACCCTGCTTCTGCCCCACTATGTGCTCTTGTCAGAGAAGTGAGGGGCAAGAGATGTGCAGTTGAACGGGATGTGGTTCGTGCAGGCTTTGCTCATCCAGCATCTCTCTGAAGAGAGGGAGGAAATTTGAAAGACACCTAACAGCACTCATTTGCCTCCAACCTTCATGTGAGGTGCAGCATGGAAAAGGTGCTGGGGAGGGGATTCACAGTCTGCAGGGAGGCTCCTGTGCCCAGAGACAGAGACAAAACAAGGGCATGCTTCCACCCTGCTCACTGTACCCTGAAAGTGAGAGGCTGTACATTGCCACTGTAAGTGCTGTAATGAGGAAGGAGTTCTCTGTTAAGTCCTAATTATACCGTTCCTGGGCAAAGGGAGCCCTGAAGATCTTTGCATCTTTCCTTTTCATCAATGAAATGGTTAACAATTGGAAGAGGTGCCGAAGCAGAGGTGCCCTGGGCAGGCCTAGAGCAGTGCTGCCATTCCAGACAGAGTTCAGGTCCGTGTGCTGCCCCAGGATTTGAGCTCTGCAGTGCTCCTTGTCCTCCGCAGCTGCGGTGGGGCAGGATGGATCTCCAGCCCTGGCCTCACCACCACACCTGCATGCTGCATTTGTGACAACCTCTCAGGACTGCTGGAAAACCTGATGCACGTAGCACTCTTCCCAGCAGAAATACCTCCTGTAAAAAAAGGTCTTTTTGTTTTGAAGTCAATTCCGAAGTGATTTTTGAAGGGTTTTACAGTCTGCTTCAGTGGGGAACTGGGACTCTAAGCAGATTTCAAATATCCCTCTTTTAAAGTGTTTATAATCTGCTACCAAGTGTTTTTCACATGGGATTTTTGCATTTTAGCATTACAGTATTACATAAATATACCCAGGGACATACATACACACAAAGAAATAGATACATAAAAAACTAAAATAAAACAGAATACTAAGTACAGTAACCAAAGCCGGGAATACCTCAGCCATTCTCACTGACTTGGTTTCTTGTACTGCCAGAGATCATTTTAAAAGTCAAATTCTCATCAGATATTGAGGAGGGAGGGAGGAAAGGGAAGGAAATTCATGACAGATTGTGCTGTGAATTCCTAAGCCTGGAGTTTTGTTAGTGATTTATCATTGCTAAGCCTTATCAACCACTGATTGAGTCTTTCCTCTCTCAGCCCTTGAGGGTGCAGTCTGTGGTCTCCTGCGGTTCCCTCCCAGATGACCAGCTTCTCTAAATGCTAATCAGATGATATGGACCCTTCTGTTATCTTGTGAAGGGCTCTATCAGCAGTTTGGTAGAAACACCGTCATGTAAAAATGATACTCCCTTGTCATCTCTGAGGTGTCTGCCAGGAAGCAGGGTAGAAACACAACATCAAATGGTTTGTATATTGCCAGCTACTGCAGTTCATCCTCTGATGTGTTGAATTGTGGACAAATACTTACCTGACATGGCTTGTTACAGAACTTGGGCTTTTGTGAAGAAAATAGATGCTTTATAACTTATTCATTTTGTTTCTTTATTTGCTAAACCGAAATAAATTCAAACAAGAAACTATGCTGTTCCAGATAGAATATATTTGGGGCCAAGGTCCTAGCAACTTTAGTTTTCTCATGGAATATATCATGAACATCTACAGGCAACAAGGCCAGAAATCTCCTAACACATAAGCAAGCAATGAGGTAGACAAAACATAGGTAAGAAGGCAGCTATGCCACCAAACCACTGTTCCTTGGTGCTGCCATGCTAAGGGTAGAGGAGGAATTCTGATTTTCCTCTTTGAGGGATCTGGCTGGTACAACACATATGTTAACCTTCCATTGCCAGCTGCTAGCACTGAGTGGTCCTTGAATCAGAGAAGAGCAAGAGGCTGCTCAAGAACTCTATATATGCTCAGCACCCCCATTGTGTTACATCCACCAAGGGCTACCTCTGTGGTTTGTTATGGACAGACTTGTGCAGGCATTACCTGGGATGCAGGCTCTCTGAGGACTTCCTGTACAGAGCTTGTGGGGTATTTTCAGGTGCTTCTTCAAGTTCACAGGGTTGCAGCTCCCAGTCATAGGCAAAGCAACCACCTGACCATATCAATGTAACCCCATCTAACCAATAACCAAAATGTAATATAATAGATACAATAATGAAAATGCTGGGTACTGCCTTCCCTTCCCTTTCAGATGCCTTTGCCTATTCCACAAGGTTCCCAGCCTCAGCAGAGAGGAAATGATCTACTCTTGCCTCAGAGGAGGGTCTGGATTGCCCTCTGCAGACAATTGGGTTCCTGGGATAGTCCAGGGTGAGAGGAAGATACCTTTTCAGGACTGGATTTCCTTCCAGAAGCATGCAGAGGCACCCACATAGAATTTGCCTAAGGAGCCACAAGGGAAATCCACTCCAGCTTTGCAACATTATTCCACTATCCAAGTACAAAAACCATGCAAAATTTAATTAATCCATTTTATCTACTACTATTCAGGTTAAAGCTAACTCAGCCTGTGTCATTGAATATACCAAAAACTTTCAACCTGGGGTCAGTTGACAATCATTTACTGATTTCAGTTTGCTCTGACAGCAAATAAAAACTACCCCACCCTACACCTGAAAGTACCATGACAGCCTCTAAGGAAAAAGCCAACCACCTGAGTCACAATATGTTAGAAATCCTCTTCAACCAAGCCTGCTGAATTTAAGCCATCCATAGAGATACTGTCTTCTAAAAATGGCTAATAAAATGTGTCTTGGGAACACACAGCATCCCCAAACCTAAGGCCATGAGGAACTCATTCCCCAGCCCAGGAATCGCTTATGGGACAATTTTGGGAGCAGATCTGCTACCTGGCTCTCACACACCACCCACCCACAAACCATGCACAGATCAACATAATTTCTTCTCTTTCAGCTCTCTGCCCCTGAAGCTACAGTCTCCAGGTGAGAAAAACCAGTGGGGTTTCAGGGGCAGCACAACGGCCCCAAGCCACCCACAGTCACCACACATTGGAGTGGGGGGGGTTAAACTCACTGCAGGGCTGTTTTGCTTAATTAGTGGCAAAGCAGTTTCAGATATTAATTACCATTGGCACTGCAGGGCCAAGTTCAGTTCCCCGCGCTTTATCCAGAAGTGTAGGAGACTATGGAGATACAACCTGATATGTTTATCTTTGTGAAGCACGCTCTCTGCCTCAGTCGTGTGCCAGATGTAGCCACAGCTGCAGGAAGTTGTTTATCTGCCCTCATGACCTTGCAGAAGTGTCGGGTGATGGTAAAATCATGTTTTTATTGAGCATCTCTTCTCTTCAACTGGAAATTCTTCACCATCAGTTAAAATTTATTTTAAATTCTATAAGGAATCCAAGCACTGATACTGCAGAGCTCTGTAATCCAAATAGATCCTTTATGGTGTGCTCGCTGAAAGAGTTTACTTTGGTGAGCTAGCTTGGAAATGTTCACCTTAGGGAAATAAAATTGGAATGTTTGAACACCTGTGGTTGCTACTGTTATTAGCATCCCCTAAATCTCATAAATTTGTATATTAATTGCTTTTCCTCTCCATATTTTATAGAAACTTCATCTATCCCATTAGTCGTACTGTGACATTATTCTGGAGCATAAGGAAGATCCTATGAGCCTTTGGCTGCATTGTCCAGGACTACTGGGGCACACAGGCACTTGGTACCCCTAGGATTTCACTAAGAGGTGGAAACCAAATCATATTAGGTCCCTTTGAAAATTTTACTCTTTACAGTTCTCCACAGGAGAAAAACATGTCAGATAATTCTGTCAAAATAAATTTACAGCTGCAAACAACAGAGTAAGAGCATTTGTCCATAGAGCTAGATACTATTATACATTGATTGATCAACACTATGGTGTAAGTGATAGTCCTGAGCATGGGAGAAAAAGGATTAAGCAAAATACAAATGGTATGTATCCATCAACCTTATCACTCAGGAGAAAAAATAACAGTGTCATTAGCTAAGTTTCCAAAATAGCCCAGTTTCCTGCTTGAAAGTCAATCCTTCAGAAACAGGTTAAGCCTTCATTTTGTTATGACATGCTGGCAAAGTCACAAGGGTGCCTTTGGTCTTTTTCTGTCAACATTAACGTGCTAAGTGAAAATAATTGTTGCAATAGAAAATACTCATTTGGCGCACAATACATTATAATTATCAATATTTCTTTTTAGTTGAACAAAAAGATCTTGTTTACCAAATATAGTGAGTAAAAGATTTGGTAATGCTTTGTTTTCATTTTTCCCTCTACCTTTAATCCCTTCATTTGAGTTGAATTAACATAGTAATTTTAGTAATTCTTTACCTTTTTCATTTTCAGAATAAGCAGTGCAATTAATAGTAATGTAGTCACTTGAATATGAAATCTTCCACGTAACATTAAACTCAAGGCACATTCATTACGCCTGCTGGTGCTGTATTCAATTAGCTGCTTCTGCCTCTGCTGGTAACTTCCAGACATTCACAGTAGCTATGTTTAGACACATTTACTATGTGCTCATGACAAAACCAGAGCCATGGATGCTTTAAAGCTTGGAGTAGATCCCCATAAAGACGAGGCTGCTCTTGAAGGTTTGCATTGACTAGAGGTCAAATTTGAGAATTACATAATTCTTTGCTGCAATCTCATTTGTTAGGGCCCAGAGATAATCTGTTTACATTTGGAAACAGACCTGATATTTTTTTAAAAGTTAATTTAGTGTTCCTGAAAGAGCTGGGAGCAAATATCTTATTTAGCCACAGGGGAATGACAACTTGGCTAGGAGCAGCATAAATTCCCCACCTGTTCCTGATGAGGGGCCTCATTTCTTTTTCTGATAGACATCCTGATGGGGATAAATGGGTAGGTCTGTCTCTACAGTAATTTTGGCCCTGGAACTCTTACTTAGTCCTTGGGAAAAGTGCCTGCTAAGAACAGCCATGGTGGCAGTACCATGGTGTGCCTACTTGTATTTCTAAAACTCAATAGTTCCTTTCACATGGGACACCCAGTAACCATTAAAGGCCAGTAACTCTCACTTACCAATGACATGAGGACAGACTAAACCTACAAGTAAGTTCCTCATCCCAGATCTCCTAGCTTCACAGTGGAAAGGAAATCTTAATTTGTTTATCTGGGCAACTAGAAATATATAAACTTAGAGCATACATTTTCTCATAATGTAAGCTCGAGTCTGTGTATTATATGAATCTCTACTTTCTAAAATCTCCTATTCCAAAGGCAAAGGGCTCTACTCTAGGGAAAATAACCCTCAAAGTGGACCTAGAACATCATATGGTTATATGTGAACACAGTAGAAACCTGCTGACTTCACAAATTATCCTCATGAATTTTCAGTGCCATATGATTTGACATGCAAAATCTTTGAGGTTTCAAACCAGACAATTAGGTGGACAAAAAGAACACATTGTCCTTCAAACTAAACTTATGAAGTACTGATTGAACTCCTCTTGCAATAGGATGTCCTGTGCAATTCTTGGTCATATAATATATACTGAGCAGGAAGGTTAGATTTCTTCTTTATGTGTCATAGATTTAGTCTCTGACAGAGCAGGGGGATTCATTCTGGTGCTCGCAAGTCAAGGAGTGACCCTGCTCAATTGAAAGAGAGTCAAAAAACAGCCATAAAGGACATATGTCTTTCATGGACAGGCACCAGTTGTAGTTCTTATTCAAATTAACAAATCAGAACAGAGATGATTTGATTATAGGTGCATGCACTTGAACCTACAAGCTGGATTTTTTAATCTGTAGGAGACCAAGGCATAAGTCATCTACAGAGTGAGAAGTTGAAGCCGAATTCAGTTTTGAAATAAAAGTGCAAGCTCTTTGTCTGTAGGAATAACTAACCACTGGAAAAACTTACCGAAATTTGTGGGAATTCCCCACCACATAAAATTTGTAAGTCAAGAGTAAATGTCTTTCTTTTTCCCTTAAAAGGTGTTCTAGGTTAAACTTTCATGGAAGTCTCATGTCTTTGCTGGGAGGAAGGCATCCTGTATGTTCACAGAGGCTTTGGAGTTTATGGCACTGTCAAAACTGACGTCACAAAGACTCATTTTGATTCGAATTACTTAAAATACCATATACAGGAAAAAAGAAAAGATACACAGAAAATACTGATTTATTCTTTTCTCAATTATATATTGTGGCAATATACACATTTTCACAAAACATTCCATTGAAATGAATCAAAAAAGTGCTCCTAAATGCACTATTGGGAAATTTTGGCCAGCTCTGTTTTAAAATACCCCATGAGCTCTCTGTGCCTGCTGGTGCTTTTTCTGTAAAAACCTCCAGTTAAGAGCAATACAAACTGTGATGCTATGAGAAACTTAAGGCTGCACTCTATAGGCAATTTCAACTCAGGCATAAAACAATAGAGGTGATATTTTATATGTGGCATCACTAATGTTCAACAGCTTTCTTAAAAACAGATATTTTAAAAATTAATGTTGTGATCTTTCTGTTATTCTGTTTCATTAAGAGTTCTAAAAGAGTTTTAAAAGTTGAACAAATTCTTGTATGTCTCCACCAGAGATTTATCTTTTCATGTCTCTACTGTCTGTATTCCTTTTATTCAGATCATAAATCAAGGTTCCAAGCCAGATATTTGTAATAAGTCTATAAAGAAAACAGAAAGAGGTGTGGTGAGTTTATCAGCTTGAACCACACATTTAAGTTTCTGGTGTACATAAAAATTCCAGACTTAAGTCTCTTGACTCTCCCTTCCAAAACATTTCCTGTATAGTTGGGAGAAGGAAAAAAAACAAACAAAAAAACCCCACAAAACAAAACAGAAGAAAAAAGAAGAAAAAAGAAGAAAAAAAGGAAAGGGAGGGAGAAAGAGAGAGAGGGAGATTTCTGGAAGGACACACATAAAACGTTATAGCAGCAGACTTTATTAGACCCTCAGCAGTAGCATAGCATGTTCCGACTAGCACAGTGTGCTCCCATGCAGGCCAGCCAGGCTGCAGGACTCACCAACCACATTTGATTTCCAGAGCAGAGAATGGAGGTAAGAAGCAGTGCTATTACTCCCTGAGATGTATGCCTGTTCTTTCATTTCCATCACAAAATGAAGAAGGGATCCTCCTTTGTTTTCCTGGGAGCACAGCAGAGTTTTGATTCAGGCCAGACTGGAGCTCCTGCAAGGTGGGAGCCAGCCCCCTCCATGGGCAAGGGATCCTGGCTGCTGGTGGACAGCAGCAGGACAGCTCCGTGTCAGCCCCACAAACAGCAATCCAAAACCCCAGGGTGGAAAACTTCATGCTGCACAGAGAAATCCCTTTGTTTTCCCTTCCCTGGCATCTCAAAAATCCTGTACAATAACAGCTTAGTACTAGTCACAGAAAGGCTTGAGGAAGCAACAGAGAGCTGCCTGGATTTATTTTCATTTCCTTCTAAGTAGTGTCTTCTAATTCATCAGATCACTTTCCAAGTCTCTTTGGATCTAAGTGGAAACAAATGCTGCATGCAAAAGAAAAGAACTGAGCAGAGAAAACCATCCGCTGTCATTGCATTTTTAGGTGTGACAAACACTGAAACTGTCTCTCCAGTACATCACTTCAGGATGGGTCACTGGGACTTAATCTATGCTTTTTCTTAAGTCCTCAAGCCAGGTGGAAGCTGTTGGTTCAACTGGGAGGTGAACTAGGAACTTAGCAGGCTAAAACTGTCTGTATTGGGGTGAAATGAAAAACGATGTTTCCTCAGCCAGGATGAATTTTCAGGGAGCTTATGAGCAGATAAGGACTTGAATTCAACCACAGGCCACTTTGATAGTAAGTGCTGAGTCCAACAGTTTCCAACAAATCCTCTGATCACTAAGAACTGGGAGGCAGGTGTGATACTGCTAAAACTGATTTTTGCAGAGGTGGGGAGGAAGCAAATGCTGCCATCCCCAGACACCTGATCAGGCAGGGCTAAGGGCAAGCAGAGAGACTCTGCATGGCTGTTGCACTGGTGGTCCCAACAAAAATGCAGGAGTATCTGGCAGCAGGCTGGCCATTCAGTGGGCATTCATAGTTCTTACATATACTGGTCATGACAGTCAGACCTCTGACTATTGTGCTAATAAATATCAGGAAGGTTATGAGCTTAACTCTATCCCTGTTCAGAAAAGCCACTGAAGCTTGTGTTTAATCCCTTTCTGAATAGGGAGGGACTCCTGAAATAAGACCTAAGTCAGCTGCAAGATGACTGAATTTAAAGGAATCAGGGAGAGTCTCTCTTGGCCAGCAGCATTTGTACACCTTCTCAGGCCAGCCCATCAAGCCCAGACCCACCATGCAGGATGCCCAGTACATATGTCCCTACATCCCTGACAAAGACACTGGAGACAGAGCCTCTTACACCCTTCTGACATGGTGTAAATGAGTGTTAGTTAAGGAGGGGTGTTTATCACTTACTGTCCTGTGCCCTGTCTATGCTGAGCACTGGCTCAGACAAGCTAGCCTAGAAGTTTTTATGATCTGGCTGTATTTCTCCTCACACCCGTGGGCTGCACAGTTGGAAAGGAAAACCTAAATTGTTTACATAGTGGTACAATTTGATGTGGTTTTCACCTCTCTCTCTTCCTTCTCTAACTGCTTCAGGAGTGATTTCAGCAGGAATAGTATTCTGTATGTAAAGTTCAGCAGAGCTATGGGTAAAGCACATTGCTCTGAGTTCCTGGCACATTGCTGTGTTCCTGGCACAAAGACCAGAAGAAAATGCAAATAATACATCCCTATTGCTCTGACAGTCAGTCATCTTGTTGCTCTCAGTCCAAGGGGCTTGAAACCTGTCAGGATAAGATTTCATTAAAACAGCCAAGAAAACAGCAGTCTGGAGAGCACAGCCTGCATCTCCTCCTAGGTAACAGTGCCAGCCCCATGTGACCTCAGCTTTGTTTTGAGTCCTGACAATAAGAATGTTTATTAACTGCTGTCTCGGCTGCTGAACCGAGATGAATCACACAATGAATCTGGCAGGCAAGTCGTGACGTTAAGCAAAGCTGCTTGCAGCATCTGAACACAGGGTCTGGGATTATGTATCACCAGAGACCCCCCATGCCTCAATCATATCTACCCACTCATAACTGTTTATTTTTCTAGCCCTTAGTTCAGAGAGCAGCAGAGCAGCATGTGTCAGTGCAAATACACAGGTAAGGCACTACAAGTAATTAACTTGTGGATGACCTTTCATTTGCTTTAACACTTCCAGGGTTCTTTAATTTTTTTTTTTTTCCAGCCAAACACGCAGATGCCAATGAAGTGGACACCAACATGTTTGTCTAGCTGTATCACAAGAAGCCCCTCTGGCTTCTCGCATATCTATCAAATCCAGAAGACTGTTTCCACTAGGAGAAGATGCAGTGTATTTTCAAAAGTTTTTTAAAACCAATGCCGTCCCCCAGCTCCTCTGGTTTGGTGCTGCCATTTTAAAAAATTTACTCCTTAATTCTGTGCCCCAGCTCAGAAGCTAATCCTGTGCTGTCATGTGTATGACAGACCCGGTGGATAAAGAAATCTCAGCTCTCCCACATAAAAATCACCAGATATTTGTCACTGATTGGCTGCATCTGAACATGCTTGCAGCATGCAGTGCTCTTCGGGCACTGTTTCTCTCTCAGTTGAAGCCAGTATTTATCACAATTCTACTGGCATTTGTAGTGTTAAGTCTCTAATAAATATTTATTGAGAAAATTACCAACAACTCTTGATGAATATTTACTATAGATTTTCAGTCAGTAAGCACTGACTTAGGAAAAAAATTCCTTTAAAAATCTGTTAGTGAAAAAAATTAATTAGAAAAGCAAGACAGGATAAAATATAATCAAACAGCTGGCAAAAAGGAGTACAAAACCTAAGCACATGCCAGCAAGGGAAGAAGTACACAGCAAAATGTTTGAGAGAATAAAAGAAGATGTGTGAGCTTAAGCAGAACTGATTCCCTTCTCACTTCTGATTTTGTTCAGAACTAGACTGGCATTTGAATCTAGAACTAGACTGGGATTTGTAACAAAAGCTACAGATAAAATTGATTTCCTTTGAATAAAATCCCATTCTCTTGCCTTCACTTGAAAATACGACAAAGCCAGCATTAGCTTGTCTCATTTACCACATCAGACTGAAAGGCTGAGCTCAGATGTATTTGGGATCAAGTCCTGCTAAGGTAACTTAGCAGTTTGAAGTACAAACCATATACTGTTAGCATAGCATCTTTTTGCCCTTGGTAGCAATGTGGCATTAATTAGAAAGCAAAGATGTTAAATTGTCTTTCCAATATTACACTAAATTAGTTAATCAGAAAGAGTTAATTTGCCCAGATTATATTTATACAATAAGAATAAATTAAAAAAAAATTTGAATATTTATCAACAGCTTTCATTTCCCTTGTGACATGTTTACCTTTAGCAACACAAATTATTTTCTACAGCTGTTTTTACAGCTGTTAACTGTACTTAATAGTTGAAAACTTGAATAACTTGAATTTCTTTCTAGTCACAGGTCACAGACAGTAAGGGTTCATTGAGTCTCTGCATCTTTCCCAAGGCAGGATCACCAGTAAGTATGAGCAGATGCATGAATTTAGCCTATGACTTCATGTTATGGCAAAGCACTGATAACATAGAGGAAAACTACACATCTTCATTCTAGAACAGGGCAGTAGCCTGGAATTTTCAAACCTAATGTTTGCCTTTTTACAGCAGGTGGCATCTCTGGAACGCAGGCACTTTCTTTAGCACCCACACAAAGGAAGAGGTACCCACTCCAGATAATGCCCAGTTGATAAGGTGCTTCTGCTATTCAGTAATACCATTTACATAGCCCATGACAAATGTGGGTCCTGCTCCTGTTTATGATTTCATGTATAGACTGGAACATCTCCCACCCCAGAGAACAGGACCTATGTCCTAAAATTCCTTCTGTTTCTGAGATTATTCTTATTAAACAGGTACCAGCATTAAAATACTTTTCATTCACAGTCCCAGAGGACATAGGAAAAGCCCACTAAAGTCATCCATTTCCATGGACTGTATAAAACAGCATGGAAATGGTCTGTGTTTCCTTGAGGGAATTTTGATTCTTCCCAATTATGGGCTTTAAATGTTGTTATTACCTTTCTCATTGCCTGCCAAGATTATTTAGGTCTTTCCTTCTTCAGCTGAAATCCCTGAGAAAGCTAACTGCCCTACATTTCTTTTATCAGCCTTGTTCTTTCTCCTTTGGCAGCCAGTTAGTGCTCCTGAACTCTCAAATCTTGTATTTGAGTTGAAAGTTTCAAAAGGATCTCAGGGAGAAACTTTTACTTTTAAGCACATGCCTGAATGTAATCTGTGTATTCCAGGAAAATCCCAATCATTTTGAAAGCAAATATGTTCTGGCAGATTTCAAAATTTAAAAAAAAAAAAAAAAAAATATATATATATATATATATAAACAGAAGACAGAGACAGGTGTGTCCTTTGAGGGTTTTTTTTTACAGAGTCAGACAATTATTTGCTACTCTTAGGGCCTGAATTCTGCCCCTGCCAAGCCCTGTGGTTGTAGCATGGACCAGTGCCCTTTGACAAAGAAATAATTAATGACTCATTCTTGAGAATTTTAAGTTATCTTCCCTGCTCTCATTTTAACCACAACTTACTTATAATCTTAAGGAAAGATGTATTCACTTTTCATTAAGCTGTGTTTAAAATCAAAGTAATTCAAGTGATAATTATGAATTTTCAGTAGTTTTCTCCCTTACAAACTTCCTTAGATAATGACAGTTTCTCAAAAACCCAAATGCCAATTCATATAGCAAACAACAACTTGGCCAGACTGAGCCTTCACAGCACTTTACCAATCTGAGATCATTACCATATCCTACAAGCTGAATAAGGCTGCTTTTATTCCCAGGGTGAAACTCCAAAGTGTCTCAGATGCCAAGCTGACTGTGTTGGGAAGACACTAGCTAGCTGTGTTTGGTGAAAACTCAGCAAATAATATAGCTGAATGGTGAATAAATCATGTATCTTAGTATCATGGCTCTGAGACATGTAGAAGTCACATCCTGAAGTCTATGGATTCCTGTGCATGAATTATGAATAAAGATCTATGCAAATATAATAGTGTTTATCCCAGGAGCATGGAACCAATCCTGAACAGGAGCTCTCATCTTATCAGAAACTGATTCCTGCTTTCTATCAGCTAGTGGAAACATTCACATTTTATAATTTGAAAGCCAAGGGCACATAGTCATCCCTTGAATGGTGGGAAGTGTGTTTCAGTGTAACTTTCTCACACCTCTAAGTGTGCTGTTTTTGTGCTCTGGGATTTATGTTTTCTTGGCCGCAGCATCACAGTATATTTTGCTAGTGATCAAAATCAGTAGAGCACAGGCTAGCATTTTAAACTTCAAAATGCAGCAGTCTGATGGCTCTCTTGGGTTACTTGCCCACAAATTACAGAAATTACTTTACCCCATTTTTGAATTTACCCCATTAGTTTAATCAAAGAATGTTTTGACAACTAAGGGTTTCTAGACCCACTAGTACCAACAAACTAAACACAGATAATTACATCCTATAAACAAGTGTCTAGATTTTAAAAACCTCATCTGTCCTGGCTTTAAGCATTTTGATACAAGTCTGAAAGACTGTGGCCTGTAATTCTACTTTCACGCTGTCTTTATGCTAAATTCACATTGAAACCTGTCTCAGAAATTACCAAGAAACCTAACTGTAGCTATTTTGTTCACAAAGTTTTCTGGGCTTTATTAGCAAACAAAAATATTTGTTGGAAAAATATTTGTTGGAACAAAGCAACCAGAAAGAAGTATCTGGGTAACTGGATAATTTTCCTATTCTCCCTTATAAATGAAAAAAAAAACCCCACCCAAACAACAAAACCAACAAACAAAAAAACCCAACCAAAAAACCCCTCACCAAAATCACTATATAATATAGGTGGGTAAGTCTATTAAGTCTGGAGTTGCAGTGAAATCTTCTGTGGGCTGGCCAGTAAATGATGCTGATTTTTGTCCCTGCTGCAGACAAATTCCTTTGAATATGATGGCCTGAGCTGAAAATCTCCAAAGCAGAGCTTTCCTGTCCCACACCCTACAAGCACTTAATAAAGCTCTATCAGACATCATGGCCCACAGTGGCCCACACAAGTCCAGCTTTGTGACACAGAAATTTGAGCTCTTTCCTGACCTCTCCAGCCTTTCCTATATGGTTCAGCCCAGCCTTGAAACCTCCTTCTCTGCTTTTGCACACCATCTTTCCAGGCTCTCTCTCCATTCTTCATATACTAAAACCTAATAAGTTTTGTCATAAGTGATGTCTCACAGAAGCCTATAAACTGTCTGGGTAGGTCTCCTTTAACAGGCAGGAAACACAAAGCAGTTACATTTACAGATAACTTTCTTGCATGACTCAGGTTTTTGTGAAAAAGGGTGTGTTTTTTTTTAACTTAATGGAAACCTCTTTGCATCACCCATCAAATCAACTCTAGAGCCAGGAGCATAAATAGTTTTTACCCACTTTTATTCTGGATCCTCAAAGATTCTCTTTCCCTCAAGCGGATCTTCAGCAAGGAGGACAATGCAGCTCAACAGCTGAGACACCCATGCTCAGGAAGAAAAAAACTGGCATGCTGGAGATACCTGTCTCCATCAGTTGTATCAGGAACCCATCCAAATAGTTTCATCTATTTACCTAATTTTCAGATGGATAAAGTTAGGTAAGTTGAACTCCATCCCTCAAGATGGAATAAGTGTCACGGAGCTGAGGACAAGAATTTGCCACAGAAAGCCAACAAGCTACAACAAAAGTTGACAATTGTCAAAGTTCAACGCCTACAAATGCAAAAATCAGCCGTTCCAAACAGATAATGCCAGGAGAGGCAGCGGGGTGGTGTTGGAGTCTGGAATTATGAAAAATATTTTTTTTGCATGCTTAAGAGATTTTAAGAATCTCTGACAAACAGTGTTTTTAACCTTTGTTCATGGAAAAAGGGCTTTTAGGCTCTGGAAGGAAGCAGAGTTTTCAGGAATATGTATTAAATAGTAGAATAGTGTGTAGTTTTATCACAGGGTGAGAATTTTAGATATATGGGGTTTTTAGGATGGCAGACAGGTGAAGGCAAAATGGAGGAAGTCCATGGCTTTTGTGCTTCATCCTTCTTCTTCTTTGCCCCCATCTTCTGCTGTGAGGTGGCACATTATAGTTGGCTTAGAATAGAAGTTAACTTTCTAACAAAGGTGATGGCTACTGGAGAAGTATTATAAATACTGATTACATGGATTGTTGTAGCATAAATGTCCACGCCACCCTGAGGGCGGGAGTATTTGGTATTTGGCATTCGGGGGCTTTTGGGGAGAGTGCCTGAATGTGTCCTGCTGCACAGATCTCTGCAGGAGAAAAATGTATTGATAAGAAATAATAAACAATGGAGAAAACACAAGAAGAGACAGCTCACCACCTGTTCCTTCAAAATCTCTGGCTGGGGAAACAAAATTGTACATTCTCGGGGTCACAGAAAAAACAGCCGGCCAGCAGAGACACACAAAAATATTTTTTATAAACCCGAGAGGGTGGGAGCCCCGCAGCACTGCTGTGGGAGGATGCTGCGAGGATGCTAGGAGGATGCTGGACACATGCCCGGGGCACTCCCGGGCAGCAGGAGCCGGAGTCCCGCGCAGGGTGGGCGGGTTTCGGGAAACCGAAGAGTGCTGGTGCCACCTAGGGGGAATTACTCGCCTGAAAAGTGGGGAAATCGTCACCGCGCATTGTGTCACACAATTTGCCACAATTGTACAGCACTGGGGGGAAAAAATCCTAGGGAGAAGGGCTCTCTCTTACTGCTTTACAAACTATTTACACAATATGAGCAGTAGCAGTGTAAAACTTGCATTTTCATCTCACTTTAGCCTGAAATTATAATGCAGACAGTATATTTAAGACCACCAGCTACTGATTCCTCTTCCCTTCAAACAATTTCTAGCCACACAGCTGTACTCCTTCCCTTCTTCCTCCAATTATCTGAACTCTGATGAAATAGCCAACAAGCTTACCACACTGGAGGTTGGATCCCACTTCCCTGTAGCAACAGCCATGGCTGGAGTTAGCTGGAATGGAGGGCGCCTTGGGCATCCAGGAAGCAGTGACTGTGGTCAGGAAAGCCTCAGGGATGCAACTCCACAGCCTTCTGCAGACCACCAGATTTTCCAAATGATCCAGCTGGAGTCTAGCATCTTCCAGTGTAACTTAAATCTGCTCTGCGTTATAGCCGGAAAAGGGCCAGCATCCACAAGCAAAGGAAGGATTCGGGCATAAATATAAATCATTGTAGTTCTTTAATCATTAAATCTGCCACCTACAACCTGTAGGTTTTACCATGATTGCAGCAGTGACAATAACTTGAAGGGGCACTATGGAGCCTGGGGAAATGTTGCTGACAGATGGACTCTGTGACTCTTTCATAGTAGGTTAAAATAATTTCTGAGTAAGTGTTGACCACAACATTGTGCACCACAGCACTCTCCTTTAATGTTCTGCACATGGTCACTGCCATGGGTTGGCCCATGGGCACAGCATTCATGATGTGGCTCTTTTTTGCCCCATAAGAAATATCACATGACAGCCATGCTGAAGCTGATTGTTAAGATATTAAAAGAGACCTCTTCTACCTGTCAAGGCTGCAGATTTCTCAAACATTAGTTCTCTCCCTTCCCACCTTTGTGTCCTGGTAGAGTGCAGAATAAGTGTTGGCCCATGCCTACTAAATCCCTCTTTGCCTGGCATTACTGCTAGTAACACTGCAGTCAACACCATGGCTGGCAGCACAGCTTGCCATGTAGAATTAGTGCTTTGTACGCTCGTACTCACACATAGAGGATCCCTGATCTTCATTCCTTAAAGCTTAGCTCATGAAAGAGTTACTTGATATTAAATATTTGGTAGTTCATTGACCTCCATGAGAGCTGTACCTCCAATGCACTGAGTTACATAAATTTGGAATATTACTGAACTGCAATGTTGAGTACATGTCACCCTAAAAAGGAACATGGCAAAATGCACTGCACGTCTTTGGGTATGTGGGACTATGTCTGCTATAGTCCTGCTGTCAGCACACCTGTAGCACTCTGGCCTTCACTGTCTCATGGGCACTATAACAGCCACATTCCTTATCCTCCACTTCACAAACATCCCCAAAGCCCAGACTCAAAATGTAACTTGAGTGCCATGGAAGCCAAGGATCCACTCAGAGTGTTGCAGAGCCATGCCATACGTCCATCCAGGAGTCTTCAGACCACGTTTTCATGAAAATGGCAACTGCACTGGTCACCAAAATTGCTGAGCAAAGCAATTTCAAGTTTTAGAAGGTTTCTGCTCACAAGGTCTTGCTTTTTAGGCCAAACCATTCCTGCCCTTTGTCTTATCTGTTCTTGTGGAAGCCATAAAAGGAGCAGACTGCAGAGATAAGGCTGCATGCAACATGTCTCCTTTTTGTTTCAGAAAGGAGATGAGGCTGAAAAGAGGCACATCTGCTGCGTTTCAGAGAGACACGCTGCAAGAGTGGACAATGTCCAGCTGAGGGGACTGTGCAGCACAAGAGGACAGGGTGCCTCAAGTCAGGACCTGCAGAAGCACATTGCAGCTGTGACCCGCAGGCTGTCACAGACAGCTCCTGTGCCATCACCACTTGCAAAGCAGGCATGGCTGCTCCCTGCTTACACATGCCCTGCTCTGCCAGAGCCAGTCACCACAGCAGCACTTTGGCAACATGGCCATGTGGAACACAGAGATAAGCACGGCAAGGCAGCTGCTGACTGAGCTCCCCAGCTGCAGGGCTGGGAAGCAGGGATGCTGACACCCCTACCTCCTGCCAGGCACAGCCTGGACATGCTCTCCTTCCCCCTGCTCTCACCAGCTGGAGGATTACCCACACATAGCCAGTTCCTTCTTCTCAGCTCCTTCCTCTCACTCCCCAAAAGATTTACACCCAGCTGCCTGATATATTCATCTCCTACTAATTACCAAAACCATTTGGCCATGAAATCCTTGAACCAGATTTAGGTCTCAGTTATAACTGACAAGAGAATTAGACTGAGCACGAAGCATTGACATAAATGATATTGAATTAAACGTATTTATTAAAACCTGTCATGCAGATAGAACCAGAGAGCTACCAACACATTAAAGCAGGAAATTTGAACTTCAATGATTTTTTCCCAAAGCAATGTTACTGACGTCATGAGTGCTTCAGCAGTGCATGTGCTGCTTTGAAGGATTTGCTGATAGGATTGATTAATGCAGTAATATCTTAAAATAATCTAGGCAGGGTTTATACCTCTGTTTAGTAAAGTACATTGGTAAAATATAAAATTTGCACTTCAATGTCCTTGTTGTAGTAAAGGACCAGAAGTGAACACAGCACTCAAGGTGTGGCCTCATCAGTGTCAGCACAGGGGGACAATCCCTGCCCTGCTCCTGCTGGCCACACCATTGCTGATCCAGGCCAGGATGCCATTGGCCTTCTTGGCCACCTGGGCACACACTGGCTCATGTTCAGCTGCTGTCACCAGCAACCCCAGACCCTTTTCTGCTGAGCAGCTTTCCAGCCACTATTCCCCCAGCCTGTAGCACTCCCTGGGGTTGTTGTGACCCAAGTGCTGAACCCGGCACTTGGCTTTGTTGAACCTCACACTGCTGGTCTTAGCCCATTGATCCAGCCTGTCCAGAACCCTCTGCAGAGCCTTCCTGCCCTCAACTCTAACATCCACTTGGCGTTATACATGAATTTACTGAGAATACACTCGACTCCCTCATACAGACCGACAATAATGATACTAAATAGGACTGTGCTCAATACTGAGCCTTGAGAAACACCACTGGAGACCAGCTGGCAGCCGGATGCAGCACCGTTCACCACCACTCTCTGGGCCCGGTCACTCAGCCAGTGCTCAACCCAGCGGAGGGTACACCTGTCCAAGCCTCGGGCTGCCAGCTTTTCCGGGAGACTACGGCAGGGAACAGCGCCAAAGGCTTTGCTGAAGCCTGGGCATACGACACCGCCCGGCGCTGCTCCGGGGGCAGCCGCAGGGACAGCGCGCAGCGGCCGCTGTGTGAGCCAGTCACCACAGCGGGCCCGCTGTTCCCGAGAACGGGAAGCGGAAGGGACAGCGCCATTGCCGGGGCGGAGCGGGGCCAAGGCGGAGCGGGGCCAAGGCGGGCCGGGCCGGGCCGGGCCGGGGCGGAGCGGAGCGGGGCCAAGGCGGAGCCGGGCCGGGCCAAGGCGGAGCCGGGCCGGGCCGGGGTGGAGCCGGGCATGGCCGGGGCGGAGCGGGCCGGGGCGGAGCGGGGCCGGCGCCGGCGTGATGCTGGCCGCCGCCTGGTCTCTGCTGGCTGCCGCGTTTCTGGCGGCGCTGCTGCTGCTCCGGCGGGCCCCGGCTCTGCAGCCCGGTGGTGTCGGCCTGGTGATCTCCGGTCTCTTCCAGGACCTCATTCGCTACGGGAAGACGAAGCGCGGGTGCGGGCAGGTCCCGGGCTGGCTGCGGCTCCTGCAGGTGCCCAAGAGGTGAGGGGCGGGTGCTGCCGTGCAGCCATGGCCGTGCGTGCCCCGGTCAGCGCAGCCGGAGGTCGCGGCGGTGAACAGCACAGAGCACGGCCGAGTTTTGTGGAGATGGGTTCAGCTTTGCAGCGAAGTGTTGCTCTGGTTCTGCAGATGGGGAACCGAAGAGTGTAGAGACTGCGAGTGGTCATAGGGAATCCGTGTGTTCCAAATCGGATCAAAAGCCTAATCCCTTGAATCACAGTCGCAGGGGAGGTCTCCAAATCAAACCTCTCTGCAAGGCTCAGGTCAGGTACCTGGAACGTGGAATCCCGAGTAAATGTGACTGTGCAAATCTGCTGCAGGTTGTCCTACACAATTCTCAGTTGTTGTCTTCTCGCCTCATTTTAAAAAGTGGCCAATAACAGCATGGGAACACAGCAATCTAGACTTCGCATGAACAGTCTCTGATAAGGCAAAAGAACCACCGTGTTATCCAAATCCATCTTAACAGATGTTTGATGAAACGAAATTAATTATATGTATATGTTTAAATTTTTAATGAAATGAAATAATGAAATGAAATAGATGTTTAGTGAAATCATGAAAGGAGGAGGCCCCCACCCGCATTCCAGTTACAGCTTTTGATATGTTTCTGGTTTTATATATTATGGGATTTCTTATTTTTTAATCAGCTGAGATTCATGACAAGAACTAATCTTTGACTTGAACGTAGGCCAAACAAAATCTTGCAAGGCCGGCAGGGCAGGACTGGGAGGCTACTTAGCCTGAAGATCTGATCTCCCCTTTTGTAACAATCTCTGACACATTTTGTATACAAAGCTTTTAAACCAAATGTTAAAAAAAAAGTGTTGTGACACAGCGTTATTCATGCAAAGATACTGTGCGTGTAGTATCTTGGTTATCAGGCTTCTTGATACAGAAAATACCCAGGGATGTGTTTAAAATGTGCAGTACCCTGAGTGAAAATAAGGATTCATAAAGGCTTTGTCTTAGTCGCTGAGTACTGCAGGTTCTTGTCTGGGATGACCTTTCTCCAACAGAAGTTTCCCAACACCCCTTCTTGAGGAGATTGGTGTCTGAAGAATGTGCTTTTCCAGGGAATTGGTCTCAAGGTCTCAACATCTACAAAGCAATTCTGTTACTTAATCAGTGAATCCATAACACTTCTACCTGAAGGAATAGAGAAGATCTTTGAAGGTAGCCACTGAGGTGTTTTCTATTCTTTTTATCTGTGCCTTCTTTCCAGAGAAGCATTGTGTTTTCACTAGCCTGGGCTTGTTTTCAACTTTGCCATTCTGTCTTGTAAAATGCTGTGCTGCATTTCAGTTGGTTTGGCAAGTAGTGAAAATTCTTCTCGTTGAGAAGGGATGGCACGTGTACTTACTGCAGTGCTGGTTTGATCTGTAGGTCAGATATATCCCCAGTGTAATTGGGATTGCTGAAAGCTGGAAGGGTGTGTCTCTTTTAAGTTGCATGGGCTTGTTTGTGTGCTGGTAGGAAAAATTAATGTGTGGAGAAAGTTCCCTGGCAAGTGTCAAGATAGGAGTCAACTGAGGAACAGGACTGCAGGGAAAGAGCTTGAAACATGGAGGTGATGGTGAGTTTTTATCAATGAACAAATTCTGTTTGTCTTAGAAAGTGAGGGAGAGGGGTTAAATTTTAGTTCTGCTGTTGCGAATCAGCCCACAGAATGTTGCAGTTTCTGCTTGGTAGGAGAAGGAACTGAGGAGCAGTCATAACCTATAGAGAAAGCCAGCTGCTAGTGGGCAAGGTGCTCTGGAGCAATCAAGGATGCTCATGGCCACTGTGATTCTAACTTGATCTCTTTTGTGCTCTTGAAAGATACCTGAGCTGCTCTAGAAGGGGTCACTTTCATTGGTTTCACTAAGCAAAGGTGTTGTACCCCCTCACTGCCCCAAGAGAAGAGTTTACATGTTCAACAGAAATATGGTCTTCTATACAGTTATGACTAGTTTTTATGACTATACAGTTATGTCCTAGTTTTGCACCTATACATTGTCAAGTCAAGGCCATCAGCATCTTCCCATGGGACATATTTTATCTCTGCAGATGTTTCCAGAAGTCCTGATTTTTCTTCACTGCCAGAAGGACCTTTAATTTAAAATGCAAAAGGAAATACTGGACCACCTAGTTTGAGCTGGATATTGTAAACAGCTGTGGGCTGTTTAACTCAGCCCAGTTACCTGCCTTGACTGTCATGTCTTGTATTTTGGTAATGCACAGTATGCTTTCATAAGTGCATTATGGGGTTGGGAGATTCTTTGTTTCCTTAAAAAAAACAAATGTGTGATCCTGCCTTGTAACCAGCAGGGTTGATGGTCACTGCTTTTTTTCTATATGATTGTTGTAGACCTTGAATTTGCAGAAGGACAAAACATTTTAATGTAGACCAGGGTAATTACTTCTGGAGTTCCTTTGATGAACTTTAACATGTCACGTAATGTACTCACTGGAACTGAGAAAAGTGGGAGTGCTGTGAGGTGCAGCAGCTTGGAAATAAGCAGAAAACTAATCTGGATGTGCTTTGAGTGGTATAAATTATATTTATAAGCCTTGAGGAATAATTTCGCAACATGTGGATCACACTGTCTCCCCTTTAGTGCAGCTGTGGTTAGAAGGTAAGCAAAGTTAGAGGTTATTCCAGGGAGCATTTCACGGGGTAAAATATGTTAAGGTTATTTCTTTTTGGTACCACTGAAGTTCTGAGTTCTCTACTTGGACATTTGATGTGGGCACCAAAATGGAAGGTACCATCAGACAAGCATGTCCTGAAGCTATATTTCCAAGAAATGATGAGAACATCAGTGGAAACTTTTTTTGTTCCCACAGGTGGTTTACTCACTTTTATGTGGTTTCTGTGCTCTGGAATGGTTTTCTGCTGATCTGTCTTTTCCGAGCTGAGTTCCTTGGAGAGTCACTTCCATCATGGATTCAGGAGATGCACCATACTCTTGGCAGAGATTCTCACAGCAAGGACATGGGCAAGTATTCCAGATATTACAATATAGCCATATAAATATTAAAAAACTGCATTACCAATGCTGTGCTGAATTTGTATCCAAGTGTACTTCATTGGTTGCTTTTCAACTATGCTCCAAATTACTTTCCTGGTACACCAAGTACCTTTGTCATTATTGAAGATAGAAATAATTCGAATTTATGGATATGATTGCTTTCAGCAGTCCTTTTAACAGAAAGGGCCATTAGCACCTCCTGGAAGAAATCTTGCTCTGGTCAGCTGTGCTTCACTTGTACAGATATTTTTCCCAGTTAATTTAAAATAAGGGTAAAATTCTGCTGTGGGAAGAGGGAACAACAGACTTTTTGAAGCACTGTCAGTGTAAAATTGTTCCTGTCTATTTCAAAGTCGCTGTTTTTTATCTGTAAGCAGATAGTGAGCACTTCTCTGCACTCCTGGTTCTCTTGCTCCTTTGGCTGCATAGCTGTCGAAGACTTGCAGAATGCCTCTGGACCAGTGTGTTTTCCAGTGGTGTCATTCATATCGTGCAGTATTGCTTTGGACTTTGTTACTACATTGCTGTTGGCTCAACTGTGCTGTGTCAAGTGCCTACTAATGTCAGGAATGGTAAGTGCCTGCTTAGTTATCACCAAAGATGCTGTTTTGCTCTCATTTGTTTCCATTGTGGCGAATGGCTTTGTAGAGGGCTGCTTGCTTGAGAAGTGAGACATAAAAGTACTTCCTGGTATAAGTTCAAAGTAATTGCATTTCAGTATATCATTTTATCAGGCAGCATTATATGCAAACACAGACAGGGACACGCTTTCATGTTAACCATTTGCTGAAAGGTACAGATCATATGCTTTGTGAAGGACAGTAATAGGTAACAGTTCTCAAATGTTACTACACAACTTCAATTCTCAAACTGAAGAGGGATTTATTTATTGTAAGCTTTCCTGCAAGCTGACTCTGCAAGTCTGTCTTGGCCACATCCTTTTTTTCCATGCAGAACTTGCCACTGCTCTGCCTTGACTCAGGCAGTGTCTTCTTTCCCTTGGTACTTTAATGTTTCCGTTGTATTATATGACTTGTTTCTGCCAACACATTCCATTTGGTCTCACAACTGTGCTGCTAAATCCCCTGCACAGATAAACCATCAGCTGGCTGTAGCACTCCTCCTGTGATTAATTTTTGTGAGGCAGTCATTACCAAGTTTGGTGAAGTTTTTAAGCATTTTGAACCATGTTGGGCAGGGGGTGCTATGTAGGTGTGTGTATGTATGTGTATCACTGTGAGGAAGACAACTGTGTGCTTGCATGTTGGCCTGAGCCATGACAACATGTTTAATTAGAATAATAATAGTTACAAACAGTGTTGAATATTGAGGTCTTAGACTACCAATTAATTATGTATTGTACATCACACCCTACTTCAGGCTGCTGGATTAATAACTAAGTATTTTAGTATAGAGCAGTCAAGGGAGATGAACTGCTATCTAGGCACTTACATGATACAGGATTTTAAAGGATCTTTCAAGGAATTAGAGGCTCACTACTAGAATTTTGTGAGACAGTAACATTTGAAAAAAATGTATATAGTGTTTTGGGATGATGCTTGGAAAGTTACTTCCTGGCCATATATTAATAAAACATGTTTCATTCAGGAAAAAAGCTTTCTGTGCACATCTGCTGGTATCACATTATAGGAGTTACAATGTACGTTTGGGCCTCTCTTCACCAACACAGATGCCTTGCAATTCTAGCTAATCTTAGAAAAAGCAGATCAGGTAAGACGTTTCATTTCTATCAACCGTTTACTTAGGTATTTTTTTCTGGTTGTTTCGATGGGCTTCATTAGTTTCTAATATCTTAAAGCACAAGTGTTTCTCAGTTCCTGTAGTATGTAGATTAAATGAGGCTGTTTGGATGGCTGAATTGGGGGAAGAGGGTGTGGCATGTCTGAAGATATAGCTCGGTAAAACTTAAAATGAAGTTTTATCTTCTAACATCTTAAGGATAGACATGGTTTCCCTACTCTGTGTTTCCACAGCCAGAGGTGGCATCTTATTTCATTAAGTGCAAAGCTGCCAGATCAGATGGAGGTGGATGATGATGATGATTAATAAGCATATTGTTCTGTAATTGTGAGAAGAAGAGTTTGTTTAATGCATCTTCCCAATTAATTTCTTTCTGTTTGCTTGCAGGAAAGGTTATAAGTCTGAGTCACAGTGTCCCTTTTGGAGACTGGTTTGAGAGTGTTTCTTGCCCTCATTATTTTGCAGAGCTACTCATATATGTTTCCATGGCCATCGCACTTGGAATTGACAATGTGACGTGGTGGTGTGTAGTGATGTATGTTCTTTTTAACCAAGCACTGGCTGCTGTTTTGTGTCATGACTTTTATCAGAAAAACTTTAGCTCCTACCCGAAGCATCGAAAAGCATTTATACCACTTGTTTTTTAGAGAACTTTTTCTGAAGTATCTTCAGGTAAACTGGAAAGATAAGAGGTTAATGGTTTATTAAAACCAAGGTAAAGTCGCACACTTTCTCTAATTCTACCTCAAAAGCTCAAAATTTTAATGACAATCTCATCCATGTAACCAGTTTGTGAGGAAATGTAAGATCTCTGCATATCATGCAAGCTAAAAAAGGTTTACTGAAGACCTTAATTCAAGTGGAGAGATGCTAATTGTGTCTTTTCTCTTTTTTAATTATATCTTATGCATAAAACGCTGTTGTGCAAGTCCACATTCATATATGTGAAAACTATTGAAAGGAGGGAATAATTTGAACTACTGTATTTCATGTCTTCACTAGTATTTAAGCATATTTCTTTCCAAGTCTCTTTTCATTGAATCACTTCAGAGGGAGGCAAATTGTGTATCATTGTGTGCTTCCCTGGTGACAATGAAAACCAGCCTCTGCTTTACAACTAAGCACAAAAAGGGATGGAGAAAGCTGCAGTGGAGGAGTGACTCATGCTCAGCAGTGGAAATAAACAGACCCATTTGCTGCATTATCTCTTTGCACCAAAGTGGTTTTGTTCATTGATGAAGACTGCTGTATCCCTGTCCTGGGAAAATAGTGGAATGTTCTCTGACTAAAAAGACAGCAGAAGAGAATTTGCAGAAAATTAATGTCCTTTGTTGTGGTTCTGTTGTCTTTATAGTGGGTTATTGGAGTCCCTCATGTGTTAGAGGGGACAGCTGTGCAGGATGACCGTGAGCACAGCTACACTGGTTTTTAAACAGATATAATGAACTGCTAAGGCAGAGCACACTCAGAAAACAGTATCTGACAAGCATTGCAAAGAAATTCTTTACTGGGAAGATGATGTCACTCAGCACAAGGACTTTTTTTGCATTTAACTATTGAATATTTTGGTCCTTCTCATGATACTGGTGTGAATGATCAGTTTGTGTGATGAAGTTATATGAGTGCTGGAGTTTCAGCATGTTTTCTACTTACATGCATGCATAATTTTGTATATAAGAAGTATTTTTATACACTGAAGTATATCTTATTAATTGCCTGATTAAAAGCTTATTACACTCTGTTTCCATGTGGTATGGTTTTTCAAAATTGAGCTTACATATTTGAAAAACTGAGCTATCACTTTACACAAAATGTTGTGCCTCTCTTGCCTGTCACATCCCTCTTTCCATCAACATTCCTGTAGTTTCAGTGCACCATGGAACAACAGCAGCCATGTCTTGGAATTGCATTTATCTGTATAACTTTTTTTAGTGGTTCTCGAGAGGCTCCTTGAGCCTATGTCCAAGTCTTCTGTTTAAATGGCGTTGTTGTCCTGTTTCCTTAATTGCTTCTCAAGAAGCACATTCCTGTCCTTGCTCTGGGGAGAGCATTGGGGCACACAGCTATCCTGGGGTCCCCAGGGACAGCATCATCGGGAGTGCTGTGTCAGGTTCTGGGCTCCTCAGTACAGGATAGACATGGAGCTCCTGGAGCAGGTCCAGCAAGGGCAACAAAGATGATTATGGGATGGGGGCATCTCTTACACAAGGCAATGTAGAGGAAGCTGGGCCTGTTCAGCCTCAAGAAGAGATTGGATACTTAAGACATTGGTGAGTTCCCCTCGCAAAGGGGAGGGTGGTGTCAGGCTCTCCTGGATGGATTAAGGCTCTCCTTTGTGCTGCCAACCAACGGAACAAGGGGCAATGGGCAGACATGCACAGGAAGTTCCAGCTGAATATGAGGAATAATTTCTTTACTGTGCAGGTGACTGAGCACTGCAACAGATTCTCCAGAGAGCCCGTGGAGTCTGCCTCAGTGGAGATATTCAGGAACTGCCGGACACGACACAATCCTGTGGCCTGTGCTCTGGGATGGCCCTGCTTGAGCAGGGAGGTTGGACGGGATGGCCGTGCTCGCTCCCAGCCCGACCCGTTCTGTGATTCCGTGCTCGGGCCGCTCGGCCCTGCTGCGGTCACGCATACACGGAGCGCTGCTGCCACGCAAACCCGACACGTGTGCGGGCCCTTCCTTTGCGGAATTTCTGCCGCCTTACGCAGCCGCTCCCCGTCCCCCCGCTGCACCCTTTCCCTGCCCGCAAGCAACTCCGAACGGGGAAAGGACGCGATTGCACTCGCTCGCTCCCCGGGAATGCCGCACAGCCACCTTTGCCCGTCCCTTCGCGACGCCAGGAGCTGGAGGACGGGGTGGCAACCCGTCGCCGGGATCTAGACCTGAGAGCTGCGGGTGTTTTCGGCACCAGGAGGCACCGGCAGCGCTCCCCCCGGCAACCAGCAGGGCACCGCCGGCTCCCCCCGGTCCCACGGAGCACGGCCGGGCCCAGCCCCCCGTCCCCCGGCAGGGGCACCGGCCGGGCCCAGCCCCGTTCCCCCGGCAGGCACCGGCCGGGCTCACCCCGGTCTCTCCGGCAGGGCACCGGCGGGCTCCCCCGGCCACCCCGGCAGGCACCGGCCGCTCCCCCGTCCCCCGGCAGGCACCGGCCGGGTCCCAGCACCGGTCCCCCGGCAGCAGCCGTGGAGCGGGGCGGGCCGGGGGGGGCGTCCGGGCGCGGCAGGAAAGCGGTTGTTCCGGGGGTGCGGCGGCGGGGAGGTGGCAGCGCTGCCCGCGGGCGGTGACGCGTCGCCTGAAGCGGGTGCTCGCGCCGCCCCTCCGCGCGGCCCGTCGAGCCGCACGGGGGCCCCGCCGCCGTGCCGCCGCTGCAGCGGGCCCGCCGCGCTGGCTGGCGGCCGCCGTGTGCCTGGCTTGGCAACCGGCGCGGCTTGCGCGCGACCGGGAGCGAGCCCGGAATCAGGATAGAGATGGAGCCGCCGCCACCGCCGGCGGCGCAGGGAGCGGAGGGAGCCGCGGGCTGAGGTTTGAGGCTGGGGGACGGGCCCCGCGCCGGCTGCCCGCGCTCGCCCCCGCTGAAGCAGCTCGGCCCGGCGCCGTCGCTGCTACGCACTCGGGGCCATCGGATCCGGAAGCCCGGCTTTTAACAGAAAAAAGGAGGGCGCAGGGCCGCCGCATTGTCCCCTTTTCTTTGCTAAAAGAGGGGAGGCCACGTCCGACCCTGGGAAGGATCGAGCTCGCTTTCCTCCCGCAAAGCAGCTGGAAAGCAGGCTTTGTTGCTTCTCCAAGCTGCCAGGTTTTTTTGTTCTGTCGACAGTTTATATCAATTCCTTTGCGTTAAGAACTTACTAAACGTGTTCTCGGTTTTGGAGGGGATTAGTTCCACTGATAACAATGAGGACGGAGAAATACGTGCTGGACATGTGTCTTGGGTAGCACGTAGGGAACGGCCAGGTGTTCACACAGCAGACAGCGAAACACAGAGTGCTGCAGGAGGAAGCAGCTCTCGGGAAGAAGTACAGTGCGCGGCCTGCTGAACACAACCCCAGAAAACTTGGAGCAATTGCTGAAGTGGATGCTGGGAAAGCCGTGCATGCCAAAAAGTCTGGGCTTGTGTTCTATGCTGTGGGGATGGCTGGAAAAAGCTTTCTCAGCAGTCCCTGATCAGGGATGTGAACACTCGGCATAGCGATTCTGGGGCTTGCTTGACAGATACCTTAAGTGTGTTAGAAAGTAAAACTCCAGGGAGTGAGTGGAGCGGGAGTGTTTGGGCTGCTCTTTCACAGGAGAGTTCTTAAAGTTAGTTTTCCAACAAACACAGAACTAAGTACAGAAGAAAGAGATGAAAAACTGGCACAAATTAGGATTGGGCCAAACGAAAAAAAGCGGATTAAATGTAGCTAGATACTAGGAAGAAAAGAAATTCTTTATATGGGAAGGTTTAGGCATGTATGGTTGCCAGAGAAAATTGGGGGTTTGCCCCGTAATGGACGTGTTCAAGGCCAGGTGGATGGAGATCTGAGCATTGTCTAGTGCAAATGTTCATGCTCATGCAGGAGGGCCTGAAAACTAGCTAATTGCAACCGGTTCCGTACAACCCAAGTCATCTTGGAATCTGTAAAATGTAATGGTCGGATGCCACAGATTTTGCCAGTGAAGAAAATGATCCCTGACTGTTTTTGACTGGGCTCTTTTTCCTCAGGTCTTGTAGTCACCCATTTATTGAAGCAACTTTAGGTTTGTTCAGAAAACGGTTCACGGTGAAGTATCAGAGACAGCCCTCTCGCAGTTTAAGGTCAATAAAATAGTTCGGGATTTAAAGACAGCAAAATTAGCCTGAGCGACCATGATATTGTTGTCCTGGGTTCTCAAGTGCCGGTATATCGGGCCAGTGCAGTAAGTTTTACTAACCGT